>JAKSZU010000001.1:193216569-193816569 GCA_026018925.1 Tupaia tana | reverse complement strand
GCTTCGATAACACAGAATTTACATTTTTTTATAAAACTATTTTTGTTATTATATCAATAGAGCACTTTACTCAGGGTAATGAAGATTTATGTTTGCTTTCTTCTGAGTGTTAATAAATGAGTGAATAGCATATTGAGTCCAGTTAGAAGTAGAGAGGATAAATGATGTTTTTTTCTAATAACTAAATAGAAGGTACTTGTAAGGCTTATTAGAACAATAGGATTCTAAGTAGAAAAAAATAAATCAAAGGAAGGCCTAAGGGAAAAAACAAGTAATTTGAAACATAGCCATAAAAATATATGTTATAAGAAGATGTATTCTCCATGTTTGACCAAATTTAAAATTTAGAGTTAGAGGTAACAATATTAAGGCTTTATTATGAAAAGCAAATAGTTTGTTAATCATTTATTTTAAAAAGCACTTTTTAAAATCTAATATAGATGAAGAGCTAACTAATTAATATGTTCTACCTACTGACTATTAATATGTTCTACCTATTGAAACATAAAATTCTACTTAATACTACCTAAAATATTTGTGAGGAAACAGACTATAATAGTTAATTAAGAAGTACTAAATAAAAATGACTTGGATCATTATTTTTCCTGAAAGGTTATTTTATAGAATCAGTTGACTGGATTAGCCACTTGCTTTACAAACTGAAGAACAAAACCAACTACTAAGTCCCAGTAATGTAGATATCTAATTAACTGATGCTGTTGTTTTCCTTTTATCTTTTTATGTCTTGAGAGAAGAAAAGAAAATGACTTAGGAATAGAAAAAATTCTAATATGTTAATGTAATTTCATTTTTATTAATAATATAAAAAGACTGAAGTAAACATTATATATAATTTCCGATACCAGAAAGAAATGAGAATCATTTAGAGTTGTGCATATTTACAGTCATCCTATTTAGGCTTTGCAAAAATTTTCACACATACCCAAAATAATGCCACCATTAATAGTTAGAAAATCTCTGAAACAGAAATATAAAAGCAGGGAAAATAAAATTGCACGAAGCTATTTTGAATCCCACAATGGAATAAATGGCTATGGTACAGTGCAAACTAATCAGAGCATATCCAATGCTGTAAGGTTAGTCCTATAAATAAACACACAGATCCCACATTCGCAGATTTGATGGCTCGCCCTCAACATGATGGAGTGTTCTGAACTTTATATTCACGTGTCTCCTGAATGTCACTACCTTTTAGCAGCTCATGCGATTTTCCTCCTTTAGGATTTCTAAGAAAGTGAGCACTTGTTTTCTTCTCTTTCTTAGTCTCCAAAGTATTTGTGTCTACATAAATATACTTAGATACTTTACTAGTTTCACTTTCAAGTGTTCCTGTTTTCTTGGACTCTTTCAATAATGACACCTCAGGAAACACAGTGAAAAAAAGATGCAGGGCGGTCCTAACAACAAGCTAAAGATCATTTCTACCTTGAGGAAAACTCATTTTCTCACCCAGAACACAGGTTGTGAAATGGTGATATTCAGACTCACTCTATCTTCAAATGTGTATGTGCAGGTTTTAAAATGTTTTGAGTTGGTTGTCAACATTTGAAAAACAGTCTTTCACATAAAAATCCAGTTCTTGGTATTTCATCAGAAATTGGAAAATCTGAAAACAGAAACCTAAGCCTTTAAGGTGTCCATCAGCTAGTTAGCTCTCTGCAACCCTTCAGATCAGGCCTGGAGGTCTCCAGCTTCCTGATGAGCCCATCTCTACACTCCAGTCATTTCTATGTCCGGACTGACTTTTGGGTTTGCATCCATTTTTTAGACCCAAATGAAATATTTTTCTCTGCTTTACAGCCAGAAATTCTCTAAGCATTCAATTAAAATAAATTACTGGCCTAGAAGCAGTCTGTTTTTGAGAAATGAAAAGAAATTTTTAATATTACTTTCACAGTTAATATGTAATTACTGCATAAATTATTGCCCTGCTTATAGCTTCTGAAGGACCCTGTTTAGGAAGAAATGTAGAAAGTCATTCTTGTTTTCATATGAGTTGTTGAAAAAGAGCCTCCATTTAACATATTTGGCAAAATGAGAAAAGTAGTATATATTTTTGTTGTTCTGAACAAGATGACACAGAGTGAAAATAGGTATATAAACACCATCGGAAGTAATGGAAAAACAAGATTGCCAAGATCATGAAGGCCAATGGTATTTTATGATGGCCTGGAGCAATAGCTCAAAAACTTCCTCTGTATTCATTGTATCTACAGGCTTCAGTCTTTATTTTCCTTTATAAATTAAGTATTTTTTTTAAAAAAAAAAAAAAAAACAACTATGAAAGTTTTTCTCTTTCCATGTTTATTTATTTATTCTTTTTTTTGAGAGGTTTTCGCTATAGGGTGCGTGCGCTCGCCAGACAGACAAAGAGAGACAGAGAGACAGAAAGCGAGAAATCACCCCCCGGGGGGATGGTCACGCTGCAATCCCTTCTCCTCTCAGGATCTTGGGCACGCACGCACACGCGCCCGGCGTGAGTTTTAAGCCACCAGGTCCAGGACGCGAACCACGGTCGACTATGTGGGAGTCCAGTGACATAGCCATTACGCTAACTGCTGGTTCCCTTTCCATGTTTATTTTGACATAACTTTCACAGAGCATGTGGTTTAATAAAGTACAGTGATCCTAGTAGAACGATAAAATCACAAAGAAAATCAATTTTTTTTTGAGAGAGAGATTTTTTGCTATAGGGCAGGTGTGCTCACCAGAGAGACAGAGAAAGACAGACAGACAGAAAGCAAAAAGTCACTTCCTCGGGGATGGCCACGCCACAGTCCCTTCTCCATTCTCCTTTTGGGATTTTGGTCATGCACACACATGCAACCAGTGTGAATTTTAAGCTACTGGGTCTGAGACTCAAACTGTAGTCAATTACATGGGAATCCAGCAATGCACCCATTATGCCCTCTGCAGATCCCAATCAAATGCATTTTTTAACTAATATATTTCTAATGGGATTGCAACCCATAAAACTGAAAACTCCTCTGTTTAGGGGACATGACTTTTGCATTGAAGGGAAGTTCTAGATCCAGGAAAATCTTTGAAAGGTATGAAATTCAAAGACCCTAAACTCTCCTTGGAAGCTTTACTTTTTCAAATTTCTTATCTGAATTCAGGTAAGCCTCTTCAGGTAGAAATTTCATTGAAATTGAACAAAGGTAAGCAAAATGAAATGCAGGTAGGTACTAATAGACCACCACCATAACTGAAGCTCTCTGACCTTTAGTCCTGAAATTTCCTGGTATGCTCGGCTGTGGGCAAAATCTCACAGAATGCTTTTGTTATGGTAACACATGTCATGGAGTGAGATTGCATTCAAAATAAACATAAAGAAAAACCAGCAACATCCATGAGAATGGGGATTAATTTTACCCCCTTTGCCTTTATAAACATATATCTTTGTTTGTTGCATTGCTTTGCCATTTAAGTTCTAGGCTTCCAAAGTGATCCTCATTAAATCAATAAAACGACAATAAAAACTTTTCAAATGAACTTAAACTTTTAAAGAACAAGAAAAACTGATGGAAAAACCTACACATAACCAAGGGCATAAGCTAATGAAAGGAACTGAAGCTAGCCAAATAACATCATTTGGCTAAAACCCCAAAGGACCTGTTAAATACCTACTCACACCAACATCAGCCAGTTTTTAAGTTATCATCCAGGACCAGCAGATGGAGTAATGGTTGTATCTCTAGACTACCAAGTAGTTGACCAGGGTTCCAGTCCCAGAGACTTTAAACTCACATTGGACATGGTGCATGTATGCCCAAAGTCCCAAGAGGAAAATGGAGGAGAAGGGATTGAGGCATGGCCATCACAGGGGGTGTGGGGGGGGGGTATGGGGGGGGTGTTGATTTCTCACTTTTTGTCTCTCTGAATCTCTCTGTCTCTCCAGCAAGTGCATGCACCTTATAGCACAAATCTCTTTAAAAAAATAGTTATCATCCAACCATCAAGGTTAATAAAGAAAGGGTATGCTTATTTTGGAAAAAAGAAAAAAGATCTTTAAATTTTGGTCAGATAATGTTGAGACATAGAAAAAAGAAATTGCTGACTAGATAAAGTCAGAATATATAAACATTTTCATTCAGATCAATTTATGCAGAAAGTTTCATACGATTTCACAGCCTTTAGAATTAATCACAAAGAAGATGAAAAATGGGATTAGTATAAGACTGTAAATGGACAAATAGCCAAATCTTCTAAAAAGTGAAAATATGGAAATTCAGGCACATAAATTTAATATGGGCTGAGTAGTATTAAAAGCTTTCAAAAAATGTTTGGTAATTATTAGCAATAAAAATATGTACTCTAAGTCTGAGACGTAATTGAAGAATGTCAAAGTTAGTAGTTTAAGTTAAAATGGCTTCATTTTCTTTTCAAGAGATAATGTGTGGGTTGATATTGTAAGAAAAAATGCTGGAGAGCAATTGATTTATTCACATACCTGACACAATCTCCCATGAATTTCCTGAAGAAACTATACAATTCAGTACTATGGTATGATATGGTTACAAGGATAAAATAAAACACAAGAGAAAATAATTGGCATAAGGACTAAAAACAATTTCAGTGACTCTAATGTCTATAAATTGAGCACAAAGCACAGCCAGTGAAAAAAGTTAGCTTGAGATTGTAAAGTAATAAAGCAAATATGACACTACAGGCAAAACTGAGAATTGGTACCATTCTGTAACAGGAAAAAAACTAAAGCAAAGGAAATACTAAATTCCAAACATCCAGACATGTTAGGAAGAGAGCTAGAAAAGCAGTATATATTCAGAACAATGCTATCAGGAAATGCACAAATCTGAAATTAGAATGTATCTGGAAAAATTCTGAGTGAGGCTAGAAAATGAAGAAGCACAGCTACTGATGAAGCTGTAAAAGTGTTCTAAAGACTACCTAGTCAATGAGAAGAAAAGATGACAGGGTACTGGGGCCGGCTGGCACTCAAACTGAGGTAGAATTGCTGGGACCTTCTTTCTATAGAACAGGGTGAAAATTTTGTGTAGTTAAAAATAAACATTTAAAGAGGTATTTGGAGATTTAATTTTTTTTGAGAGGTTTTTGCTGTAGGGCATGTTGTGCTCACCAGAAAGACAGAGACAGAGAGACAGAAAGCAAGAAATCATCCCTTGGGGGAATGGCCACACCACAATCCCTTCTCCTCCATTCTCCTCTCAGGATCTTGGGAACGCATGCACACACATGCACCCGGCATGAGCTTTAGCCACCGGGTCCGGGACTCAAACTGCGGTCGACAACATGGGAGTCCAGCGACATAGCCATTACGCCATCTGCTAGTCCCTGGATATTCACTTTTTATAAGAAAAGAAATGAAAAGGGGAATCCTTATTCCAGATTTAATTTTTACCATCATGAAAAAATCAGTTGGTTTAATTGTAATGACAGAAAGTTCCTAGGGAAAAAGTACTCATGCACAGTGCATGAGACCTACTATGCATCAAACCCTGTTAGGAGACTTTATTATTAATTACTATAGACGTAATATAAAACCTATTTTTGCATAATCTCATTCTGTCAATATTAAATTCTTTTTTGTCTGTTAAAAAGACTATTCCAGATACTTATAAATAAATAAAAACACTTTTTTTTAGAGGTTTTTGCTATAGGGTGCGTGCACTCGCCAGAAAGAGACAGAAAGACAGAAAGCAAGCGATCATCCCCCAGGGGAGATGGCCATGATGCAATCCCTTCTCCTCCATTCTCCTCTCAGGATCTTGAGCACGCACGCACATGCGCCCAGTGTGAGTTTAAGCCACCCGGTCCAGGACGCGAACCACGATCAACTACGTGGGAGTCCAGCACCATTATGGCAACTGCTGGTCCCAAGAAAAACACTTCTTAACCAAAACATATCCTTTTGTTTCTCACAAATGTGTTCCTACATCAATATTCATGGAAGAAAAGAGTGAACCTTCTTTAAAATTCTAAAGAAAGGGACCAGCACTGAACTTCCACCAGCCTGACTATAGTTTGAGTCCCAGATCTGGTGGTTTGAAACTCACACTGGGCACATGCCCAAAATCCTGAGAAGAAAATGGAGGAAAAGGGATGACTGTCCCTCCTAGGGGGTGATTTCTCACTTGCCTTTTCTCTGTCCCTCTCTCTAGTGAGCACATGTGTTCTATAGTAAAAACTTAAATTTAAAAAAAAAAAAAAAAAACTAAAGAAAATAATGTTTTTTGTTGGGATTTGTTTAGAAAGAAATAGCATAATCAGAACAGTACCATATACATTAGTAATAGCGTCTGTATCACTGATAGACTCCGAAATATCAGTAGCTTACGAAACAGAAGCATATGAAGTACCATCATTAGAGGTTGGGAATAGGGCAGGTTGTCATCAGCATAGGAACGTAGACCTGCTCCATGTAGTCATTTAGGGCCCAGGCTGATAGAAGCTCTGTTATCTTCACTGTGTTTTGAGATTGTTCTGGGTTTCAAGAGTGCAAGAGGGGTTACATGGGAGTTTCATATGGGCTAATCCTGAAAGTGATAAGACCTTTGTGTCCAAATTCTATTGGTTCCACAAAGATCCTGAGGCAACTTGGATTTGAAAACATCATCTGGAAAATTAGTTTTCAGAAACATCTCTAAAACCATTGACAGGAGTACAAATGTTCAGTGGAAAACAAGTTATCTGTGTTACACTGATATGGAGCTATTTTAATATGAGCCATTCCAAATTTGTAAGTATAAAGACAATGATTTCTTTGCTGACACCTATCAATGTTTATTCTCTGAACAGTAAATTTTAGCTTATGTTTGGGAAATGAATTGAGAAACACTATTATAAGTTATTTGTAATGTATACATTAAAGATCTTTAACGTATGACTGTTATCAAACAATATCAAATATTTAAAATATTACCTGTCAAGAGATCTTGAGATGGTGTTATGCTTAATAACAATAAATTGTATTCTTGAGAATGCTAAATAAGTGGGTATTTTTACCACAAAATGATAACTACCAGACACTGTATTTGTTTATTAGCTATGATTGGTCATTCCACAAGGTATACAAACTTTAAAGCATTAAGTTATACATAGCAAATATATACAATTTTATGTCAGTTCAAATGAAGAAAATATTGGCTGAATTGTAATTTTAAAGCCAGTGAAAACTCTAAAGAAGGTCTAGTTCACCATTTTCCAACAAATAGAATTACATGTTTTATATTATACTGTTAGGGTTTTCTGTGTATTTTCAAGTGTAGAAATAAATGAAATGGTTTTGTGCCTCATTGAAACCTGCCTACTATGCTAGGTACTCAGTTGTGTTAACTGTTTCAGGCTCCTAAACTATTAGACATAGTCTCACTCTGACATTGTGAAGTACGGAAAGGGACAATGATAATTTCGCAGCTTGTCCCATGTGCCTGTGTTACTTGATTTATGTGCTGTACCTACCTTCTAGGATGCTGTCTGGATTCATAAATCTGAGTAAAAGAACAGGGACCCATAACTCAAAGAGGATGAGATGGGCTAAACCCTGAGGCTGAGAATATACTGTGGAGTTGAAGTTCTGTTCCCTCATGAATACCCATGGGTATCAAAGTTGCTAAAGGTTAGGCATTCATCAAACAGGGCCCCAGTCAGATTCATGGCAGGGTTCCAGGAATAGATTTTTTTTTTTGTCTTCAAACTGTTGCATAGCCCACATTAAAAAAAAAAAAAAAAAGAAAAAGAAAAGAAAAGAAAAAAAGGTTGTATTTATTCTTTTTTAATAAGGTAAACTTGATGCACCCTAGGGTTCTGCTAATGAATATCAGCACATCATGCATACTTATTTGTCAGTGTCCACTATGTGTAGGATGCTGTCCTAGCGTAGGTTTTATGGAGAGAAGAGTGATAAGCAACAGAGTATAAGCTTTCAGATTTATCACTTGGTAAAGGATATAACAGAGCTCATGAAACATACTAATGGTATATGGTCAGTGTGAAAAGGACCCTAGGGATAGAAAACACTCGGTAGAGCATATATTCAGAAAGGGGAGAGCTCACTAAAGTTGAGATAAGGACTGGATAATAGAAGACAGCACGTGCATATTGCAATTGAACTGTTTTGCATTCATTACAAAGCTTTGGAGTAGCCCAAGTCTTATCACTTTCCCAGTGTTTGGGCTTTCTTTACTTTGTACTTATTAGAATTAGACATGTTTCTCAATATTTAGTGTAACTTAGGCTAAAATGAGGAGATTTATTTCAGACATTTATTGTCACACACAGAAGCCTCATCTCTGGGCAGAGGCCACAGATGCTCTGACTTTGAGAATACAAAGGTCAGGCAAATCTTTAATTGGTTCATTCAACAAGTAATTTGAACATCAAACACTTGTTAAACTTTTAGTCTGTGTCAAGCACATTCTGGTAGAAGGAACACAGTATTGAGAAGGACAGATGCAGTCTTCAGCATGAGACGTAGCCTATGAAGTAGACATGTATTTCTATCAGCAATGATATGAAATAATGGTAAATAGTATGATAAAGAAAGTCCAGTGCTCTTTCAGAACAAATAGCAAAAGAATCTGCCCTAGTCACTGGTGGATCAGGAAAGACCTACTCTAGGAAACTACATTTTAGTTAAAACATGAAAGATGTAAAGTGATCAACTGAAGATAAGAAGATGAGGCGAGAGTGTGTTCTTAGTGGAGGAAACACCAAGTCGTGGCATGTGTGGTTTTTCCAGTTCTAGGAAGCATCTTCTTACCCCAAGGAAAGAGATGATGTATAATCCCAATGGTTCTCAAAGTATAGTCAAAGAATCTGCGAGGTCAAAACTAATTTTATAATAATGCTAAGATGGTCGGGACCAGCAGTTAGCGTAATGGCTATGTCACTGGACTCCCACGTAGTCGACTGCGGTTCGCATCCTGGACCCGGTGGCTTAAACTCACGCCGGGCGCGTGTGCGTGCGTGCCCAAGATCCTGGGAGGAGAATGGAGGAGAAGGGATTGCAGCGTGGCCATCCCCCCCCGGGGGGTGATTTCCTGCTTTCTGTCTCTATGTCTCTATCTGTCTGGCGAGCGCACGCGCCCTATAGCAAAAAAAACTCTAAAAAAATAAATAAATAAATAATAATGCTAAGATGGTATATAGCTTTTCTTCATTCTTATTTTTTATAGGGAGTCTTATAGAAGCTGCATAAAATGATATCACAACAGCTTGAATCTTGAAGCAAACAAGAGAGTCCAGCTGTCTCCTATTAGGCTACACATTAAAGAGATTTGCAAAAATGTAGAACAGTGTCACCCTTCTTACTGAATGGTTTTGAAAAAATAGCGTTTGTCAACATATGTTATTTATGTAGACATATAATGTATTACTATTTCTAAGTGAATTAATGAATACATATTTTAAACATTTTTGGGTTTAATTTACTATAAAAATACTGAGAGATATAACCCATATATACACAAGCTATTTTGGATCCTAATTAATTTTTAATAGGGGAAAGCAGTCTTGAGACTAAAAAGCTTGAAAACTACTAATATAATCTTACTACCCCAAAAGAAGACAATTCGAGAGTGAAAGGAAACACCATTAATAGTTACATCCGACAATAGAGTGAATACATCTCACCTTATCTAAATGTTTCTCCCAGTTGATTATTTGTATTTCCCGATTCATGCCTGTTTTCCTATCATCTGTTATTCATAGCTTCCAGTTTCACAGTTGAAATATCCTAGTTTGGAGGATCAGCTGTGCAGTCACCTGAACTATAGGAATAATTAATAATGACCTTGTCCTGGGCACTTCGAGGTTCATTATCAGGCAGAGCTCCATAATATAAATTTCTGGATGGAAATGGATATGAATGGGGACAAAGTGTGACTGACCGTCACAGACAGACTGGTTGAAAGGACCCGAGACAAACTTTCCTTTTTTCCCATTGTATGTTTGTTTTGTTTTGTTTCATTTTTGTCTCAGAGTATAGCATTCCAATTTCATACGTCTCAGGTCTGAGAAGAGCGCTGTTACTCTATGTTGTAGAAGAGCAGCATTTTAGTTTCTGGCATCAACTCCAGTAAGTCACCAGAATATCTGAAGGAGAAAATCTTTCCTTTTAAGTAACTTCAGCCTTTGAGAGAATATTGAGAAGAATAAATAATTCCTGTGCTGCATTTTATAGAAGGCCACTCCAAAGTACGGGTTCTTGTTGTAAAAACCTGGAGGAATTTCTATACTCAAGTTGAAATAAGGTTATTATCTAACCATAAGCCTTCAAACATTTTTGTAAAAATTTCCCTAAAGCATCAGAAGGAAAAAAAATGGTATTGATATTCTCCCCTTTTCCCCAAAGTTTGAAATATCTAGCATTTACAGAACATGGATGCACAAATTTGTAATGAAACACATTAGTCAATTACAGCCGAAGATTTTGAGATTCGATACACCCTTTTGAAATATCAGCAAATGAGTAACATGGAAATGATCATGATTTACTTGGAGTATATTTTAAGAAACAACAGGGATACTACAAGCAGAATGGAGAACAAGAGAGAGAGAGAGAGAGAGAGAGAGAGGAGAGAGAGAGAGAGACTTTTTAAAAATAGCCAGAGAGAGTGAGAAAAATGTGAAAGAACAAGAAAAAAAAGATATTTTCATTGGAGCATACCCCTTTATTTCCTGGGCACATCAAGGGCTTTAAGTCAAGGGCCATGATGTTATTCCAGATGATTTTACGGGCATAAAATGAGGAGTCTAAATTATGATGAAATCAGAACAGCCAACCACAGGGGAAGCCATTAACAATTTAACATGAGGGAGTGTGGATTCCACTTGTCAAAGAGAATATTAGAGGACTGTTTGATATAAAATGCAACTATCACAGCACTGAAGGTTGGGCACCTCAGCTGGGTTTTCCTTGAACTCATTGCCTTACAAAGCTAAACACAGACTGAGCTACATTATAAGGACAGCATATTAGATCAACTGAACAGAACCAGGATTTGATTGGATATCTATCTCTCAAATAGTTGTGTGGCAAAATAGAAATCCACAAGGAGCAAGAAGAGGTGAAAGTGGACCAGAGGAAAACATCTGAGAATTTGAAATTTAAGAAACATTGAGGCAACTTCTGGTGGGGCTGCTTCCTGTCTGTATGATCTTGATAAGTGATCCTCTAGAATCCTAATTTGTTTTATATTAAAATAAGGATATAATATTTATCTTAAATAAGAATGGTATCAAAAGTAATAAACATAGGGACCAGCAGTTGGCGTAATGGCTATGTCGCTGGACTCCCATGTAGTCAACTGCGGTTCGCATCCCGGACCCAGTGGCTTAAAACTCATGCAGGGCGTGTGTGCGTGCGTGCCCAAGATCCTGAGAGGAGAACGAAGGAGAAGCGATTGCAGCATGGCCATCTCCCCTGGGAGGTGATTTCTCGCTTTCTGTCTCTCTGTCTCTCTCTGTCTGTCTGACGAGCGCACGCACCCTATAGCAAAAACCTCTCCAAAAAAAAAAAAAAAAAAAGTAATAAATGGGAAGACAGAAGATGCTTAACACAGTGCCTGGCAGAGAGTGGGACTCATTAAATTATCCATCCAGTCTCACAGCTTTTGAATGTTCACTTATTTATTTTTGTGTGTGTATGTGTGTGTGTGTGTGTGTGTGAGAGAGAGAGAGAGAGAGAGAGAGAGAGAGAAATAGAGAGAGAGGGGGAGAGAAAAAAACCTCCTTAGCAGAGTCTCATGCCACAATCCTATCGCCAGACTTACCAGCCAGACAGACAGACAGAACCACAGTTTGGTGTACACAGGTTGACCTGGCAATTGAGCGCCAATCTTCCAAATGGCTTCCAGCATTGCAGTGTTGTGCTACCACTGTACAACCAAGGCTGGGCTACCCTTCCTCACCTCTCACCCTTGATATTATATTACGTCTACTTTTTCCTTATATTACGTCTACTTTTCAGTTTAAAAAAATTATGTTCTGATATTTTAAAGAAATTTGTCACTGGTTAAGTGGTGGTGAAGTGAAAATGCAACTGGATTCACATGGGAAGGTACTGGATTTGCATCCTGGAATTCCCTGAGCATGATGGGTTCGTGAGCAAGGGCTTAGGATCCAGGCTGGTTGAGACTGGGATGGATCACTGCATGTGGACCTCATAGGGAGTGCCCGTCTCTCTTTTCTCTTATGAAATAAATGAGTGAATAAAGAAAAAAATGCTTTTTTAAATCTTAGTCATTTTGACTGGGGTTAGATGGTATCTCATTGTGGTTCAGATCTGCATCTCTCTCAGGATGCTCAGCATTATTTCATATGCATTTTTTACTGTTCATATGTCTTTCTTAGAGAAGTTCCCCCCCCCCCCAGCTCATTCTCCTATCTTTTAATTGACTTGATCATCTCTTTTTCAGGCAAGCCACTTGAAAAATAGAACTACCATATGATCCAGCAATTCCACTCTTTGGTATCTAGCCAGAGGACAGAAGAATGCTTAGTGAGAAAAGTGCTTGCAAATCTATGTTTATCGCAGCATTATTTACAATTGCTAAGACATGGAAACAACCCAAAGGACCAAAAGCAGAAGAATGGATTGAAAAGCGTGGCACATATACTCTATGAAATACTACTCAGCCATAAAAAACAAGACCCTGACTTTTGACAGAAAGTGGATGAATATTGAAGATTTATTGCTGAGTGAAGCAAGCCAGACTATGAAGAAGAGATGTTGTATGTCTCCACTTAATATATACTGACTGTCTGCACTCTATTGCCAAAACTGAATGGCTAGAGGATGTAGAAACAAAATGGTTATAGATACCAGATATTGTATGGGAAGAGGGTGGGAGAAGGAGGAGATTCTTAGGAAAGTTATGAAGGAGAAAAATAAAGAGGCAAGACATTTACGGGACAAAGAAATGGGTTATTATCCATTGATGATAATGTGTACAGTATCCCCAAATGAACTGGTGAGAAATGTATTCCTGTTGGAACATTCACTTTATAAGCTAAGTGAGGTATATGATATGTTTAAAAGAAGTTAAAATAAAATAAAGAATATATCAGGAAGGGCCACAGAAGACACTAGAAAAAGTATAGGAGGGATGTGAGTGATGGGTGAAGGAGGGAAGGAATTGGAGGGAAAAAAAGGAATATTTAGCAGAAGCAAAAATGAAAAGTAACCTGTTGATGATAATGTATATGGTAATACTATGACTTACTGATATGTTCTGTATTCATTCTGGGATAAACCATTTTATATGCTGTAGAGATTATACAATGATTAAATATAAATAAAATAAAATAAAAAAATGAAAAATAAAATGCAAAATCTTTTTATTGTAGTTTAATTTTAGAGTTACAGAAAAATTGCAAAGATAGAACAGGAGTTTCCTATGTCCCCTCATCCAGCTTCTCATTTTTTAAAATGTATTTTCCCCACTTTTTATATTAGAATGCATGTCCCCCACTATCCTGAAAAGGAATAGATTGTATTCTAGTATAATGTTACACCACTCACTTCATTCACACCTTTGTTATCCTTTCATACACAATTGGTGAAAGCTAAATGATTACCCTACAGCAAAAAAATATTAAATTATCCAGGGCTCAGTATGATTATTGACTTTCTATTTGGCTGCATAAAACTTTGAAATGATCCAGGATCTATTAATTTTAGAGAAGCCAGTCAGGTGGAGGCAAAAATGAAAACTTGCTAAGACCCCGTTATCAGTGATAATATACCTCTGTATGTCTTTAATATGTGCTATAAGGCATAGCAATACATGTGGCTCCCTTAATTTAGAAAGCATGTCTTCAATGTGATGATTAGGTTAAAGAGTGTCAGGCACAGGACAGAGGTTTTGCTTTACATTTTTACCTTCAGGAGCTTTCTATAGGATCCCAGTGGTGCCCATGGCCATAGGTAGTAGAATTGAGCTTCTTTAGTTCTGTCTCCCAACTCCTCTGGACCTCTTCTCGTTGTTTGAAAACATCATCTCCATATTTCCTCTGTAGTTCTCATGGAGGGTTTTTGTTTGTTTGTTTTTCCCCTGAAAGTGTCCAGTGGTCTAAACTAGTCACAATAGCCTTTCTATTGTTTTGGTCGTAATAAAATCCTATTCACTTGACACCCTGTTTAAGCAGTATGTCGGGGGAAGAAAGGCGCTCAGTTGCAGCAATTCACATGAAGTGTTCTACACAACTAGTTTCATGTATTTTCCCTCCCTGAGGCATTTACATTCTAAGAGAGGAAACCTTGCAGTAAAAATATACTATTATACTCAAAAATGGACCGCTAACAGTGAAAGTTCAGGCACTATGGCAGAATGAAGAAAAGGTGATTTGAAAGGACAACCTTCCTTGGTACTTCTACAGTTGAGGTCTGCTGCAAACCCTATGAGAAACTGTCTAGCTCTCCCAAAGCAGGGAAATCTCCTCAGTTCACTGGATTTAGGATAGTCAATGTAATAATATTCATGAATAAAGAAAAATAAGCTATGTCAGGGATAAGGGAAGGCTAAGAGGTGGAAAGAAGGAAGATTAAATGCCAGCCAAAGGAACTTTTGGGGCATTTGGGAAAGGTATTATTTTCAGACTATTTTCACCTCAACCTAAAGATTAAAACTACATGGGTGGGGGTCATATGCAGTGCCATTTAAACTTCCTCCATCCAAACCTGTGTAAGGTAAAAAGTTTACCTAAAGCAGTCTTGAAAAAGAATCTTGTTTAGTCCACTGCAAGCTTTTCCTCTGGCTGTAGACCTTGGCTCAACACTTTGGAAAAAAAAATAATGAAGTGCAATGCTAAAGGCTAGAAAATGAAGAATGATTTGAAGGTGTGAAAGAATTGGGAAAAAAGATAAAAAGTAGTGACAGAAGTTTATTTCATTCCCATCATGAGATCCGGCAATGGTTATATTGCTTATTGCCTTCAGTTACCAAGGCCACAAACCATTATTTTCAGAGGCTCATTGCCCTGTATGAGCATCAAGATTTGATGGGAAGATAAAGGGGTTGTGGGGGAAAAATTGCTTGGCTGTTCTTAATAGCTTTCCTTTTTCTTTTCTTCTGGAGATGATAGCTAGAGGAAGAAAATGATAGCAATAGTAGTAATAATAATATTAATCATCCTCATCAAATCATTGTTAAAATACCGAACTCAAATCTGATCACTCCATCTTTCCCGTCCCTTTTTCTATCTTCATTGACATGAAGAATATGGACTAAATAATTCTCTGAAAGTATTGCCAGCTTGCCCAGTGATGAACCTTTTTATTAAAATTTTAATAGACACAAAAAAAGAGGTAATCTTACTGACAGAACAAACTCAGCAGATGAGCTAAACAGTTCACAGATAATCCAATTTAAATTATATAAACAAAATTGTAAACAATGGAATAAAATAGGTTATATATGTGTGTATGTATATATATATATATATATATATATATATATAGCCTCAGATATTACCCGAAGAAACTCATGAATCAAATTTAGCTTATTTGGGGAACAAGATAAATGCACTTGTGCATGGATGATATAATTTTCCATTTCTTCTGATATCAGTCTGAGTTTTTACATGCACCCACAGAATGAAGGTTTTACCGGAGAGAAATTCAGAATAGAAATTTCTGCTTCTAACCACTCTGACACAATGCTAGCAAAAACACTCAGTATTTTTAAAAGATTTTTGTGCAAGTCTATTAGATAATCTGAGTTGGTTATTCTGACATGGTTGTACAAACCCAATTCAGTATGTGTTCAGTATGAATCGTCCTTTTCTCAGAGCTATGTAGGTATTTGCTCCTCTTAAACTGCACGTGCGGCAAACATTTCAGACTCTCATTTGGCTTGCACACTTGGCACAGCAGGCAAAGTGCTGTTAGGCAGAGTGCGGTAAGAAGAAAAGGCAGACGTGGTCCAGCCTCGGACTTGTGCTTCTGAGGGACAGTTACAGCCAAATTATGCTCTCCCGATTGCTCATTTCCTACATGATCTGAGTTTCATGCTACACAAAGAAACAGAAGGGAGAATCTGAGTGGCTCACAGTGCAGCATCCCCACTGGCCGCACAATGACAGCACTGTTCAGCCGGTCGTCTTCTCCTCGTCTCTGAGAGCTGAGATGTGCAAGGGAGCACTGCCTGTGTCTGAGCCAAATGCTATTTCAAATGCCATATTCGGTGTGTACTTCTTTAAAGGAGATTGGATTACTATTAAGTGTATCATTGCTCACTCTGTTCATGTTCATCTCCTCCCAATGCCTCCGGTGAAAATATTTCTTACATATTCTGACAAAAAGGTTAAATCAAATCGACTCTGTCATAGAAATGGACACTGAATCTTGAAGGGTTAAGCAAGCTTCAGAAATGCTGAGATTTTTTTTTTCTCCCTAGAAACTGCATGCCTGAATGATTCCTAAGCTGTTAGGGTTACCATGGTAATTATTATTCTTAAGTGGAGAGGTTTATTTATGAAGCAAAAAGCCTAACAAACTTGTTGCCTGTATCTGTAAGTCAGAACTACCCGCAGCCATCTTTAAGAAAGAGACAATTTTTGGAAGAAGTGAATAATGCAGATGGGTCTTTATCAGAGTGTATATGAGCTTGCAAAAAGAAAAAAAAAAGTGGAATGTGAATATATTAGGAATATTTATGTAAAGTGTACTTATTGAATGACCTATTCAGGTTCTGCATTTTGAAGGCAGAATAAGGTTATAAACAACATAGGAATCAACTGGATTTTAAGAGAAATCAGTCTGTTAGAGCACCTGCTAGATCACTACCCATATGACCAATCATACTGAATTTGCTTGAAGTCGATTCATTTAATTAATTAATTAATTAATTTATGAGAGAGCATGTGTGTGCTTACCAGAAAGACACAGACAGAGAGATAGAAAGCAAGAAATATTCACCCCCCTCCACAAGGGGATGGTCACCCACAATCCCTTCTCCATGCTCCTCTTGAAATTTTGGGCATGCACCCACACAAGCCCAGCATGAGTTTTAAGCTGCTTAATCCAGGGCTTGAACCGTGGTCAACTATGTCGGAGTCTAGCAATGTAACCCTTATGCCATCTGCTGGTCATCGTCATTATTTTTTTCATCATAAGGCCATTTCTCCTTGTCTTGGGGTAAAAAAATCTAGTCAGGTTGGCTAGTGCTGGTACCAGATTTTCACACCAAAGCAGTATGCTTTTATAAAATATGAGCTTGGTGTTATGACCGGAGAAGGGTGGATA
The DNA here is from genome assembly GCA_026018925.1 of Tupaia tana. Lineage (NCBI taxonomy): Eukaryota > Metazoa > Chordata > Mammalia > Scandentia > Tupaiidae > Tupaia > Tupaia tana. The sequence continues at coordinate 193,799,318 of JAKSZU010000001.1, read as the reverse complement.
TCCTTCTGCATATGTGGAGAGGTTCTATTTGGGGTCTACGCTATTCAAGAACAGTGTTATAAGTCTGGAACAGACTGCATAAGTTAAAATTCAATTCTCATTTTGCTTTCTGCATCGTAGCTGATCTGTTCTTAAAATCGGACAGAGCAGATTTAAAAGCAATCTGGAAATTCCTACTAGACAGGTGTATCCCACTACTTTGTGCATATCTTTGCCCTTATCAAAGTGGAACCATGGCTTCTCAGTGGGTCACTCCTGTTAGACTGCTGGGTTTCTGCCCCTTAAGAACAGAGAAAGCAGGGTATAGGCCGCAAACTCTGGAGTCAGGTCGCTGCATATAAGCCCCTTCTTATTCTCTATGTGCCTTATACAAGTTTTTTAGTCTCTCAGTTTTATCATTTTTAAAATAAATATGATAAGAAGATCATTTTCATTGGATGCATTGGATGGTGTGAGAATTAAACGAATTAATACTTATAAAGGCATACCAGCTCCGGGACCAGCAGTTAGCATAATGGCTGTATCGCTGGACTCCCATGTAGTCGACCGTGGCTTGAGTCCCAGACCCGGTGGCTTAAACTCGTGCTGGGCGCATGTGCATGTGTGCCCAAGATCCCAAGAGGAGAATGGAGGAGAAGGGATTGCGGCGTGGCCATCCCCCCAGGGGGTGATTTCTCGCTTTCTGTCTCTCTGTTTCTCTCTGGTGAGTGCATGCGCCCTGTAGCAAAAACCTCTCCAAAAAAAAAAAAAAAAAAAAAAAAAAAAGGCATACCAGCTCCTGGCACTGGGAAAATATTATGGGGGTATTAGTAGTGTCTCAAGGGATATATCTTTTTATATTTGTATTCTGTGACTATCCTCAGATTAGTTGCTTAATAATGTTTGTTTGTTTGTCTATATTTGAGGAATGATTGAATAAACATTTGAATAAATTAAGAAAACCTTTCCAACCTTCTGTCATGATTGGTCATCTAGCGTCTAGGTGAAAACTTCAAGCGGCCAGGACTCACGGCATCACAGCCCGTTCTGTTGTTAGAGAGCGATGCTCAGGAGCTCTATTGTCTTCCTGGCAATCACTCTATGGGAAAGGTAGCTTTGAGCAGTTTGCTGGGGAAAATGTACTTTTTTTTTAGTCTCTCTGTCCAAATTACAGAAAACCTGTGGTATCAGGCAGGAGAATGAGTATTGCTTTCTCGCTTGTGCATATCAGTGGGCAAGTTGCATAGGGCTGTCAGAATTCAACAATAGGAAGTGAGTGATATGATTTTTTAAGGGGCAGAGGTAGTTATTTCATTTCTCAATTTGATCTCTAAACAAGTCATTTTGCCTATTTTGAGGGGTTACGTTTTGAGTATTCCATTTTATAAAAAGTATTCGTAGAAAAGGAGACTTACTTGACATTTCTAAACCACTGGGATACTTTTTAATTTGTTTCCAGAGTATTTAATCTATAAGACATACCAGGTTGAATAATTTATGTAACAAAACAATGACAACAAGGTCAAAGCAGAAGTATGACTTTACAGTGGGGAATATTCATGACACGATGCTATTTGAGATATGCCTCTTGAATATTAAAGAGTTTTTCCTAATGTTATATTCCAATTAAATAAGCAGAAAGGTATAAAAAAGGAAATCAGATCCCTTTTGAATTGAAGAAATTAAGCACATTTTAGGACAGTAATTATCATATTGGTGATTGAAAAATGCCTACTCCTATCTGTCCACATAAAGTTTAGAGATAGTAGCTGCAAATGTTTTTCCTTGTGTCCCAGTTGTGATATAAACCTCAGAGTGTCAGACATTCAGCATCATAAATCAGATACTCATAACTTGATTTATTCAGTGATACATAACCTCAATTATTTATTTTCAGTTACATTTCAACTTAAAAGGGCAGAGTCAAAGCAACACCACTTGCTGTTTAATATGGCTTATAGATTGAGTTTCTGACAAGATTGGATTCTGGTTTTCCTTTCCTAACACAATGGGGTTTATGCTCTGAAAGGGAGAATGACTTCTCATGGACAGGAGGCAAAAATGAATCATCTAATATGTAACATAGTAGGACACCACACTAGGAATGAATTAACGTGGAGGTTGTGGACCTCCCTTGTCAACTAAGGTGTGGTCTGGGGCTAACTGCATTAATCACGGTATTTAACATGTATTAAGGCTCACTGATTAGAGGAATTAATTCTTGCACCTCTAATGAACAAGCTACAAATCTTAGTGGATTAAGGTAATAAAAGTTTATTTCTTACTCATATCAAGACAGAAAGGACCCATTCTTTTTCCAGTTGTGGCTCTACCATCTTCTATGGCCTCCAAACCTTTCAGAGCAACCTTGCATCTAACTGGCAGATAATGAAGAAAAAGGAGGGAGGAAGAGCATGATTGAGATTAGACTCAGCCAGGCCTGAAAGTGATGTCCACCACTCGACATGGCCCTACCTCTCTGCCACCACAGCTGTGAAACACATTGCAACACTGTGTCAAGAAAGAGAGGAGAAAGATAGTGTTGAGAAACTTCAATTGGCCTCTACCACACTACGCTTATCTCTCTCAACGTCTCTCTTAATTCTCACAATAACGTTTAGAAGATGCAGCCACACACCTTTGACTTAGTCTGTGCACTTAGCCACTATGCTAAATTGTCTTCCTGGCTTTTGAAAAATCACTATATATAAGTTGCTTCATTTTGATAACTGAAATGACAATATTTGTAGTCTATGTTGTACCTTGTGGGTTTAGAAAACTTGCCTTCTCTCTGGTATATAAACTGTATGTTTTTGCTTTTGTTTTTGAGAGAGATTTTTGCTATAGGGAATGTGTGTTTGCAGGAGAGACAGAGAACAGAGAGACCGAAAGCGAGAAATCACTCTCTCAGCAGAGTTGGCCATATGGCCATCCCTTCTCCTCCACTCTCCTTTTGGGATTTTGAGTACGCATGCACATGTGCCCAGAGTGAGTTTCAAGCTAGTGGGTCCGGGACTTAAACCGTGGTCAACTACGTGGCAGTACAAGTGACATACCTTTATGCTATCTGCTGGTCCCACTGTATGGATTTTTTTTGTTGTTTGTTTGTTTGTTTATTTGCTTGTTTTGGGAAATAAGGCATGTGAATTTGCCAGAAAGAGACAGAGAGAGAGAGAGGGAAAGTGAGAAATCACCCAAAGGGAGGATGTCCATGCCACAATCCCTTCTCCTCCATTCTTCTCTCTGTATTTTGAGCACACACACACACATGTGTCCAGCGTGAATTTCAAAGCCACAAGGCCTGGGACTTGAACCATAGACAGTTATAAGGGAACCCAGTGCCTAAACCACCATGCCATCTGCTGGCCCCCTTTCTCTTTTATCTAAAACGTTTTGTTATTGTATAAACTTTTATTAAACCATCTTTATTGAGATATGCTTTACGCTGTAAAATTTATGATTTTTGAACCATTTGTTTAATGAGTTCTGACAAATGTATTCAGCTGTGTATAGCTAACTCCTCCACTAGTGCAATAGGCCATCTCCTTATGGCCTCTCCAGCAGTTCTCTGCTCTCTTTTCTGTGTCATTCATCTTCCCTCTCTGCCAGCCACAGGAACATGCAATACTCCATGATGCTGAAGCCAGACGGAAAGTCCCACATTCGCTTCCTAAGGTCTTGGTATATACATGCTGGTGGTATGAGTGCCCATGCCTGACTGGCTGAGGCTGGTGGGTAGATCATGGCATTAGGACCTTTTAAAGATTGCTTATTCTTTTCTCTCCCAGTCTCTCTTTCTCTAATTCTCATGGAATAAATAAATAAACTTAAAATAAATTTACTCCCTCTACTGAATCAGTCTCATCAATATACAAAGATGCTATCATTTCTCTGATTTTGAAACTGAAAATGTTCAAGGGCTAACAGGTGGTGTGGTGGTTAAGGCACTGGATTCCCACATGGCCAACCACAGTTTGAGTTCCAGACATGGCGTTTGCTCTCTCTCTCCCTCTCTCTTTCTCTCTCTCACTCTCTGTCTCTCTCTGTGAGCACATATGTCCTATAGCAAATTAAAATAATAATAATAATAATGAATAAAATTAAATTTTAAAAAGATTTTTAAAAAGAAAATAAATATGTTTCTTGACTCCATATATCTAACTATACATGGCTCATTTCTCTACTCCTTTTTTTTTTTTTTTTGGAGAGGTTTTTCGCTATAGGGCGCGTGCGCTCGCCAGACAGACAGAGAGAGACATAGAGACAGAAAGCGAGAAATCACCCCCCAGGGGGGATGGTCACGCCGCAATCCCTTTTCCTCCATTCTCCTCTCGGGATCCTGGGCACACACGCACACGCGCCCGGCGTGAGTTGTAAGCCACCGGGTCCGAGACGTGAACCGCGGTCGACTACGTGGGAGTCCAGCGACATAGCCATTACGCTAACTGCTGGTTCCCTCTACTCCTTTTTACAAGCAAAATATCTAGAGTGGTATACACTCACCATTTCCAATTGTTCTCCTTGTTTTTTCTTGAGTCTCTTCTGGTCTGGCACCCTCATTGCTGAACTAATATTGATCTTGGTAAATTCACTACCAATTCTTTATCTTGTTTGATCTGTCAGTGTCATCTAATCTTTCTCCTCTTTAGTTTTTGACTTGGTGTACAAGACATCAACACCGACATTGCTTTCTCTTCTCTTTCCTATGCTCCTGTCATGTGTATCTTTCTTTCATTCCTCTTCATCCTCCTGGAGTTTGAATAGAGAGCTGCTCCAGGGCTCAATATTTAAATGTCAATTGTTTCTCTCTTTATGCTAACTCCCTGATGATCTTTTTCTAGTCTTATGGCTTGAAATACCATACAAGCTGAAGATTTGGAGACTTCTCTGCATCCCAAATTTATGTGAATACCAGAATGAATCATGACTCTTCAGAGAGATAGAACTAACAGGACATACATGTGGATATGAGAGGGCATTTATTAGGCAATTGGCTCATGTGTTTAAAGGAGCCAAGAAGTCCCATGAAAGGGACCCTGGGATGCTAGTAGAATGACTTAGTCTAAGTCTGAAGCCTCTCAGTCTGAGATCAAATGCCTGAGAACATGGGCAGTCACTGATGTTAGTCATAGAGAGCCTGGAATTCTGATGTCCAAAGTAGTAGGTGGGTGTGCCCCAGCTTCAGGATAAAGAACAATTTGCCTTTTCTGCTGTTCTATTGCAGACCCCAGCTGATTGGATGGTGCCTATCCACACTGGGGGTGTTCAGATCTTCTCCACTTAGCCACTTGGACCCACGTGCTCCTTTGGAAATCTCTTTTGGAAACGCCTTCCCAGACTCATCCTAAAATAATGCTTTACCAGTTCTCTCGGTATTCCTTTATCCAGTCAAGTTGACGCTTAAAATAGCGATCCCATCTGAGTACACAACCAGTTCTTCACATTTAAAATGCCCCAAATTAAAGTCCTCACTCCTACCTCATAAACACCCTGGTTCAAGCCATCATCACCATCTCATTTTAGGGTGATTGCAGTATCTTCCAAAATTTCCTCCTTCCCTTACTTAATTCCTACCATCTAAAGTCAGGTCATGTTACTCCCGTGGACCAACCATCTGATGGTCTCCTTTTTCACTAAGAATAAAAGCCAGTGTTCTCATGTGGTCCAAAAGGCTTTTCAGGATCTGACTCTTCTATTATTTCTTTAATTTTATTTCCCATTACTCTGTCTCCCTTCAGTCCTCTGCTGTCACCTGGGCCAGTGTGCTGTTCCTTGACCTTTGTAGTCATGTCCCTCATCTCGGTACTGCTTATACTTGCTCTTCTCTGCTTGAAATACTCCTTCCTTACGTACGGTCGTGTGTCAGTCTCTCAAAGTGCTTAGTTTTTTATTCAAGTGTACCTTGTACTGTAGCTAATTTGTAACCTCTCCTATGCTTGTTTACACAACCTTTTGTTCATTTCAGCATTTACCTTATTTAAAGTTTAACTGTGTAAAACGTCTACTCTAATGTATCTCTTTTGAATAACTCAATTCCTTTAGGCAAAATGCTCAATAAGCATCTGATACAGTATCCTCCTTGTCTTTCTAACAGTAGCATAGCATCTTAGTTTGTAAGTAAGTCTTGTACAAGTAGAAGCCATTGACTGCCTTCCTGCTGTCCTTTTAAGTTTGATCAGGGTCTAGTAACCCTAAAATGCCTTTTCTGTATTCTGTGGCCATGACAGACTCTCCTGAGTGTTTCCCATGTCATCTGTCTGGCACAAACCTAGCCTGTCTGCACAGCCTGCGTTACAGGATCACTTCAAAGCTTTTCCCCCACATCCACCATGTTGGGTCCTAAGACAGGTCCTCTTGTCCTTGCCTTAAAGGATCAGCAGTTGGCGTAATGGCTATGTCGCTGGACTCCATGTAGTGGACCGTGGTTCGAGTCTCAGACCTGGTGGCTTAAACTCATGCCGGATGCATGTGCGTCATGCTTAAAATCCCGAAAGAGAATGGAGGAGAAGGGATTGTGGCATGGCCATCCCCCCTGGTGGGTGATTTCTTGCCTTCTGTGTCTCTCTGTCTCTCTGGCGAGCATATGCGCCCTATAGCAAAAACCTCTCAAATAAAAAAAAAAAAGGAGAGAGAGAGAGAGTCTATAACATTTAGAAGTCACATTTAACACAGATGTTCAAACTGGTCTATCCAGACAATCTCAGTGCTGTTCCCTGTTTGTACTGCTGGTGTGTGTGAGGCTGCCCTGTATAGAAGTCATGCTCCCAGGCCCAAAATAGGGAACAGGGAAAGAGGCCTTATTTTTTCATTTCAAAGAAAATATGGAAAAGAGAAATGAGACCAACTCTTTTACTTTATTCATTTTTGTTCCATAATGATTGAAATAGCAACGATAGCTCCTCTTTCTTTGACCCTCTTGCTGTATGGCTAGCATACTGCTTATTGAGATGATGTCTGCTTCTCCCTCATCTCTGAGACTGTTGTGGTAGCTGTGGAGTGTGGTAAGAAACTAGCTTCTTAAATGACAACAAAACCCACAAGTATCAGCAGGTATCTTAAGTGTACTTAAATAAAGATTGGGTTTTCTTCCACTTTTTTAAAATTATTTTTCTCATGAGAGAAAGAGAGAGACAGACACACAGACATTTCCAACAAGATCTTTCTGCCATGATATATCCCAGTACTCTCCAGCCTGGGCCGTGGACATACACACTCACACAAGGAGTGCTCGGGGAGGTCCTAGGATGTGAACCCAGGGCCTTTCCCATGTGGGTCCTGCAGCACCACAGCCTAATGCAAGACTGTGCATTCCTTAAAAAAGCAAGTTTCACTAATTCCCACCATCTAAATTCAAAGGAAACTCAGTTCATGATCTGAGACTTTCCAGATGAAGTCCAAGTTTGGGGAAGGTTCGTTGAAGAGGTAGAGTAAAAGCGCTAGAGGAGAGTACGTAAGTGGCCCTTCCTAGAGCAAGTACTTGAAGGATCCCCTAGGCAGTGTAGGAAGTGGGACACTGGCTGGGCAGGCACCACGACTGTGCTACCTGTGCAGTCACACAGGGCTCTGTCTTCAGAAGTGCACGGTCTAATACTCGGTGGCAGCTATTGCAAAATTCTTAACGCTATTTTAAAAGATATCCTGCATTTTCATTTTACTCTGAGCACTTGGAATATATTCTTGAAGTTTGGAATACTGGAATATAGAGAGTAGCACCTTCTTGTCTTAAAGCTCAGATGCTCACTAGAGTACTTAAAATTAATAGGGTATAAAGAAGGCTGATACACTGTGCCCTAACAGAGTGGAGATGCCTATCCCAGCTACCTCTTGGTTCTCTGAATTTGCGGAGAGGAGGTTAATAAAGGGAAAGAAGTCACACATCTGACTTACTGGATGTTTTCTTGTGTCAAAAGATGCATGCACTAAAAGGATAGAGCATGGCTCACCATTGAGAGAGGGTGATATGAAAGAACCAAAGCAACACTGAGATGCCTCTTCACCACAAATGAGCTCTTGGTCACACAAGCAGGATCTTCCCTCCCTGATGCTTTTGCTTTTGGTTGGAGAGGAGTAAGATAGGGCTCTTGATGGTTTTAAGGTGAAAGGAAAATTCATATATTGGCAGAAGCATGGGCTATAATGATTGACTGGTAAAGGATTTTGATTTTATTTGACTGAATATGCACTAAAAAACCCTGAGAATTTAGGACTTAGTCATATTACAGAATCACTGGACTAAATGAGTATTTAATTAGAAACTGACCAAGTTAAAAAAAAATAGATCATCTCAGAAATGTGGGTATTGAAGAGCCAGAATAGTATTGTATAGTTTTGAAAATTAAGTCAGTTCATGTTACATGGGTCTATATAGAGAATTTCCAGTCATACCAATCGCATACAGACATGTGAATGGAAGATCAACTATAATGGCAGATCCATATTACCCATGAATGCTTGAAAGTTTATGTTAATGACATGAAATTGATTAATACCTGATATATCCATTGTAGATAATACCAGCCAGGTGTGAGGTTCCACAGTGAATGAGGCCAATCTCATTTGGACTTTACAGTCAAGCAATGTTTACTTAGTACATTCTGGCCCCTGACATCCTAAATATATAAAATAATCCCCTGGTTGATGGATGACAGCACTTTAGGTCTGTTAGAAAAGCAGAAGACAATTCATCCTTCTTGTCACAATAAGGCAAATAGCCCATGGGACAAACCAAAGACCACGGTAGCTTTAAACAAAAAAGGCATTGATTAGAGGAAAAGCAAATGCTGAAAGAGAATCCTAGAGATACTGAGATGAAGTCAAAGGAGCTACCAGTCAAACATAGAAAACAAAGAAGACTACAGCTGAGAACCTGTGGGACTAGAGATAATAAGAACAGCGGGAGGAAAGAGAGAGAAAAAACATACAAAGAAGAGGGGGAAAAAAAACAATAAAAAGGAGATACATAAAAGAGAATAAAAAACCAATAGAAGATGCCAGAATTTTTGACAGTGAGTGGTAGGATCTGAAAGAACTTCTAAAAGAAGTGGCTGAACTTCCCTATGGGGCACCATCCTTGACAGTGAGATATTAACCTAGAGGGATATCTGTACAGCCTCAAGTCCAACAAAAAATAAAAGACACAATATAACTAAAATTCATGCACTAGATTGCATGTGTATACACAGAAATATTTTACTATAACTATTTCAAAGAAATGTTAAAAAGCTGTGCGTTTCAGAAAATGTAATCAAAGTATTTCATGTGTGTTTTTGTTGTTATTGTTATTTTTCTTCCATTTCTTTTTCCTTCTGACATGGCATGGTAGTCCACCCTCATTAGATAAAGCTGCATTTAAGAACCACTTAAAAATAGAACTGCCCCTCTCTTTTATCATTCATTCTCTTCTACCATCCTCCTCTCTCTCGTGTTATTTCAGAAGCCTTTGGCATTGAAAGCATTTCTGCCTTCAATTATTGATTACTTCACGGCACTCATAGATCAGCTGCCTGTTTTGGTTTGGGGAGAGTAGACCGACTTCTTTCAGAGAACAGATATTCAGTTTAATTTGACTTCATTTTCCTCTTTCATCTTGACTCACTCATCCATTCCTATTTATTAAAAATCACCATGCCCAAAATGAAACTAAAATTGTTGCCTAGCTAAGACTCAGGAGTTCACCATTTACTTCATATTTTGTAAATTCCAAAAAGATATTGGGAAACTTGGTTCTGCTCTGCGTTGTCTTGTTAGGTATAATGCCCTACCATTGTTAACACCACGAAACAACTCCAAACGGAACAGATTCCCTTATATATTTTCTCAGCAGATGCAGAAAACATTTTGAATAAGATACAGCTCCATTTATTTTTAGCGGTTTGCTTATTTATTTATTTTAGTAAGAGAGCCAGTTAAAAGACTGATTGAATTCACACCTCAGTGATGAGCATATCGGGTAACCCATTAATGCTGGTGACTAAGCAGTAGCTTAGGCCCACAGGCAGTTCTGCTGGATTTATGGCAAGACATGGTGATGGATAAGTATAAACTCTTATTTGTAAGAAATCAAATGAATGCTTTCTATGTAAAAAAATAATTGTAGATAGCCTAATTTAAGGCTAATCAAAAACAGTCACTCACTCTGGGTGGGAATAATGCCGGAGAACAGTCCTATAATAAGTCTCTGATCCTTTGTCGTATACATAGTACAACAGAGGTGGAGATAAGCATGCTCCTCACCCATAAATAACCCCCTGATGCGATCCCTACTGCATTGTGAATTCATTGTGGGTTTTAGGCAGCTGGAAGACACTAATCAATGCAAAAGAAACGTTGCAGTCGTTTTCACTTGGAAGTATCAATCAAGTCACAACTGTGCTTTAGTTCAGATGGTCTGAATAAAACTTGGCAAAACAAACTTTTTCAGAAAGGAAAAGAACAGTTGTACTTGTGGAAGACAGCTTTTCTTGGGGGACTTTCAAAACACACTGAATCAGATCATCTTCTGATATATTTTTTCATTAGTTCAGAGTAATTTACAAAGTGATCAGCTCTCACATCTCAGAAAATTCATATATTTGGGAAGTAGCTGTAGAGGGTTAATTATTCAGATATTTTTGGTTTCTAAAAGTGGTCATTAGAACTGGTGATGTGGGACCAGCCAGTGGCCTGTTGGTTAAGGCGGCTAGATTTCACGTGGCTAATCTCACCTATGACTGGTGATGTGGGACCAGCCAGTGGCCTGGTGGTTAAGACAGCTAGATCCCACGTGGCTAATCTCACCTTCGACTCTTGGACCTGGCTACTTGATCAATATGCCAAGCATGTGCACATTCATGCCCCAAATCCTGAAAGGTGAAAAGATGGAGAAGAGGGAACCAGCAGTTAGCGTAATGGCTATGTCACTGGACTCCCACGTAGTCGACCGTGGTTCGCGTCTCGGACCCGGTGGCTTACAACTCACGCCGGGCGTGTGTGCGTGCGTGCCCAAGATCCCGAGAGGAGAATGGAGGAGAAGGGATTGCGGCGTGACCATCCCCCCTGGGGGGTGATTTCTCGCTTTCTATCTCTCTGTCTCTCTCTGTCTGTCTGGCGAGCACACGCGCCCTATAGCAAAAACCTCTCCAAAAAAAAAAAAAGATGGAGAAGAAAGGATTGCAGCATGACCACGCCCCATGGTGGTGAGGCTGGGTGCTTTTGTTTTTTGCTTTCCCACTCTCTCTCTGTCTCTCTCCAATGAATACATATGCCTTTTAGCAAAGTATTTTTTTTTTAATGATATGGTATCTGTCTATATAAAAGTAAGAAATAATTTTAAATTCAAATGGGATGAGTGAACCATTCTATATTCTGAAATTATTTATTTAGGCATCCTTGCTTCCTGGGCTTCTTGATAATTTGTCATATTTTTAGAGACAGAGAATCATGCTGTTTAAATAATCTGTGAGTCAGAAGCTATTCATTTTTATTTATTGTGTGCCTACTGTCTTAGTTTGCTAGGGCAGCTGTAACAAAGAACCACTGACTAGGTAGCTTAAACAATAGAAATTAATATTCTCATGGTTCTGGGGACTAGAAATAGGGGCTCAGAGTTCTGGTGGGGTTGGTTTCCCCTGTCCTCTTCCTTTGACTTGCACAGGTCTTCTAGGTGCTTCTCAATCACTTGTCTCTCTGTGCACATTTCCCCTGGTATCACTCTGCATGTTCTAGTCTTCTTACCCGTTTAACAGGCAGATTGGATTAGGGCCCACTATAGTGGCCTTATAATAATCACAGTAATATTCTGAGGTGCTTGGGTTTGGGGCGTATGAAGATGGAAAGGACATGATTCAGCCCATCATACATTTAGGCCCTGTTCCAAATGCTTGGTACCATAAACAAAATAGATAAGATTCCTATTTTCGTGGTGCTTACATACTGACAGAGGCACACACAATGAATAGTAATCTGTGTTGTGTTAGAAGGCAGTAAGTACTATTTGGAAAATATTAGAACAGAATAAAGGTGATCTGGAGTATACTGTGCATAGTGAGGCAGATGGCCACGGAAGAATTCTTTTAGTATAGAAGATCATTGAATGATTGCTTGAAAAAGGCAAAGGAGTTTGCCAAGGGTGCTACAGGCTAAAGGGAAAGTAGATAAAAAGGCCCATGGGTGGGAACTATTACCCTATCTTAAAAACAGCAAGGAGCCAGTGTGGCCATAGCAGAGTAAACAGGGAGTAGGCAAGAGTAGAGGAAAATAGAATCACTTAAAAGAAATGCAGTGCCAGGTCATGTGAGGCCTTGCTTTTACACTGAATGAGCTGAGTAGACACTGCAAGTTTATGCGCAGAGAAGTGATGTGACATGATTTAGACTTTTTAACAGGATCACCCTGGTTGCTGTGTTAAGAGACTATACAGCTAGAGAGAATCAAGCAGACCAGTTAGGATTACTACATGAATTCAGGTGAGAAATATTGGCAGTTCACACCAGGGTGGTAGCAGTGGAGCTGGAGAAAAATGGATACTATTCTGGATATAATTTTGAAGACAGAGACAATAGGATTTGCTCATTGATTAGACATGAGAGGTGGGAGCCAGCAGGTGGCATGGTGGTTAAGGCGCTAGACTTCCACATGGCTGACCACAGTTGGCGTCCTCACCTGGTAGCTTGCTTTCTTACTTTCTCTCTTTCTTTGTCTCTCTCTCTCTTGTCTGTCTCTCTCTGGTGAGCACATGTGCCCTATAGCAAATTTTAAAATAATAATAATAAATAAAACAAATAATTCTTAAAAAAAAAAAAGAAAAAAGAAGTGAGAGGTGAATGACAGAGAGGAATCAGAATGTTAACAGACAAATGCACAGATCAGGCCTGACCACTTGCCACTCAGTAAGTCAATTACTGAGACAATGAAAGCTTGCATAGAGGAAGACTTTATTATGGAAAATAGCAATAGAGAATGATAGAGTCTCAGACTCTTAAAATACTCTCCGCAGTTGAGGGGCAAAAAGGACTTTAAAACACAGGTCAGAAAATGTGGTAACACGAGGGTCTATAGGAAAAAAACTGAGGGCTTTTCAGAAAAGTCTCTATGAATATTATCTTCAATAGATGTGCTGTTTTCTTGGTGCTAGAAAGCCTTGAAAAGGATTAAGAGTGAGAAGATATGATTAGATCTGTTCAGGTTAAAGAATTTTTAAAAATAAACAAATCGATGCCTGTGCTTAGGGTTATTTCAGAATTGAAAGTAATTTTACTGATTATTTAGCCTAATTCATTCATTTTTCAGGTAAGGAAACAAAGAAGTGTGAACTAGCTGAAGGCACTCAACTAGTTTTGTAGCCATGTTTGGTCTAAAATATGGACTTTCTGATCCCTAAACAAGAACTCTTCACATGGGCCCTAAACAGAAAACTATTCTCTTACAGTGGTATACCTGGCTGGGGAGATGGCATGGATTTGTGAGACACTACTGAGAGAATGCGGTGGCTTCCTGATGATCAAAGAATGGCTACAGAAAATATACGATATCTGATTGCTGTTTTCTGTTTACCTTTTTTATTTTCTAATTGATGATAACAGTGCTTATAGGTGAAGAGAACTAGTCTTAGAATATGTTTCACAAATTTGTTGATGGTGTCTTGAGCTAAGCACGGTATTACAAATTCAGCACCATCCACCTTGTTTCCTTTTGTGCTAGCAGCACCTATGCTATGTATTGCATGCTGAATCTTTTACCTTACTTACTTACAAATTTTCTATGAGCAAGGGTCTTATTTTTATTTTCTGAGCTCTAGTGAAGAACCACTCACTTAGGTGCTAAATATGCATTTACTTGATGTACATACATGTACATATATTATTTACTTAATATACATATGCATGTGTATATTCATGCATGTATGTGTATATATACATCTGAGTGTATGGTTCTTTGTAGCATTAATGACTCACTGCTCACTGCTCAGTAGAAGAATGAAGGCTATTTTAAAACAATAGGGCTGGGGACCAGCAGGTGGCATGGTGGTTAAGGCCCTAGACTCCCATGTAGTCCACCACGGCTGGAGACCTGTACCTGGTGGCTTGGAAATCATGCTGGGCAGGTGTGTGTGTGCCCAGGAAGAGAATGGAGGAGAATAGATTGCGGTGTGGCCATCTCCTCTGAGGGGCTAAGGAAGGATGAGGGTGATTGCTCACTTTCCCTCTCACTGTTTCTCTGTCTCTCCAGGGAGCAATGCATCCTACAGAAAAAACTAGAAAAGATAAAAATAAAATAAACTTTTACTCTTTAAATGTTGGTGGCAAAAGCAGAGCCAAGGGTTGATTCAGTTGGGGAGGGTATGTGGGTATGAGTAACCTTGTAATGGGGACTATTCTCGAAGAAGGGTCATCAGTAGCCATGTGATATCGGGTCCTCACTTACCTTGCCTTTGACTTCAGTCCCAGTGGTTTCTAGATGTTTATTAGATCTGCAGGAGAGAGAGCAAAGGATTATTCACAAATCTTTCCCTAAACCTTCAGGAAGAATTAATTACTCCTCTCTTTGTATTCTTAAAGCAATTAGTATCTGGCTTTACCACCGCTATTATAGTATGTTATAAGTATTTGTCTTCCATTAAGCTTTGAGTTGCCTAAGTGCATGGGCTATGTCTTGGCTGTTTTGTATTTGCTAGAGCCTTTCATGTAGGAGATGTGTGAATAAGGAAGGATAAATTTCAGACCTTGAATACAACCCTGTCTGTCTATCTTTCTTGAGACACTGTTCTAAATGCTTTTAATATTTTAATTCAATCAATCCCCCAACAACCTTATTTTACAGAGTAGGAGCCTCAAGTTCAGAGAGGTTAAGCAACATGTTCAAGGTCACATACATAATAAGGCAAAATTAATTCACAGCAAGGAGGTGTGGCTGCAGATTCCCTGCTTTAACTAATATCACGATGCTGTACCTATTTTGTCCCAGAAATTTAGGATATTTAAGATGTTAAGAGGATCTAAAGTACTCTGGAACAAGACCAGTCATTCTGACAAGGAATAATAGTCATTAATATGTGTGAGGCAAGAGGTTCCTGTTGGCAACTGACTCAGGGGGTTGGCTACTCCTTGGAAAGTGATAGGGAAAAGGGATATTGATGCAAAATGGTGTTCTCCAAGCAGAGATCCAGTGGCGAAGGCTGCAGAACTTGGAGGCTAGGTCTCCTTGCATCAATATCTGAGCATAATTGGAATGATCTTCTCTGTCCTTATAGGATGTTTGTACCCTGACCTGTTCTTTCTCGAGGGAATGGCTAAAACATAGGCTCATTAATTGAGAGGTTATTACAAAAATATCTGTTATTGTTATTTTTTCATAAAGTAAGCCTTTATTGCATAATGTCTTTATAAATCTTTGCATTAGGTCCAGTAGTTCGCCACATAAATAAAAGGTCAAGACTGCTAAAACTTAGGCCAGCTAATTGTGTACTGATTAAGGTGGCTAGATCCCACATGGCCAACTGTTTAAGTCCCAGACTCTGTTTGTAAAACATGCAGGATGAGCCAGAAGGTGGCATGGAGGTTAAGGCATTGGATTCTACATGGCCTACTGCGCTGTTCAAATCCCAGCCCCAGCAGCATGAAAATTCATGCCAACCATGAAAAATCATGCTGGACATGTTTGTGTGTGTGCATAAAATCCCAAGAGGAGACTGGAGGAGAAGGGATTGTGGCATGGCTACTCCCCTGGTGGTCGCTTTCCCTCTTTGTGTTCTGCTCTTGTGAGGGCCTGTGTCCTATAGCAAAACCTTAAATTAAAAATAAAAGAAAGAAAGAAAAAGAACAACACACTAGGCATGTGTATGTGCATATGTGTCCAAAATCCTGAGAAGAGAATGGAGGAAAAGGGACTGTGGCATGGTCATCCTCCCTGGAGGGTACTTTCTCACTTTCTCTCTGTTACTCTTTTGAGCACATGCACAAGTGCACATGCTCTATGGCAAAAAAAAAATTAAAATAAAAAAAAAGCAAACAAACAAAAAAATCTGCTAAAACCTTTGTGGTGACACTGATCCTTTTTTTTTTTTTTTTTTCTTCACAAACCTCCCATTGAAATACAAGTAGATATCTCAGTCAGGCCTCACAACAATCCCAGAATCATCTGCTTCTCATTGCAAATTTAGAAAGACTAGGAACAAACTGACAGTTCCTATTTTGAAACCATTGTTAAGCCCCCAGGAATGTGTGGCATAAAAGCCAATTTGGTACCTTGGAGAAGCATGGTGAAGTTACATTTGACATTACTCATGTCCTTCAGGGAAATATTCTTGTTCTTCTGGAAGTAAAGTTCCTGGAGGGAGCACTTTGCATTATGTATCCTTTCCTACGCACTCTGATTATTTTTCTTGAAGTTCCCTTGGGTTCTTCCAAACTAGACACAGTATCTAAATTCTCAGTGATGCTCTTTACTTCTAATACATGTGCTGTTCCAGCCTCATTGCTATAGTCATTCCCAAATATAAAGGAAGGAGAGGGAGGGTCGGGGAGAGATCTAGGAGTTTCCCTGGCAGACTGCAAGAAAAAAGCATCTAAATGAAAATAAGTAGATTCAGGTCAAAGCAACTAATTGCTATAGAAACACTAACCTCCCATAGAGATAAATCCCCACACTCATTTTGCTTAGACCCAAGACGGTCTCTTAAAATCAAGAATCTGGGGAAAGTGTGTTCCTCTTAACATCTTACTTATGTGACTCTCAAAGAGTGACTGGAGACTGGAAGAAAAGTCTCCATTTCGAGACTGCAATTTAATTCCTTCAATTATTTTTTTATTTCCCTTTCGTCTATTTTTGATTTTCTATTTCTTTTCCCTCTGTTTCTTTTCTCTGCTCTCATTTTTCTGACCGTCTTTGTCTCTTTCCTCCCCTCTTCTTTTGTCTGCAGCCCTTTCCACTTCTGTCAAAAAGAATTTTCTGTTACACCCAAAATGTTGCATATTTGTACCGCCCAATGCAGTAGTTGCTAGCTACATGGGGATGCTGAGAATGAGAAATGCAGCTAGTGTGACAGAGGAGTTAAACTGTAATTAAATTAAATGTATATTCATTTAAATTTGAATAGTCACATGTGGCTAACGGTTATCAAAATGACCAGTGCAGTTTAGACTAAGTCTTTACTTCTGATGCTGTCTATATTATTCAGATGTTGGTGACAGAATTTATATCCTCTTTGGCTAGCCTCTCTTTTTCTTTTTTGAAAATCATTTATCACTCGGAAAAATTGGTCCAGCTTATAAAGTTTGGTTCAATTATTTTCCAACCCTCTTTCCTAAACTTCAGATGACTTTTAGGGCAAAAGAGCAAGCAATGTCTTTTCTGAAGACAGAATACTTCTTTCTGGTTGCCTGGAGACTAGAAACTCTCTAGCTAGGGATGCGGGGCACCCTGGTGTGACTGCAGGTCCAGACAGGGCTCATTTGCAAGGGATGGGACTAGGTGTTTTTGAAAATTTCATGAGCAAAGGCAGAGGTCAGCAACCTCTTTGGCCATCTGCAGGAATAAACAGTGTTGGTACAAGGGTCTTGAGCCAGGGGAGGCATGAAGATGAGGGAAAGGAAGAGTGAAAAAAGAGATAGCAGGCAAAGAGAAGATAAAACGGAAAAAGACAGAGTCAGAATACCTATGTTAAGAGCAAGAGTGTCACTAACAGAGATCTTAGTCAGCTCTGCCTCTGGTTATCTGCTTCCAGGAAGTCAGACTACATACCAGACAACCTTTACGTTAGTCAGCCACAGATCCAGTCTAATTCAATTCCAAGTGAGTTTAATGCCACCCTTGAATAGGCTGGCTACATTTTTTTTTTTTTTTAAGGTTTTTGCCATAGGGTATATGTGCTTGCCAGAGAAAAGGAAAGTCATAAATCATCCCCCATAGGTGATGGCCACCCAGCAATCCCTACCTCTCCTCCATTCTCCTCTGGGAATTTTGACACACACACATATGCACCCTTTGTGATTTTCAAATCAATGGGTCTGGGACTCAAATCTCTGTTGACCATGTGGGAATTCAGCACCTTAACTTTCACCTGCTGGCTCCAGTTCTATTTTATTTTCTCCCTTCTTCTGGCCTACTTTTTCCTTTCTTTCCTTTTTCAGTTTGACAAATAGGACCTCAGAGTCTAGTGACCACATTGTTTCTGGTCATCATTTGATCTGATTAGTAAAAAAAAGTATGAAAACCTATTTCAAGACAAGGATGCTAATAGAAGCAAGTACAGTTCTTATAAGTCTAAAATTCTGCTCAATCATAGATTTTTCTTTTTTTTTTCTTTTTTTTTTTTCCCTGAGCAGTTTACTTATACTCCTGGAACTATGTTCCTCATAGCTGAGAAATCCATTTTACATTGACTTCTTGTATTTGCTACATTTTATATTGACTGGCTTTGCTGTATTTTAAATGTATTTGTGTCTAGACTTGTAGGGCTTTAGCTACAGCCAATTTCTACATTATTAAGAGGGTTATTTTGAGTGGCCCCTGTGAATAAACCTAATTTTCCCCTCTGATTAGTGCTTAATTTGAAATTGTTTGCGCAGTGATGAAATCTTTCTTGAGTTTCACTTCCAGATTCCAGTTTCCATTCCCAGAGGTTGCTTTTGATTACATAAATGCTTCCAGGGTGATTATGTGGGCAAAATTGTATATTAGGTAGTTTTGGTGCTTTCTGTAAGAAACTGCGTTGTTCAGAGGAAAAAAAAAAGGAGGGGCTATGAGTTAGGTTAGAAAGAAAGAATGTGAGGTTTTAGGTACTTTAAAATTAAAAATCATTTCTTCCATTCAATGTAAAAATAAACCCTACATCTATAAACTTTCATAATTTTGTCATCCAGCCTCTGGCTAGAGATTCATTGCTCTTTGGGGTTCTACATTCCATTGCAAGATGGTTTTTCTGGAAAAACACACTAGGCAGTGTTTTCCACCAGTAGTTTTATAGTTTGCGGTCTTAGGTTTAGATCTTTTCTCCACTTTGAGTTGATTTCTATTAATGGTGACAGATAGGGGTTTAGATTCATTTTTGTGCAGGTGTATACCCCATTTTCCAGCACCACTTGCTAAAGAGGTTTTCTTAAAACTACTAGCAGAAAACACTGGGGAAACTCTGGGAGACATTGGGGTAGGCAAAGACTTCTTAAGCAAGACTCCCAAAGCACAGGCAATAATCCCCAACATAGACAGTTGGGATTACATCAAATTAAGATGTTTCTGCACAGCAAAGGACACCATAACTACTGTGAATTGGCAGCCCTCAGAATGGGAGAGAATTTTTGTTAACTGTGCCTCAGGTAAGGGACTGATAACCAGAATACACAGGGAACTCAAGTGGTTTACCCAGAAGAAAATAATTAACCCTATTAAAATATGGGAAAATGATGGGAACCAGTAGTTAGCATAATGGCTATGTCGCTGGACTCCCACATAGTTGACCGCAGTTCGCGTCCCGGACCCGGTGGCTTAAAACTCACGCTGGGTGCATGTGTTTGTGTGTGTGCCCAAGATCCCGAGAGGAGAATGGAGAAGGGATTGCGTCGTGGCCATCCCCCCTGGGGGGTGATTTCTCGCTTTCTGTCTCTCTGTCTCTCTCTGTCTTTCTGGTGAGCACACGCGCCCTATAGCGAAAATCTCTCAAAAAAAATATATATATAGGAAAATGAGCTGAATAAACAACTCTCTAAGGAAGACATACAAACAGCCAAAAAAAAAAATTATGAAAAAATGCTCAACATCACTCATCATAAGAGAGCTGCAGATTAAAACCACAATGAGATACTACATAATCCCAGTCAGAATGGCAAAGATTTAAAAAAAAAAAAAAAAAGATCAAGTGCTGGAGGGTATGTGGTGAAAGAGTAATACTCCTACATTGTTTATGGGAATGTAAATTGGTCCAGCCACTGTGGAGAAAAATACAGAGGTTCCTCAAAGACCTTCAAATAGAAGTACCATAGGGTCAAGCAATTCCACTCTTGGGTAACTACTCAAAGGACAGGAGAATGCTCATTCGAAAAAGCACTTGCACAACTATATTTATTGCAGCATTATTCACAATTGCCAAGACAAGGAACCAACCCAAATGTCCACAAACAGATGAATGGATTGAAAAAGTGTGGCACATATACATGGAATACTATTCAGCCATAAAAAATAATAAGGGCCTGGGAACCAGCAGGTAGCGTAATGGCTATGTTGCTGGACTCCCACGTAGTCGACCGCGGTTCGCGTCCCAGACCTGGTGGCTTAAAACTCACGCCGGGTGCGTGTGCGTGCGTGCCCAAGATCCCGGGAGGAGAATGGAGGAGAAGGGATTGCGGCGTGACCATCCCCCCGGGGGGTGATTTCTTGCTTTCTGTCTTTATGTCTCTCTCTGTCTGTCTGGTGAGCACACGCGCCCTATAGCAAAAACCTCTCCAAAAAAATAAAAATAATAATAAAATAACAAGGGCCTGGAACTTGATAGAAAATGAATGAATATGGAAGGTTTGTTGCTGAGTGAAGTAAGTCAGGCTATGAAAGAGAGACATTGTATGTCTCCACTTAACATATACCAACTGTCTGCTTTATGGTAGAGACTGAAAGACTGGAGGACATAAAAGCACAGAAAATTGTTATGCACATTAGAGACAAAGAGGAAGGAGAGTGTGGGAGGGGAAAAGCATAGGAAAGGAAATTTTGGGAAAAAATAGAGTGGTAAGATATTTGTGGGACACAGATATGGTTTATTATCTGTTGATGAGGATCTATATAGTATTCTCAACTGGGCTGGACT
The DNA here is from genome assembly GCA_026018925.1 of Tupaia tana. Classification (NCBI taxonomy): domain Eukaryota; kingdom Metazoa; phylum Chordata; class Mammalia; order Scandentia; family Tupaiidae; genus Tupaia; species Tupaia tana. Next base: position 193,778,569 of record JAKSZU010000001.1, on the reverse strand, counting down.
ATAAGGTGTGTATCATGCTGAGAAAAGTCTCTTTATAATCTAAATGATGTATAGTGATTAAATGTATAAATAAAAAGAAAAAAGAAAAAAATAGAATGTAAAATTATCTGTTGTTGATAATATGTATGGTAATATTATTGATTGAATCAATTTACAATGTATTCTGGATGAGAAAATTCATTTTGTATACTGTTATGAAATACGGTGATTGATTACAAGTAATAATAATAATAATAATAATAATAATAAAAGAAACTCAGAACATAGAAAAAAGAAAAACATATTAGACTTTTTAGAAAAGCCTGTTCTGTCCCTCTTTATCCTTTATCTTCAATTTTTGTAATAAAACCTGGGAGGAGGGAGAAAGACATTTATGCTATTCCCTCAAATCTAACCTAGATATAATGACTTTCTTATGGGCCAATACTTATCTTTGTATATGTACTCTATGATCTCTAGCCAGATCATTTACTGTCAAAGGATCATAGCTAGGGAGGAATTCGGCCTCAGGGTGAATCTAACCTTCAATCTCAACCATGCCTGATTTTGACTATGTTAATTGAAAATTTGGACTTAGATTTCATATAAGACTGAGTTAAGATTTTTGGGGATGTTGGGATAGGATGAATATATTTTTCATGTGAGAACATCAATTTTGGGGAGCCAGAGTGCAGAATGTTATAGGTTGAATTGTTACCCCTCAAATTAATATGTCAAAGCCCTAACTGCCAGGACTTTAGAATGTGACATTATTTAGAGATAGAGACTTTACAGAGGTAATCAAGTTAAAATGAGGTAATTAAAATTGGTCCTAATCTGACAGTGTCCTTAAAAAGAGGGAAAATTTGGAAACATAAACATTCACAGAAGGAAAACATAGAGAGTCCTTACCAAGCCCATACGAACATGCAGATAGCATCAGCATGCCAAAGAGGGGAGCCTGGAGTTCCGGGCTCCAGGCGGACTGAGGCTGCAGGCCCGACCCTTCTGAATCTCCACGCATCCCCACCGTTTCTCCTCCTTGGACCCCAGGTTGGTTGTCTGGGACTTTAAGGCGAACTCCCACCCCACCCCACCCGCAACCCGGATCGAGCCGGCCAGCAGTTCCGGGCTCCAGGCGGACTCAGGCTGCATGCCCGACCAACCTAGTCTTGTCACTCATCTTCTGACCCTTTCCCACTAGCCTTTGGACTCTTTCAATTGTAGTGATTTGAATAGCACGCGGCGCGCATTCGCGCCGCGCGATTTCCTTTTTTCATTCTGTTTTCTTTGCTCTTGGAGTGGTGCTTATTCAGTCAATTGAAGGCTCACCTCTCCTTAGAGACAGTGAGGACTTTGGGCCATCCAGGGTAGTGGCAACAGTTAATTGTAATTGTGAGCAACAGGTAGGCCAACCATAAGGGAAATCATCAATTTTCTAAGCCTGTACAACTTTTAACAATCAGTTAGGAAGAAACATATAGATTACCTGATGACTAGGAACAATCGCAGAGGCTCAAGAAATATGAGCAACCAAGAAAAGGCCTCTCCCCCAAGGGAAATCATCAAGCCTACACCACCCACAGTCAATACAATGGACGTCGTGGACATGTCTGATAAGGAATTCAGATTATTTGTAGTGACCAAACTAAATGAGATGGAAGAGAAAAGAGACAAGGAGCTCCAGGAGATGAGGAAGTCCTTCAATGACTTGAAAGAAGAAATGGATACCTTAAACAAGAACCAGATGGAACTTTTAGGATTGAAGAATGCGATACAGGAAATCAAAACCTCCCTTGAAAGTATGAAAAGTAGGTTAGACCAGGCAGAAGATCGAATCTCCAATGTAGAAGACAAAACATCTGACCTAGAGAAAAGTATCAAAAAGATTGAGAAAACAACCATGAAAAATGAGGATAATATACGAGGAATACTGGATACTATTAAGCGCCCCAACATCCGGATAATTGGTATTCCAGAAGAGGAAGAAAATAATAAGGGCCTAGATAATTTATTCCATGAGATCCTGGAAGAAAACTTTCCAAATCTAGAAAGGTATTCAAGTATCCAGACCCAGGAAATACATAGGACCCCAGGCAGAATCAACCCAAGAAGATCTTCTCCAAGGCACATTATAGCCAGACTGGCAAAAACAACAGATAAAGACAAGATACTAAAGTTGGCGAGAGGGAAACGCCAGGTTACTTACAAAGGTCACCCCATCAGGCTAACATCGGATCTCTCGGCTGAAACGATGCAGGAAAGGAAAGAATGGGGAAGCATAGTAAAAGTGTTGAGTGAAAAACAATTTCAACCAAGAATACTATACCCGGCAAAATTATCTTTCATATGGGAAAAAAAGATAAAAACATTCTCAAATAAACAAAATTTGAAGGAATTTACCAACTCCAGACCAGCTCTTCAAGAGGTTCTGAAGGGAGTATTATACCAGGAAAGCTAGAAAATCAGAGACAGTTACACGAGAACAAAAAGCAACCAAGAAAATGTCTCACTTAATGATAGGATCAGGTACGGAAATATCGATAATTACACTGAATGTCAATGGATTAAATTCTCCAGTTAAGAGACATAGACTGGCTGAATGGATAAGAAAACAGAAACCCTCTATCTGTTGCCTACAAGAAACTCACCTTATGGATAAAGACATACATAGACTAACAGTCAAGGGCTGGAAAAAGATACTCCATGCAAATGGAAATCAAAAAAAGGCTGGAGTAGCAATATTGATCTCAGACAAAATAGATTTCAAGACAAAGACTGTAAGAAGAGACAAAGAAGGGCATTATATAATAGTAAATGGGGTAATCCAGCAAGAAGACATAACCCTTATAAATATCTACGCACCCAACTCAGGTGCACCTAAATATGTGAAGGAAAGACTGCTGGAGCTAAAAGGAGAGACAGGGAGAAATACTATAATTGTTGGAGATCTCAACACCCCATTATCTCTTATAGACAGATCTTCTAGACAGAAAATAAATAGAGAGATACAGGACTTAAATGATACTATAAATGGAATGGGCTTGACAGATATCTATAGAACTTTCCACCCCACATCCACAACATATACATTTTTCTCACCCTGACATGGAACCTTTTCAAAGATAGATCATATATTAGGACACAAATCAAGCCTTTATAGATTCAAAGGCATAGAAACTGTACCTAGCATCTTCTCTGACCATGATGGAATTAAACTCAAGATTAACTTCAAGACACAACCCCGAAGATACACGAACACATGGAGACTGAACAACCTACTTCTGAATGACTTCTTCACTACTGAAGAAATTAAGGCTGAAATAAAAAAATTTATGGAAACTAATGATAATGAGTGCACAAGTGTCCAGAATCTATGGGACACAGCAAAAGCAGTCTTAAGAGGGAAATTCATAGCAATTAGTGCGCATAAGAAAAGGATAGAAAGATGGCAAGTAGATAACTTATCATCATGCCTCAGAGAATTGGAAAAACAACAACAAACAAACCCCCAAAATGCCAGGCAAAAAGAAATAATAAAGGTTCGAGCAGAAATAAATGAAATAGAAAATAAACGAACCATACAGAAAATAAATGAAAGCAAAAGCTGGTTCTTTGAAAAGATTTACAAGATGGATACACCATTGGCTAGACTGATTAAGAAGAAGAAAGAAAGAAACCAGATTAATCAAATATGTGATGAAACAGGCAATATTACCACAGACATAGCAGAAATACAAAATATCATTAGAGGATACTATGAGCGACTTTACGCCAACAAACAAGATAACCTGGAGGAGATGGATAAATTCCTGGATGCACATAATCTACCAAGGTTGGATCAGGAAGACATAGAGAACCTGAATAGACCCATAACAAGCCAGGAGATTGAATCAGTAATAAATAACCTTTCAAGAAAGAAAAGCCCAGGCCCAGATGGCTTCACTTGTGAATTCTACAAAACTTTTAAGGAAGAGTTAACCCCTATCCTACTAAAATTATTTCTAAAGATTCAAAAGGAAGGAAACCTTCCAAATTCATTTTATGAAGCCTCCATCATCCTCATCCCCAAAACAGATAAAGATATGACAAAAAAGGAAAACTACAGACCAATATCATTGATGAATATAGACGCGAAAATTCTCAACAAGATACTCGCAAATCGTATCCAACAACATATAACAAAGATCATTCATCACGATCAGGTAGGCTTTATACCAGGGATGCAAGGGTGGTTTAATATACGCAAGACCGTAAATGTAATACACCACATTAACAGAAAGAAAGATAAAAACCATATGATCATCTCAATTGATGCGGAGAAAGCATTTGATAAAATACAACATCCTTTTATGATTAAGACTCTCAGTAAGATTGGTATAGAAGGGTCATTTCTGAACACAATAAAAGCAATCTATGAAAAACCTAAGCTAACATTATACTGAATGGGGAAAAGCTGAAAGCTTTTCCTCTGAAAACAGGTACTAGGCAAGGCTGTCCACTTTCTCCACTGCTCTTTAATATAGTATTGGAAGTCTTAGCTATTGCAATCAGAGAAGAGAATAATATTAAAGGTATTCGAATAGGCAAAGAAGAATTGAAAATATCTTTATTTGCAGATGACATGATGGTGTACTTAGAAGACCCAAAGGTATCCATGAAAAAACTGCTTGAAGTAATAAGTGAATACAGTAAGGTGGCAGGATACAAAATCAATATCCAAAAATCTATAGCATTTCTATTTATGAACAACAAGTTGAATGAAGCAGAGCTGAAGAAAGGAATCCCTTTCACCGTAGCCACAAGGTGTATAAGATACCTAGGGATAAACCTAACTAAGAAAGTCAAAGACCTTTATAAAGAAAACTACGAAAATCTTAAAAGAGACATTGAAAGTGACATAAAAAAGTGGAAGGACATCCCATGCTCCTGGATTGGAAGAATTAACATAATCAAAATGGCAATTCTACCCAAATTAATCTACATGTTTAATGCAATTCCAATCAAAATACCAGAGATATTCTTCAGAGATCTAGAAAAGGCAATCATAGAATTTGTCTGGAACCATAAAAGACCTCGTATTGCAAAAGCAATCCTGCACGAGAAGAATGGAGTAGGAGGCATATCACTCCCTGATCCCAAGATATACTATAAAGCTGTGGTCATCAAAACAGCATGGTATTGGCATAAAAACAGACAAGTGGACCAATGGAAGAGAATAGAGACCCCAGAAATAACCCCCAAAGCTTACAGCCAACTGATCTTTGACAAAGGATATCAGTCAATCCATTGGGAAAAGGAAAACATCTTTAGTAAATGGTGCTGGAAAAACTGGATATCCACCTGCAGAAAGATGAAACTGAACCCCCATCTTTCACCATTAACAACAGTCAACTCAAAATGGATCAGAGATCTGAACCTAAGACCTCAAACAATAAAACTACTGGTGGAAAATGCTGGGGAAACTCTGGGGGACATTGGAGTAGGCAAAGACTTCTTAAATAAGACTCCCAAAGCACAGGCAATAATCCCTAAAATAGACAAGTGGGACTATATTAGACTAAGAAGTTTCTGCACAGCAAAGGACACAGTAACAAGTGTGAACCGACAACCCTCAGAATGGGAAAATATTTTTGTTAAATATGCCTCAGACAAGGGACTGATAACCAGAATACATAGGGAACTCAAGTGCCTTATGCGAAAAAAAATGATGAACCCAATTAAAAGATGGGAAAATGAGCTGAACAAAAGTCTCTCTAAGGAAGACATTCGAACAGCCAAAAAGCATATGAGAAAATGCTCAACATCCCTCATCATAAGGGAGATGCAGATAAAAACTACAATGAGATACCACCTAACCCCTGTCAGAATGGCAAAGATTAAGAATATAAAAAGTGATAAGTGTTGGTGGGGATGTGGTGAAAAGGGAACCCTCCTACACTGTTGGTGGAAATGTAAACTAGTTCAACCACTGTAGAGAACAATATGGAGGTTCCTCAAAGATCTACAAATAGAACTACCATTTGATCCAGCAATCCCACTTCTGGGTATTTACCCAAAAGACAGGAGAACGCTCAGTCAGAAAAGTGCTTGCACATCAATGTTTATTGCAGCATTATTCACAATTGCCAAGTCATGGAACCAACCTAAATGTCCACAAACTGATGAATGGATTGGAAAAGTGTGGTATATATACTCTATGGAATACTACTCAGCCATAAAAAATAACAAGACCCTGGAATTTGATAGAAAGTGGTCAGATACGGAGGATATATTGCTGAGTGAAGTAAGCCAGGCTATGAAAGAAAGATATTGTATGTATCCACTCAATATATACCGACTATCAGCACTCTATAATAGAGAGCAAAAAATTGGAGGACATAAAAGCAGTGAAGGTACTTAACGAGAATAGGACAGTGTGGAATGGGGGAAGTGAAGAGAAGAGAATAGAGAAAGATAACAAGTGAACAATAGAGAGGCAGGACATTAGTGAGAAAGAGATATGGCTTATTAACTGTTGATGTTGACATGTATAGTATTCTCAACTGGATTTGTCTGAGAAGTATTTCATGATGGGCAAAGTATTTGTACAAGCAAAATGAAAAACAGCAATTGACTGTTTTAAAAAATAATTAGAATAATAATAATAATGATTGGGGAAAACATAGAAAAGATATTGAATGTTAAAGTGGGGAGATTAATGTCTCTGTACTGACTGATATGCATGGCATTCCCTTTTGAAAAAGCAATGTAATACACTGTAAAGTTATATGTAATTCAATGTAATATAATAGAAGAACATGATGATAATAAAAAATTTTTAAAAATAGCAATAATAAATAAAATAATTATAAAAATAAAAAAAAGAGGGGAGCCTGAACATATCCTTCTCTCACAGACCTCAAAAGGAAGTAACATTACCAATGTCTGGATTTCAGACTTCTAGCCCCAAAAACTGTGAGGCAATGCAGTTCTGCTGCTATGTCACACAGTATGTGGTTCTACGTTATAGCAGCCATCGCAGACTAATATAGTCTGATCAGATTGAAACACAGGAACAGACAAATGGCACGTAAGACACAAACATTTAGTGATCACTCCAGAGATTGTCTAGGCATAGCTATACACTACGAGCATCTCATAATATCATTTCCTATATTCTCTTTGTCATTGTCTTTAATTTCTATAATTTTAAAAATTTTTCCATAAATTTCAAAGAATTTCAATAATATCCATGATGTTTCAGTAATGTCAATGGTTATAATCATGTGCAAGAGTTGCTGAGATGTTTTTACTATGAATATTTGCTAATATTTTTTGACCATCTGCCATGCTTCAGTAACAAAGTAAAGATACCAAGGTCTGTAGTTATAACATTACACAAAGGAGTAGGTATTATTGTTTTCCTTGCTTTAGAAAGAAAGGAATTGAAACAGGAGGGCTTGGCAACTCGATGAAGCTCACACAGTTACCGAATAGCAGAAGTGAGAATGATGGACACCTCAATGGTCTAATATTGAGAAAAGGAAAGTAAGGTAAGATTAAGAGACTACACAGAGACAATTGCTTTTCCACATCAAAAGGCATCCTTTATGAAACGATTCAAATTACCTTAAGCATTTTCAATTTTCCCACTGAAGACGTTTCCAATAGCAAAACCTAACATGAGTAGTCATTGTATCAATTCACATTTCAAGCCACAGACAAAAAAGCAGTTGCTACATCAGCTCAGAGGAACATTCTTCTGTAACCAATTAAATTCATTACACTTGATTATTCAATTCCTGCCAAGAAACACTTTAAAAAGCTTGCTCACAACAATTCGTTTTAAAATTTCTAGGTCCACTAAAATGACTTCCCAAGGACCTATGGCAACAAAACAAACAAAAACATATAAACACCCACTTAGATATTAATGTTATCCCTGTGGAATAGATGCTCTTCATTCATCACGCTTTAATCTACACATTATAGCTTTTATCATGAAACAGGGCTTTGGCCACAGATAATTAAAGGACTTTGGAGACTGCAGAACTGGACGGCCGCAGTGGCTCCACATGTGTGTATCTTTGCCGTGTGTATCTTAGCTAGTCACCTACCCTCTCTTGATTTTAGTGATCTGATCTTTAAATGGAGGAGGTAATGCTGGCTTTACAGTTGGGTGTGAGAGTTAAATGAAGATCTTATCTGCAGAATCCTTAGGCAGATAGAACCATTAGACCTTATAAGTGATTTCAACCTTATTTGCTCTGCAAAACTTAACTTGGATCAAATCTGATAAATGTTATATTATACAAGGAAAAAAGCTCCAGTCATCATAAGTAACCAATTCACATGTGATTATGTGACTAGGGACTTCCCAATAAGGTAGGTACCTAAAGAAAACAAAAACAGAAACAAACAAACAAACAAAAAAAAAAACAATTTTGTAATTGCAAACCATTCAAATAATTTGTTATTTTGTTCCACGTTTTCCCAATAAATACATCCCTTGGATGTTTTGTCATTGAGACATTAGACTTTTTTTGGTCTGATATTGCACATTCATAAATTGCTTCTTGCTTTAATAAACTCTTAAAAATGTAACTACTCCTCAGATTTTCCTTTTAACACAAGTAATGAGACTTTTGATCTCCACCTACGTAAGGGTATGTATGTGTTTAGTGATTCCCAAAGACTTTTTTTTTTTACTATTTCACTTAAAGCCAAGGTAAATACAGGTAGTCATCTCCATGATCTCCACTTGTATGTCTGTATTTTAAGTTTACTCTCATAACTTTTTTATAAGGTCTTGCCTTCCCCCCTCCACCCTCTAATCTAGAGTCTCTCTTCTCTCACCTTTCCTGTACAATGTGCCCTAAAGTATCCTTTAACTTTTTCCATTATTAAAATTCATCCCTAGACCATTAAAAATTGGCACATGCACAAGGGCAAATGCTAACTTTAGTCCATTCGTATCTCTTTGGAGTCTTCCTTCCAGATTTTTGGTTTCTGGGGACTTCTCTTAATTTCTTGACATTAAGTCAATGTATTTTTAAAAATTTATAAACTATATTTTTTCTTCCACACTTCTAGATACTTTATACTATCTTCTATAGATTGGAAGATAAACAGCACTCATTAATTTGTCCATCGTTCTGGAGAGTGGGAATCTGAGGCCAGGGTGCCATTGCGGTCTGTTCCTGGAAAGGATTCTTCCCTCAGAGAGCAGACCACTTGCCTTTTCACTGCACTTTCATATAACCTCTTTATGTGCTTATCTCTCAAAAATAGAACTTTATTTTTATTTATCTTTTTTTAAAAAGAGATTTTTGCTATAGGGGGAATGCTCTCACTGGATAGACAGAGTGAGACGGAGAGATAGAAGCGAGAAATCAACCCAGGGAGGATAGCAACACTGGAATCCTTTCTCTTCCATTCTCCTCTCAGGATTGTGAGCACACACGTACATGTGCCTGTTGTGAGTTTTAAGCTGCTAGGTCCAGGACTCAAACTGCAGCCCACTCTGTGGGAGTCCAACGATGTAACCATTACACCATTTGCACATCCCGAGAAAGAGAACTTTTGATAAGGGCACTAATTTTATCACAAAGGCCCCGCCCTTGTGATTTAATCTAATCTTAATCATCTCCCAAAAGCTTTTTCATCATATATTAGCAAAATGAGGGTTAACGACATCAACATAAAACTTTTGGAGAAAAACAAAGTCAGTTTTTTACAATCCCTTTCCATGCTTGAAATAAGGGCTTAGATATCATGCCAACTGGCATGAGCTTAAATTTCATCACTTATAATATAAGGATACTGAAATTCAAAGAGCTGTTGTAAAGGCTAAATAATACAATACTACATATAAAACAGGCAGCACAGTGTCTGGCACAGAAAGAATTTAACACACAGGCTTCAATTTTCCCTATACACGGAGTGGCTGTACGTAGCTCACTAGTCCACATAATACCCTACTGCAATGTCAGCCCCAAGGTGCAGGAGAAGACACTGTCATAATCCCAACTGCATCCCTGTTGAGATGTTTCATCATTTATGTACCAGAAGAGGATAGAGGACAGGGTACAGTAGCATGAAATAAAGGCAATCAAAACATTTTATTGAATAAACAAGCAAAAACAAAATCAGAGGTGACACCTGGATACTTTTTTTTTTTTTTAAATTACACTTGAGCCAAAAGTTGTAAGCCATCCAGATGGTGAGCTCGAGAAGAGAGGAATTAATCACTTATTTGTACTACAGCGGGAGGATTTAAAGATCTTCGGGGAAGATATTCGAAAGCTTCATTCCAATTAACCTTACTCTATTAAGTATGCCCATCCACACATCAGAGCCAAAGAATGGATTTTGAGGGTGAGAGGGAAAGATCAGAGAAGATGCCTAAAGTCTGCAGCCATTTTCCGGAATGGAGAACTCGCCAGAGAGTAAAATGAAGCAGCTTTAATAGGATAGATCAACACGCATTTAGGATACAATATTTAGGATACATTTTAGAAGTGTGAAAATGAGGACAACCTTCTGATTTAATTTTAAATGCTCTATTTGAACTGTGTGACCCCTTTCTGAATTTTATCTGATAACTGAAATGGATGATTATGTGTCCATGTTCATCAACTCAGCAGAATTCTAACCTGGACCATTTAGAGCCCATTCTTCTCCCTGAAACATTTTTGTCTTAAAAAAAATAGGAAAGGAAAAGGAAAGTTGTATTTCTTCTTGCATATAATCATCAAATAAAAAGGGTAGTGACTGGGAGAACCTCTGAGAACTAGGAGATTTTTAACAGCCCTGAAATATTGCCAAGAAGTGCTATTTTTAAATATCTTGGTGACCTTTCTGGCTAAATTGGAAATGAAAAATAAGAGACAAGCACTTTTTTTCTTATTTAAGAGAAGTAGAAAATTCTTATTAACAAGCCAAGGAAATGAGGAAGAATGAAAGAACAGAGACAAGAGAAAATGGGGACATAAAACACAAAGATCATGTGTGTACTTGAACTTTCCTTCATAAAATCTTTGTAAAACACTCCCAGGCATGTCATTGTGTCTTATAGGACCCCCCCTCAATTGTCAATAGTCTTCCTTGATTCTCCAGCGGTTAATACTAAGAGTGCCTCTTTCATGATTAATAATCATTGGGGGAGAATTAAAAGCGTTAGTCTTTCTCAATTTCCATAGTGGCTTCCCATCTAAAATTATAAATTTTAAAACCAACAGAATTTGCAATTAGTCACAAACAAAATCCTTCCTAGTAGGTGGTACATGCCTCTTAGTTTATCTTTTAAATTTTCAGTCATTTTGACCAAATATTTATGTATGTGTATATGTATGTATATATGTGTGTGTGTGTGTGTGTGTGTGTATTTTATATTTGTGTATAAAACTAGGGAAATAATCATCTCAATTTATTAAACTCTTCTGGTAAAAATTTGGTGTGTCTTTCAGGTGGAGAGCTGCTATTCTATTTACATTTATTGCAAATAAATATTTTAAAAAGCAATAGTATTATGTAGAAATAAGGAGATCTAACAATTATGACAGGAGGGGATAGAAATATAACAGATCTTCTGAAGAGAGCAAAATATTGAGTTGTTGAAAAAGTTATGACATACTTTTCTATGTAAAATGCATCATAACTTTTCCAATAACCAATAAATTTCAGGGCGACCCAGGAGGGATATATCGAGATATGATATGATAGTGAGTGTGTGCACATATGTCACGCTCAAATTACAACTGATTTTCCATAGAAGCAGCTTTTTTCACTTACTTGATTTTTGTTGGAAATGTTGATAATGTTGAACAACCCAATAATAAAACTAACAAACCCATATTAATAAAGTTCTCTGAAAAATAGAGATTAGGCTTTGTTGTGTACATTGATCAATAAGATGAAGTGTGAAAAGTATGTCCCTTCTGCAACTACTTTAAAATTTATTTCTCCTTGTCATAATCCTGCAAAGTAAATCGAAAGGGATAAAACACAAAAACACAAAAAGAAAGGTACCGCCTATAAGAACAGTGACGATCTCTCAGAAATGACACAATTATCCTTGTGCTATTTTTAGAACTCACCAAAATTTTTCTCATGAAAATATAACGTGCTCTCAAGAGGGTTTTCCCACTGATAAGAGTTATTTGATTCCAAACTTGTGATATTTTTCTGTTCTACATTAGTTAGGGGATATCTGAGGGGACCCAGGTACTTGATAATGGGTTTTTAAAACATTCTAGGAGAAGAAAGGAATGTTACAATTGTTTTTATACATATTATGAAGTACTCTATTATTTTTTTTCATCAAGAACATCTCTGACTACTTTTCACAGTGTTCTCTCAAAACTGAAGTATTGACTCAATGAGAGTTGATGAGAATAGGGAAGAAGGACCATAAAAATAATCACTAATACACTCAGAAATAAAATCTCTTTCTTTCATGTTTTAAAGACTGTCTGTTGCTTTAAGGAGTGCCTCACACATGAAAATATTCTGCTTTATGTTCAAAAGTTTTTCATAAAATGTGGCTTGAAGTTTTAGATTTACTCTGCCAAAAGGATATATAGAGTTTTTAGTAAAGCTGTTTAAATTTCATAAAGAATATTGCTATGGAAAAAGACACAATGATGAATTTCTTCTGTAATTTCATATGCTTTTCTACTAGAATATTTTTGCAGAAAATGAGGCAGAGCTGGAAGCCATTTTGGAAGATGCTCTTTAAGTTGCAAGGAGGAAAATATCTAGCCTAGCAGAGTTTTCTCCTCAGCCCTAAATAAGACAAAACAAAAAAAGACCAGTCAAGTTCTCATTTCATTTCTACCCTGAAGATATAATTATGACCCCATGGCCAATACTTGTGCAGCTGAATATTATATTATATTATATAGCACAAGATGTAAAATGCTTGGGGTAGTGGGAAGCATACTGGGTTGGAAGGTAGAGAATGTCCATTCTAGTAATGATTCTTCTAACAGTAGCTAAGAGATTTAGGGGAATCATTTAATTTTCTGGGTTGCAGTTTACTTTTATTTTATTTTATTTTTGATATCTAAGCATTTGAACACTTATAACATTGTCCTACTTACAAAATGGTCGATTTTGCCGTTGTTTCAAACATTACCCTGAAAATATTAATTAGATATTTAATAAAAATAAATTAAAAAAACATATTAATAGCAAAACATAGACATTGCCATTCTTCTGAGACTTTTCTGATATAAACTTACTTGACAGTAGAGACAGAAAGTCTTCTTTTCTAATTAAGGAGTTTTAGCCTTATAATTCTCGTATTGTATCTTCCAATATTCATGTGCCACTGAAAACACTCATTTGAATTTTCTAGAAGTAAGTTCTTTCCTTTGTAAAATGAGGTGGTTGGATTTGATGATCATTGAGGATCCTTTTGAGAAAGCATATCAACTAAGCATTCAATAGAAAATAGGCACATAAAATACATTAGAAAAATCTATCTTTACTTGAAATTTAGAAATAAAGGTTTCTAGCAAGATTCAGTTTACTTTTCAAATGAAGAGATTATTATATGTAATTCCCAGAATTATTTCTAGCTCTACCACAGTAGATTCTATGACTCAGAGGCAAAATAATAATAATAATTAGAGAATGGGCTATTTATATTTTTTTTGTTTAATTTTGTTTCCTTAAATATTTTTATTTGCATTAGAATCACGTGTCCTGCTGTTGTTTTACTCTTTCATTTACATAATATAATTTATATTATTATACTATGGTAAGGCCAAACAGACTGGTGCTGTCTACTCCCTCATGCAGGTCAGCTTCCTCCATGGAAAATAACACCTTTATACTTTATAAGAGTTATTTATTCATACATTTACTCTCTAAAAGAAATGTGAACAAATCTTGCAGAAATTCGAGGGAGAACATTGCAGACAGAGAGAACTGCAAGTTCACAGACACAGAGATGAGAGCATTCTTGATGTATTTGAGGAATAGCATTATAAGTAGGCACGTCTGAGAAGGAATGTTTGTAGGAGATAAGGTTGGGGAGGCCAAAGGATGATCATATATGAATTTCTAGCCAATGGGAAAGGTTTTGGTTTTAACTAAGCCATCCGGGGATCTTGTACATTTTATGTGACTTATATTTTAAGGGAAGAACTCTGGCTGCCATGTCAAGAATCTAGATTCTAGGGAGCAGTGATGGAAGTCCAGAGAACTACTGCTGCAGTACGTAGAGAAATAATGATGACTTGGCTTAGAACTGTAGCAAGGAAGTAGCAAGAAATAATCAGATTCAGGATATATGTCGAAGGTCGATCCTTCAAAGAGAGGAAAAAACGTAAGTTGCTATGAAATAGGAATGTCTCAAACTAGGTCTGGATAGAAACTTGTTGACTGACCTATGCAACAGAGGCAGATGGCCCTGCCTTTTCTGGACATCGCCTAAACCTCTTTCCTGTCGCTATGTGGGCCACACCCTTACACTGTGCCTCAGTCTGCTCTTTCCTACAGCTCACAATGTTCTTACTATGTCAGCAAGGATCCATAAATTCACACAGAAGACAGAAAAAAAAATGCTTCAAATAGTAAAGATGTGATTAGACTAGTATACTCCAGAATATTCGGTCCTATGATGCACTTCCTAATAAATGGCTAGAAAAGTGGGACTACTGCATCCTTTTTGATATTCATATTAATCTTACCTATTCTTTATTTTTATCCTATTATTTTTCAGTGACTCAAAGAAATACTACCAATAAAGAAACACATTACCTTGTTAACTAGTTTTATCTTAACTCATACAGTAAAAAATTCCCATTTTATGTAATTCTCTTTATAATCTTAAAGATGTCCAGTTACATAAAACAGATATTGAGCATCTTGGTCTTGTCAATATTACTGTGTATGTAATTCACACTGAAAATAGGTTTGGTGGTGGTAGGTGCCCTGGATGTCAACAAATGGATCTTAGTGAGGAAGTTCATATATTGGTTACAGCATAGAGTGAACAAACTTTACTATTAATATATTGACATTGACTCAAGTTTTATAACAACCATGAAATGAAAAATATACTGTAATAAAGTATCAAAATTAAATATGGTTTAGTATCTTTTGCAAAGAAACTTGTATTAATTTTGAAGCAATGCATATTTTTGAAGTATATTAAAATCATATTTTATTATGCAAATATAGGTGCTCCCTAAAATTAATGTAGCTCAATTACATCATTAGATGTCAGAAAGGCATTTGAAAGGGTAGGTTAGAAATAATTCTTTTGAATGTCACATAAATTTTCTTTGGAGCTAATCTCTGAAAAGAGGGGAAAAAAGTCTCTCTACTCAGGCATAGAATAGAAGCATTAACAATGGAAAGGTCAGTGCATAATGATGCTAGAGAAAAAAGGCCTAAAGTGCCATATTGATGAAATGAGATGGGGAAAAGTTATATAGAAATATTAATCAATCAATCCTTAATTTAATACCTTTAGGCAACTTGCTAAAATCATCTTCACCACTTAATATCAAAGAAATGCTAACCAATGAATTCCCTTGTAAGGAGGAAAAAAAAGTTCAAAAGCTGTGTGTTTAGAGTCAGCATTTCTCATTCTCTTTCAATGCTCTATATTGTAGGTAATAATTGACACACTCAGGTGGTCCTAGTAGGTATTACATAGCCATCTCATTCTCAATATAATCTGCCTTCATTAGCTTAGAATATCAAGAGTTGCTTATTTAAACTCCACAAATAAAAAATTATGTATTTGTTAAAATTTATATTTGGAAAATTATAAGGAAATGGTCATTATAAAACAGAATACTGTGATACTGCAGGATATAGAACTTTACATATTGTATGAACCATACTTTGTAAAGATAAATATATGGGAGTACATGTAAAGACCAGAAGAAAATACACCGAGGGAAACATTGTGTTATCTCTGGAATATTTGGAAAATGCATAATTTGTCTGCTGCACTGATTTTATAATTTTTTTGGTATTTAAGATTTGCAGCATTAGCAATAACCATTTTTCTCTCCTTGAACTCATTTTTACTATCTAAATTACCTGTTGAGTATTTCACTTGTCCTATTAAATTACATATGTTGATTCATATATAAGAATATATTTTGTTTTTATGTATAAAAATAACTAATGTATATTGATATAAAATATTAATATATTTATATAATATACCATATAAATTTTATATCAAATATAAACATATATTTATATAATATCTATGTATTAAATCATAACATAATATAATACATGCATATAGTATTATATATAATGTTATAATATGTATCACATACATATTAATATGCATATATTACATACATACAATATTTATATAACATATTATTTATTTTATAAACATATATAACATGTTTATTATAACAATAAACATATTATTATATAATAATGTTATGTTACAATATTTATATAATGTATTACATATAGTTATAAACATTATATTATTTTTATATATTATATATTTATATAATATGCTTTATAAATCTTATATATACGTATATACTACATTTTTATACATTTATATTTATTTTATATATTCATGTATACCAGCCATATCACTGCAAATACTTATACATATATAAATAGTAAAGGTCTGTAGGAGATGGAAGAAAAAGAAAAACTGAAAATTCAGAAAAGCTTAAGTTACCATCACATGAAATTGAGCCCTTTGAAAAGATATTTGGAAGGACAATGTATTTGACTGCCTAAAAAACTGATTCTATAACAGATTTCATTGGACACATAGAGTACACTCAGATAAAGGAAATATGTAAAAAGTCAGACTGATTCACTGAGCTACTCACTAAGTGATTCATTTATTCAACAAACATTCATGGACACCAGATAAATGACAGGCATTGTGAAGCAGATGCATAAGATCTGGAACTTGCCTCCAAGAAACTCACAATTGAGCTTTGGAAATGAATATATAAATATGAAGATATGATGTCATTAATAGTGTTGTATACCAGGCAAATTTGTAATACAATGCATAAAGTCATTCAAGCTATTGTGGATGTAGTAGGTCTGAGTACAACCATGAAGAATCTGTAGGAGTTCACAAGATTTATATTACAGGGAAGGATTGTTCTGACAGAGGAACCAGCATGTGAAAAATCTCCAAAACTATTGAAGGACAAGGAACTAAGTGATTTAGAATTTGGTTATGGGCAATTTGTGAGATTCCATAGAGATGAAATTATAAAAGGAAACAGAAACTAGATGAAGATTTTCACATCATATTGAGGTATTGATGCTTATCTTGCAGGTTATGTTGTGCCATTGAACAAATATGAATGGCATACAGAGGATCTGCATGTCAGAAGGGTTACCAATGAGAGCAGCAGGATGCCAGTGGGTAGACATGAGTCAGGAAGAGTTCAGTGTCATGATATGCCAGTAACGAGATAACAAAGGTCCAAACTATAGCAGTTAGAGTGGACTGGGAGGGGCTGCACCGACAATGCAGTAGGCTAGATTAAGAACATAAAGTGAGATCATTAAGTTTTAAAATATGTGTCCACCACTTACTAGATGAATGATAATGCATGATATGATATTACTCAGATCCCTATTCAGGACCCCATTTCCTCAACTGGCAGTAATGTCACTTGTTGACAGTTCACTACGGAATAAATTTCCTGGAGTAGATCTTGATAAAGGGAGTTATCTTGCTCAAAGTGATACTCTTCCCCCCTAAGGGCAGGTTGTATCCACTGTCTATTTAAGGTGGCATACCAAGACCCATCCCCTTGACTCAATTCAAGAAATTTATGAAAGACAATCCCAACTCCAGACCTTCAATATGAGAATTGTTTCAGGTTTTAAGTTGTAAATGTATCCCAGTTCAATGCCCAGGCATGTTTCCCTTAATCCTGCATAGCTATTGTACTTCACATCTTTACCTAGTAAATGTATATCTATTATCTCCATCTCAAAATCTGTTTCTCAGGAAACTTGGCCCAATTTGTAATAGGAGTTCTAGAAATAGCTTCAGAAATGGAACTGGGAGGCTAGATTAGACAGCTTCATTGGCAAGAAGTACACATTACTAGTGGTAAATGGAACTCTTACATTCCTTGGTATGCCATAATCATGGAATTGCTAAAATTTTTATCAGTGGTAAACTGGAATAGGGTACTAATAGAAAGAATTTATTGACAGAAGCAATATCTCAAGTATTTGACAGGTTTTAGAGTAGTTGCAAGTATAAACACAGTGGGAACCAATGAATGCTAATTAATACTTTTGAAGAATGAAAGAAGGACAATGAAAGTGTAGGGATGACTAATCACTAACCCAAGGGCAAGTGTGAAAGTTGTAGGGCCCCCTGGAAATATGTTAATAGATGGTTATATCTTATAGCCTGAGTGGAGAAAAAGTTCAGGATTAGGCTCAGGATTCAATAAAGAGAAAATGCCAGAGAAGGCTGATTTGCAATATCAGCAAATCTGTTATGCCCAAGACAGAGCTCTGTTTGGGAAGGAGTTCGATCCTAAAGCATGAGATGGGGATGTCATGTTTGATGGATTCATAAACCTGAAAACCTCACATCCTCCTGAATCTTTGAACTTGCAAACGTGACTGACTCCTTCCTTGCTTGGAGATAACGGAGGAGTGTGTAACTTCATGTTAACAAGTGCTACTCAGGAAATACCCCTAGTACATTTTCAGTTTCAGACACGTAACTATGGTAAAGTCAAATCATACCCTGGTCAGGGAAGTGCTGTGCCTGCTAAAGGAAGCAGGGATTGTAGTATCTAGCCAATATATACCAGCAGGAGCTGAGAAAACACATACAGGAGTAATAGCAAAAAATTGGATATCATCCAAATGTTCATCAATAGTTGAACAGATGAGTAAATTGTATATCCAGTCTATGGAATACAGCACATTAGAAATGAATAAACTACCACTACATGCTACAAATGGATGACTCAAAATAAATAACACTGAATGAGAGAAATCAGATCAATAAAAAGATACATATTGTATAATTACGTTTATATACATTTCTAAACAATGCATACTAATCTGTAGTGACAGAAAGCTGACTGGTGATTGCCTATAAATGGGGGATAGGAAGATGGAGGGTGAGAGGATGGTATTACAAAGGAGGCACGTGTGATTTTGTCTTAGTACCCTTTTGTAATTTTAGAGTTTGATAAACATATCAATTACTTTGACTGTGGTGAGGGTTTTACAGGTGTACACAAATGCTGATTGATAAAACTGTGTGCATTAAACATACTTGGTTTGTCAAATGTCACTTATGCCTCAATTAAACAAACACATGAAACAAATCCAGACCCTCTAAAGTTTACAAATTTCGGATACAGACCATTCTCTCTGTACGAGTCACACCATGTCCAGTCAGAGCAGAGCCTACACAGATTTAAAAAAAAAAAAAAAAAACAACCAAAAGACAAAAAAAAAAAAAAAAAAAAAAAAAGAAAAGCAAAATAAAATGAAACAAAACAAAACAAACAAACAAAAACACAGTAACAAAGATAAAACTCAAATATTACCCCTTGCAGGAGGCCCCATCTGAACCAGAGGAAGTTCATGGGCTCCCTCCTCTGATCTTTCTCTGTCATCACTCTCATTCCTGGGAATTGGGATTGTGGGCCCCTGCCTTTCTCTCGCCCACATCTGAGAACTCCTAGAAAGTAAAGACCACCATAGCCTCATCCTAGTGTCTCTTAAACCCTCATTGAATCAGGCCTGCAGGAGTTCAACCATTGTTTCTCCATCTCCACTGAGATATAGTGCTGACCTTCTTGATAGTACAAGTGAAAAGGCCATTTTGTGTTCTTTCTCTCTTCTCCTCTGACTAGAAAGCAGAACCAGACCTGCGAGTAAGACCAGCATTCCTTTGTAGAGCTCCGGTGATATCCTGGAGCTGGGTAACTGGGACTTCTCTGGGTGGTGAAGGATTGTCATGAAATCAATCTCTGCTTTATCAGAAAGTAGGAAAAGCTGTCTTGGTGTCCACAAGTCAAGCCTGTTGATGGATATGTCCTCGGTGCCCCTGCTTTAGTCTTACTACCTGCACTCTCCTCTCTACTCACCCACTCCAGACACAAAACTGCCTCTGTTTCTCAAACTAGCCAAATACTTCCACTCCTGAATACCTTTAAAATATTTATCTGTTCCCCTTTGATGGAATCTGTTTTGGCTATAATGAATTACACACACACACACACACACACATGCACACGCAAGTGCACACACACACTCTAACATACACACTCAAGCAAATGCAGAACGTTAGATGTAGTTTTGAATTAGTAAGTGAAAAGTTAAAGATACGAAGTTGACAGTGAGTGGGCCCCAGATAAGATGCAGATGATACCTGTCTCAGGATAGTGCTCGTGTCTTCCGAAGTTTTACTGGGACACCAGATGCCATAGCCAGAGCGATGATCTGTGCAATGCACACTCCAACTAGTGTTAAGTATATCTTGGATCTTTTTAACTAGCTGTCCCTTGCCACATGATCCTATATCACCCTGCTGGAAGAACTTGAATGAACAACCTTTGGACCCATTTTTAAGAGAATCTTTATAAACACTATGCTCTTCATCATCAAAATTGAGATGCTTCTGAATAAAACCAGCCAGAGTACATGACACTTTGGGATCACTGTCCTTATGCTATAAGTACTTTTAAAGTCAAGATGCACTTAAAGAAAAAAAAGACAAATGGTAATATTGGTCATATTTAATAGATACGCCCAGTAGATGACACTTTCAAAGTTCTTTTTCTAAAGCCTTTCATCTTTTGTTTCTTTCAAGGGCTTATATTATGTTACTCTTTGAGATTCATTTCACCTGATTATGTGTGTGTGTGTGTGTGTATGTGTGTGTGTGTGCGCATAGTATTGCAAGCACATAATGCAGACTGTGAACATGGAAATGAAGAAGGAAGCGAAGGAATATGAGGTGACTCAATTTTTCAACATTCCACTCACACTCTTAATAAAATAGTTTTAGATTTAAAATTTTATAGGGCTAAGCTCTGTTACACATTCATATATTTTAAAAGAATGGCTTTGGAATTAGTTTTGATTTGGTTTATGGAAATGTCCTTTTCTAGGAAATACGTTGAGAGGTTGTCATACAAACTAACAATCTGCTCTGTAAAAGGGGATCTCACTAGTACATACTAAGATACAGTGAGTGAATAAAGCAGACAGCATGATAACTGAAATGTGGAGGGGGTTGTTGCTATATAATTTCTCATTCATTGTTAGAAAATACAGTTTTTCAAGAATTTCAGTCATTGTTCAAATTTCCAATGCTGTTCATAGATTATACATTCAACACACACATACATGTATAAATAGACACAACATACACACACATATATGTATATACACACAAAGATATAGTTGGAATGATTTATCAGAGTGATAGAGACAGTTTGGTTGAATAATGGTTCAGTTGTTTAATAGTATGTGACCATAAGGACATTTCTTAACCTCTCTTTCCTCATTTTTTACCTGCAAAATAAAACTAGTTATAGAACCTCCAATAGAGCTTACACGAGAATTTGACAATAATGATGTCTGTCACTTGGAAAAGTTATATGCATTGGTTATTATTATAATTATTGTAACTGTATCATGTGGTAGCATTGGTTATTATTATAATTATTGTAACTGTATCATGTGGTAATGCAGCAAATAAATAAAATCAAATGAAACAATCGTAAAGATTAAAGATGACAACAAATATATATACCTCCTTTACTTTAACCTAATTTCTGTAACAGATGCTCTTCTCTTACTCTCAACAGGGAACAGATTCCTCAGCCCAGGAGCATAATTACAGAAAACACTGGCTCCTGTGGTCACAAAGTTATACTTGGGGCACACTGAGTAACTGCCAATTCAGACCTCAATGGGTGACTAGGGCATATGGTGATAAAAGAGCAGTCAAGAGTACACTGTAATGTTCAATAAATGCCAGCACCTTTGTGAAATTAAAAATAGAGGTCTCCATGCTGTTCTATCAATAAGCAACCTAATACAACACACAACCTAGTAACTATGTCTCAGTACTTCTTCCCTCTTTTTCACTATCTCCTGTAAAACCACCTTGAGTTTATATTGAGTACCTACCAGGTGCCAGATGAGACCAAGGTAGTGAGGGTAGGCTAGAGACAGACATATACTTGTCCTCCAAAGCACATAGTCCAGAAGGGTTTCCTCTGTGGAGTTTTCTGGTGAGTGGGGTTTCTCATGGGATGAATGATGTCAGAATCTTAGACTCTACTGCACACAGAGAGAAGTCTATTCTTGATAATATGAAAGACACTTGTTCTCTTTATTCATTCTTGGGACTTTCCTCCTTTGGGAAGTCCTACTCTTTCAAAATCTCTCACTCTGTGGTAGGACAGAAAAAGAGATTGCATTCTATTCATCACCTCAGCTCTCTTCTGTTAAGGTTGATGGTAGGAACTATAGGCTAAAGTGGAATTTGGGAATTAGCCATGTGCCCATGCCCCATTTTCTTCCTATCTCTAGCACAGAGAATTGGCTGTCTGTGAAAATAAAGCCATGACTGTCAATAGGTTAATTCTTAAATGAGAGGAACCAACGTTGGGAATTTCAGCCAGGGCACCGACTTCTATTTGAAAATTGATATACTGATTGAAATTTATTTTGCTTTTCATCTCCTTTTTAAGAACAATCAGTTACAGATCATCAATATCTCTTCAGTGGGTGAGATGGACTGAAAGAAAAAGAGCCAAAATTCTTAGTACAGTAAGAGAAAATAACGAACTCTAACTTATAACACATTCCTAGGTAGGTTTGTTAAAGAATAGACATCTTTTAGTACATACTGCACCATCTAAATGTCAGTCCGCTATATCAGAGTACTTTTGTGGTAAATGGAATCCTTATAGACTGCCTCTCCGAAAGGAAGCCTGGATTATTCTTACTGCAGTTACTTTGGATATCATTAAAATTAGACATGGATGAGAGGAGCATAGGACGGAAGGCACTGTACAAAGAATGCTTCTTACAGAGCTCCCCCTGGATAGTTCAAACTTTCTACTGTCTTGATCCAACTGTGAGGCTCACTGGGATTGGGGAACCAGTTTCAGCTTTCTGATACCTGTTCACTTTGTTATACTCTATCTCAGCTCCTGCAGTGTGTGACACTAAATTGTTCTAAATACCACTTCAATTAAATGACCTCTTCAGGGGAACTTGTGCATTAGTCTCTCTGTGTGTGCGTGTATGACTTTAAGTATTTTCTCATAAGTAAAGAGAGGTGTTAGAAGTGAAGAAAGGGAATGGGAGCCAGAAATTTTAATGTCTTTAAACTTATCTCTCTCTCTGTACATACACACACACACAATGTATTTATATATAATATATATTTACACACATGTATATGTCTATGCATTCTTCATATATAAAACATTATTTGAATAGTATATCTTACTCTTTTGTCACTGAGATCAATTTATAATGATAGTCTATTTCTAAAAGGTGTGTGTGTGTACACATATGTGTGTTTAAGTATGTGTATATGTATAGACACACACATGCTCTTCATATATAAACAATATATACATACATACACTTTTATAAAATAATCTATTACTGTAAATTGAATTCAGTAATGAAGTGGTGAAAGATCAGAGAAACTATTCAAATTCTTTTTTGGAGATGGACAGAAGTGTGATTTTGGATGTTCAGATTCAGCTCTGTATAGCAAACCTATTTCTGTCTTTTCATCTTCTTATAGTAACAGTCAGTAATACATGTTAGAGTCTGTAAAAGACTAAGGAGATTTCCATTAAAATCTCAAGCAGGTGGAGAGTCACAAAGGTAGTAGACTGAGAGGCTGTCCTTAAACAACATCCAGCTGGGGAAGCAATTTATGATACTCACCTCCAGTCAAAGATGTTCACCTTGAGAAATGAAAGCAGAAAATCCTTGAGGGTAGTAGATTCACTCGCCATACTCTTTTCTCTAGACTACACTTCATATTTGAAGTGCTCAGCACAGATAATAGACGGACAATAGTCTTTTGGTGGTAAGCAATTCTCTTTTCATAGAATTGTAGAACAAAGCCAAGGGCAGTAAGTCCATCCTTGGACAGTACATTAGGTCATTTTTGGTAATGAGCAATTGAGTACCTTCTGTGTGGTTCTCCCTGAGTAGCCAACATTGGGGATGCAGAAAGTTAAGGTTCTGACAATATGGCAGACCAAGATAACCAGGCAACTAAAATTGTTCAACAAAATACAAAAACAATGACAAAAATACTTTTTTTTTTTTACAAAGTTTTATTTATTTCATATGAAAGAGATGGGCCCTGTGATCCTTCCCCTAGTCTCCCAGTCATCCAGGGTCATGGGAGCACCAAGTATGTTCAGGCCGACTTAGTGTCTTAACAAGGGCCTCCTGTGTGGCTCCAGTATAATACACAGTGCCTTACTACCTGCTCTACTGCAGCCAGGCCAACATTTCTTTAATCTGTAACTGAACTTTCAATAAAAAAAGAGAAATAGTCAGGTGCTAAAAAATAAATAAATAAAACTGAATAGGGACTTATATGTACTTGTTGAATCTGTGGTTGTTTTGAAGGGAGAGATTGAATTAGTATTACTATTTATTATTATTAGTTGATAACTAGAAGCTGAGCTTCCATTTCACCTCACTTGAAAAACAGAAGTAAAACTTAGCTCCTGTTATGCTAGGCATTTAATAAAATTCTTTCATGAAGTAGAGGCCTTCAAATGTCTTTGCCATCAGAGAAACAGGGGTAAAGGCATGGGGTCCTCACATAGTTATTTGACAGTGAGAAACCTTCATAAAGTGGTGTTCGAGAATTGCTGCATTCTCAAAATCAACCTAGCAGAATAGGGAAAAGAGATTTTCCTCTAAAGAGATGGAGAAGGAACATGCAAATATTACTGAAAGTTCAAACATAAAAATGATTTTGAAGTCTGAATTTATTGTACCACATACTCCATGAACGAGAAGCCAAAATAGTCATATAAACATTAGTCCCTGGCTAGTGACACAGTTGAGGTCCTTGGTAGAAACAAACATCAAACTAATCTCGAGGAGTGCTCCCATGACTCAAGTTGCATGAATTTCAAAAGTAAATCAAACTCAGGGCCAGCATTAATGTAGTGGCTATGTCACTGGACTCACATGTAGTCAACCTCAGTTCAAGTCCTGGACACGGTGGCTTAAACTCATGCCTGGCACATGTGCGTGAGTGCCCAAGATCCTGAGAGGAGAATAAAGGAGAAGGGATTGTGGTGTGGCCATCCTCCTTGGGGGTGAATTTCTCGCTTTCTGTCTCTCTGTCTCTCTCTTTCTTTCTGGTGAGCCCACACGCCCTATAGCAAAAACCTCCCAAAAAAAAAAAAAAAAAAGTAAATCAAACTTATGTAAAGACAAACTATGAAGTATCTAAAAATGATAATTTTTATATTAATGAATAGATAATAGGATGATTATAACCCCAAAAAACTTGAAATAATAAAACAGGAGTCTTAAACAGAAAATAAAATTAGTATATTAATGGTTATTAAAATGTTAAATTAATGATTAAAATGAACTAGGAATGATAAATCAAGAACAGATTTAGAAAGTAAAAAATTGAAGTTAAAACCCAATTAATACATTAAACAACTATTTACTAACAACTAAATAATGAATGTTCAAACTCAGTGATTAATTAAATTACCCATTCTAAATTACTCACCATGAAACATGAGAATAAGAAAATGAAAAGAGAAGGGTAAGTGGACATGTAAGATAAAAACAAGGCTTAATATATACTCATATTCAGACTTTAATCATGAGAGACTATGAAAAGTCATTGTAAAATGATGTAACCAGGGAATACGGCTATACATTTTTAAGGAATGATATTCTAAAACTAGGCAGAATTAATAAAAGCAAATCAATACTCAACCACATTGTAGCAAAATTACAGAACACTAAAGCCAGAGAGTCATAATAAAGAAACTAGAGAGAAAAGGTAGCTCTCGTACAAGGGAACCAGCAGCTTAAAAAACATACCAGGTGTGTGTTGCATGCATACCCCAAATCCTGACAGGATGCAGAAACAGAGGAGAAAAGATTGTGACAGAACCATGCCCCACTGGGAAACACTTTCACCCTCTTCCTGTCTCCCTCTGGCAAGCATGAGAAGAAAGAAAAAAGAAGAAACCAAGCTAAAAAAAAGGCATGTTGACTAGAAAAATCACAGTAGAATATTGAAAAAATAAAAGAGATGACAATGAGCATACCCAACTGTAATTTTAAAAGGTCTTATGGTTATCAATTTTATTTCCATATTTATTTATTTATTTTAGTTTTGCTATGGGGCATATGCCAGAGAGAGAGAGAGAGAGAGAGAGAGAGAGAGAAAAATAACCCCCCCCCCCCAAAAGGGGGAAATGGCCATGCCGTAATTTCATCTCCTCCATTTTCTTCTCAGGATTTTGGGCATGAACGCACGTGACCATGTGTTTTTTAAGCCACCGAGCCCTGGATTTGAACTGTATGCAGTCAGCCTTGTGGGATTCGGCCACCCTAACCACCATGCCTTGAAAGATCCATTTTCAGATTAAGATTACTTTACCATATAATGCTTATTAGAAATGTACATAAAACATAATGATAAAAAGCAGACTTCAAAATTAATGCCAACAAAATGTTTCTGAACAAATGCTAATCAAAAAAGTTAGTGCTTACAGCTTACAATATCATAAAAAAGATGTTAATGTGAGCTAGTCAGTGATGTAGTATTAAGATAGCTGGATACCATATGGATGACTGTGTGGTTTGAGTCCCTAACCCGGTAGCCTAAAAAAGGGCGTGTGTGTGTGTGTGTGTGTGTTTGTGTGTGTGTGCGCCCAAAATCCCTAAAGGGAAAATGGAAGAGAAAGGATTGACATAGGGTCCTCCCTCTGGGGTGTGCTTTCTCCTTCCCCCATTTGCCTTAGCTCTCTCTAGTGAGTGCACACACCCTACCACAAACAATTTTTTAAAAAAATTAATGCAAAAATATTATTTTAAAAGGGATCAATACATTATTGTAAAAAGAACAAATCAAGAAAAAGAAGTAGTCTTAATTTGAATGCATGGAACAATTCAAAATATTAGATTGAACTATATAAAATTGCCATTTTTTTTAGGTTAAAAATGATCAAATACTGGCAATTTGACATAACTCAGTCCACATAAAAAGGAAGTACTAACAAAGTTATCAAAAATGGGTAAGTCTTCCTGCTGTAGCTTTTGTGTTGCTAGGATTTCAGGTGCATGCCACCTTGCGCAGCCTTCAGGGTGGACCAGGAGTCATACCCAGGTTTCCCATGGGCCCCAGCTGGAGGCCACATGCCACAATGGCCTGGCAGAATCTTAGCACCTCATGGCATCACAGGTAGACTGCCACCTTTGCTCAAGATTGTCTTGGCAATTTGGAATCTTTCTTTGTTCCAAGCACATTTTAGAATTATTGTTTCTATTTCTGTAAATAATGTCATTGGCATTTTGATAGAGACTACAAATCTGTAGACTGCTCTAGGTCATGTAGGTATTTTAACAATATTAATTCTTCCAATGCATAAATGGGGCATATCTTTACATTTAGCTTAGTCTTCAATTTCCTTCATCAAAAGATTTATAGTTATCAGTGTAGATATTTTCCCCTTCTTATTTAAATTTACCCTGTTTGTTTTGTAGCTATTGTAAAAGGGATTGTTTTCTTGTTTCTTTTTCAGGTAATTCACTGTTGGTGTACAGAAATGTTGCTGATTTTTGTTTATTTATTTTTTATACTGCAACTTTATAGGTTTTTTTTTATCATTCTAACAGTCTTTTGACAGAGTCTAGTGTTTTATATGTAAAATCATGTCTTTGTATCTGCAAGTAGAAACAATTTAACTTGTTTTAATTTTTTTCCAAGTTGGATGCTTTTATTCTTTTTTTTTTTTTTTTTTTTTTTTTTCCCCTAATTGTTCTGGCTAGGATCTTCGGTCCTCTGTCAAATAGAAATGGTTAAAGTGAGAGTACTTATTTTGTTTTCGATACTGGAAAAACGTTCAACTTTTCCCCACTGAGTATGATGTTAATTATGGGTTCAATCATATACGGTCCTTATTGTGTTAAGGAACATTCCTTCTATACTTAATTTGTGGAGAGTTTTTGTCATGAAAGAATGTTAAATTTTTTCAAATGCTTTTTTTATATCTATTGTAAAGATCACATTGCTTTTGTCCTTTATTCTGTTCATGTGATAATAATAAATTTAGTGCTTTATGCATGTTGAACCATCTTTGCATTACTGAAATTCATCCTACTTGACTATAGTAAATAATCTTTTCAATGTATGCTGTTGAATCTGCTTTCTAGTGTTTTGTTGAAATATTTGAATTTTTTTTTGAGAGGTTTTTGCTATAGGGCACGTGCGCTCGCCAGACAGACAGAGAGAGATAGAGAGATAGAAAGCAAGAAATCACCCCCCAAGGGGGGATGGCCACGCCGCAATCCCTTCTCCTCCATTCTCCTCTCGGGATCTTGGGCATGCACGCACACGCGCCCGGCGTGAGTTTTAAGCCACCAGGTCCAGGACGCAAACCGCGGTCGACTACATGGGGGTCCAGTGACATTGCCATTACGCTAACTGCTGGTCCCTCATCAGGGATTTAAACCTGTAGTTTTCTTCTCTTCCTCTTTCTTCTCTTTCTTTCTTTCTTTCTTTCTTTCTTTCTTTCTTTCTTTCTTTCTTTCTTTCTCCCTTCTTTCCTTCCTTCCTTCCTTCCTTCCTTCCTTCCTTCCTTCCTTCCTTCCTCCCTTCCTCTTTCTTTCTTTCTTTCTTTCTTTCTTTCTTTCTTTCTTTCTTTCTTTCTTTCTTTCTTTCTTTCTTTCTTTTTTCTTTCTTTTTTAAATAGTGTCCTTGTCTGGATTTGGTAGCAGGGTGACACTGGCCTTATAAAATGAATTAAAAAATATTCACTCCTCTTTAATTTTTTGGAAGTGTTTGACTAGAATTGGTATTACTTTTTATGTAAATGTCAATTCACAATTCACACCCCCGAGGGTAATTTTTCACTCTTTGTCTCTGTCTTTACATGTCCCTCCGGAAAGCATACACACCCTATAGCAAAAATATCTAAAAAAGAAAACAGAGCAAAACCCAAACTAGTAGAACTATTAACAACTGTAGCAGAACATAGTGTAATATTCAATGTTAAAGAAGTGACTATGGGTCTAATATTGATTTAATTTTTATATACTGTATATGCCTGCCTTAAAAATCATCTATAGCCCAGGAATATACACATCAATTATATGTAGGAATTATAATTAAAATTTAGAAATAAAAGAGTAAAAATCTTTCTAATGGATAGATTTTATAAAAACTCTGTATCCCTAATAAGATTTTTTTAAAAAATAAAACTCTTAGTTTTGTTGATCATTCCATTGTTTTTCTATTTGCATTTGAAATTTATGAATATTCTTCTAAGTAATGTGGAACAAAGAAATTATAATGAAAATAATAAAAATGATTAAACATGAAAACTAATGAGAATAGTAATATCATCCTCACTTTTTTAGTTATTATTTACTTATGAGAAAGTCTTTATGCCCAAGACATGCTGCCCCCAAAATAGGTATTCTCTCTATATATCTTCACTGTCTATCTCCTTGCTGTTGATTTTAAACATTTACAGTCCAATGTGGTGTCACTAGTCAAAGTGGCTGTGGTGCACTCAAAATGTGACTAGTTCAAACTGAGCTGTGATATTGTTGTAAGTTATTCATTGGGTTTTAAGGTCTTTGTGTGAATGAATAAATGCAAATATATCTCATTAATTGTTTTTTCTATTAATTACATATGGAAACAATCATAGTTTGGAATATGTTAAATAGAATGTATTATTAAAATTAATTTTATTCAATTTTTAATGTGGCAACTAAATATTGAACTAAACTATTTAAACTAAAATATTTAAAATCACACTCATATGTCATTTGCATTAAAATTGTCCTGAAAAACACTGTTCTAGAGTATTTGCTGACATCTCAGGTTATAGAGTGATCAATCGTAGAGCATTACATAGGTGGTAAGAGATTTGAGGCCAAGACAAGGCTGGCAGTGAAACCATGTCCTTTCAGTGTTGCTTTTCAGAGGTGTGACAGAGAGAGACTCTGGTTTCTGGCACTTCGTTATGTGCAGGGTATTTAAGTGTGTTAGGAAGAATTCCCACCATGACAGTAGTCGATGTGTGGTCCTTTGGACTTCTGCATCTCATGACACACTTTAGTGACTAAAGGAACCCTAAGATGTGTGTTTTTTGTTTGACTTAGAGCACACTGTTCTCTCCAATATTTATCTTTCCAAATATTGGTGGTTAAGTTTGGTCCATAAATAGCCTAAGACTTTTTTTTTTTTCTTTTTTTGGAGAGGTTTTTGCTATTGGGCGCGTGCGCTCGCCAGACAGACAGAGAGAGACAGAGAGACAGAAAGTAGGAAATCACCCCCCCAGGGGGGATGGCCATGCCGCAATCCCTTCTCCTCCATTCTCCTCTTGGGATCTTGGGCACGCACGCACACGCGCCCGGCGTGAGTTTAAGCCACCGGGTCCGGGACGGGAACTGCGGTCGACTACGTGGGAGTCCAGCGACATAGCCATTACACTAACTGCAGGTCCCAATAGCCTAAGACTTTTTAAATTTTTTTAATATTTTGCCATAGGGCATGTGCACTTGCTAGAGAAACAGCAAGAGAGGCAGTGAGAGGGAAAGTGAGAAATCACCTCCCAGGGAGGATAGTCACACTACAATCCCTTCTCCATTCTCCTCCTAGGAGTTTGGGCATACACACATGTACATATGCCTGGAAAAATATTTAAGCTGCCGCATCTGGGACTCGAACCATGATCGGCCATGTGGGAGTACAACACTTTATCCACCATGCCACCTGCTGGTTCCTAGTCTAAAACTTTGTAATTTTCATGTAACTTTTTAAAAGAAAAACTAATTTGGGGTGATTTTAGAATCTTCTTTTGTTCCAATCCCAACTGCACAACTTATAACATGAATAATTCTGTTTCTTGGATGTGGATGATTTTGTCTCTTCATTCCCAGGCTGACTGCATTGACAGTTATTAAAATTCTTCTCGGCATTTAACTAATGGTCAGGAAAATGATGTGGTTGGCATAACTGATCAGTAACCTTGGTAAAATGTGACCCTTTTGTTCAAGTTAGTTTAAAGCTGTGGGTCTCATCTGAGTACAATTTTACTTCCCAGGAGACATTTGGCAATGTCTGGAGATATTTTTGGCTATTATAATTTGGGAAAGAGGTGCTACTGGCATCTAGTAAGTAGTGGCCAGGCGTGTTCCTAGATATCCTACAGCACACAGAATGTCCTCCCACTGACATGAGTATGTCAGCACAATCAGGCCAGTACCCATGCGGGATCTTGTCTGACATTCACAAGGAATTAGAAACACGGACAAAAGAGAGGATAGCCAACAGAATTTACTGAAGAAGGAAAATCTCCCAACATGTAAAAGAAAGGGGGCCTGAATGGGTTGCTGTAGATCGGCCAAAATGGCCTGGTAAAACAGGATCAAAACACCTGTTTCTCTTCAAAATGGGCTATTAGCCCAGATTCTGGAATTTAAGACACCTAGGAATTTTGAGTTAATCTTAATCCCAGGAAGGGACTAGACGACTCCATGTTTGAATAATGGAGAGTTCCTGTCTTTGTGCTCTGGGCAGTGACTAGTTTTAGTCTGATTTTATTTTTTTTTTTTTTGAGGGGGTTGTCAGAAAAAATTATGATGCATTTTTGCATAGGAAAACATAGGAAAAAATGATGTCATGACTTTTCCAATGACCCAATATTACTATCATCTCTGTTTTGAAAATGAGGAAACTGAGCTTTAAGAAATCAAATAATCCCTCAGAGGTTATTATAGCACTAGTAAGTAACTATGTCAAGAACTGAACTTGGCAGACACCTTTATAATATCTAGATTCTTCCATACAGTAGGAGCTCAGCTAATGTGCCCTAGGTCGAATTTTGTCCAACACAGAGGAAGGCACATGTATTATGTATGTAAGTGGTTTTTTTTAATTTTTTTCTCCTGAAACTTTTTTTTTTATTAATTTACATTCATTCCCTGAGCATCATCACAACATACTAAATGTGGTTTCCCATCTAGAATAAACTGCATAGTGACTTAATCATGCATGTTATCATCAATAATATTCCATTTCTACTTTCATATATATGTGTGTATATATATATATGTACATATATATGTTTTTTACCCCATATCTGACCCTCTGCCCTTTCCCACTTTCTGATTTTAGTCCAGCAATAGGGAGTCATAAATTCCTCTGAGACTTGTAATGGCGGCATAGTGACCATTTACCATACCATAGAAAGCAAAATCACTGGATCTCCATTATGTGGAGCCCCTCTATATTTACCCATGAATGGGGTCTAATTCCTAACTCACTATGACAAAAATTTAAAAAAAAATTATCCAGCCTAAAACTTTCATGGTGCTCAAATTGAGAAACTCTACTAAAGGGTGATCTGATAAAAAAATTTATATAGAGATATAGATGATATAGATATAGATATAGATATAGACATAGATATACACACACACACACATATATATATATGATAAATGTAAACAAATACAGAATTATTGTAATGTACAATAACATTGTATTGAAGTATAATACAATTGAAGTATAACACATAAGCAGAAAAGTACAAAAGTCTTAAGTACACATCTTAATAAATTTTTACAGTTAGCACACCTGTGTAACACACTAGCCAGCTCAGGAAATAGAACATCACTGATATCCAAAAGGCCTTCTCATGACCCAGACTAGTCCCCTTCTTACCACAGACAACCACTAGTATGTCTCCTAAAACCACAATCAAGGTATGTCTGTTTTTGACCTTCATAGGCAATGAATTGTGGTATGTACTTTTCTGTGTCTGCCTTCTTTTACTCATCTTTGCATTTGTGTAACTCATCTGGAAGGCTTATAGCAGCTGTTTGTTCATTCTGATGGTTGCATAGTCTTTCCTTGTATGAATATTGCACAAATATTTCTCATTTAACTACTGAAGCTCATATAAATGATTTTAAGTTCTTGGTTACTAAAAATAGTGGTGCTCTGAAATTATTGTATGTGTAATTTTGTGAAACACATGTATATCTGGGGGATTATTTCTATGTGTAGAATTACTGGTCATATGGTGTACAAATAACCACCCTTAGTGGATATTCCCAAGCATTTCTCAAAGTAGCTATATTAATTTATACTCCCACCAGTAGCAGATGAGATATGATTCATGGCATAATCCATCCTCAGCATCAGCCAACCCCAGACCACAGTCATGTGCATATCTGGCATGTTCAGGAGCTCTCTAGACATGAAACCAAAACTCTTCTTCATTGGTCAGCCTTGCAGAGTGCTACACTATTGCTGCACCACCATCTAGCCCCCAAGACACTATTTTTAAAGAGCTAGTTCACTGTTTTCTGTATGTATGCATGTATATATTTCCCAAGCTCAGAATCCACATCTTGACCTTCAAGTTAGTTAGGAAAGAGAATGTTCATAGGTCCAAGTATCACATCCATCTAGTCATTAGGTGACTAACGTATCCTCATGAGTAATTGTACTGACCTTATAGATCCTACAAATTGTACCAGGTGTGGAGTGAGTGTGTGTGTGTGTGTGTGGGTGTGAGAATAAACCATTTGAAGAAGTGAGTCTTTGAAACTGTCAGTTGGTTCTTTTTGCCTTCTTGTAGCCAATTTAGACAAGCAAAATCAAGCACTGCAATCCTGTTGTGACAAAAATAACTAAGATTTTTAATATACTTGCTTTCTGTAAATGTCACCCAAATGTCTTGCCTCTGACGCCAGTGCTCTTCTCACTGTATGAGGCTCTTTCACTGTGTACAGTATTTTCTTCATATCTAAATCACTTTAGGTTTAAGTCCCTCAGATTGTCACACACTGAACATAAGAAAGTTTCTTGCATTCTTTAGATAAGAAAACCTTGTGGAAATAAACACATTATAAATATAATAGTAATATTGATATTATTTTGACTTCTCTGACTATTCATGATATGATACTCCTTTTGTTCATTTTTCAACACTGGAAGTTTTCCAGTTTCATGTAAATTAGCAACACAATCTTATAAACATGTTTCTATTTATTAAGTCCCAGGTCAAAGTAATTATACAACAAAGAACAACAGTTTTCATACCAGCCTGCTTGCATGCATGCAAATTGGGGCTCTTGCCAAGGAGGTAATGAATACAATCTCAGGTTTCACGAGATGAATCAAAACATGGAAAAACTAATCATGGAGTTCTCCTACCTTCAATAACCTACGTCAAGGTATCATTGTTCTTCCTTTCCATACAGCTAACTTCTTAATTTTAAATTTGCTGAACTAAATAGCATAAAAATGAGTCAGATGAGAAAAATTCGGAACTGCCTTTCTGAAGAACAAGAGAAAATGAATTTTCATTGCCTAAAATAGTTGAAATGGCCTCACTATACCATAATGATTGATGTAAAATTCTATATTCCTGGAATAACAGTTAACATCTTGGAGATGGTAGAGTATTGTGGTTAAACGCATGGAGTCTGAAATCTTTTGGGTTGTAGGAAAAGTCATGGCATATTTTTTCTATACAAAACTGCATTGTGACTTTTCTAACAACCCAATAGCTACCTGGTTCAAATATTGGTTTTCAACTTCAATAGCCATGGTACCCTCAATGAATTACTTAACCTCTAAGATTCTCAGTTTCCTGTTTAACACAATGGGAGACAATGATGGCACCAATTCCGTGGCTTATAAAACTTAAAAAATACCATTGATCATAGGCAGTTTGATCAGCTACCACCTCCTGGTAGCTGCTATGGGATGACTGACAATCATAACAACAAAGAGGACCCAGGCAGTGTTCATGCTCCTCTCATAGTGAAGGGTATAAACTGCTGTCAAATCAACTGAAATCTAATGCAAAAAATACATAAATGGGATTTTAGTTGAAACACTTGAGTCAATGTGGCTACTTTTTAAATTGGGACCTATGAAAAGAAGCACACTATCTGGTCTCATCAGACAATGAGGTAGAATGGTTAAAAAGTAGATTCTAGGGGACCAGCAGTTGGCGTAATGGCTATGTCGCTGGACTCCCATGTAGTCGACCACAGTTTGAGTCCCGGACCAGGTGGCTTAAACTCACGCTGAGCTCGTGTGCATGCATGTCCAAAATCTCAAGAGGAGAATGAAGGAGAAGGGATTGTGGCATGGACCTCCCCTTGAGGGGTGATTTCTTGCTTTCTGTCTCTCTGTCTTTCTCTGTCTTTCTGGTGAGCGCAAGTGCCCTATGGCAAAAACCTGTCAAAATAAAAAGTAGACTCTGGAGTCAAATTATCCAAGTTAAATTTCTTTCTACCACTTGGACTCTGCATGAGCTGGGCAAGTCATTTAATCTCTCTGGACTATACAGTGGACCAGAATTGTTTTCAGGGCTTGTGTATATGTATGTGTATGTCTCTGTGTGTGCATGTGTGTGCACACATATACATAGTACATACATCATGGTGTTGTTTTGAAGACCATGTCAATGCAGCGGGGCACTGGAACAAGTCATAGTATATAGTATTTGTTACTAAATAGGTATTTGTTATTATAATTATTAAGCTGGCGTTCACTTGGATGCCTACTAGAAAGGTCACTTGCTGACTGTGGAGGGAAAAGATGGCAGTTCCTGAGGAAAGATATGAAGATGATCCCACCGCCATCACCTCGGGGCTGTGTTCCCATTGTGGAGCTAGCATCCTGCAGAGCTGCCAAAGGCAGCATGGAAAAGCCTGTGGTGCTTTGAACGGATGGATGCTTGGTCCCTAGTTTTGGAACATTGATAAGAGTGACAGAACCTATGGAAAAGGTCATTTGAAAATGGCAAGCAATCTTTCTGTTTTTCTAGAAACTGGAACTTGCACATAACATTGATGCAGACTATTTCTGTATTTGGGAAAAAAAAAATCATTGCATGGGCCTCTCAGTTGTGCAGATCTAAATCACAGGTCGTAATTAGAAAAGGAGGTGTTTGAGAAGCTGTAGTTATAAGGAGCTAAACTGTTCTGGATGATCATGGAAAAGGTCATTTGTGTAGTAAGCAGAATAGAATTTCTGTAGGCTGCTTATTCTGAAAAAAGTTTCTTTTCTAAGTATGGATTTAGATGCCTAAAAACTGCTGTTTATATCATGTGTCTTATATTCAGTAGTTTCTTGGAGGTGGATAGGCTTTGAGACTCTGAAAAAAAAAGGCAGGAATCACTTTCATAAAACAGTTCTATATGTGGTAAGTTTAAGACTAAAATCCAGAATTTGCAAAACTACAAATTAAAGGAACAGTCAGTTCTCTGCAGGATGGCAGTGTCCTGTTGAAACCACAAGGTAAGGACTTGTTTGTATGAGAGGAGTTTGCCAGTGTCAGTCATCCTGGCACAAAGTAGATTTTGAGATATGAAATGTATCCTCCTCAGTTTGGAGGAATGGAGGGGACAGTTCAGTTCTTTAGGGTTTATTTACTTGGATATTATCATTGAAGAGTCTGGCCATATTTGAAGATTCTTGTGGAGAAAACTAATGTCTCTCACCAGCAGAGACAAAGCGGCAGTGTTCAAGAAGTTTCACAGCCTAGTACTGTGGCCTCTCGGAATGGCCATCTCCAGTAGATCACGTGAACTAACCTCTGCATGTGCTCCCCGTCTCCTGTATCTAGGTCTTCAGTCAGGCCTCATGAATAGTTAGAGCTGTCTCTCATGCAAACATGAGCAAGTAAGAAAAAGTTTGGCCTGTAATGCCAGCATATAGGAATGTCTAGCCCTGACAGGGACATGACCACATAGCCTAAGCCTCCGAGAGTGTTCAGGTTTGAATACAAGGACTGTATCTCTGGGGTTGGAGGACTAGCCTGACAATGAGGACCAGATTAGAGGTGAGGAGCTGCCTAACATCTCTAGGGCAGAGAAGAGTCCCAGACTGGGACCCATCAGGAGTTAAGAAATAGGGAAGTCAAGTAAAATAAGATCTGGGTTCCCTTTTCTCTGTAACCACACCAGCACTTGTTATTCTTTTTTAATCTCTTTTTATGTTTGATCATACTATTAAGACTAGAGTCAGGTGATTTCTCATTTTGATTTTTGCAATTCCCATATGATGAGAAGTGTTCACCTTCTTTCGCTATCCTTTTATACCCATTTGTGTGTCTTTCTTTGAGAGTTTATTCAGATGGATTGTCCATTTTTGATTGGATTATTAATTTTTGTGTAGATGAGCTGTTCTGAGTTCCTTATATATTCTGGTTGTCAATCTCTTATCTGAGTATAGTTTGCAAATATTTTCTCCAGTTCTGTGGGCTGTCAATTACCAAATGTCTACAGCCTATGACAGAAAGTGAAGGACTGGAAAGTGTCAACTAGAGTATAATGGTAGCTACCAAATGTTACTAAGATTGGATGGGGGCGCTGCTGAAAAATTTAAATGGACACAAGAATTCATTTAAATAAGGGGAAGAGGCTATAGGACAGTGTACCATAGCAGAGAAAATGATATGGACAATTTAGTACACATTTAAAAAACAAACTAGTAAAAGTATTATTAAATGTACTTAACATAATGTAATATTCAATGTTGAAGAAGATGGAAATGTGTATATGGTTCATTTCATTATTATGTACTGTATACATGCTTTACAAAGACATACCGTACCCCACAAAGAACTGCATGTATGTAAACCAATAATATAAAAAAGAATTTAAATCAAAAAGGAGGATCTGAACTCAGTTGTTAAGAACTCACTCAATGCTGGGACCAGCAGTTAGCATAATGGCTATGTCACTGGACTCCCACGTAGTGGACAGCAATTCGCGTCCCGGACCTGGTGGCTTAAAACTCACGCCGGGTGCGTGTGCGTGTGTGCCCAAGATCCCGAGAGGAGAATGGAGGAGAAGGAATTATGGTGTGGCCATCCCCCCTGGGGGGTGATTTCTTGCTTTCTGTCTCTCTGTCTGTCTGGCAAGTGCACGTGCTCTATAGCAAAAAACCTCTCCATAAAAAAAAAAAAAAAAAAAAAAAAAAGAACTCACTCAATGCAAATATACTAAAATTTCAGGATGTCTTTTGTTTTTGTTTTTTCTTAGTTTCGCTATAGGGAATGTGCACTTGCTAGAGAGAGATTGGGCACTGGGAGTGAGAAATCACCCCCCCCCCCCGAAGGTACAGCCACTCTGCAACCCCTTTTGCATTTTGAGCATATACACAGGCACCCATGCCTGGTGTGTTTTCAAGCTTCCAGGTACGGGACTTAAACCACACAGTCGGCCAAGTGGGATCCAGGTGCTTTAACAACAAGGCCACCCAGCAGGCCTGAAAATTTCAGTGTTTCTAGTAGTGTAATTTTATTTGTACCCACAAACAACTGAAGCCTCATAGATATGTAGAATATGTTTACTTTCATATTATCTTGCCAGAGGTGAACAACAATCTAACCAAAACAAAAACAAAACAAACAAACAAACAAACAAAAAAACCAACAGCTAAATAACCAAAGAGATTTATTGCCCTGAATATGAAGAGGATTATTAGATTATGTCTTTACCTACCATATTGTCATGACCACAGGATTAGTCACGTTGAGCTATTCTTTTCAGTATTGCACATGCTGTAAATGAGTTTTAAAATAAATCCCTCACCTACCCACTGAGAATAAAAGCCATGTGATTTGGATATGCGCATGTCTCAACACATGCACACAAAATTACACTTTACTCATCACTGTTCCTTTTCTTTTTTTTTTTTTTTTTTTTTTTTTTGAGAGGTTTTTGCTATAGGGCGCGTGTGCTCGCCAGAGAGACAGAAAGAGATAGAGAGACAGAAAGCGAGAAATCACCTCCCAGGGGTTTGGCCACTTCGCAATCCCTTCTCCATTCTCCTCTCGGGATCTTGGACATGCACGCACACGCGCCTGGCGTGTTTAAGCCTCCGGGTCCGGGACTCAAACCGCAACTACATAGGAGTCCAGCGACATAGCCATTACACTAACTGCTGGTCCCCATCACTGTTCTTTTACACACAATACAGAATATAATTTAAAAACATTATGAAGAAAAAGGAATTAATCCTTTCCATTATTAAAAGCAAGGAGTCAGTAGTAAGAGACTGGTAGATTACTAGCATAAGAATATTTTGAAAGCCTATGATGTTGGGGAATTTATAGGAAAAGATGAATATGATGGGCAAAGAGAAAAAGAATCTCAGAACCAAATGAAACTTTTAGGACTAATAAATAAAAATTGGAATAAAAACATTTACTGAACAGCACTCATGAGGGATAGAGATAGAGAAATATGGCTGGCATGAGATGTTAGAATGTGCAGTGGGCATCTAAAAGAGGTCTGGCATGGGCCAAGGAGGGCAGGTGATGAAGATGAGGAGGAGGAGAATGGGGAATTGGCTACATCTAGCATAATTTACCTAATAAAAAAATATATTAAAGATAATGAGAGCATGTTCTTCTGTGAAAGAAAGGAATTACAAAAATAGAACTAAAGAGCCCTAGAGGGACCAGCAGTTAGCGTAATGGCTATGTCGCTGGACTCCCACGTAGTCGACCGCAGTTGGCATCCCGGACCCGGTGGCTTAAAACTCACGCCGGGTACGTGTGCACGTGTGCCCAAGATCCCGAGAGGAGAATGAAGGAGAAGGGATTGCGGCATGGCCATCCCCCCTGGGGGTTGATTTCTCACTTTCTGTCTCTCTGTCTCTCTCTGTCTGTCTGGTGAGTGCATGTGCCCTATAGCAAAAACCTCTCCAAAAAAAAAAAAAGACAAAAAAAAAGAGCACTAGAAAGATCCCTATTATGGCCCAGATAAATGTAAATATAAATATGAATATCAATATGTACAAGCAAATATGAGAGTTCATGGGAAAGAAAACAAAATTTTAATACAAGTGTATTTTGGAGCCAAAATAATTTAAAATCCATGCATAGATGGTTCAGTATACACATTTTCCATGAACATTTTGAAGAGTGTGTGTGTGTGTGTGTGTGTGTGTGTGTGTGTGTGCGCGCGCACGTGCATGCATACATATATTCCCCCAACTCTGTTTACTAACAGGCCTGAAATTGCTAGAGCCTCAACAGCAATGAACACACCTGGAATCCAGATTCTGCATATTATTCTCCACTGAAAAGAAGCAGAGCTCCTTGGGAAAAAAAGAAAATGAGTTTTCAAATTTGTATTTGACTAAAAAATGAATTCCTTTATAACTTAGCACATAATAGCCTGGAAGATCCAGAGTCGTGAGGTTCTAAATTACATCCCACTGGACATTTTATGCTGAAAGTTTTTGGGAGTGAAGAAGTTTCAACTATGTCTCTGGAATCCTAAAAGGACTGACACATAAATTAGCATTTTTTGTGCATTTTTAAAACTGTTGTCTTCATCCTGTTTCAGTTTCCAATTGGGCAGTCTCTTTTATAATACTTTATCTTCTCCGATTTAAAGATGTTACATTCTAGAGACAAATGCACTTTAGGGGCAAATCTTACTTGTGAAATCCTTTTCCTTAGTATTTTCAGCCTAGTACTGTTACTCAAAGACCATTTTGCTGGATGGTGCGTTTTTCAATACACCTCTTTCTTTCCCCTTCCAAGATTCCCTCTCCTCATTGCCTTTTCTATATTTTCTGTAACTCCCGCAGCAACATACATACCATATCCTTTTCTATTTGCCTTTTCATCTTTGAGGCTCTTGCACTGAGCTGAAATCACAGAAAAGATTCTTCTTATTAATGAGCTAAGGTCAAAATTTTGATTGAGAGGTAAAATGTCAACTTACTGGTTGAAATGAAATTTGCTGCTTCCGTAAAATTTCATAATACCTGTGCCTCTGTGTCTCCCATTTTCCAAGCTACAGCTAGAACATTCCTAAATGTTTTTAAATTGAGGAGAGTCACAGCATAGAGAAACACTTTGAAAATATTACTACATATATTAGCAGAGTAATTTCTTCACCCTGTGTGTCTTCAGTGATGGGGAAACGGAAACCTAACAGCAGATGGAATTAAAATGTAAAGCATTGGTTTTCTAGAGATGTCTGGGCTTTATTTGCAGCTAATTAACATGAAGTCTTCAGTGGGCATGACTCTTTTCTCAAATACAGCTAGTTTTATCACTTAATATTCATAATAAATATGCTACGGTATAGAAATAGACTCTCTAGAGAGCAGCAAGAAAATTAAACCACCAATCTAAGCAGTCCAGGTCTGCCACGTAGTCCATACCCTTCAGCATCTAGGGTTCAGTAAGCATGGAGGCTGACACACTAAACTGCAAGTAATAACACGGTCACTCCTGTGGAGCAAATAGGTCAGGACTGCTGGCTGGATCTTCCGAGACCGGCATACACCCTCATTCCAGGCACATCATTCCTGCACTCACGACTCTTGCCTCGGGTCCTAACACCTGTCCTCAGTCTCCAAGTTTCTTCGATAACACTAACCTTTCTTCTCTCTCATTTCTCTCATGTTTGAAGAGCTGCTGAGCGCATGCTCCCTTCTGTTGCTTAGCCCCTTTCTGAGCAATCCCTGTGTCTTTCTAGGGCATTGAAGGGCCATTCCGGCAGTAAAGCAGATAGTTCTAATTAGCTTTGATTACATTTTTAAATAAATCCTAGAGGATTGGGAAAAGCAATAGATAAAAGCAGCACAGCTTTCTTTAGAACTGAATCCATGGAACCATGTGTCTATTCACTTTACAAAAGGGAACTTTTCTCCTTTTCCCTCTCTGCTGTAGAGTCAGGAACTGTGTTCCTATGAAATCCACTGCCCTAACACCCTCCTCTCTACTTACCTCCATTTACTCTTTCAGGCCAAACTAGTACACACTGATCACCTTAAAGGAAAATTGTAGCTGACACAGATAGGCTCTGGATTTCGTACTCTATTACAATTTATTTATTTAAGCATTGTTTTAAAAGAATTATTCATGGGGACCAGCAGTTAGCATAATGGCTATGTCGCTGGACTCCCACGTAGTCAACCACGGTTCGAGTCCCGGACCCGGTGGCTTAAACTCACGCCAGGCGCGTGTGCGTGCATGTCCAAGATCCCGAGAAGAGAATGGAGGAGAAGCGGCATGGCCAACCCCTCTGAGGGGTGATTTCTTGCTTTCTGTATCTCTGTCTCTGTCTGGCGAGCGCACGCGCCCTAAAGCAAAAACCTCTCCAATAAAAGAAAAAAAAAAGAATTATTCATATAATTTTATTTTTTATTATTATTATTTTAAAATTTTCCATAGGGCATGTCCACTCACCAGAGAGAGAGAGAGAAAGTAAGCCACCTGGTCCAGGACTTGAATCACAGTAAACCACATTGGGGGTCCAGTGCCTT
Organism: Tupaia tana; assembly: GCA_026018925.1. Taxonomy (NCBI): domain Eukaryota; kingdom Metazoa; phylum Chordata; class Mammalia; order Scandentia; family Tupaiidae; genus Tupaia; species Tupaia tana. The sequence goes on along the minus strand of JAKSZU010000001.1, from coordinate 193,736,049 downwards.
AACCACCACGTCACCTACTGGCCCCGTCAATTGCAATTCAAATATATGACTTTTTTACTCTTACTTAGTTTATTTTCAACATCACAACCTGAAAACTCTTAGAGTCTGCCTGTGTGGAGGAGACACATACGCGATCATTTACGACTGAAGGAAGAGAACAAAGATATAAAAGTTTCCAATTGATTGAAATGATAGCTTACACAGTAGGTCTGGGAAGAATTTTGTTTTCCTTTACAGTTTAATTTTGAGGATTATTGCTTAACTCTTGTGTTGCAATTTGGATCTATCTTTATCAAAATGAAAAGGTTGGGATAAGTAGAACTGACCTTAAGTCAGTTCCTTAAGTAAATACTCAGTCAAAATCAGTAATTGTCTTTAGCTCTTAAACAAGTCAAAATATTTGGAGCAGATATCTCATTGAACCTTATGGTTTTAATACTATTTCTTTCATTCTGGACATGCTGAGGACTCTGATAAAGTAGACGAAGTTAAGTTGCATTCTAGAGACTAAAGGTTTAATTTGGAAATATTTGCTTTATCCAATTCCTCTTTTGTTTGGTATGCAGAAAGAGAGAGTGTTGAACACACCCAGAAATGTTCATTGAAGAGACCACAGCGTTCCAAATTTGAATATATTTCCTTGCCACCTCAACTCCACTTACGCTAATATTCCAGGTTTAAAAGAAATTAGACCCACAGGGAAATCAAGCTTCTCGACCTCACAGAAATGAAATATTCAATAACCTGCTTTTCCCCATATTCCCTTTATATTTCTCAGAAAGTGTGAGAATAGTATTGCTGCTGATATTTGAATCATCGTTATTATTATTTAGATCCATACAAGCAATAGAATAAGCTAGAAGTGATTTGGGAAAGAAATAGCAATATTGGCAATTGTCACAGCTGAGAGCCAATCTGAGGCACCCTCTGTCTGTGTGTTGTATGTGTATGTTATTTTTTTCTCTAATGAGAAGGAAAGAACAGTGACTGAAGAGAGACAAAGGCCCCCAATAGGATCCTCTGCACTTCAGTCCTCCTGCCAGAATCCCAGCCAGCCAGGACCATGGGTGCACTCGTTACCTCACATAACTATTACAGCCTCACTGAGTAGGCGCCATAATTGTTGGACATTTTACAAAAGAAACTGAGTCACAGGGAGATATTGTGCAAGGACATATGGCTGGTAGATTTGGGCACTAGCATTTATTTTTATTTGTTTGTTTATTTATTTATTTGTTTGTTTCTGGAGAGGTTTTTGCTATAGGGTGTGTGTACTCGCCAGAAAGACAGAGAGAGACAAAATGCGAGAAATCACACACACACACACACACACACACACACACACACACCCAGGAGGATGGTCATGTCGCAATCCCTTCTCCTCCATTCTGCTCTTGAGCTTTGGGCATGCACGCACACACGCCCAGCATGAGTTTAAGCCACCAGGTCCAGGACTCAAACCACAGTCCAGTACGTGGGAGTCCAGCAACATAGCCGTTATACCATCTGCTGGTCCCAGCACTAGCATTTAAAAACCAGCTGTATGATCTGAAAAGTTTCTCCCTCGAATTTCTGAAAAATTTTAAACATAGAGACAAGTGCCAAAAGAGCTTAAAAAATACTCATATCCCTATCATCTATATTCACCAATTGTATGATTTTTCACACATTTGCAGAGCCTTACTGTTAATTACTATAGTGATGAGGCTGGGTTATTTGATCAGATTAAATACTAGAGGAACCTATAGAAAGTTGAATTAATAGATATGGAAGGCTTTATAGAAGTGTGCTTAAACTAATTCTTAGACTTTTTGCATAAATGAAAAAAGGAAGCCGTTCTGAAAGAGGAATAGTCCAAGTAAAGCAGGATGACCATGTGAGTAGAAGTGGTGCAAAGATTTAGGGTGACAAGGAGTAGAAAGTGAATTTAAGACCAGATTATAAATATCTGAAAGCCAAGAAAGGGGTTCAGACTGATTATCATAGGATAAAGGAATGCTTGAAAGTTTGTTTTTCATTAGGAGAAATAGAAGTGAGGTACTGACATTTAAAACACTTAACATCTTAGTGTCTTTTCAGGATTTCCATGGTATTCCTGCATACCAGCGTTCTGAGGAGACCTAACACTTCTCCTCAGTTCCAAGAACCCAAGACCAGACAGTGCTTTGAAAATCAATCACCTGAAGAATTCTCGAAATGTCAGTGTACTAAGCGGCCCTTGGAGAAATCAGCTAGATTGTAAAAGAAGCAAAGTGTATTTTGATGATTTCTCCACCCACTTTCAGCATTTTCTCTTCGCTTTCCTCAGGTTTGCTATCATGAAGACATTCCTATCAAGACAGCCCCTTGGAGCTATGCTTTGTATCCTGGAATGTTTCCTTCTGTTCAACACGAAATTTGGCCCTATTTTTCTTAGTCATATTATCCAAACTAGGTAACCTGGAAAATTTAGGAGCTAGGTTATAAAATGCAATGTTTTACAGGGATGAGGAGATTCAGCAGACAATAAACAAGTGGAAGATAAGAACCCTTCAAATCTTCCCACATAGACAGTTAAATATTGGACTTATGCTCGTGCTCATGCCAGAACATGGTCACTCCCTTTAATAAATGAACAAGCAAAAAGGACACTGAGCTGTAACACAATCACTGAAGGTTTCAGTTGCTAGTTGGAAAGGCATGGGTTCATGGTCACTGAACAGAGGAGCTGTGAAAAAAGGCTCTTTTACCACCTACAACTCAGAGTCGTACTGCCTGTACTTCCCATGCTTGACAGGAAGAACGAGATGAATATTGCAAAATGAATGTGCTGGCCATGTGTGTGATATGCCACTAACATTTCAAACATGATGCAAATACATGACACGTCTGTCATCCTGACCTTGTAAATCCCTCTGGTTCCCGGTGTGAAGGGTTGTAAACAGTGGTCTTTCCAAGTCAGTCGTATACTCTGCTATTTCAAGGTCAGAGGGAAAACACAAATGTTTATTTTTTATTTTTAGCCCGGTTGAGCCAATCTCATTCAAAGAACTAAATGACAATACTTCTGCTATACTATCTTGAACCCAAATAAAGCCTGAGATATTACCATTTCTTGTAGTTGTATTTTGAAATATTCATTGTGTTAAAAAATTTACCCAGAGCAAGGCAAATGATTTTTGGTTTTATTATTTTAATTTTCTATATTACTTGAAGGCTATTGGCATGTAAAGAACTTTAACACTGAATTAAGAATAGCAAGAAATGAATAATTGTCCCGACCTGGGGGACTGTCGAACAGGTTCCCTGGGGGAGGGAGTGAGAGATGGGACAAACACATGCACACACAATACGAGGTGCTCATCAAGTCTTCTTCTTCTTCCTCTTCCATTTATTGAAGAAAAATGGCAAGTTATATACAGCTGGTGGGCACCAATTGGTTGCCTGAAATGCAAATGAGATAGAACAGCATGAACCAATCACTGACGTGGGTGGATCTCTCTCTTTGCCTAGAAACCCAACCACTTCCCGGGAGTTGGTCACATGATTTCTGAGAAATGGTTTGCTCAATGAGGAAGTGAAGCCTAATGGTTTCCGAGATGGTGGATAGCTCAAGATGGCGAATAGCTCAAGATGGCTTCCGTATGCAGTGCCCTCCACAAATAATCTATCATTTTTCACTGCTGAAAGATTTCAATCAAATACCAGTCAATATTGAGTTGAAGCAAAGGTATGAAACTGTGATGGTTACTATATAACTATATTGTCTTTCTGCAATGTTCTAACTTTATTGACATTTTCTTTACTGAACTATCAAAAAGGGTTCTTAATGAGTAAACAGTCATTGAGAAATCTGCCTTAATACTAGATTTCAAAGAAAAGCAAAACAAGTTGTAAGCAGCAATAGGAAAAAGATTATTGCCCTAATTTTATCAGTGAAATAGTATCTATAGCTATATACTCAATAATGGAGAAAGAAAACATGGCTTTTTCCCTCTAATTATTAATAGCTTTGTTTTTTAGAGCAGTTTTAGATTCATGGCAAAATTGAGTGAAAAGTGTCAACCCCATGTATTACTTGTCCCCACACTTGAACAACTTTTCCTGCTCTCAGCACCCTGCTAATCATTAACACCTAAGGTCCATAGTTTTCATTAAGATTAAGATTCACTTTTGGTGTTCATTCTGTGTTTGGACAAAACATAGGTCAAAACAGTGGTGTCTGTTTTTTTTTTTTTTTTTTTAGGTTAATAGGGCATACATGCTCTCCAGAGAGAGAGGGAAATCACTCGCCAGGTGGGTGATGGCCAAGCCTACAATCCCTTCTTCTCCATTCTCTTCTTGGGATTTTGGGCACGTGGATGCCCAAAATGGAAAAAAAAAAAAAAAAAAAAAAAAAAAAAACATGCTCAGCATGTTTTTCAAGCCTTTGGAGCCAGGACTCAAACAATAGATTTGGACTGTGGATTCAGTGCCTTAACTACCATGCCACCTGCTTACTCACCTTTTGCCCATTTTAAAAAGTAGGTTATTTTTGTTGTTGAGTTTTAAGAGTTCTTCATATATTCTGAATCATTGTTTTTTATCAGATGTGTCTTTGCAGCTGTTTTCTCCAAGTCTGCATCTTGTCTCCTCATTCTCTTGATACTGTCTTTTGCAGAGCAGGGTATTTCGTTGAATGAAGTCCAGCTTATCAAGCATCCCTCTTGCAGCTCATACATTTAGTACTATATCTAAAATGCCATTGCCACACCAAAAGACATATGGTTTCTATATTATGTTACCTTAGAGATGTCTATTGTTTTGTTTTTAAAAGAATTAATTTTATTTATTATTATTATTATTATTATTATTAGCAACAGCGCATGTGTCCCCATCAGAGAAAGACACACAGAGAGAGAGGGAGGGAAAGTGAGAAAGCAAGCCACCAGGTCCAGGACTCAAACTGTAGTAGGCCATGTGGGAGCCCAGCGATGTAACTACTACATCATCTGCTGGTCCTGGTGTGGGTCTATTCCTAGACTTTCCATTCTGTTCTATAAATTTATTTGTCCTTTCTTTTTATGTCTGTCCTCTGATTTTGTTTCCCATCAACAGTGAATGAACTTTTCTGGCTCTTTCCCCTCTCCATGTAAACCTTAGGACCAGTTTTTCAATATTTAAAAAAATTACTTGCTGAAATTTTGATTAGGAGTGTTTTGAATTCACAGATCAAGTTGGAGGTAATTACCTTCTTGATATTGAGTTTTTCTATCCGCATACATGCGCTATTCCTCTATTTAGTTTTTCTTTGAAATCTTTCACCTGAGTTTTATAGTTTTCCTCATATAGGTCTAAATGTATTGTTAAATATATACCTAAGTATTTCATTTTGGGAGAGGTGCTAATGTAAACTGTGCTGGTTTTTAAATTCAAATTCCACATAGTCATTTGTAGTATCTAGAAAAGTAATCAACTTTTGTGTGTTAACCTTGCAATCTTGCTGCAATCACTTGTTCCAGGAATTTTGTTGTTGATTTTTCATAATTTTCTACATAGACTATAATATCATTTATAAACAAAGACAGTTTATTTACTCCCAATTTGTATTCTTTTTATTTCCTTTTCTTATTTAATTACATTAGGTAAGACTTAGAGTATGAGACTGAACACCAGGGTTGAGAAAGAGCAGCCCTTCCTTTATTTCTAATCTTAGTGGAAAGCTTTATTTTCCCAACATTAAGTATGATACTAGCTCTATGGGATATTTGTTCTTGCTGGTTTTTGTTTTTGTTTTTAAATTAAATTGAGGAAGTACCACTCTATTTCTAGTTTGCTAAGAGGTTTTTTGTTTGTTTGTTTTTTGTTTTTTTTAATTTACTATAAGGTGTGCACACATCAGAGAGAGACAGAAAGGGAGAAAGAGGATAAATAAGAAAATACCCCTCAGGGGGATAGGCCAGGCCATAGTCCCTTCTCCTCTAGTTTCCTCTCAGGATTTTGCATATGCATGCACATACGCTGGGCACACTTTCCATGAGCCATGGAGTCAGCTCTGTGAGATCCAGCCACCTTAACCACTGTAATACCAGCTGAATAGTTACAAAGTATTTTTTTAAAGAATTATCTTATTTAATTTTATTAATTATCATCATTATTTTTTATTTTTTGAAGTTAACCAGAGAGAGAAAGAGAAGAAAATTGAGAAAGCAAGCTGCCAGGTGCAGTACTCAAACTGTGGTCAGCCATGTGGAAGTCCAGCCACCTTAACCATCATGTCACCTCCCAGCCACAGCTGTGACTTTTTATCATGCAAGGATGTTAAATTATTGCCAAATGCTTTTTCTGTATTTCTTGATGTAATCATGCAATTTTTGTTCTTTAAAAATTTATGTAATGGATTACATTAATTGATTTTAAACTGTTGAACCATCCTTGCATACCTGAGATAAATCTCACTTGTTTATGATGTATAATTCATTGTTGAATTTAATTCATTAACATTGAGTTATATATTTTTGCATCCACATTTATGAGAAAAGTTGATCTGTAGTTTCTCTTTTTCCGGTTTTGGTATTAGTGTAATGCTGGGCTTACAGAATGAGTTAGGAAGTATTATTCTGCTTCTATCTTCTGGAAGAGATGGAAGAAGTTTCACAATATTTCTTTCTTTTAAAGATTTGTTAAAACTCTTGTCAGTCCATCAGAATCTAGTGTTTTCTCTTTGAAAGGCTATTTTTTATTCATTTAATTTCCATATTAGAATAGGCTTACTCAATTGTTTCTTCTTGTGTGAGTTTTGGTGGATTATGTCTTTTAAGAAATTGGCTCATTTCATCTAGGTCATCAAATTCATGAGCAAAAGATTCTTTATGTTTTCCTTTATTATCCTTTTGATATTAATGGAATTTATCACTAATAATATATAGTCTTTCATTTCTGATATTAGTAATTTGTCCCGTCTGTTTTTTGTTTGTTTTCTTAGCTAGTTTGACTAGAGATGTTGATTTTACTGGTCATTTTAGAGAATTATCTGTTTTTTAAAAAGTTCTTTATTAATCTTCTATTTTTAATTTTACTGATTTCTATTCTAATTTTTATTGTCTTTTCTTTTGCTTACTTTGGATTTTATTTGACTTTTTTTCCCCTAGTTTCCAAAGGTGGAAGCTTAGGGAATTGATTTTAGATCTTTCTCCTTTTCTAAGACACACATTTGGTGCTATAAGTTTCTGTCCAAGTTTTTCTGCATACTGCTAATTTTGATAAATTGTGCTTTTTCCCTCCTTCTGACTTTTTTTCATGTTTCTCTTTTTAATCCTTGATTTTCTAAAGCTTGGATATTGCATGCCTACATGTAGCCTCATATCAGCATTTATCTTATTTGGTATTATCCAAGCTTCCTGGATCTTTTCCTTGATGTCTGACATTAATTTGGAGAAATTTTCAGTCATTACTAATTCAAATGCTGCTTTTATTCTTTCTCTCTTTTCTCTCCTTCTGGTTTTTCCATTGTGATCTCTAGCATTTCTTTTTGACTCTCTCTTAGAATTTCAACTTCTCTGCTTAAATCGTTAATCTGTTCTTACATATTGTATAATGCTTCCCACTGCTTGTTTAATGCTCCACACTAAATACTTTGCATAGCAGGACCAGCAGTTAGCATAATGGCTAGGTCACTGGACTCCCATGTAGTTGACCACGGTTCGAGTCTGGGACCCTGTGGCTTGAATTCACACCAGGTGCATGTGCGTGCGTGCCCAAGATCCAGAGAGAAGAAAGGAAGAGAAGGGATTGTGGCATGGCCATTCCCCCTGGGGGGTGATTTCTCGCTTTCTGTCTCTCTCTGTAGTTTTGGTGAACGCATACGCCCTATAGCAAAAACCTCTCCAAAAAAAAAAAAAAAAAAAGACTTTGCACAGCAGTCATGGTTTTTCTTTTCTTTTGTTCTTTCTTCTTTTTTTAAATTTTGTGTTGTCTAGTTGTTTAATTCACAGTCTGATAATTCTAATATTTCTGCCATATGTAAATGTGATTTGGATGCTTTTTTGAACCTTTTCAATATTTGTTGTTTTTTTTTTCTTTTTGTCTTTTAGTATTCCTTGTTATTTATATATTTGTTAAAAGGCAACACAATATACCAAGTAAAAGAAAGTGTGGTAAATAGGCCTTTAGTATTATAGTGGTAAGGTGTGAGGAGAGACAAACCATGTTTTTTCTTTTTTCTTTTCTATTGTCAGAACTCCATCATTGGGACCAGCAGTTAGCGTAATGGCTATGTCGCTGGACTCCCATGTAGTCAACCGCGGTTCGTGTCCCGGACCTGGTGGCTTGAAACTCACGCCGGGTGCATGTGCATGCGTGCCCAAGATCCCAAGAGGAGAATGGAGGAGAAGGGATTGCGGCGTGGCCATCCCCCCTGGGGGGTGATTTCTCGCTTTCTATCTCTCTGTCCCTCTCTCTGTCTGGCCAGCACACATGCCCTATGGCAAAAACCTCTCAAAAAAAAAAAAAAAAGAACTCCATCATTCACCAGAAAGAGAGAGAGAGAAAGAGAGGAAGAGAGAGAAGAGGAAGGAGAAGGGGGGAGAGAGAAAGCACCTCTTGGTGGGGCATGGTCACACTGCAATCTCATCGCCTCCATTTCTCCATCTTGTCAGGATTTGAAGTATTAATGCATGCACACCTGGTGCATTTCTCAAGCCACAAGGGCCAGAATTTGAACCATTATTGGCTGTGTGGAATCTGTGCTCCCTTATCCCCTAGGCTACGGAACCTGTCCAAGAAAATCAAAGCATTCTATAGTCCCATGATTTAACTTTAGTCTTTTCCCTTTTAAATGGTCAATTTCACAGTTTATAGCCCCAATCAGGTGGGATAGAATGGCTAGAGATGGCAGAAGTTGAATATTTCCTTTCCCTCACAGGGACAACTAGGGAGAGGCAGACTTGTGTATTCCTAGTCCCCCAGTTAAATTAGACTCTGCTGAAATCCCAGCGTGTTGGGGTCTGGTAGAAAAGGTGTTCACCTGAGGGCAGGTCTTGTTAAGAACAAATGCTCTGGCATATCAGAAATCCCTTTTCCTCTCCTCTCCAAGAAGAAAGAGGGGATTTATCTTCTATATTCTGGCACAATCTGGCAGAGCTCTTGAAGGTAAAACGTGCAAAACTGTGGGGACCCATTTGCCTAAGTACACCAGGAATTTTCCACCCTCAGGTGTGTACTCCTTGAACTTTCAACTATCTGTCAATTAGTTTAGTTTTTCCTCTTCCCAAACTGGTGCCTGCAAAGGTTTGTGCTCCCAGGTTTTGGTTCTCGCAAGTTGTAGTTCCCTGTATCTTCCCATTGTTGGCCTTAATTTGGAGGGTAGTGGGTTGCCCTTTGATGGCATTTTGCTGATGGGTCGATGAAGTGCTGCTTTTGTTTAATTTTTTACTTCTTCTCAGAATGGAACAATGACTTCTAATATTTTTACATGTTGGATCAGAAACCAAAAGTTAAAAACATATTTTTTTTAAGTAGTTGAATATTACTTTTGAGTTGTGAGATTGTATTCTAGTGATACTCTCATAGAGAGTTGGAGAACTGTAAAACAGTTTTTGGTAGAAACATACACAGTTAAAAGATGACGTAAAAAGAAAATGTACTGTTATCTCTTTCCCTCTTCCTTTCTCCCCAACTTTGAAGCCCCGCAGAGAAAAGGTCAGCAGAACATAGGTCATCTAAGGTGTATGACAGAGAGGTGCCAATCACAGGAAGCCAACAATAAGGGGTGATCTCCACCTGGTATCTACTTTGACGATACACAACTGCATTCGGATGGACAGAACCGAACATGGCTCTCGAAGTACTGTCTCTGGACAAGACATTCCCTTTGACATATTTTGATAAGGTAAATGAAACCACTAAGGATGAAAGCCACTCAGTTCCTTTTGTTATGTAAATCTTTACTTCAAGCTGGTCAACATCCTAAACATTCCCAGATTTCCAAAACAAAAGTTGTTAGGTTCTTATATGTAGAACTCTATTTTGAGAATAATATTTCCAGAAAAGCTTTTTATTAATAAGAGCTATAGTTTATAGTAAAATGTTGTATCAGGGAGTTGCATTTGCAGTATGAAAAAAGTTGCACATCTAAGATGACATTTAATATTTTTCTTCAGTTGTTAGCAGAAAGTACTTTTTTCTGACTCCTCAAGTTTCCAATAAAGAGTGAAATTTTCTTATTTACATAAGGAAATTTGGGGAGAAAGCACTGTGGTTAGGAAAAATGGCTTCCCTGAGAAGCATGTAGGTTAAAAAACTAAACACATTTGGATCAGTCCCTAGTACAGTCTGTCTCTACTTCAAACTTACCCTGTCCTTAGAACATAGACTTTATCTAGTTCTCAGGATCCTACAGAAGAGATATGGCTGTACAGTATTTTTGTGATTGAATAGTTTTGTCCATCTTTTTTAGAGATGCAATGACAGCAAATAAATTTGGCCATAACTGTGAAGCTAAATTTGTCTGTTTTATTCTTACTTGGCTTCAAATTCAAGCAGAGAGTGGAATCAGCATTTTATATTGCTGTTCCCAACAACAGTAATATTAAGAATTATTGCTTTAATTTTATTTATTATTATTATTATTTAATTTTGCTACAGGGCACTTATGCTTACCAGAGAGAGACAGAGAGAAAAAGAGAAAGTGAGAAAGCAAGCCACCAGGTCCAGAACTTGAACTGTGGTCAGTCATGTAGGAGTCCAGTGCCTTAACCACCACATCGCCTGCTGGCCCCACCAATGGTAATTTTTTACCTGGAGAAAAACAATACATAATACAACCAAAAAAATGAGATAATTCATAAAGATTATCCAATGAAGAGTTATTACACAGAGTTATTCTCCAGTTCAAATCCATCTTCCAACAATCAAATAATTCAAAAGGCTATCAAATGAATAGTTATTATACTACTCATTCTCAGTTCAAATCTGCCTAACACAATCAAAAACTGGGAAAAGCAATACATTATATGACAAAAAAATCAAATAATTCAAGTTATTATACTACTCATTCCCAGTTCAAATCTGCCTTTCCACATAAAAATATTCTATGTATAATCAAGTGTTTGTGTGTTATGTGTCAGTGTGTGACTATTCTATAAAAAATTATTTCTTGGGACCAGCAGTTGGCATAATGGCTATGTGCTGGACTCCCATGTAGTCAACCATGGTTTGAGTCCCAGACAGGGTGGCTTAAACTCACGCCAGGCACGTGTGCATGCCTGACCAAGATCCAGAGAAGAGAATGGAGGAGAAGGGATTGTGGTATAGCCATCCCTTTGAGGGGTGATTTATTGCTTTCTGTTTCTCTGTCTCTCTGGTAAGCACATGTGCCCTATAGCAAAAGCCTCTCCAAAAAAAAAAAAAAAAAAAAAAAAATCATTTCTTAGCCTTGCTTATGTCATTTAAAAACCGAAGCAATAATTTAACATATTACATTTGAGATATGTCATTCTTTTTAATGACAAATTTTTAAAAAAATTTATGGCTGTACCAATGTATGCGGTTGTCAGAAAAGTAATTGCATTATTTTTTCTGTTTTTCTATGAAAACATGAGGCGTGACTTTTCCAAAACCCCAATATTTAACCAGTACCTTATTCTTTACTTGCAGATTGTTCCTATTTTCTGTTATTGAGATCTTACTTCACTAATACCCTGTGCATTTGTGAGTACCTGTATAGACTATCTTATTAGAAATTGATATGTCATATCAAAGGGTATGTGCAATGAAAATCTGATATACGGTTATTGTCAAATTGCTCTCTAAAGAGATCACAGCCACAAATAGCACTTGAGAATGCATACTTCTCTGTACTTTACCAATACTAGATAATCAAATATTTTGATCTTTTTAATTTTGCTTTTTGAAATGTAGATTCTTAAAGTGGACTTTCTCAATTTTGCTACAAATACCATCAGGACATAGCTTATTTACTTTTTATTTGGTATGAAAATTAAGGGGGCAGGTCAAAGCACTGATTTCTTTTAACTATTCATGGAAAACATTTAGAGAAAGTATATTTGTGTGGGTGGAGGTTGGTGTCTGTGTGTGTGTGTGTGTGTGTGTGTGTCTGTGTGTGAATTCTCTGTTCTCATAAATGTCATATCTCAGCAGTAAAATTAAAACATACTTTTGTATTCTTTTAAAAAGCACACACTTGGATACAAAGAATTATTCTAATTTCTCATTTGAGCCGCTCCATTTGCAAAGAGCAAAACTAACTATAACAGGCATGTAATTTCTTGGTGTCTTATATAAGTGGTCATATTTTGTGAGGGGAAAATGCCAATGAAGCATAGCTAAAGGTCACCTATTTTAATGAACCAGTTTCTGACTCATGGTTTTACCTTTACTTTTCTTTTGCCTTTTGTGTAGGTTATACTTTGATTAGCATAGAGATTGTCTAATGATTGTTGTAGTATTTCAAGTTCAAATGATTCCTTATCCAGTGTTTTTCTTTGTCCAGCATTAAAAGTAGGAGAATTCTTACAAGTTTTTAGAACGAGAGACACAGGGAGAGAAACAGAGAAATATATAATATTGGAAAATGGCTTGAGGAGAAGGAAACGTTGATCTATTTTGTTAGATTTTCTGGTTTTAGCTACCTTTGAGGTAGGACGGATTTTCAAAGAAAAGGAAATGATTTCTGCCTTTCAGAATTAGAATTCTGTCTTTCAGAATTAGAAAGAATTCTGTCTTTCAGTATTAGTCAAAACTGTATTTTCTCATGTGACTGCATTTTATTTGTTATATTGAATGACACTCAATACTTTTCTTTTCCTTTCTCTGTTAGTAATAAAAGAAGAATATCAAATAAGCAAAGTAATTGTCAATTTAATTTCTCCTAGATGGTGTTAGTAATGGCTGTCCAACTCATTCTCCAGCCTTTTTTTTCCCACTCCTGTTCCAGAGTTTTGAGTATCTTGGGACTGCTGGTAATTTTCAGAAAGGCTACATTTCAGCAACTCATATTATTATAAAATAACCCTAAATTTGGGACGAGCAGATTGCATAATGATTATATTGTTGGACTCCCAGGTAGTTGACCATGGCTTGAGTCCTAGACTTGGTGACTTAAAACTCATGCCAAGCACGTGTGTGTGCATGCCCAAGATCCTGAAAGGAGAATAGAGGAGAAGGGATTGTGGTGTGGCCAGCCTCCCGGGGGGGGGGGGGGGTGGTGACTTCTTGCTTTCTGTCTCTCTGTTTCTCTGGTGAGCACATGCTCCCTATAGCAAAAATCTCTCTTAAAAATTAATAATAACCCTAAATTCATTCTAATCCTAAATTGCATAGTGTGTCTGTTGTTTTCTCCAAGGTAGGTAACTAGGTAAGTCAGTGAGAGCTTTCCATATACTAGGTCCTTGTGTTCTATATTATGTCATCATAATCACTTCATGAAAAGTAAGCATTCTCATTCTAGTTTTATACATTAAGACATTAAATCATTGAAAACAAGGACATCAGTCAAGATCACATGACTTGAGTCACCAAAGACAACCTTTCAGGAAAAAAAAAAGCTTTTTTATTTTTTTCTGTCATGCAACCTTGTCTAAATGTGTTGATGTTTATGGACTCATGGGACAATGTTCACAAAATAATCTATAAATTATTAAATATTAGCAAATCATATAGTAACACATAGTTTTCCCATGTGTTTTATATGACTTTATCTTTCCTGAAACATAGAACAGAAAGTGAAAAATTTAATAAGTTAATTTGAAACTTTATTAGACTTATAAAGAAATATAATAAATAATGTACATGCCTGTAACTCAGCTTAAGAAGTGGAGGAATTCACTGATGAAACCCCACAACTAACTTCCTGTGTACTACCCCTCAACCCTTTTTGCCGTCTTTCTTTTATAATTCTGCAGAGACAACCACTATCTTATTTTTGGAATTTTTCATTCTCACCTCTTTCTCCAACTATTAAATAATAGATAATAATATTTTGGTTTTTAAAATTTCTACACAATTTCTACTATGCTTTATGCATCATTAGCAACTTGCTCTTTTTGTTCAACTTTTATGGTTTAGTTTCATATATGTTGGTATGCCACTTGTATTATTTTCAAGTGAAAACATTTAAAATGCTCTTCTGAAATGTTGATAATAAAAATAATTACTTGATTCTATGAGCCAAGGGCTGAAACTGAATGCTTTGAATATTAATTTATTTAAGATTAACAATACGAGGGAATATATGCTTGTTTCTATATTATTGCCGAAGCTTAGCAAGTTCGTTACTCACACAAGGCAACTGCTAGTCATTGGCAGAGCTAAAATTCCTGCACAAATATGTATAGCTCCAATTCTGTTTTTTTTTTTCTATTATAATGCACTGCCTACCTTTACTGAATACCAACTTGCATATCATTCAGTTTTTTTTTTTTTTTTTTTTTTTCCAAGATCAGGGCTCCAAATGCCTCACCAAGGGCAAGGCATAGAGCAAGAAACAGTGACCCCCATGTGCATAAAAGCTACCTAAGAAGGGAGCCCCAGGGTTACCATTTCCCCACTGCCTCTCATTTACAGAGGCAATTACTCTCTGCTGTGACTGTGCTGTATAGTGACATTTGGCATCACCTAAGGCACCTGTTTCCTGAGACATCCTACCCTTAGAAAGAAATAACTACTCCATGAATCCGTCCCCCAAAGGAAACCTAGGCCAATTCACCACCATGCACCATGATTGAAAAGATGCTGTAGAAAAATGTAATAGGCCCTCACAAACCAACCAATGGCCTAATTGTTCAGCAAAATTGCTACATCTTACAATTACTACTATTACAAACTATCCATTAAAGAGCAGCCTCTGCCTCCCTCTTGACTCTTTCATTAGCACAATACTCCTACATTAATACCCAATTATAAACAAGCCCTATTCGAATTTACATTACTCTCCAAATTACATACACAGAGTGATTACTGTTTCTTAAAAGAGCAAAGTCTATGTGAGCACTAAATACTCCTTTCCTTTCAGAGTGTTGTGGTTCCATAGTCAGACGCTTTTGAATACATGTGGCAACAGCCTTTTAACTCAGTCTGCAGAAGCAAGCGTTGTACTTAGAATGTGTTTCTCCTAAAGCAGAGTTCAGGAACAGCAGAACCCGAAGTATGTTTCACCTTTTGTCACTGAGACTATGTACTATACCTTGTTTTTCCCATTCTCTCACACTTCTCTTCCCTCCTTCTTGTTCTTTTCACATATCTTAAATGTTTCTGTATTTTTCTCATTTTTAATAGGCTGGTTTCTTTCTGTTTCTAATACTTTTTTTAATCTACCTCATTAGTATGTTTTATATGTGCACTATTTTGGCATCTAGACAGTTTGATTATCAGTACATTAGTATCTCTTCTGTTTGATGGTGGTTGTGGTTTATTCCTTGTAATTGCAGTATCGCTTGTAGAATTGTCCTGAAAATAAGGCTTACAACTGGTGAATCTGGGATCAAATCTACCCTCAGTAGAAGACAAACTTCTTTTGTCACCTCGGTGTCTCAGACCTTCTTTGGTTTTCCCAGGACATTGGTTCTTCTGAGATTGTATAGAGAATGATCCTGCTTGAGAATCACATGGACTAGACAAACATTTATTTTATGTTGGGCTTTTTTTTCTTAACAAATGAATAATTCTGGGATTAGAAGTGGCAAAATAGAAAGAACCTAAATAAGTCTTCCTGGAAGGAGGGCTAATATTGTGTTTGTTGGATGGGTCCTACTCTTTTCTCTTGCAACAAATCTGCTGCTTCACTTGCTTGTAATTGCTTATTTATCACTCTGGGAAGTTCCTCCACTTTGAGCTGAATACCTTGACCTTTTAGACTTGAACCCAAGACCTTTGCAACATCTTTTACTAACCTCTTGGATACCACCAGATGCTTGAAACAGAGTTTCTCTAACATCCACTAATTTCTGATTTTGCATTTGCAGTTGTTATTCATATGGTATGTATTTCAATTCTAATTTTATACTTCTTACTCATTCCTCTCCCTCAAATTATAATGTAGCCATCCTTATTTATTAAATAAGACTAATTTTTTAAGGGTTTTTGCCATAGTGCTTGTGCCCTCTCTCGTCAGAGAGAGACAAAGAGAGACAGTGAGAAGGAAATTGAGAAATCACTCCAACCCTCACAAGGGATGGCCACGCCACAATCTCTTCTCTTCCATTCTCCTCCTGGAATTTTGGACATGTATGCACAACTCACACCAGTGTGAGTTTCAAGTTGCCAAGTTCGGGACTCAAACTGTGGTTGACCATACTGGAGTCCAGTGCCTCAACCACCATGCCATCTGCTGGCACTGAAATGAGACTAATTTTGAATGGCTTCCACTGCACTCAGCATATGACTATATTTTTAGTCACAATTCACAAAGTTCTAATTGATATGGCCTCTGCCTACCTCTCCCATATCATCTGGCAGCATTTTCTAGTCTCACTTAATGTGATCAGATCACGTTATTGTTCTTTCAAGTTCTCAGATTCAAATTAACTCCTGCCCTTAAGGCTTTTGGTATTCCTATTTGTTCTTCTCTGAGTGGAAAGCTCCTTAGAAAGGCTGACTTCTTGTCAAGCATAGCCTAGCTCAAGTCTCAGCCACCCTTCTCAGATCTTGGCATATAATATACTGTCAATAAATATTTGTTGAATTAATCAATTAAAGCTTTCCAACATGTTTAATTTCTATATGACAGGGTCCCCAACTCCCTGCACCATAGACTGGTGTTGGTCAGTGGACTATTGTCTCCCACCCCCCACCACTTCTCTGCCACACAGCAGTGGGGGTAAGTGTTGGGCAAGGAAATGAGGCTTCATCTGAGTTTACAGCCACTCCCCATTGCTCACATTGACACCTGAGTTCTTCCTCCTGTAGGATCAGCAGTGTTATTAGATTCTCATGGGAATATAAACCCTGTTGATGTGTGATTGTTTTATTATATATTTAAATGTGGTAGTGTTGGAAATTGCATGCATGGTGAATGTGGAGCTCTTATATCATCCTGGGAGCAATCAATACCTCCCAACCCCCATCCATAGAGGGATTATCTTTCATAAGGCTGGACCTTGGTGCTGAGAAGGTTGGGATCACTGGTATACGGTATACATTCTGTTCATGTTGATATTAATTATATCATCCGGTGTGTGTTTCTTTTTAAAAAAAATGGGTTTTAAAGTTTCTGGTGGAAGGAAGGAGAAAGGCCCATTGAGATGGCCTGAAATATTCTATTTCTTATCTCTTGGCTCTGTTAGGTATTGCCTTTCCCCTGTTCTTTACTGGAGATCTCTGGATTCATGTGTGTTATTAAGGTTTGGTAGGAAGAACCATAATTACAGACTTTTTAAAAACAGGGTCTTGCCAAGTCTCCATCTTCCTACCTTGGCCTCCCAGCTGAGACTACTTGTGCATGCCCGACATCTAGCACTTGTTTAAGACAGAGTTTCACTATGTTGTCCAGACCAGCCTTGAGCTTGCAGTCACCTGCCTCAGCTTCCTCTCCTAAGTTTCTGGGATCACAGGCACACATCACCATTCCCAGCTTTTACATAAATCTGAGGACTGAATTCAGCTCCTCTCCCCCATGTGATTCCAGTCTACAGAGCACAATATAACAGCACACACTGCTATGACTAGGTGAACATAATCTTTTTTTAATGCATTATTAATATCTGGTTGATCATGGATAGATCAGGAAGAGGTAGTGAAGCTTTGCTAATGCAGTGCTACCAAATATTTCTTCTCTGTGTGTGTTTTTCACAGTTATATAGGTTATGTAGAGTAGAAAGTAGAAAGCAGGTGTCAGTAGGGCAGACAAAGTAGTCTGTCATGACACTATCAACTTTGCTTTCTATTGCCCTATTTGCAGTTGTCAATCAACATTTCTTCAATTTACACCTTTTCAATTTGAGAAATATTATCACATATTTTACTCATGCAAAACAAATTTTCAGCTATTTTCAGTGCACCATGCCCACCAGGACTGCTCAGAGGCATAAACAACACAAAAACAACCATTTCTTTCTCATACTCATAGAAATAGTATGTCTCTCTTTTTCTGCACATGCATAAACCTGACAAGAAGTACCTCCATAAATTCTTTTCTCTTTACTCCTCAGTCTTGGATATAAGAATAAAGCTGATCAGCATGGCTACAATCTGAGCGAAGGATTTCGATACATTATCACTGACATAATAAATTCCTTCATTGCCATGGGATAATTCTTTTGATCTAGCCCAAAATAGAATTGGCCTTTTCTTTCCTGTGTCTTTGTCAACAGCTATTTTTGCAAGGTTTTCATTACTTCTTAATTGTTCAAACTTCCTATCTTCATTTTTCTTGTTAAGGACCGATTTTACAAATGAGTTCATTATCTCTACCATTTTAGACTCATCATTAATTTCATGCTCCTCATTTATTAGTGGGCCTATTTTCTCTCTGGTACTTCTTTTTTTCACTGCAGTATTTGTAAAATGCCCTGTTTTCTTTGCGTTCCCTTTGCTAGCTTTATTACGTTCTCTCTTATGTTACTGGTATCTTTCCTATGTTTAATTGATGTATCTCTCTTTTTATTCTATTCAAATAGCAAGTTTTCCTCCATTGACTCTAATATAAGGTGTTAAAAGACATTTATATTTACACTACATATTTGCACTCCTCATTCTTCAAACACATTTTGAATCTGCCCTAGTCTACTTAAAATATCAATAGAATCAGCACTGGCAGAAAGAGAATTGAGACGATTCTACATCTTAAATGCATATCTCTATACAATGACTTTCTTAAGCTAGTGAAAGGATTCATGGTAGCTTTTTCTGTTAGACTGATACAGAACATTATTCAGTAATGACCTTGTCCAAGGTACACAGTAAAGTCAAGAGGTAGAATTTTAGTTGCTAAATCTGTGGACTTTTGAAGAAAGAATGTGTAGGGTAGAGGCAAATCGCATGGACAAAAATATGGAAGACCAGGTTCTAGACCATGAATATTTCTGAATAATTTTAACCAGATCTCTTGGTCTGTCTCTCTGCTAGAGTCTCTTCATCTCCATTTTGACTCTCACCACTCCTTATTTCTTAGAAATACAAGGGTAGGTACTGGGGAAAGGAGACATGTATTTGCATGTAGAGCACTTTGGCAGAATTTAGGCAGCACAAAATACTGTAATCTGTGATTCCTACTGTGATACAACAGAGCATTGGATTAGGAAATGGGAGGCCTGGGGTTTTATAGCAGGTTTCCCATTATTTGACATCTTGGCAAACGAGCTTTCTCATTTGTAAAATGTGGGAGTTGAATTAGATGCTAGTTAGGGTATCTCCTATCTCTAAGTGTCCTATATGATTCCAAAAATTCAGAAATTGTGAAGTCATTTACTAGAGGGTTTACTTATATATTCCAACCATTAGGATTCTATTAAGTCTTTAGTTTCCTCCTTGGAACTGTAAGTGAGCCTGATCATTCCAAATACCACAGAGTTAATGCAGACCAACCTATGAAAGCAAGGTCTATGCAGTAGCTCAGATTTGAATCTGCTGCTCAGAGATCCCTCTTGCTTAATCCCCAACTGATTTTGTTTTTATTTCAACTTCACCTAGTTTTGAACCCTTTATGTTGTGGTGCCAACCTTGAGCTGATGTTTACTCTGTTCAGAATAGGTGCCCATTAAGGGTTTTTGTGACACAGGACCTCAATGTTTTCAAATAAACTAGGACTCATCTTTGACTCCAATCATAAACTTCGACATGGATGGAAACTCAGCCAGAGCTGGAAATCTACAAAACACAACCTCTACTAGTCTCAACTAATCCCTCACTGATCTATTTAAAGTCCGAAGGGTACATCGGAAAATTATTTACTAAATACTTGGGAAAATGTTCTGTCAGTACCTCTTACTCACTGCATTAAATTTGCTATGAAAATCAAATGAAATTATTTCTGTAAAATTCCTTTGTAAAATATCTTATGCATCCTATAATAAGTCTGAAATAATTGCTTTTTCGCCATCGGGTCATATTCTTTGTAAACTACCATACTTTCTTTTTATTTTTTTTTTCTTAACATGTACCCTTTCATACGTCCTACTTCATGAAACTGTATTTATTTTTATAATCTGCTGGTCTCTTAACTCATCCTTCATGATCCTGCTTATAGGTTATCTCCCGAGTGAAGCCTTTACACAGCTCCCAGCTGGAGAAACCTGAGTTCTCCATTCTTGTTTCCTTTGTGCTCTGTGATAATGCTTAGTCACAACTCCACTTTGAGAATTTCCTCAATGATTGCACTGTGTGAGAGTTTTTCAATAAGTTCACAAAAATGCATATTATGAAAATCTATACATGGATTTCAATCCTTTTATACTAAAATAAACTTGTATTTCATTTTATTTGTCCATAAATTTTTTGAAGTCTTCTCAATTCATTTAATCCTAAAACAATAATATCAAGAAATAACATTAAGGAGTCCATTGTTTTGGTGGAGAACAGAAGCCAAATAACTTGCTGAAAATCAGCCGAAGAGGTCCTGGTCCAGACCAGCCAGTGCTGGATTCCACATGTCTGACCATGTGATTTGAGTCCCATACTTGAAAAACATGCTGAGTACATGAGCATGCATACATGCCCAACATCCTGAAAGGAGGGAGAAATGGAGAAGCGATTATGGTAAAACCATTCCTCATGGGACGTGGGGATGGCGAAAGTTTTCTCTCTCCAATGAGCATATGTGCCCTCCATCAAATTAAAAAAAAAAAAAATGAGTAGGGAGGTCTAGTCCATGCCTTAGTACCCTCATTCTACCTTAAATCTGTATACAGCATCCACAAATGAACTGAAATCCATTTAGTCAACAGGGACTAAGGTATATGACTCTACCTTTACCCAGAACTTCATTTTGTTTTTACTATCTTAGTTTTACAGTGCCAGATTTTTCTGCTCTGTATCTTTTATTATTTTACTTTTTGCTATTCTATTTTTAGAGTTCTGGCTTCCTTGTCATGGGTAAAACCTATTAAAAATATTCCTATTAAGGCCCTCAATCTCCTTGTTCAGAATTAGTCAAAATGTTTACCCCATGTTCAGAATTATGTTTTATTTCCAGGGAGATCTCTCCTGGAAAATCCCTTCCATCTTTTATTTTTTCTTTCTTTCTTTCAGAGAGTCCAGCGATGTAACCATTGTGCCATTTGCTGATCCCTGTATCTGTGCATCTTGATTAGGCTTCTGTCTGTCTAATTCAGCTCAGCCCTGTGTGTGGATGCCTCTCTAACCTCCATCAGGGTGGGAGTAGTTGTAGAGTCTTCTGGGTTTCCAGCAGAGGGAAAACAGCTGCCAGGTTAATACCGATCTGGAAAAAGAAACTCTCTGCACGCAAGCCCTAGATGTCACAGTTTTCTTCGTGAGTGCTGTGGAATTTTGGATCAACAGTTCTTCTATCTCTTTACCTCCAGCTAGAACTGTCTGAAATTTGACTATTTAACCATTTTATATCTAGTGTATGAAGGATTGACCTGCACATCCAGATTTTGATTTTCCCAATTTTTGAACACTGAAATGCGTCTCCATTTACTGTCAAATAGCTATAAAGTTCAAGTATCCTCGTGTGCATCCTTAAGAACTGTCCTCCTCTCAAAGACTAGCTTATCAGAAAAGTCTTTTGCTAGTTTTTGAGAATAATACACAATAAATCTAAATCAAGTATGTAATGCAACCTAATTACTTTTATGAACTATACTCTAAGAGAGAAATGGAAGAATGTTAGATTAGAAAACTCATAGAGACCTTATGAAATTCATAACTTGCTATGTGTGTGTATACATAAACATATATGTATATATTATTTTATGTATAAAATATTCTTTTTATTCTTGTGTAAGAATTTATAGAGATCCTAGATGTTCAAAATGATGATGTCATAATTTTTAGGCATCAAAGAAAAATGCGTTTTTGCATCCCTATTGTTATTAAGGAAAGAGAAGCCGAGTATTTGAGAAAGATTTATATTTTTAAAGTGACAGAGAGTGTAGAATGGGAGAGAGAGAAGCACCTTCATAAGGATCTCATGCCACAGTCCTTCCTTCCAAACCCTCCATCTCTATAGCATCCTGGATACTCACAGGTACATCCTGAAGCAGACGCAGAGATCTGAACCAGCAGTCAGACATGTGGCCTCCAGCCTGGCAGGATACCTACATGACTGTTACACCACAGGTGGCTGGGCTTTGAGGAAGATTTTTTTAATAAAAGGAATTGAAACAGAAAGAAATTTTATTCTTTATTACAAAATTAGATTAGCCAGAACATCCTATTCTTTAAGCATTTCAACTAATCAAGATTTTTACTATACTTTCAGACAGAAAGTCTAATCAAGACTATCCTGAGAAGGCAGTGCATGTCACTTACCGAAGATTTCAAATATGCTTTTCAAAGCTTTTACACCATGACTTTTAAGGAAAGTTCTCTGATCAAAAGACCATTTCCTTTCAGAATGTCACACAGAAACTTTAAACAATTGTCACTAAAATCTCATTTCCTTGTCAGACAAAAATGGCATTGCATCTACAATTATGCATGTCTAGATACACATAAAGGCACAATAAAATGCATCAATGTGTTAATATAAATAAGTCATGAATTAAAAAATGAAGAGGGCTTTCTTGAATCAAGATAGCTTTGTTTATTGGATACAATTGCTCTTTAGACACTTGAGCAATTGAGAAAGAGATGCAGTTTTTGGATATTTTTGTTTTAAATTATATCATCCATTATCTAAATGCATTTTTACCCAGCCACAAATGGCAGAGCCCAGAATTTATAACATTAACACTCCCAGAATCAGAAAAATGGTGATTCTGATCATAGTTTTTTGAAGGTATTAACATTCTTACACATGTCTGTCCTTTCTGTATTTCCCCCCAAATTCCCAAATATAATATGAATATTTTATAACGATGTTTAGTAATGAGCACCCAATCCAACCTTAAAATGACTCCTCTTTTAATTAGCACATTAGTCACTCAGTAAAAATTGAGTTGGATGAATTATTCAAATATAATTCAGCAGAGAGGTTCAGGAGCAAATCTAAGAGATGAAGGAAAAAAAGAGCAATGCTGCTTAGCTGTTTCTTCAATCACAGAAGGTTAAAGAGGGACCCTGCAAAGCTAAGAAATGGGAGTCGTAGGAGCCATTTGTTAATAGAGGAAGATTTAGAACAAGTCTAAGACTGCCAGTATTGGAGGATGACCTTGAAGCGTTGATAAACACCAAGCAAAGCAGGGGGAAGCATGCTGGTGAAGTAATACTTCTTTATCCTTTACTTCCATAGCTTAAATTAAACCCCAAAGAAAACTGCTGTGTACATTTTGGGATGAACTTTCGCTAGGCATTCACCTAGTGCCTAAAATACTTTTGAACTGCAAAGAAACATTCATGTTGAAGTTTTGTCGCCTCAGGATAATTCTGTAATTTAGTGTGGAGAAACGGTCCGATTAGCAGTTGGGACCAGCAGGGGGAAGCTAAACAGTGTAAAGAGGTGAGAGAGAGAGAGAAAGAGAGAGTCAGAACTTTATTCCTAAAGCACAAAAAACTGCTCAGAGGAAGAGAAGGAAGTGGAAAAAATCAGGAGGAAGTAGAGTCCCCTAAGTCAGTGGCACCGATAATTGGAAACAAAAATGACTTTCGAAATACTACAAGGCCAAAGTCCATAAAAACAAGTAAGGAGGAAAAATCCCCTCAAGGATTGAGACTTTCTCATGAAATTGTTCAGAGGCATGGACAATAAACAAAGCACGAAACTTGCAAGATAGATTCCTACCCCACGGATTTGGGCAAGGACAAGAAATAACAAAGAGAGTGGAGACTGGCCATGAAAATCATCCTGGCTCTCTAGGTAATTCATCTGCAAAAGATGTTTGCTTGAACTATTTGTTTTGGTTTGGGGATTTTTTTTTTTTTTGGTTGCTTTTCTATTTCATGTTGCTTTAGTCAGAGAAAAACACTAGAAGGGAGGAAGCCTGCTGGGTTGTACTTTTTCCATGCTGAGTGAGTGAGCCATTTCCCTGGGCGCAGCAGGAGCTAGTTTGACTTTAGCCTGATGTGCACCCTGAAGGAGAGATCTTGACTTGAAGAAAAAAGGGAATCTCTTCAGTGGCCATATTGAGAAGATGTATGATTTTATGACATTCTTGGCTGGTTGCAGGACATTGGGAACAAGTTCAGGTTTAAGAGTTACTACCTAGTGGTCAAAATCCATATCAGAGTTCTACAACTGACCCAGATTTACTTCTCCCCTTAGGCTCTCTGGTCGTTGGAGCCAGATGGTGGTGCAGCAGTAACAAAACCAGACCACGTGGGATGGTCCTGATTTTGTGTCTCTGGTCTTTCCTCTATGCATCAGGCATGTTTGTGCCCATGTTCTGGGCTTACTGAGACTAGGTGTGGATTGTGATAAGAAGACCTTATTGGGCGTGCTTTTCTCTTTGTCTTTCTATCTAACTCTCATAGAAGAAATAAATGAACTTTAAAAAAAAATAAAATAATCATTTTTAAAAATTATTTTATTTTATTATTTTTTTTTGTGAGATTTTTCGCTATAGGCCGCATGCCTCGCTCGCCAGACAGAGAGAGACAGAGAGACAGAAAGCGAGAAATCACCCTCCAAGGGGGATGGCCACGCCGCAATCCCTTCTCCTCCATTCTCCTCTTGGGATCGTGGGCACGCACGCACACGCGCCCGGTGTGAGTTTTAAGCCACTGGGTCCGGGACTCGAACCGCGGTCGACTACGTGGGAGTCCAGCAACTTAGCCATTACGCTACCTGCTGGTTCCCGAGATAAAATAATCATTGATCATCTGTTTAACCACATGCCCACTTGGGCCACGGGACCCAAATTTAAGCCAGCTTAAACAGAAGAAACTATCACTTAACTCAAATATACTCTGATTTCCATCAATCATTTTTCTGTCATTCTTTGACCCCCAAATAGCCTTGGGAGAAAGGAATCAGCCGTAACTTATTGGAAAGCTCATTAGATGCATTGGATGGCTAACAAATGCTCCTCAGACCAGGGATCTCTTTTTCTTCCATGGGTCC
The DNA here is from genome assembly GCA_026018925.1 of Tupaia tana. Lineage (NCBI taxonomy): Eukaryota > Metazoa > Chordata > Mammalia > Scandentia > Tupaiidae > Tupaia > Tupaia tana. The sequence continues at coordinate 193,710,956 of JAKSZU010000001.1, read as the reverse complement.
ATTGTATGCCATGAACTCAGCTCCAAGCCATGACCAATTTGTCGAAAGTCGTTTATTTTAGCTGTGTATTACTTTGAACTTACTTATATGATCCATGCTGTGATGTATGTTGATGTATTTATTGCCACCCTTGTCAGAAAGCAAAATATTATATAACCCTGAGAGAATGGAAAGCATGACTGGGTATTTGTTATTCTGGGTATAGTGCATTAGGTAAAACAATAAAGTGTTAAAAGTAAAAGTACAAAGTAAAATTTTCTTCATATCTTTGAGAGGTAACCATAATTAGTATTTCTGGTAACTACTCTTTCGACTCCTAGAAATGTGATTTTAGAATTGTAACCCTATTTCTTACCTCTGATTTGTATTGACTATATTATTGCAATGTTATTATCAACTTGCATCAAATATGTAGTCTGATCTATACATATAAATCCTTATTTTCTTGTTCATCAGTTAGCTGTAATAATTTGAACAGAATAAAAGCAATTTTTTAGTTTATTGTCATATAAATAGATATCTTATATACATGATGTATCTATTTATAGATACAGGGCTACTGAACTGATAGAGAAGGAAATAGAAGTCATTAAATCTCTACTCAAAGGAGAAATTTTCTGTGCAAAGGTCCAGTGGGTTCCTTTCTAATGTCACTTATATTCTGTTTAACCTAATCATAGCCTTCTGACACTATTGCTTACATATCACATCACTTCTTTTTCTCATACCATTCTTTGCTGTTTTGGAATGCTGCCTTAAGAGGTTGTATAATCTATGAGTTCATGCATGTCCAAAAATGTCCATATATTGCCTTTACATTTGATTGTAAAGTTTGTTTTAGCTAATATCTATTATCTTTTGCACTGTTTAGTTGATTCTGACTAACGTGTTCAGTGCTATTAATGTTACCCAACACCATAGATAGGAACAAAATGGTAAGTGTGACAAATTCCACCAAGGTACCTTGGTCTATACAAGGAAGTAATTAATGTCTACTTAAATGTGTTATCAAATCTCAAGTATCAATACCTGTAATGTTCTCATTTCGTAGGTAGGAATACCTGTTTTCATGCTTTTTGTCTTTAAAAGCATTTTAGTGTTTGTCTTCTTGGTGAACGTCACAGGATTCCACAGTAAAACACATTCTGGTGTCAACATGTTTGTGATAGTGGCTCAGTATAGACATGGTTTAATGCTGCTCCCCAAATTCCTTCATGTCATTAATAACCACCCTCAGAGTGTAATTTCCTGGCCATTCTATATCACCTTTATGTTCTTCCTTTTGAATAGTCCACAATTTGCATGAATGAGGCCCAGAAGGGTACTCTGTCTGAGTTTTAATGATGTTCGTGAACTGAGTAGAACTTGGGAGAAAAAGAAAAAGAACATTAAAAAAACCTACCTAACCCAAAACACGAAGCTATTCCCAAACTGAGCATACAGACTGTGGATGTTCATTCTGTGTGCAAATAAAATCTAATCTTTTTCTCCCTCTCTCTCTCTTGCTTTTATAATGCAGAGCAGCTGTAGCAGTTTGGTCTTTTCCTCTGAGTTCTGTGTTGCTGAATTGAATAGTACCTTGCAAACCAATCTGTAGCCCAGGGAAGACAAACTGAGAAATTAATTCCTGATCTCCTACTCTTTATACCATATGTGTGACCCTTAATTACACTCACAGGGTCTTATTCAGAATGTGTAATGCAAGCTTAGGAGACAGGGGAGCTACCAAGCAAATCAGACCAAAAAAGATAACCTTGCAAAGCTTTTGTTTGTGAAGTAATACATTGCTGGGTTATAAGTTGTACAAGGCAGGAATACACGAGAATGAAAGGGCTTTGTAAGTCAATTTGGGCATCAGAGTTTCCTTTTGAGGCTCACCAATAAAAATGAATGCAACGATATTAGAGCTTATTTCAATCTTTTAATCAGTGCTGAATTTAAACAGTATAACAGAAAATACTGTGTTATGTCCTCACACTGAACTTATCTCTCAAGATGAGACGACTATCTTTAAACTTTAAACTACTGTTATTAATTTTTAGGATAAACATGTTAATTTATATAAGCACATCTTTTTTTTTTTCTTTTTTCTTTCTTTTTTTTTTTTTTTTTTTGAGAGAGATTTTTGCTACAGAGTATGCATGCTTGCCAGAGAGACAGAAAGAGACAAAAAGTGATAAATCACCCCCCACCCCAGGGTGATGGCTAAACTTCAATTCTTTCTCCTCCATCCTCCTCTCAGGATCTTGGGCATGCACACACATCCAGCCGGCATGCGTTTCAAGCCACAGAGTCCAGGACTCACACTGCAATGAGCTTGTGGAGGTCCAGCGGTGTAATCACTACATCATCTGCTGGCCCCAGGCCCACCATTTTTTAACCCCATGTGTTCAGCAAACTATTTAAAATGTAATCCATTAAGAATCTACATTATTCTATTGTATCAAAACTCACTCTATCCATATTTCAGATACTCACGTGTTAACAGCTTCGATACATGTACAGAAAGGACAAGTGTTTTGTACCTCAGTTTTCTCATCTTCAGACTACGTGAGTTGGGTTGCATTAATCCTATATTCTCACTTAGCATGTGGAAAAAGAGACAGAGAGAGAGAGAGAGAGAGAGAGAGAGAGAGCACGCATGCCCCCTAACAAGGCTAGACATACCACAATCTCTTTTCCTCTAATTCTCTATTCTTTCAGAATCCTAGGCATCTGAGTGCAAGCTTGGTAAATTTTTCAAGCCAGTGAGACCAGGATTCAAACCCTGGTCAAACATGTAGAATCCAGTTTCCTGTGTGTGGACCCTAACTATTCACTATGGAGCCAAGCCTGGCACTTTATATTCCTCACTCTCAACCAGTTGGCATAACTGACAACAAACTTGTTTCATTTACAATCTTAAGATTTGCAAAATCAAAACTGATCTTAAAACTGGAAAAAAAGAGATTATCCTAATTTTTTTTTTTTTTTTTTTTGGAGAGGTTTTTTTGCTATAGAGCACGTGCACTCGCCAGACAGACAGAGAGAGACATAGAGACAGAAAGTGAGAAATCACCCCCCAGGGGGGATGGTCATGCTGCAATCCCTTCTCCTCCATTCTCCTCTCGGGATCTTGGGCGCACACGCACATGTGCCCGGCGTGAGTTTTAAGCCACCGGGTCCGGGACGCGAACCGCGGTCGACTATGTGGGAGTCCAGCAACATAGCCATTACACTAACTGCTGGTCCCCAATTTTTTCTTTTTCAAAATACTTTTTTTTAAAAAAATTATGTATATATTTACATTTAATCATTGTATATATTTACAGTTCACAACATGAGTTTTCAAAGTATACATGCATTGTATGTCAAGCAAGTCAAATATATTACCATACACACCATGCTCAACAGATTACTTTCCATGCTTGTGTCTATTAAATATTTCTTTGTTGTTTGTTTGTTTTTCCCTGAGCCCCTCACTCCCACTTCCCCCGTCACCCCTCCTATATACTCTCTGGTATCTATACTGGCTGTCTCTGCTCTTAAACCTGTCATAAAGTTCAGACAGTTAGCACATATTGAGTGGGGACATACAATGTCTGTCTTTCATGGTCTGGCTTGCTTTCCTTACAATCTTCCATATTCATTCTCTACTTGACTGTTTTTATACATAATCAAAACAGTAAATGCTTACGTGGTATTTATATTTCTCTTATGACACATTTCTTCTGTTCAGATAGCATTGTGATTGCCTGCTACCTGCTTGCCTACCCATCTGTTTTCCAGAACCTGCTGCCATATTGAAGAAATCAAAGCCTACTGTTCTAAGAATAGTATACATATATACATATACATACATATATATTTGCCAGAGGGCTTGCATGCTTTCCAGAGAGAGACAGAGAGAGAAAAAGACAGTAAGAAAATACCTCCCACCGCAAGAAATGGTCACACTCTAATATCTTCTCTTTAATTGTTTCCTCTTTTTGGGATTTTGGTCATGCATGCACATGCTTTCAGAGTATTTTCCAAGCTTCCAGATCTGGAATTAGAACCATGCAGTTGGCCATTTGAGATCCAGTCACCTGAACCACCAGGCCACCAGCTATTCCCCTGACAGTATTTTGTTTATTTATTTGTTTTAGGTTTTTGCCATAGGGGGCATGCTTGCCAGAGTGACAGAGAGGAAAAGTGAGAAATTGCCACGTAGGGAGAATGGCCACACTGAAATCCCTTCTCCTCCATTCTCTTCTCAGAATTTTGGGCATGCACACACATGCACCTGGCATGATTGTTAAGCTACCAGGTCCAGGACTCGAACCACATTCAGCCATATGGATGTGCAGTGCCTTAACCACTTTGTCACCTGCTGCTCCCTGCCAAAGTATTTTTAAAAGAGCAACATTTTGTAATTTTATGAAGTTCAGATTATCAACCTGTTCTTTTATAGTTTGTACTTTTTATTTACTTTCTGTGAAATGTTTGCCTATGTCAAAGTCCCAAATATTTTCTCCCATGTTCTTTGCTGAACATTTGTATAGGTTTAACAGTTCTATGATCCCATTATGATGTTTGAATACATCTTTATGTATGGTGTGAAAGAAGAGTCAAACGAATTGATTGATTTTTACATCCAATTGTTCCAGTATCACTTCATTTATAATATTGTGGTTTTTTTATTTTTCACCATTGAACTGCCTGTTACTCTACTGAAAACTGATTAATCATTGATGTCTGAGTATTTCTAGATTCTCTGTTTTTTTCCATTGACCCACATATCTACCCATACCACACTCTGTTCATTACTTTACCATTCTAACAAGTCACGAAATCAGGTAGTGTACGTTCTCTGTCACTATTACTCTGTTTCAAAATGGTCTCTGCTATTCTGTGTTTTAGAATTTTTACATGAATATTAGAATCACCGTGTTAATTTCTACAACAAAATTGACAGGGTTTTGATTGGCTTACACTATATCTATAGAGTCATTTGGAGAGAACTGATATCTTAATACCATTGAGTCTCCTAATCAATGAGCATGGTGTGTCACCCCACTTAATTGTCACCTTGTTCATTTCTGCAAAATCTGTTTTCATTACATAGGTCTTGCCCATCTTTTGTCATATTTATCCATTAGTGGCCTGAGGTGGTGCAGTTTGTGATTGCTGGACTCCAACACAGGAGGCCACATGGTCAACTGCAGGTTCAGATCCCTTGATCAGCCTGAAAGTGTGTCTGGGACCTGCAGGGCACCCAAGATTATGAGGAGCTGGAAAGACAGGGAGGATATCTAGGTCTGATGGGACCCTGCCAAGGACGATCTCTTTCTCTTTTTTGTTATGTCTCTCTAGCAAGCACATGTATCCTACAACAAAAACAAACAAAAACAAAAACAGAAAAACCAGGGTCTTGTTACAATGCAATCTTCCTAATCCAGCTTTCTATCCTTCCGAGATCAGGGACATGCAAATTTTCACACCAGGTATCTTTTAGGTGGACCTGGGATCCAAACTGCACACTTCCATGTGGCTCCAGCACTGCAGGCTGGTGCCCTGCCACTTGTGTCCCCAAGCTGGGCTCCTTTAATATACTTACAAGCTGGTGCTTCTGCTGATGTCTTTTTAGCTTTGGTGATTTTATTCATCTTAATTTTTGTTTTCTGAAGGATATTTTTCCTAGGTTGAGAGTTTCCATTTCTGAGTTTTAAAGATGATATTTCCTGTCTTCTAGATTTTAGTGTTTCTGAAGAGAAATTTACTGTCATCCGTTTCCTTGTTCCTCTGTATGTAATGCATTTTCCTGCTCTGACTACTTTTTATAACTTTGCGTTTGTTACTTTTAAGAAGTTTAGTTATGATGTATCTCAATGCCTTCTTCTTTGTATTTCCTCTACTTTGGCTTTACAAAACTTCTAAAACCTTCATTTATAGTTTTAATTGACTTTGGAATTTTTCAGCTGTTATTTATTCAAATATATTTTTCTAACTCCTCCCTCCCCCATCCCCTCTTTCTGAGATTCCAATTAACTGTAGTTTGTTTCCAGTCTCCCAACTCACCAATCCTCCCTTTATTTCTTTTCTTTTCTTTGTTTCATTTTGTATGGTTCCTACTACCAAGACTTGATTGCTAACTTGTTTCTCGGCAGTGTCGTATTTTTTTGTCAATCACATTTAGCGTATTTTTCATTTCAAGAAATATGACTTGAATATCTACATGTGCACATCTATATTTGTGTGTGTGTGTATATATATATATGTACGTTTATCGTTGAGTGTGTGTGTATCATGTATATATACTGTGTCTCCCTTTGTCCTATTCACTTTCTGTACTTTCTGGATACAAAGAATATTGCTAAATGTCATTGTGAAGTACTCCTCTATAAATTTCATAATCCATGCCATTTGTGGTGCCATTTATGGATTGGTCACTGTTAATGAATAATTATCCTTATTATGCTCTTTATTTCCCTGCTTCTTTGCATGTATAGCAACTTTTTATTGTATGTTAGACATCACGAATTTGGAATTTCGGAATGTTTTCTTTCTTTCTTTCTTTCTTTCTTTCTTTCTTTCTTTCTTTCTTTCTTCTTTGTATTTCTTAAATGTTTTTTGGTTTGTTCTGGGGTATAGTCAAGTTATTCAGAAATTATTTGATCCTTTCAAGGCTTTCTCGTAGACTTTGCTAGGCATATCCAGGACAGTTCTTGGTTTAGGATTAAATGGACCCGTATTGAGGCTTTATCATTTGGGAACTCTATTTAATGCCCTATATATTGAGATGTCTTTCTACCCAACTATTAGAAATTAAACTATTTTCACACTGAGGATTGTTCACCTATTCCTTTTGGGTGATTCTTGCCTTAGCCTTGCTAATTTTCTGTATGCATGTGTTGGGATAGTAGAGGCTTTAAGAAGAAACCTCCGCAGATCTCCAGATAGCTTTCTCTCTCTCTTACTCTCTGTCTCTCTCGCTCTTTCCCTTCATATCCCTCTTCTTTCTGGTATTTCACCTTATACATTCCAGCTTCTTTGGATTCCTCAAACTTTCAACTTTATTTCCTTCACCCATGAGACAGCCCTATTTCCTACCTGCACTGTGACCTAAAAACTGCCTCCATGCAATAAGTTGAAACAGTGATAGGGGCTCACTTCATTTGGTTCACATCTTTAAGAGATCTTCATCCTACTTGCCTATTTTCTAATTTCTGAAAACAGTTGCTTTATACATTTTTCCTGATTTTATTCATTTCTCTTTTCTTTTTCTTTTCTATATTTACTTTTGTTCCTGTTGTTGTTATTTCAAAGAGCACAGCATTTCTATGAAGAGTAGTCACTGAATTTAAACTATACTTCCTTGACATCTGTGCCTACGGTTTATCTTATATCTGAATCTAACTTATCCGAAACTTTTGAGAGTGTCATCTTTCTCACTTGGTAACTTATAAGGTAATACCCAAGACTCATGACTGGGAAAGCAAGTATATGTCTCTATAAAAAGAAAAAAAATAGAAATATGAATAGGAAAATGAGGAGTATGACACTACTTCCCACTGTTTTACTTCTAGGGACTTTTACTCATCTGGTGGTGCAAGGTGCTTCAGTCTGATAGTTGAGAAGTTACAACAATATAATTCCATCCTTCAGCTCTTCAACTTTACATCCTCTGATACCTTCCATTTGAGAGTCACTGACAATATAAATAAATACTGGAGGTTTTATCACCAGGATAGGAAGTTCACAATCTATTATGGATTAAATATTTATATTTATTTCTTATTTATATTCATGGGTCCTCAAGTAGGTGTTCAGTGATACAGAGGAATGGTGAGGATTTGTATCTTGAGGTGTCAATCATAGCAAAATATAAAAAAGCTGATGTTCAGTACCACATAACATATCTCTGGTTGTCATACCTATTTTTCTGAAAAATAATTTTCAGTTTCTAGAGTCTTGTGCAGAACTTTTACCATATGAGCATATGGAGAGGTAAGACACTTGTGGGACACAGATAAAGTTTATTATCTGTTGATGAGGTTGTGTGTGGTGGTCTCAACTGGGCTGGACTGAGGTGTATATCATACTGGGTGAAGTCTCTTCACAATCTAAATGATGTATAGTGATTTAATGTATGAATAATAATAAAAAAGTAAATAATAAAAAAGAAAAAGACTACCATTCTTCAGAATTGTTAGATTTTATATGTGAATTCTATGTAGACATATATTTCATTGGTGTAAGCAGAGAATAAAAATGACCACTTCGTAATGCTTCCTAGGCTCGGCTCTCTCATTAATATGTAATCACCTATAAGCTTGTATTAAATTTTGCTCTTTTTTTTTTTTTTTTGAAAGAGATTTTTGCTGTTGGGTGTATATGCTTACTCGAGAGACAGAGAGAGACAGAAAGATAGAAAATGAGAAGTCACCCTCCCTGAGTGGCAATGGCTACTCCACAATCCCTCGTCTTCCATTCTACTCTCGGGATTTTGGACATGCATGCCATGCACACATGCCATTGTGAGTTTTAAGCCACTGGATCCAGGACTCGAACTATGGTCAACTACATGGGAGTCCAACAATGTAACTATTATGCCATCTACTGGCCCCAATTTCTGTTCTTATGTTACTAAAGATAAATAGAATCCCTACATTCTGAAAACATATAGAAAGCATTTCTACTACTTATATAGGGTAGAAAGCTAGAAATGTTGACAGGAGATCAAATGAAAGCTGAAAACTTGTCTTCAAGAGGCAGTTATTTACAATACTTAAGAAACAGAAGTTGTTACATTTGGAAACACTAAGACAAACCACACCCCCTTTAATTTATGTGATATTATCTATCTTTGGAAGGTAATATACTATTTCTCAACATTTAATGATATCAGGAGTTCTTTCTAGATTTCTATTTATAGGATAAAGGACTTCTGAGTAACTAGAAGTTGACTCAGGTTAGGATTTCTTGTGATTGAATCAGGACATTTACCATTATAATACCTAAATTCAGGAATTATTGTCTTTGATTAAGCCATTGATAGCTCTAGAAAAAAATCAGTAAGTCTAAGTACAATAATCAAATTTTGCTGCTCCATTAGGACCTAAAATACAGTAATCCTATACCTTTTTATTGTCCCTCACTTACCTCAATTTCTCCCTATTCTTCTTACCCAGAATGAATGTATTAAGTTTCTAGCATCTATCTTCCACTCCCTTTAACACCTCCAGCTTTGCCATATTCACTAGATAAACCCACATCTTGCTTAAATCAAATTCTTGACTATCCTACTCTTGAACTGACACAAGTCTATATGTGTAGTTGATCCACCATTTAATACATGATGTCTAACCTAAAATAGGCTATTGGTACTTTCCAGATATTTTATTACAGCTAATATACAATTATTATTATTAATATTATTATTTAATTTTATTTATTATTATTATTTTAATTTAACATAGGGCATGCGTGCTTACCAGAAAGTGAAAGAGGGAAAGCAAGAAAGCAAACCACCAAGCCTGGGACTCAAACGGAGTCACATCTTAACCACCACACCATCTGCTGGCCCACCATTTTATTTTTAACTCATAAATCACTTCCTATTTCACTGAGAAAACAGAAACAATAAGGAAAGAATTTCCATAATTTTCTCTACCACCTTTACTATCTTGATCTACATAGTTTTCTCAACTGCCTGGTATTATAGGTGAAGTGTCCATATTATTGTCTAAGAACAATTCTTAGGCATGTCCACTAGGTCCCTCTTTCTTACTCAAGTTATCATGCAAGATATTCTCTACTTTCTTTTGTTGTTTGTTTGGTTTTGGGGGGGTTTTTTTTGAGAGTTTTTTTACTATAGGGCACATGCATTCACCAGAAAGACAGAGAGATAGAAAGCAAGAAATCACCCCACTAGGGGGGATGGCCACGCCACAATCCCTTCTCCTCCATTCTCCTCTCGGGATCTTGGGCAGACTCGCACATGTGCCCGGCGTGAGTTTAAGCCATCAGGTCTGGAACTCGAACCGCAGTCGACTACATGGGAGTCCAGCAATATAGCCATTACACTAACAGCTGGTCCCAATATTCTGTACTTTCTTCATGTATCATCAAGTTTTTTCTCTTTACTATATCTTTTCCATCAGCATTCAAAAGCTATAAAATCTACCTCAAATTATTTTTTTCTAAACTTAAGATCCCCTCAAACTAACACCCCATTTATCTTCTCTTTTTTTATAGTAAAACCACTCAACGAACTGTCTATATGGCCTGTCTCTAATCATTCTCCTTTTTTCTTCTATTGAATTGACACCAACAATTCCACCTTTCCACCTAATAATTGTCTTGCCAAATTTACCGATAATCCCCATGTTCCTAAATTCAATGGTCAACTCAAACTCCGTCTGACATCACCTCTCATTCCTCTCTATGAAAAACTTTTGTCACTTGACTTTAGGATGTTACCATCTTCTTGGGGTCTTTCTAACTTACTCTTATTTTTTCTCTATCTCCCATTAACTTTGCAGGTCTCTGGAGCCAAGTTCTCAGGATTTTTAATGCACTATTCATGTTCATTCATAAGATGATGATTCATAAGAAGATTCATAAAATTTACATCTCCACCCTGGACTTTACCTTTTAACTCCATATTCATATATCTGCCTATTTACTGAACATCTCCATATGGTTGTCTAACTTCCCTAAGAATCTCAGACTTCAGATGTCAAAAAGTAATCTCCTAATCTTTTGCCCCTAGTCTGCAGTTTTCCTCATTTTAGTAAATGTTAAGTCAATTTTTTGGCTCAGGTCAGAATTTTGAAGCAATCCTTGACTTCACTGATACATACCTTATATTCATTCCTTCAGCAAATCCTGCTGACCTTGTCTTCCGCATACATCCATATTCGAACAGCTTTATCATAACAGCAGCACTACCTTTCTGTAGAGCTCACCACTGCTCACTCTAATATCTATAATAGCCTTAGTACTCACTTCATCGTTTGTACCCTTGCTTGCCCACTCTTCTCTGTCCTGCTGCTGAAGTGATCCTTTTAAATCTTAAATCAGATTATGCCCCCCCTTTACTTAAAAATCTTTGATAGCCTGCCCTCTTATCCAGAGTGAAAGTCAAAGTCCTTACAATCACCTCTGCTTGTCCCATTGCTTTTTCATTGCATTCTTCTTCTTTTTTTCAAATGTCAACTTTACGAAGCCTTTGCTAACAACCACCTGATTTTAAATGGTAAAACATCCTCCAGGTCCTGGTATGGCCATTCTCCCCTTCAAGCTTTACCTACATTTTTTTTTTCTAAAGACCATGTGACATCGTTGTATACCATATACTTTTCCTATTCATTTTTTCTTGTCTATCTTCCATAATGAAACATGAACTAATTGAGAACAGAACTCCATTTTCTGTTTTGTTCCATGCTTTTTTCTTTGCACCTAGACCAGTTCTTAATACTTAATAGTTGTTGAAGTAATGAAATAAATAAGGCTTCATAGAAATTAAACACTATGTTGTTTCTAAAAATACCTTTACTAGGTGTAGAATATTATATGCTGTATAAATATCATATTTTTGTCCATACACCTAGTTATTCATTTACTGTTAATCAAATTAAAGCATTGATATCTAATTCAACAGTGATGATGGTAAAAAGAATTTGGGTTAGTGGTGTATATGTTCTTCACTCACTGCTCCTGCCTAAAATCCCTGCTTTGCTTAAACTCCTATTTTCTCCAAACATTTACACATACACAAACACACATTCACACATACACACACACATGTTTGAAGCTTTCTAGATTTAGGCAAATGTGCTTGTCAAATATAGTCACTTCTTACCGAGGAACTACCATTTCTGTACCTTTTAGTCTCTGTCTCTAAGAGCACCGTGCTCTCTTTATGCTCAAACCTTCACCTATGAATTTTCGTTACCTAGGCCCTGCCATTTCCCATCTATTTCAGAAAACTCTCACTGTCCTATTTGACAAATGCAGCCAATACTGACTAACCTTTTCTCTCAAAACTTATAGACATCATTGTCTGTATCAGTCATGTAACATTTATCCTAATATGTCTTACATCAAAAGCATGCATGTCACATGGCTACACTGTCCTCCTAAACCTACCACCTGGAAAAAGCTAATCTTACTGAATTTAACTGCTCAATTTCATGGAACTTCTAATGTTAATGCTGAGTGCCAATAGAGATAAGCTAACAGCCCAGCAAACTGATGTAACTCTGAAATTTATAATATCCAATCTCAACTGGATTGCCATTGATTTCCTAATTAGTCCCACCCCCATTCTTTGCAACAGCTATTTCCAACCTTCTCCCTTCTCCTCGAACCTCTGTTCTTGCCAATTTGCTTCTTACCCCTCAGCATATGTCCTAGCCTCCTACTTCAAGGAGAAAATAGAAGCCTACTAATATAACTTTCTCAACTTCATGCAACCAGAGCAGCTTATTTGCACCTGCACTTATCCTCCTTGTCTCATTGCAGGGTATAAAATAGAGGTCTAATGTTAATCTCTCTGCCTGTGCTCCTGATTTCCTTTTTGTATCACCTTTTCAGCATTTTTGCTCTATGAATGGAGGAGAATTCCTTCTCCTGTATCTTCAGTTCTCCTGTTACTTTGGGCTTCCTTTCCATCAGTACTAAACATGCTCAATTGTAGCCTAACTTGAAAACAACCTCTTCTTGTCATCATATTCTTCTCTGCACACTACCTTCTTTATCACTTTTGCTTCTAGAGAGACATTGAAAACGTTGACCATCTTTGTTTTTCTTCTCTTCCTACTTCTCTTCCTACTTCCTCTTTCAATCCACTGTATTCTCATTTCTTTCCCTTCCACTACACTGAAATGCTAACTATAAATCTTAAGACCGGTTAAATTTATAGTATGTCTTAATGTAGCCTGTCTTTTGAGACTTATCTCTTGCCTTAACCTTCTTCAATGTTCTCATGTCCATGCCACTCACTCCTCCCAGTAGGTTCTTTTATGTACCCTAACTTCTTACAGTTCTTAGATGATGTAAGGATGCCTCTCCCTCTCTGACCATCAGGATTTTACTGTCTTGCATTTTTAGCTAGGTGGTTAGCCTTTGTATGTTCATATCTCACTTGAGACATTTTATTCATAAACTTCTCTGACCTAGGTCTTCTCACAAATCTGAGATTAAGGTGCTCTGTGTATGTTATTCCATAACAATATATTTTCTTCACGTTGTAATTGATCATTTAATTGTCTGTATCCCCAACTAGATCAAGAATTTCATAATAATATAAAGCTATGTCATTTTTTTTTTTGTCATCGTATCCTTGGTTGCCTACTACAGTGCTTATAAGTTATATCTCTATCTACACACACACGTGAGCACACAGAAATTCACACACAGATGCTGGTTCAGCCATTAGGAAATTTCTGATGTGTATGTATCTGTCTGTGTGTAGTAATTCAATGACCTTTCATGTTTTCCCATTTGCAAACATGGTCAATTCATAGTTACAATACTAATCTTGTACTAGAATTTGTGAACTGAATGATCCAAACACAGGTTTTCTTTGCCACTGTACATCATCATATTAGCCTAACATTGTTTAAATATTATTCTTAACTACAAATATATTTTTCCAATGACGTAACCAAATTTTAATATGATATAGACATAATATTATATAGCAATAAAATACATATTGACTGTAATATTAATATTGGAATGCCTCATCATCTAGTCCTACATCTTTACCTCTTGTTCATCACTATTTTAGTAAGTGCAATCTATCTCATTGTTTGAATGCTCTTATCAGTTACTCTTTCTTGTGTAACCAACCTTCACAAAGTTTGGTGATATAAAACAACAATTTGTTATTCTTCATGGCTCTATGGGCTGACTAGGTGAGTTCTCTCCTGTGTCACCTGGCTGACCTGTGCAGCTGCATTCAGTGGGAAGGTAGGCTGGAAGGTCCAGGAGAGCCTCCCGCATAGACACGGTAATTGGTCCTGGCTATCAACTGAAGTGTCTTGGCGCTCCTCGTCACCTCTCATCTTCCTCGATGGGCTTTATTACATGGCAGTTTCATGGCAGTGTTCTGAGAGTATGAAAGGGAAAGCTGAAAGATACATAGACTATAGCCTCAGAAGTCATATCACCCCTCCTGCACAACATATGGGTCCAAGCAAGTCACAAAGCCAATGCAAATTCACTCCTAGATGAATGGCAAAGCCACATCACAAAGTTACAGGCAAACTGGGATGCGATAAATCTATGTCTGTACTTCATAATCCAAAGGAAAAGAAATAAAGAACATCTATGACAATGACTCCCAGAATTTTATCTTCTGTCCATATCTTTATTAGGCCTAGACTTGTACATCTGAATGACTGCTTAGCATCTCTACATAGACATCTGAAACAAACATACAAAACTAAACCATTCATTCTTCCTACCTTGGAAAACTGCATCCATCACCTTCACTACCCCAGTTAATCCATCCCTCTAGTTACTCTGGTAAATCCTTAATCTCATTTTTGATTAGAGTGGCCATGTAATTTATCATCCAACCTGAGACACATGTGGCAGAGACAAGGGAAGTGAAAAATAATTAAAAGTATATAATTTTTGAAATAGGTATTATTTGAGTGTTATTAGTATTATTTAAGTTAACTTTATTTTAGATCTAAAAAAAATTCATTCAAAATGATTTTCAAAACCAATTCTTTCCAATATGTAATTAACATATATTCTTACATGTAAATAAATACTAAAAAATAATTTTGAATTGCTGATATATTCAATGGATTATTCTCTGTAAACTATATTTCTAAATGAGAAAAATACTATATAAGTGCAAGTACCTAAGAAGCTCAGAGAAAATTCTGCTGAACTGAACATATCTCAGTTTTCTTTCTTTCATTAAATTATATACACAGTTCCTCTCAAATGTGTCAAAAGTTTTTTTAACACCATCAAGAGGACCTTTCTTTGATAAATATTTCTACAAAAAAATTGTTAAATAATTTTCTTTACATATGAGTCTTTTGAATGTTTCATCAAATTTAGATGCTCTAAATCATAGGACTTTGTAACTTTATTCTACGGGTGCAGAAATATGCAGATATCCAATTAAAAGTAGTAGTGTCATGAAAAACTCTTTCTACAGTTTGGATATTGCAGTTGAAGGTGTCAAGTTTCAAAATTAATTCTTGGCATCATTTGACATATCATCACTTAATTTGTTCCATTATCCCATTGTTCTTATATAGAGAAAACCGAGTGTCTTTCTGTTTTCCATCTCAATTTACAATAATTAACTTGTAAAATATTTAGAAGTTGGAATGTTTTGTTTTTGTTTTTGGTTTGTATTGTACTGTTTTGGTTTTCCAACCATCGAATACAATTAAAGATTCCCAAATGGTTTTGAATAAATATTAACTAAAATTTAGTTAACTTTTTACAAAAAGTTTATTACTGTTACAGGACCCTTAGTAGTTCTTCAAGGATGAAATATGATATACATTTCCTTGCTGACATCTTTTGACTATTTAAAAAATTAAACAGTTTCATAACTCAAATCTTCTGTGTATATATGATAATTATTTCAAAATTTGACAACTTCTATTTTGATTTTTAGAATATCACCACAAACTTGGACTCAGTTTTTAATTACAATATTTCATAATTAATTCCAAATATACTTCTACTTCACAAGGATCTTAATTTGTAAGAACTTTGTTATTTTTACTGTGGTACTATAGTCCTCAAAATTTGCGTTCACATGTTCACTGCAAAAAAATCATCTTCATTGTTGTACTAAACAGAATGGCATTAAAAATTATGTTAGAAATGTAGCCCTTAAAGTCATGAAAATTTTAAAGTTTCACTTTGAATTGGATGAATAAAACAATCAAAACATAACCAAGTTAACTGATTTCTTATCTGAAGAATCTGATGATACTCATGTTATACCAGCATCACGTCATTATTCACAAAGTTCCTCAACTGTTGAACCACAATAAAACTTGGAATTGAAAATACATAAAAGTATTTTAATGTAATAAACATTGAGTTAAGGAAAAAGTCATTGCTCATTTTGTTATTTATAAACCCCCACATAGCAGGTGCAAGTTTTAAATAATTTTTTAAAGCTTATTTATTTACTTATTTCATGAGAGAGCAAGAGCAGAGAGAAAGAGAGAGAGGCAAGCATTCCCAACAGGGTCTTCATGGCACGATCTGCCCCTAGCCTGAGTCAGCCCTGATCACAGATGTATATGATGGTGGGCATGTGCAGGGAGGCCTCAGGACACAAAGCTGGGACCTACTCATGTGGGTCATAGCCATACTGTCTAGCTTCTCAAATCATTTTTCATTGCAATCTTTTTTAAATGACAGCTAACTTGAAGTAGAGACTGATGCTCCATCATATCTTTGTCTTTTGGTTTTCATGTGAACTTCAGTATCAAGACTCCCCAGAAGGTAAATGTAACACGATTTTGTGCAAGTTTTGTATTTATCATCAACTTTCTTGAGAATTAAAAATTCAATATATTTTTTGCTATTAAACATGAATTTAGTGCTTATAGTTTTGTGAGTCCAAAAAAGCTTATCACAAACTATCACGAAAGCCTTACAAAATAACACAAATAGTTTTACATTTATGCCACATAATATAATGCAATCCATAATAGAGCCACTGTAGAAAAAATGCTCACATTCTAGTCTGTGCAAGTCTAGTCAATTTATAATTTCCACCTAGATTTCATAATCCATTGATCATAGACACTTTCAACTGGTGATCTGGTGACATTTTGTATCTTACAGGCCCACTGCTCATAACTGGCTGGTACACCAAGTAGTCAGCATGAATGACAGTGCTGAATTCTTTTTCTACCCACTAGAGAGCATGAGTGTTACTATTTATGAAGGAGACATTTCTTTTTTTTTTTTTTTTTTTCAGAAAGGCACACAGTTTTTTATTTCTCTTTACCTCACACCCACTCTATCAGTAAATATTGTTTTCTCTACTTCTAGAATTTATCTAGCATCTTACCATACATATGACCTCCCAGGCTAGCTCCTCATTTTAAATGATTATCATATCTTGCCTATATTCTTGCAATAGCCTCTTAGCTGTTCGCCCTGTTCTACTTTAGTCCCTCACCAGTCTATTTTCAACACAACAGATTTTAAACCTGAAGTTAGCACCCTTCATTCTTCTGCCAGGAACCCTGCAATGGCTTCCTATTTAGCTCAGAGTAACAGCCAAAGTCATTACTTTGCACTCCAAAGCCCCACTCCATCTGGCCCATTACCCCTCTGAACGCATTTCCTTCTACTCTCCCCTTTCTCTAACTTGCTACAGCTATGGAAGCCTCCTTGATATTCCCCAAATACTCTAAGCATCTTCTCATCTGAGAGCCTTCCCTTTAGCTGGTCCTTCTACTTGGAATGTTCCTTTCTCAAATGTCCTCTTAGTGAAATTTCCACACATTTTTCCAGAATGAAAATTGAATTTTCATCTCTTCAGGAGGTCTGCTGTCATCCTATTCAATGCTACTACCTGAACACAACCCCTACTTTTCTACTGCCCTCCACATTCTGCTCTACTTTTTTCTTTTCTTTAAAGTACTTAACTTAAAGTATGATTAGTTTATCATGCTATGGGAACAGATTGTCTCAATCAATCATCTACAGAAATAGCATTTCATTTCCATGGACTGACTAAGGGTCTGCTCAGTATCTTTTTATTATGAATACCCCAAGCTAAATTGCATTTTTCCTGATAGAGGAAAAAAAGAGAAGCATCTACTTCGTAGTAGCACCCAGTACTTCTACTGACGTTTCATTAGCTAAAACAAATAGTATGACCAAGCCAGGGGTCAGAAATGTAGGAAGTGCAATCCTCCCACAGAGAGGGGCTTAATACTAGTTAATGTTTTTTTGTTTATTGCCTGTTACCACCACAAATACCTTGGGAGCAGGTCTCTATTTTTAACCCAGTTAAGTATTAAGTACCTAGAAAAAAGCTTGGCACATAGCAGCTATTAAGTAAAATTTTATTTAACAAAGAAATTAGTAAAAATATATTGCTTACTATATTTGCATTTTGATAATCATCTAAAATCTTTTAAAGTTGCTAGAATTAAGGTGAAAAGAGAAAAGGAAAATATAAATTACAGGTGTACATAGCAATTTGTTATTGACATTTAACTTTTACTGTAGATATAAGATGGAAGGGACCAGCAGTTGGCATAATGGCTGTATCACTGGACTCCCATGTAGTCGGCCGCAGGTTCGAGTCCCAGACCCTGTGGCTTAAATTCACACTGGGGGCGTGTGTGTATGTGTCCTAGATCCTGAGAGGATAATGGAGAAGAAGGGATTGTGGCTTCTTGCTCTCTGTCTCTCTGTCCTTCTGGCAAGTGCACACGCCCTATAGCAAAAAAAAAAAAAAAAAAAAAAAAAAAAAAAAGAATATGATGGAAAATAATGAATAGTAGTCCAATGGTCAGGGAAGGAGGCATTCATTGCTGGTTCCATGGCTTTTCCATGGACATGTTTTCTTTACTAACAGAATCTATACGGTGGCACATCAAGGGGTGTGTCATGATTAGTCTAGGCCAATAATTACAATTTATTTTTTCTCTTATCCTTTCTGGAGATTATTCTGGTATGATTTCCTAAAAAGAAAGTTTACTAAGGGCATCTGGAAACTAACTTCCCTAATGAGAGATAGTTTTATAAAGAGAATATTTGTTTTCACCTTCTATACTTCTTTTCCTTCTTGGGTACTGGTGGCAAAGGTGACACACATAGAGCTGTGACAGCCTTTCTGTGACCTCGAGATAACAAACACAAGGATGAAGGCAAACACATAAAGAATAAGGAACAGAGAAATGGAAAGAACTGGTGTCCTTTATCACATCTGTGAGCTTTCAAATCAATCTTGCAATTTCTGACCTGCAAAACTCCGTAAGTAAACAATGAGACATAAGTAGGACCTCAAGACACTTGATTTGCATCCCAATGAGCTGAATGCTTCCTAACAGAGACAGATCTGATGGACTAAAATCAAAATCATGAATACCACATCTTGTAATACAGCAATAGCTTTTTAAAATATCTGAAATAGATAAAGAATACAGATTAAAGTAATAACTTTGGAATATTGCCAGAACATTTAATATGGTCAAAATACTAGAATATAAATTGATTTGACAGTTATATTGAAAACTATATTGCTAATAATATACATGAAGTAAAACTTTAGAAAACAATTAAATTGATTTTGTACTTGCATTGATCTAGAAAAGTAGTTTGAATAATTTTGTTATTTGTGAACCAACTGCTTTAAACTTACATAGATTCACTCATAAATTGAAGCATTTATCTCACGGTTTATCATCAAGTTTACTGTGGAAATACAAGATATTTTAGGAGTATTTTTGCTATTTACCTAGACTATAAGCTTAACTTAAAAGGTCTAGTGCTGATTTAGCAAGACAATTTTGTAATTTTATACGTAGTGGAACATACCCTTGAAAACATCTGACAATCTGCATGATTCTTTGAGTGTTACACGTCACCTGTGGAAGGAAAGATTTTGCTTTACATTCAAGGAGACATCTGAAGTTATGGAAGGATTCATGAGGACATGCAGATCTAGCTTTGGGAAGTTAACTCATTGACATGAGCAGAGGAATAAATGGGATTGCTATTGAGTTCCTATTATTTGTGAACTAATATTTTTTACAAGAATTATTTAATCTTATTTATTATTTTATTTATTAATTTATTATTAATATTTATACATTAAATCACTATACATCATTTAAATTGTAAAGAGACTTTACCCAGCAGGATATACACCTCAGAGCAGCCCAGTTTAGAATACTATACATGTCATCATCAACAGGTAATAAACTATATCTGTATCCCACAAATGTCTTACTTCTCTAATTGTTTCCCCAAATGTCTCTTTCTACACTCTTCCCCTCTTCCACTCTCCTTTGTTCCCAGTGTCCATAACAATTTTCAATGCCTTTATGCCCTCTAATGTTTCAATCTCTACCATAGAGTGCAGTCGGTATATGTTAAGTGGAGACATACAATGTCTCTGTTTCATAGCCTGACTTTCTTCACTCAACAGTTGATCTTCCATATTCATCCACTGTCTATCAAATGCCAGTATCTTATTGTTTTTTTTTTTTTTATGGATGAATAGTATTCCATGGAGTATATGTGCCACACTTTTTTTTTTTTATTTGCATTCATTCTCTGAACATCATTACAGCATACAAAATGAGATTTTCCATCCAAATTACACTATATATTGTCTCAATCAAGCACATCAACAAGCATGTTATTGTCAGCAAATGATCTTCCATTTCTTGTCTTCTGTATGTTTTGCTTTTTTCCCCCCATCCTAGATTCTCTATCTCTTACCCTCTGCCATCTCCCACTCTCCTCCCACAGTCTCTGGTATCTATGTTTGCTTTCTATACTGTTTTCTCCTCACATTTTATTGTAACGCCAAAGACCCTAATCAATCCAAATACCCTCATAGCAAACACAGGTGATACCCACATTTCCATGAACACAAGTCTTACTTTACGCATCCTATAAAGTAGCACCTAGCTGTGGCTACATATCCTACTGCAGTCATTGAATATATATATATTTTTTTTCTGAAACTTTTTTTTTTGTAACTCAATTTACATTCCTTCCCTAAGCTTCATCACAGCATACAAAATGCAATCTCCCATCCAGTACACACTGCATAGTGATACAATCATGAACATTACAAAAAAATTTTCCATTACTAGTTCCTAGAATTACTTCCACCCCTCTTTCTGACCCTCTGTCCCTTCCCACCCTCCTCTCACACCACCTCCGGTGTCTACAATTGTCCTTCATTCCCTTCCCACCCACGTTGCATTGATCACACAATTTCCTACATAATCTAACTACTTTCAATGGTGAGTTCACTCATTACTACTAAGAAAACCAGTTATAACTTAACTCAAAGAAATGCCAAGGAACTTTGCTTAAAGCCAGGAAACAAGTTAGGATTCTGTTCAAATGGAAGGTGCATGAACCTATCAGTCTCATGTACTTTTATCTTCTGTTCTGGTTCAATTTTCCTGGTTAAATTCTGGGATATAATATTCAAATTCAGACTTGTCCCTCTGATTAAGTTGGCCACTTTCATAGTTTTTGGACTCTTATTTCCGTGTGTCTGTGTTTAATTTTCTTGATACAGCACACCCTTGAGAACTTCTTGGAGATCTGGTCTGGTGCTGGTAAATTCTTTCAGGTTTTGTTTATCTGAGAATGTTCTTGTCTTTTCTTCCCACCTGAAAGATAATCTTGCCGGGTACAGTATTCTTGGCTGAAATTGCTTCTCTCGTAACACTTTGAATATATTTTCCCATTCTCTCCTCGCTCGCATTGTTTCCGATGAGAGATCTGCTGTTAGCCTGATGGGATGTCCTTTGTAGGTAACTTGATGTTTCTCTCTTGCCAATCTTAGTATCTTGTCTTTGTCTGCGGTTTTGGTCAACCTGGCTATAATGTGTCTTGGAGAAGATCTTCTTGGGTTGATTCTATTTGGGGTCCTTTGTATTTCCTGGGACTGGATCTTCGAATGCCTCTCTAGGTTTGGAAAGTTTTCTTGCAGGATTTCATGGAATAGATTATCAATGCCCTTATGGGTCTCTTCACCTTCTGGAATGCCAATTATCCGGATATTTGGACGTTTGATGGTATCCAGTACTTCTCACATATCATTCTCAAATTTTTGAGCCATTTTCTCAGTCTTCGTGGTGGACTTTTCTAAGCCAGCCATTTTCTCTTCTACATCTGAGATTCTATTTTCTGATTGATCTAGTCTGCTTTTAATACTTTCAAGGGAGATTTTGACTTCTTGTATTATAGACTTGATCTCTAGCAGTTCCGTTTGAGTCTTTTGTAAAGTGTGTAATTCCTCTTTTAGATCTTGCAAGAATTTCCTCATCTCCTGGAACTCGGCAACTTCTTTCTCCTTTCTCTTTAGCAGTTCATTATCTCTCTTTTCTTCCATCTCTGTTAGCTTCGACATTACGAATGCTCTAAATTCCTTATCAAACATTTCCATGACTTTCACCGAACCGCTTGTGGATGAAGGAGAGTTACTCTTTTCCATTGGAGGAGAGGTATTTTCTCGTTTTCCCATATTTCTCGTGATCCGACGGTGATTTCTTGTCATCTGAAGAATGGCGTGTTTCTTTCAAATTCTTGAAGTTAAGCCTCAATGTTCAGGAGCAAGCAGACAGAGGTGTTCTAGAATCGGATTGCCGTTCTGTAGTGATAGCACACTAGCTTTGCTTGCTGGAGGCTGAAGTATGAGTAGAAAATCTTCATTTCTCCTGTGCCTGAAATATCTAGTTCCCAGTATCCATGTGGATTCTTCTCAGAGAATCTGTGCCACACTTTTTCATCCATTCATCTGTTCATGGACATTTGGGTTGGTTCCATGTCTTAGCAATCATGAATAATGCCATAGTACATACAGATGTGCAAGTGCTTATCTGACTAAGTATTCTCCTGTCCTTTGGGTACATACCCAAGAGTGAAATTGCTGGATCACATGGTAGTTCTATTTTAAGGTCTTTGAGGAACCTCCATATTGTTCTCCACAGTGGTTGGACCAATTTATATTCCCATCAACAATGCAGATTTCCCCTTTCACCACATTCCCACCAGCACTTATCATTTATTTTTTTAATCTTTGCCATTATGACTGGGAATTTATGAACTCATTTGGTAGCAAAGAACAGTAAATTACCATGACTTGAACAAGTGTGGGTGTGTGTGTGTGTGTGTGTCTCATAAGTAGGAAGTTAGGGACCAGCAGTTAGCGTAATGGCTATGTCACTGGACTCCCATGTAATCGACTGTGGTTCGTGTCCCAGACCCGGTGGTTTAAAACTCATGCCGGGCGCGTGTGCCTGCGTGCCCAATATCCCGAGAGGAGAATGGAGGAGAAGGGATTGCGGCATGGCCATTCCCCCTGGGGGTTGATTTCTCGCTTTCTACCTCTCTGTCTGTCTGGCGAGCGCATGTGCCCTATAACAAAAACCTCTCAAAAAAAAAAAAAAAAAAAAAAAAAAAGGAGGAAGTTAAAGTGCTAGACATTCAGGACTACCATAATGGCACAATGATGCCACCAGGAATTAAAGCTGTTTTCGTCTCTCAGTCCTCATTGTGGATTCCTTAATTCTTTTCTGTTTTCTATCTCACAAATGGAAGATAGAATTTTCACCTGATGTCAGCATTCCTGGCAAGAAAAAAGGGGGAAATTAAGTATTAATAGTGAAATTTTGTCTTTTGACTTGGGAGTCAACCTAAACTTCTGACAGTTCATTGGTCAGAACTGTGTCACAAGAGTACCCCTGAAAGAAATGTAGAATGGGAAATTCACTATTGCCACTATCCAGTGTCTTTAGTAGAATCACAAAAAAGGGGAAAATAATCACAAATAGGTTTTGAAGAGTCCATCAAAAGTGTAATTCAATAAAAAATATTCAACAGAACGTATTTTTCCTCTCTCCTGTCTGTAGCTGAGAGAGCACTTATAAATCTTTGTAAATACAGAGAGAAGTGATTCCTCTTCTTTCCGTGCCAGTCCCCTCCATTCTCGCTGTCTGCAGTTATCTTTCTTTCTTCCTTTCTTTTATATGAACATTGTCCATCTTAAAAGTCAGCTATGGATTGCAGTGTCCAGTGCAGAGTAAAACTGTGGAGCCCTGGTCAGGAGTGGGCAATCAGTCTCCCCTGAGACTGAGTCTACAACCCCAACCCATAGTGATGATGACCCCCAAGTGACTGCTACCTCTGCTCTGGGACATGTTCCATACCAACATTGGGGTGGGGAGGCAAGAAGTGCCTCAAGCTGCCCACTGAATGTGCCTTTCCTGTCTCTCTGGCTCTCCCCTGATTTCTTTCTGTTTCCAGTTGAACCTTGTGTATAATCATGACTCCCTAGCTGATTTTAAATTTCCTGGGTTTTTGCTGCTGTTAAGAACCGTGCGTTGTTTTTATCTTCAACCCAGTACTGGGCCCTTAGCAGATACCTGGTGCATCATCAACTGTTCTTACAATTGCTCCTGACTACAGTGGAGCATCTCTTAA
Source organism: Tupaia tana (assembly GCA_026018925.1). Lineage (NCBI taxonomy): Eukaryota > Metazoa > Chordata > Mammalia > Scandentia > Tupaiidae > Tupaia > Tupaia tana. The sequence continues at coordinate 193,686,794 of JAKSZU010000001.1, read as the reverse complement.
TGGTAGTGATGAATCCTGCTAACTCATGGCCAATAGTGAAGTACTGAGTGATATTGTGGAGATAAATGTTTAGCACAGAGAATTTTCCAAAGGTCCTCACCGTGCCCCAGAGCAACATCCTCTCTGGAAATTCCATGGTTAAGGCTTCATAGGGTCCTTAAGGTCACATGTAACATCTTTGATTCAAGGACTGTAGAGACTCACTTTCTCTCTCCTGGCCTTAAACTTAGTTTCTTCTTTAATTTCTATTATAAGCTGAGATCTGACATTGTCTATTCCCAGTGCAGTGTCATATTCAGAGAAATAGCTCAACAATCAAAAAGTAATTAAAAGAAATACCACCTTTTACTGACATTTCTTGAAGAAAGTCCAAGGGATTTAATGCATAATTCATATCAATATCCTCATTCTCTGCCACTGTCCCCAAAACCTCTGGGTCCACACTTTATAATCTACTTCCTGCAAAAAATCCTACAGAAGCACATTTCATATGGCTTTTGAATCTTTGCCAGTTTTCCTATTCTCTTTTCTCTTTTTTCTTTTTAATGTAGGTGTAGGTTTTCCATTTTCACCATCCCAAAGATATTTCCCCCACCTCACAACATGCATAGAAAAACCCAAGGACTTCTCACAAAGGCTCAAAATTGTCCTTAAAAGTTTGGAGAGACAGAACTAAAAGGCAGTGAGAGACTTAGCTTTCAGGGGGCAGAGGAGGGAGAAAATTGAAGCATTTATAATTGAATATCTTTTAAATCCCCATCTCACTGAGAATCATCGCCAATGCCTGCCTAGACTTCCTTCCTCCAGAGTAGGAAGAGAATCCGTCTCACTGAGTACACGCAGCAGTGTGCTTGGGGGCAGAAAGCCAAGATTGGTTTCTGTTTATCATGGGAAGGAACTCAAGGTACTTAGTTTTAAGCTGCACTGAATCCTGGTATCATTCATCTGTTTATGTTCTCTTAAAAAAGCCTTTAAAAATTCAGCACAGAACAACAACAACAACAACAAAGCAAATTGTCCTTTGATTCCATAATGGCTTTTATTCCCCAGAACTGCAGTGTGCAAATAAAGGAAAGCAAATTATGTTCTGAATTAAACTTTTCTTGCTTCAGCTAGGCTGAGTCACCTTTGACGTTCCAATTTTTGAACAGAGCTGGCCGCACATCTAGAGCTATTTTAAAAGATGTCACGTACGAACTTGCAAACTTTAGGATGTTCTACTTCAGGCAAGTCCTCTAAAGGAAGGTAACTGAGCTGAATTTGCCCATATATTTCCCTAGGCTTCAGTTCCCTCCCAAATCTATTGATATCTATAGTAGCATGCAGAATATTAAAGCACAGTCATTATAGATGCAGGTCTCTCTGGTCTTCTCGGATGCACCACAGATGGCAAGATATGATCAGAGAAGGAAGATAAATGCAATAAACTTCTCCTAGCATATATCCCATGACAGGGAGAGAGGCAAATGGTAAGCAATATTTCAGTAAGCAACTTTAGAATGTTTTTTAGGCTTTTAAATGTCCATGAATACGAGCATTAGCCTATGATCTTAATAACATAAATAAGTCCATAGTAGATCCAGAAAAAAAAATGCTATCTGTGTAGGGCAAGAGTGATTCAGAATGTACATAATGAACATAAAGCAAAGGACCCTAAAATTGATATTCTTTATATTCCTACAGCCTTCCTGATGAGTCTGTTTGCTCAATGAATATATCCTTAGGGAAATATGAGATGTGAAATTAATAGCAGCTCCTAGATTTTTCTACAGGAAGGCATTGGAGCATCAATCTGGTGAGAGGGCCGATGGAGGTGCAGGATCTGTCTGGAGACTCTTTTCCTTTATAAGTGCAATAGTTTTAATAATGTAAGTATCCAGAGTCTACGAAGGTGTTGGTAGAAATCAGTATAGGATGGCTTCTAGCCCCTATTCTAGGCCACATCTCCTTAAGTGTCATATCTGTGTAGAGTCCAGTCTTCAGAAGAGTTTAATTATTATTGAAAATATTTCTGAGAAAGAAACACTTTCCGCACCTAGAAACAAACTCCCAAGGAAGTCACAAAATCAACTGGATGTGTCTTATCCCTGGGAATGTTAGAGACTATTTGGTGTATAGCTTGGGCATGGATTTTAGAGTCAGAGACACTTGTTTTCAAATCCCACTTCCACTATTTATTAGTTGTGTGACCTTGAGTAAGCCACTTTGTCTCTCTGATTCTCAGATTTATAAATAACCTAGTGTGGAGAGTTATGTCACTCAAGAGGGTATAAGCATAGTTCCTAAGACACGGTACCTGTAGATGCTTAGAAATGGTAGTTGTTATTATTAATATCATAATTTTTGTTTTTATTGTCATACTAAATCAGTACTTACCAATATGTTGTGCCTTTAAATATGTTATCCTCTTCATCAACTCAATAAAAATGGAGTTTTTATCTATTTTTTATTTTTATAAGTTTGAGGTGGTGATTTGTAGTCTTTTTAAAAAAATATATATATATATATATTTATTTGTTGAGAGAGAGTGAGAGGTGCCCTCACCAGAATCCCATACTGCAGTCCACTCCAGGTTTAGCTAGCCTGGGTTATGGGCATATGTACACACACAGCCAGGATGTATAAGGAAGCTCCAGGGTATGAACCTAATACCTTCCCATGTGGGTCAAGTTGCATTACCACTGCACCACTATTTTGTCTACTCGTTTTTACCTTGACCCAGACCATGTCATAGGTTATGAAGACATTGATTTCAGAAGTTAAAGGTTTAGCAGACTGAAAAGACTTGCACTTGAACGTCTAACAGTGACCTCGTAATTATATACAAGGTCATGGGGGTATGCTGACGAGGAGGCTTTAAATCCTGACTGAGGGCTGGGAGAGGCATCACAGGAGATGACACATAATAGCCGGTCCCAGTTGGGGTGGAGAATTGCAGACAGAGAGAATAAAATAGTGTGCTTACAGGGACTCAATGTTTAAAAGCACAGAGCATTTTAGAATGATCAGTCCTAAGAAACCAAAGCATAGGTTTAAAGTAAGAGAGAGGATCGGGATAGGAGAGAGTAGCATGATTTGAATGTGTATTATAGTCAGATACCTTGCACTGAAGAACCATAAATAAGTTTTAAACCAGGAACTGTCACAATAAGATTTGTGTTTTGGAAAGATAATTCTGGTGTGTTGTGAAGGGTTTATGTGGGAGAAATATGAGATGAGATGCAGAGACACTAATTAGAAAATTATTGCAATAAGGAGGCATTTTATGTCAGAGGCAGTGGTAATAGAGAGATGAAGGTGTATTTCAGAAAGAGAAGGGCATTAATCTGAGGTGAAAATATTTATTTCACATCTTAGTGATTATTTCAAATACTTGAAGACATTGTATTAAGTTTCTAGATCTTTAGTTATTCAAATCAAACATATCCCTTCCCTTTAATTATTTCAATTTAGAGTTATCTTTGTCTTAGAGTACTTCTGTGAGTAATTCAACTCTTTTTCCTCCTTTAATGTTAGGTGCTAGCTCAGCCTCAATGGTGCATTCAGTACAGTACTGAAGTATAGTCCTGGAAGCCACATAGTCAACTGTGGGTTGGGATCCCTGGCCAGGTTGACCTGAGACATGCTGGGTACACCTGTATGCCCACAGTCTTGAAAAGCAGGAGGACTGGGAGAACGGGATTATGGCCAGAGTAGCCTGTCTTTCTCTTTCTCTTTCTCTCTTTCTGCATGCAACCACACTGGCTTTTATTTATGATTTTTTTCTTCTCTTTTAGAGGTTTTTGCTATAGGGTGTGTGCGCTCATAAGAAAGACAGAGACAGAGAGACAGAAAGCAAGAAATCATCCCCAGGTGGATGGCCATGCCGCAATCCCTTCTCCTCCATTCTCCTCTCAGGATCTTAGGCATACACGCACATGTACCCGGCGTGAGTTTAAGCTACCAGGTCCGCAACTCAAACAGCGGTTGACTACATGGGAGTCCAACGACATAGCTATTACGCCAACTGCTGGTCCCTTAATTATGAAATTCTTTTTTTTAAAGTTTAAAAATGTTTTAAATTGGGGCCAGTAAGTGGCATGATGGTTAAAGTGTTAGTCTCCCACATGGATGACTGTGGTTCAAGTACTGGACCTCAACTTGAAATTCACGATAGGTTTGTGTGCGTGCATGCCCCAAATCTCAAGAGGATTTGAGGAGAAGGGATTGCCTCTCCTCTGGGGGGGGGGGGTGATTTCTCAATTTCTTTCTCTCTGTCTCTCTTTGTGTCTTCAGTGTGCACAAGTGCCCTATAGCAAAAAGTCTCTCAAAAAATATTTTTAATTAAAATACATTATTTATAGTGAAACCTACACTTCAAATATGGATGCATAACCATCCCCTACCAGATGCTTTATATCTATGAATTTTATTATTAAATGGCACTATCTTTTTTATTTAGAGTCTTACAATAATCTTGGCATTTTTGAACTTGCTATCAACTAATATTCATATATACTTTAAACTTTAATTATTGTATTTTTACCTTTTAGCAAATTATTAGCAAGGTTTCCCTTTATCCACATAATCTGATATTTTGACAGGCTGAATTAGGTAGGCAGGCATCTGGATAAAGCCCAGAAAATATTTTAAAACAGCTCATGTTGCTAATAAGTGAGAGTGACTGGTGAAGAACCAGATCTAAGTTAGCTGTTGATTTAGACCTCTATAGAATAAATCATGGCTCACGGTTCATAATCATGTTTCATGTTTCATAAACATTCATCTTAAATGTGGAGTCTAAGACACCTGACTACAGAATCCTCCCTACCCTACCCCTAACCAAGCTATTTTATAGCAGTGGAATTTATTGGAAAATGGAGACTCGATCTTAGAGAAATATATTTAGGCTTCATATCAGCCACAATTTATTAACAAATTCACACATCATTTCTCATAAACCTAAATCATCTATGTAAATATGATATAGCATAATGACAATCTTATAGAAAATAAAAATTTAAGGAGTTTTTATTGATAAACTCATAGAGTGCCTTAGGAAGATTATCCTCTCTGTACCTCAGCTTCCTCATCTGTGAAACAGGGAAGACAGCGGTAATAATGATCATAGTTGAGAATTAAATAATAATATTGGTAAAAGAATTAGAATTCTGTTGGGTTGTAAAAAGCACTAGTGAAAAAGAATAGTACAGATATTTGTTAACTAAACAACACAACAAAATAATACACCAACACAACAAAATAATACACCAACCCTGCATGGAAATGAGTGAGACTCTCACTCCTACTCACTATTCTCTAGCTTACTCTCAGCTGATTGAGAGTATTTTACATTCATCAAGAATCATTTATGAGGCACACACTATACTCCAGGCATTGTGTTTAACTTGTGTTTATAAAAGATTGATGATACGGTCTTTGCTAGAGAAATTTAGATTCCAGTGGTATAACAGTAGCTTAAACCACACATTACCACACAGAATACAAGGCTAAGACATTTCACTGGCTTATAAACAAGTCAATGACTTCCAACCCAAGAAGTTGTTACATATTTACATATTTTCTCTAAAAATGGATATATTGGAAGTAATGTGACTGATGTGATGAGGGCTTGGGGACTATGTTATGTTTGTACCTAAAAATAAGTACTTAAAAACATAGGCACTTAGATGAGAATTACTAGAGGTGCAGAGGTGACTAAAACACCAATGAGCATAAAGCTAGCTAAAGGTGGAAAGTAATTGGGATGCATTTATACATTGTGAAAATTATTTTTGCTAGACTATTTCAGACATTGTCTTCTCAAGCCCCTCCTTTTTTGATATAAGATAATAAATAAGAAAATAAAAACCATAACTTTATTTGGTTTTAACTGTGCATACTGGACACCAACACAGATCAATAAAATATTCATTCCCAGGTCCAACAGGTGACAAAGTCGTTATGGCACTAGATTCCCATGTGGCCAACTGCTGTTCAAGCCCCAGATCCAGCAGCTTAAAATCACACTGGGGCATGTGCATGCCCAAAATATCAGGAAGAGAAAGAAGAAAAAAGGACTGTGACATGGTATCTCCCCTGAGGAGGGTGGTGATTTCTCACTTTCCCTCTTACTGTCTCTGTTTCTGTCTGGCGATTACACCTACCTTATGGCTAAAACTTGAATAAAAAAAAATGCTCATTCCTATCTGTATTTTCCAACTCCCATACCTCAACCTAATGTTAAGTGGCATTGTGAAAGCATTGCTCTTCAACTATGCTACTATGCTTATTCCAAACATTTCCAATCATCCCTCCTTGATGACCATTTTTATAAGTCAACTCCCCTCATAGTTATATAATCATATACTAACTGGGAAGACAATTGAATGGTGAGACTAACCACAGCATTTTTTTTCCTGCCTATAACCAAAGCAAAATCTTAGTTACTTTAAATGCATTAGATGATGAAACTTGTAAAATAGAACTCTATCCAACCATTTTTGTCACTCAGGAGACAAAGAAAGATTCTATTTGCCACCACCTAATCCCTCTATCGTTTCTCCTTCTCTTGGGATTATAGGTGTTCTGGAATATTGCAGGGTAGAGGTAAATTGGACAGAGTCAGGCAAAGTCTGTAGGAACAGAATGGCACTTCATCCATTAAGATTTCACTGGGTGCAGGAGCACTTCCAATGAAAGTCAGTGCTCCCCTTACAGCTAATAGGAAGGTAGCCTAGTTGAAGCCATGGCAGTAGATTTTGAATGGACCTCTCTGGAGTAAAGTCAGATGGTCTACAAATTATGATGTGACACCCATAGACCTTTTTAACACAACAAAAATGTGCCTATTGGAAGTACTTTGCTAAAACTCCTTTCATTCCTGCATGAAGCCTGCAGATTAATCTTTCTTTTCTTAAAAAAAAATCTTACTTTCTATTCTTTGCTTCTCGAATGCATTGTATCTTATGTTTTTGGCACAAAGGCAGTTAAAGTTATGCATTAAATAAAATTTAGGCACTTGAAAACACTAGAGACAGATTGTCAGGTTTTTTCTGCTTTCTACCCTGATAAACTTGAGGAAATGAACCAGGAATCTATTTAGCTGCTTGAATGGAGATATTTAGGAAGAAGAAAAGACAAGTAGAGAGGAAGGGAGGGATATAAGTAAGCAAAAGTAAAATTGGCTAGCGTTTCAAACACCTCTACAACAGCCCTATTAAACATAGAGTCCTCCATGTTTTATGGACCCTAGAATGAGACTGTAGGGCTCTAATGCCTGTTCTGGCACTTGATAGCAAAGTAACTTTCAACAGGTTATTTCACCTCTGAGGACCTCAAGGATGTCCTTTTCTGTGACTAGGCATAACAACAACACTCCTTCTTACATGTCGTTAAGGAAATATTAACATACTAGACAGGCACATGAGCAATCAAAAGTTGAGATGGTTTATTTTACTGTTATTTTTTACTTAACAAGTTCTGATAAAGCCATTATTACACACAGACTTCTTTTCCAGACTCCTATTTATCAAACATACAAAAATACATTTTACCAATCCTGAAATTGCCCACTATTAGGATGGGGTAGACTGGTAATCATGTTATTACGGTTTCACAAAAGGTTAGTATTAATACCCTGTAAATATGCAGACAAAAGATTTGGGATTGAGCTTTAGTTGCTAAGGATATAACGATAAGGGAAAACAAGTTTAGAGAACAATAGAAGAGACTGGACTAGAGGGGAAAGTGATTTCAAAGCTGAGCCAATGGTGCAGCAGCTCTAAATCTGCCTTAAAGGTAACCACCCTCTAAACTGCTTCCCTGCTGGCAGGGTATTTTGGCTTTTGTTTGTTTATTTACTTGTTTTAGAACTGTTTCATTTTATTTATTATTATTCAATTTGACTAGAGAGAAACAGAGAGAGAGAGAGAGCAGGAGAGAGGGAGAGTGACAAAGCAAGCCACCAGATCCAGGACTTGAATTGCAGTCAACCACGCGGGAGTCCAGCATCTTCACCACCATGCCACCTGCCAGTCCCTATTTGTTTATTTTTTGTTTGCATTTTGTTTTCCTTGTTTCTAACAGAAGATTATTTTCCATGTGAATACATTTCTGGCTATAGAGAGGAAATCAATGATAAAGCAGGTTTCACTTTACTGATCTTACCGATTCTGCACAGCGAAAGCTGCTCATATATACATCTAGCCAGGTCAAGGGGTACTCGGCGACAAGTCAGACTTGTTTCTTTCTAAACTGCCTTTTTTGGTCCTTCAGATCCAACAGGGCTGAAAGGGAAAGGGGTCTTCTTTAGCTTCACACAACCTAACAGCCATTTTGATGACAAGAAAGCAGCGTTGCTTCCCAATGTGTCTTTGTTCGAGTGATAGCAGGCCCATTGAAACCTCCTGATGGAGCTCATTGAAAATAATAGGCCCTATTATCTTCACTGGCAATGCTGCCATGAGAGCTTCAAAAACTGAAATAATGACAGCACATATTGCATGTACAGTAGAAAGGCACAGTACGATTATAGGCAATTTCTGGCTCTCTTCTGCACATCTCAGTGGATGAAAAGGGGGCAGTGGGGCAGGCCGCACCACACAAAGAAGGGGCACTTTGTCACTAGGCTGCAATACACAGGGAAAGGGCATTTTGTCACTAAGCTATTCCAATGCATAAGGAAGGGGCATATTGTCACTGTTTTTTGGGGATGTTTGTTTATTTAGAATTTAAATGCTATATATCAAATAATTTACAGAAAGAAAATATCAATTTCAGAATCTCTTTAGAAACCATGGCTTGGAAATAGCAGATCTTCAATCCAGTATTAAAGTACCCCTCACTTGGTAACTTGATAGGAACTGCCTGCGTGAAACCAGCAGGAAATTTCTGAGAAACAGCAAGTACATCACAAAGGCCTTCCCTTCCCTAAGTCAGCTCGCCCTGCAACCCTAGATATTCCCAGCAAATACTATTTTCTGTCCACTGGAATTGGGAGAGACAAATGCGGAGGGAAATAAGCCTGGAAGGAGGGAAAACATCAGCCCCTAGAAAAGTACACTGGGCCGGGAGAGGCCTATTAGGCTGTGAGAAATTATCAGGAGAAAAAGTCCCCTGAGGGTTCCACAACAGCTGAGCAGGAAGTGGCTCCCTCAGGAGGAGAATGGGCTCCATTTCATTAAAGGTAGGAAAAAAAAGGAATATTTGCTTTTTGGGGCAACTTTTTTTGTGTCTCTTGTTATAATCTCTGTTTTCGGAAATGAAATGTCTTAAAACCACTAACCAACACACAGACATTATTTTTTTTTCATTTGAAACAACTCTAAAGAACACAGCGTGCCATGTACATCACCCTTGGGGCTTATATTTAATATAAGAACAAGATGGTCTCCCTGCTTGCCTGATGCCTGACTACAGCTGAGGGAGGCCCGTGGCAGTAACAACAGCATCATCCAGCTATTATGACAAAACAAGAAGTGACAAGGAGGAAAAGAAGATCTAATAGAAATGGCCCACAGGTCTGTCTGACAGTTGAGCCAGGTCATTATATTCCCCCAGTTCCAGGTGGGTAACAGTGAAGCAGCCCTTGGAGTGTACTAAGACCTATAGCTACATAAGAAGTAAACTTTCTCTCCCACCACACCCTTCTGACATGTCCTCCTCTTCAGTATGGCTTGAGAGTACTTCCTTTTAGGAACTTAGCCAAATTTTATTTGAGAGCCATAGAGACATATGCCAGTACATCTCACCAACATGCACAATCATACATGCACACATGCAAACATAAGTACCATGCCTGACCCCACCACATCACATTGGACAACAGAGAGACCTGAGCCAACAAAAGGCAACTCTAGCAACCCACGGTGCTGGCTTTCTGGGCTGGCTGGCACTGGTAAAGTACTTATCTGGGCAGGCTTCTGCTCCCTTAGGCATGCATGTCTGCAACTAAACTAAAACTAGACTGAAAGCTCCTTAAATAATAAATATAAATACTAATGCTACTACTAATAATAATAACTAAACAATAAAAATAAGTATCTCTCTCCAAGTTTGTCACCTGGTGAGTGTTCCTGAGGTATTTCTGAGTGAAACTGTTGGCCCAATATCAAAATGATTACTGCTAAATGTAAAATATGGGAATATTTCTGAGAAAAAAATGATCTTTTTGTTTACATTTTTCACTTGTTTGAAATCTATAAGAAGTGAAATTCAAGGCCTGAATCTTATTATAGTTATGAATTCAAAATAAATTTCCTCTCTTCCCTTTAAATATGGCAAGGCACTTTACTCTCAGACCATTTCACTGTAACAGGTGCTTTCCCCTGAATTAGATCTCTCAGTAGCAATTCTTCTTGTCTACCGTGTTTGTGTTGTCCTCTTATCTTTTTGGCAAAGGGTGTGGATGGTGAATATTATTTATTTACTTATTTATGTGTTCATTTATTCTTTATGCAAAATGCTGATTTCAAAATCTTAACAGCGGGGGAACCAGCAGTTAGTGTAATGGCTATGTCGCTGGACTCCCACGTAGTCGACCGCGGTTCGCGTCCTGGACCCGGTGGCTTAAAAAAACTCACGCCGGGCACGTGTGCGTGCGTGCCCAAGATCCTGAGAGGAGAATGAAGGAGAAGGGATTGCGGCATGACCATCCCCCCGGGGGGGGTGATTTCTCGCTTTCTATCTCTCTGTCTCTCTCTGTCTGGCGAGCGCACACGCCCTATAGTGAAAACCTCTCAAAAAAAAAAAAAAAATCTTAACAGCGGGACCAACAAATGGTATAATGGTTATGTTGCTAGATTCCCACGTGGTTGACCATGGGAGGAGAAGGGTTGTGGCATGGCCATCCCGCTGGGGGCGGGGGGTGATTTTTCACTTTCTGGCTCTCTCTATTTTCCGGCAAGTGCACGTACCCTATAGCAAAAACCTCTCTAAAGCAAACAAACAAACAAGCAAGAAAAAAAATAAAACAGACAATAGGAAAAATTATAAAAAGCATTTTATTCTTCTGAGACCTTCAGTTTTTCAAGATTATTGAAGTTTGATACAAGAATAACCTAATTGGCATTCTTACTGTGCTCATTTAAAACACCCATTACAGACACTACCCTAGATTTTCTAAACCAGGATCCTTGGGAGAGGCTCTGAGAGTATACATTTTTAAACACACATTGCAGGTGATTCTTGTCCACAAAAATGAGTGAGAACAGTGAGATTCAGGGTTCAGAGAACACACCCACGTCCAAGTTTCTCAGTAAAATTTAACAATTATAGCTAACAAACAAAATGAATAAGTTCTATATCACCTCTCAAAGCAGTCTCTCAATACTACACTGTTTTCTGCTCACAGTGTAAATGCAGTATTGAAATGGCTTTCCAATGTCATAGATTTTTGTTCTAAGGGGGTGGAGGGAACGCTTAGCACAAAATATCAGAGAACATGCTTAAGGCATGTCCTACTGTAGAGTTGGTGATGAATTAAAATATGCTGATTGTTCAATAGCACTCTCAGTAGCATGAACATCCAGAGCACTAACCTTTCTTCAAAAAGTGCCTGGGGGGAACCAACAGTTAGCATAATGGCTATGTCGCTGGACTCCCACGTAGTCGACCGCGGTTCGTGTCCCAGACTCGGTGGCTTAAAACTCACACCGGGTGCGTGTGCGTGCGTGCCCAAGATCCCGAGAGGAGAATGGAGGGGAAGGGATTGTGGTGTGGCCATCCCCCCTGGGGGATGATTTCTTGCTTTCTGTCTCTATGTCTCTCTCTGTCTGTCTGGCGAGCGCACGCACCCTATAGTGAAAAACCTCTCCAAAAAAAAAAAAAAAAAAAAAAAGTGCCTGGGGATTGTTCAGTCTCTCTTCACTCATGTACCTAGACATTTTTTTTTAATTATTTCATTTATTTATTTATTTATTTGTTTGTTTGTTTATTTATTTATTATTTTGCAATTTGACCAAAGAGAGAAAGAGAGGGAGCATGAAAAAGCAAGCTATCATGTCTGGGACACTAATGTGGTAGACCATGTGAGAGTTCAGTGCCTTAAACACAACGCCACCTGCCGGCCCCATATCTAGACATCGAACCATCAAAGTGAATCAACGTTATGGGCCTTACCTTCTACATGACATTATTGTCATTAATGATCATGTACCAACCAGTGATAACCACTAATTTCTTGATTTATTATTTATTTTTAGAGGGAACTAGTAATCTGAGAAAAAAATTTCAAGTTAAAAAATATTTAAATTCAATAGTGTGTTTTATGTATAATACAAAATTTGCACTTCCCAGAACATTATTTTATTTCTGCAGCTTTAAATGCATATACAAACGTTATTGATCTATAATGATAAAACCAAATAACTCATGTTCTTTTTTCATCTTTAGAATCACGTGCATTCACTGTGTATCTTGTGTTAAAGCTCAGAAATACATAGAAGCACAGCATTTGAAGATGCACGCTTAGAGGATGATGAACCATTATAAACATCTTCTTTTTTAAAAATTTATCTGAGAGCATGTGCTTTTGCAGGAGAGATAGAGAGAAAACGAGGAGAAAGTGAGGAAAAGTGAGAAAGCATCCCCCATGGGGCATGGTCACACCACAATCCCTTCTCCTGTATCTCTGCCTCCTTTAGGAGTTTGGGCATGCATGCACGTGTGTCCAGCATGTTTCTCAAGCTGCCAGGTCCAGAATTCTAACCATACAGTCAGCCACATGTGATCTAGCTATGTAGCCAGCACGTCACCAGACAGACCATGAATTTCTTTTGAACTAAACTCATGAGCCTGGGTCTGCATATGTCAGGATTACTATATAAATGGGAATTTCTAAATGACCTTTTATGAAGAATATAGTGTTTATTAAAAAATAAGTAATAAACTGTTATTTTGAAGGTCACATTATGTATAATTAAAACTCAACAGTAACCTCAGTGATTGTTTAGAAGTCAGACGAAGAAGGAAGTTTTTTACAAAAGACTATTTCATCACTGATATTGTTTAGAATGGTTGGCACATGGTGATAACGAGAAAAGCAGGCTATCTTTAGTTGGTTTTATTATTTATTTTCAATTTTCTGCAAACAATACACTTACTGCCCGCACCTGGGTTGGTAGATCCCATTTTACAGCTGTAATTAGACAGTGAAGAAAGTTCAGCATCTGTATTTATCTCTCTTTTCCTCAGTCCTATGTAATCTGCCTAATTTGAAAAACTGGACTGTCAATTTCACCTTAGTTGTTAGGGGACTTTTTCTTTCCACTGTGTATGTGTGTGTGTGTGTGTGTGTGTGTGTGTGTGTGCACGCGCGCACGCACACACACATGGTGTTTGAGACAGATTCTTCTATGTCATAATCCTCTTGCCTCAGCCTCATGAGTAGCTAGGACTACAAGACTGTAACATCATGCCTGGTATTTTGGGGTACTCTGGGAACACAACCCAGGTTTCCCATGTGGCCTCCACCTCCTAAGTAGCAGCATCAAAGAAGGCATACTACAGTTTATGGGCCTCTTTTCCACTCTTAATAGTTGTGTTCTTTGGATCATGGCTTACCAGGCTGGGCAACAGATTCCCAAATGAGTATCACTTTATGGCAGGGAAAGAACACAGCAGGGAAATAGTTGTCTGGTTTTATATCATCCATGATTTTACCTAACCTCAAACTCATGTCTCTGCTCGAGCCATTCTAGGATATTTGTAGAACTGTGTTTGCTGGATAATTTATATTTGTGATTTTATTTCATATTCATGTCTTCTGGGAGACACTGAGAGGATTTTTTTTTTTTTTTTTTTTTTTTTTTGTGAGAAAAACGGGTTCCATGAGTTTATAAGTGGCAGAGTTACAATTAGTGCTTAGGAATTCTGCCCAAATCCTTCATCTTTGCTCAGATTATCTCTCTTAGGAAACATTACTCTTACTTTCTGCACTAAATAAATTCCTTTTTATTTTTTAAATGTTTATTCATAAAGCATTCTCCCACTATTTCACTTCTAGTGAAAAGGATAAAATATAACATGTACCTAATGGCAAACAGTTCAAAATGTCTTCTATAATTTGCTTTGTTAAATTAGCTTTCTGTAATCTTAAAGCAGAAATTAATATAAACTTTTGTTCAGATAGGCTGTACATTTGTAGAGCTACATCTAGGAGCAAATTCAGATTCTAGTCCTGAACAGTTTCTAACTTGAACATCACAACTTTTCAATTTTGAAAACTTTTTAATCCTATCTCTTGTCATTATACTTCATATCACTGGAATATTGTGTATTTTTCTCATACTGTTAGTCTCATTTCTTTCTCCACCAGTATTCCCAATTGAACTCTAACTTAATTGACCAAAAAGGTGGTGTTTTATGATCCTCTTATGTCCTGCCTTCCCCTCTGGCACTTAGCATATTTCTAAGCATGTAAATAATTTTGAAGGAATTATTTTTAGTCAATTGCTTGGACAATCGATTACTAAGAATATTTTTTTGTCATTGTGTTGGTTAGAATTCTCCATGGAAACAGAACCAATGATGCACATATACATAAAATAAGGGATTTATTATAGAAATGATCATACACTTACAAAGCAGAGAAGTTCCACATTAGGCTGTTTGCAAACTGGACAAACAGCTGAAGCCAGAGAGCTGGTGCTGTTCAGTACAAGACCTGCCTGGAGCCTTAGGGCGATCACAGGCCACAGGTTCACACACCTTTGGGCAACTGCTGCTATGAGTCCTGAGTCCAAAAGTTAAAGAATTTGGAGTCTGTCTGACATGAAGAATGCAGGGGCCAAGAGACAGCAGCAACAACACAGCCAAGGGCCAAGTGGAGGAGCAGGAATGAGGCAGACAGATATGCAGAAGTAGAATACAGCAGCTCTGAAAGGAAGGGTTAAGAGTGTGGGAGGATGAGAAGATACAGATGACTCCACTTTCTCTGTTTCTATCTCCAGTGCTCTCAGCTGATTGGATGGTACTTGCCCAGAGTGAAGGCAGGTCTCCCTCTCAGCCTACTACTCACAAGCCACTCTTGTCTAGTAACACTCTCACAGACTTTGAAAACAATGTTTGACCAGCCTTCCAGGAATCCTTTAATCCAGTCAAGTTGGCACCCAAAATTACCCATTACAGTCATTAATCAGTTCTCTAGCTCTTGGAAAAATTATTTTCTGTTTTTTTTTTCTGCATATTATAGGCACTTTCATTGGCATATCCTTATTGTTCTTTAAGACCTCTTTAAATTTGGTACAGTATTTTGTCCTTCTCTTTATATCAGCATTTAATCTTAGCATTTTTCAGATTTGGAAAGCTCTTCTGGGCCTATATTCCTGTACTGACATGTTTAGTCCTCTTCAGTCGTACCCTCTGTTGTGTGCACTTGGTTTTCCAGCTGTGGACGTATGACTACCTCACATAATCTCAATGCAACAGTCATACATGTGAAATTTTAGAAAAGTCTGTAGGTTTGCTTTGGTAAAAAGGAAAAATGAACTGTTCAGAGAATTCTGGCTTTGAAATTAGGCTGGAAATTTCCATTAGTGTCCTAGTAACAGATGAAAGATACATCTTTTTATTAGACGAATGTCCTTGAAATCACCTGCATTTAGATTACAAAAAAAAATCTCACGTGACTATGGTTATCAGCAAGAAGGTAGACTGATAAAATTAAAAGATTGCTGAACCGAGAGTTCAAAGACTATGAACTCACTAGACTGTCAGGTCTCTGAGAGAATAAACTGTCTGATTATTAATATTCATATTCCTAGCGCACAGATGTTTCTGCTTTATGTACATCCTAAGAATGCTGTCAGATGAATGAGTGAATGAATGGATATATGAATGAGAAAGAAATTACATACAGCATAGCTTTAAGTCTGGCTCTACTACATAATAACGAGGTAACACAAAGTCAGTTAGTGACTTTCATTGCGTCAGCTTCTCCATATGTTTTCTTTTTAAAGAATTATTTTACTTAACTTTATTTATTTATTTATTTTAATTTGACCAGAGAGAAACAGAGAGAGAGAGAGTAAGAGCAAGAGAGAGAAAATGAGAAAGCAAGCCTCCACCAGATCCGGGATTCAAACCACAGTCAGCCATGTGGGAGTCTAGCACCCTTATCCACCACACCACCTGCTGGCCCCACTTCTCCATATATTAACATGGAACTTTAAATGATCCGTTGTCTTTATTGTGGAATTGTTATAAAAGTAAAATAATCCATGCTTGCTCATGGTAGCTAGATAGTAGGCTTTGTTAAATGGTAATGCGATACAGTATGAATTAAAAATAGATTTGGTTGCAAGTAAAAAATTTTACTAATTGTAGTTTAAACAAACAGTAGTTTCTTTCTCCTCTGAAGTACAAAGACCAGAATTTAGTTCATGCCTGCTTTAGTCAGTAGTTCAGTGATGTCAGAGTCTGTGTCTCTTCCATTCTCTCTCCCTTTCTCCCAAGATTACAAAGATCTGTAGCAGTCCCAGGTATCTCACTGCATTCTAGAAAGAGTTATGTAGGACAGAGGCAGGGTGATGCCAGTTTTAGTATCTATTTTCTTTTACCTGGAAAGCTAATTTCTCCAGAAACTTACATGAGAGACTTTCCTTACTCCTCCCACCCCCAACCCAGGTTCTACAGAACAGAACTGTTACATGACCACTCCTAGCAGTTTCAAAAGTGTCAGAATTGTCTCAATTGGCTTAGGCCATTTCATAGCCTAGTGATGAGCATACTCTGTCCAAATGAAATTAGGACACTGTGAGCAAGAAAAATGACATCTAACCTAGCCTTCCACATAAATATCTGGAGAGATAATGAGAAACAAGACTTTAAAAGGAAAGGGAAAAACCATTATGTCAATTCTTCCATGGATGTGTGTGTGTGTGTGTGTGTGTGTGTGTAATAATAGCGATGAGAATTTAACCTTTCTCTTCTTTACTTACTGACTCCAATTTAGAAAATGACTCGCAAAAAGTCATCTGGTATGTGAAGTCCTTAAAGTAATGGGTACTTTCAGAATTAGAATTTTTGATGCTACCCTGTGATAAACCCTGCTTTTCTAGCTTTGCTAAGTTAGAGTGATGGCCACAGTCTTTGCCATAGCAGAAACATTAGTTGATTCTCTAACTGCCCTGTGCTTCACTATTTAACTGTCGGTACTGAAAGGAGAAGGTATTCCAGATCGTTGCTGGGAAATGCCTACCGGAGAAAGAGTCACGAGAGCAGTAATTATAGTGCATGGTAGAGCAGCACATTTGGTCTCAGCTGCTCCCAACTGATGTCTTCTCTCTTAATTATGGGATCAACTCAGCATGCCATTTCTGTAGTCTCTGGTGACCCACAAGCTTCTTTTACATGAGTATGTCTGACACACTTGAATAGGGCATTCATTCCATCATCTGCATGACTATGATCCGGATTGCCCCTCCTTCCCCTTCCCATATCCTCTATCAAATTGTTCTGCTTACTTTCCACTATGAAAGTGACTGCAGCCTACTGCTCTGATTGTCTGCTTATTTATGAAGTCAGTGTTTACTCTGTTGAACCCATCAATGTTTAAAATGGGAGAGAGGGGGACATCTGTGACCCAGCCTAAGACAAGAGGTCACAATTTACAACTGCCAAATTACCAAGTAATTTTATTAAACCAGCCACTGAAACACAAGGAAAAGGTGCTTTTAAAGCCTTTTGATCACTTGGCTAGAATACAACTACTATAAAATACAATGATTCCTGTGCCTTGGTTTGTTTTTATTTTGTTTTGTTTTGTTTTGTTTGTTTGCACATTTAGTAAAGCCCAGATTATTTACAGTTTGTCAAGAGGCTTCAGGGTTATATTGATACCATCCATCTTTATTTTAAGGTAGGTACACATATTCTACTGCAGTAAATTTCTTATTTCTAACTATAGCCACATAAAAGTCAAAGATCCTATAAAATAGCCAGAAGACTCTTGTTAATAACCTATATCTATAGTAATCACTATAGCCCTGCCTTTATATTAATTAAACATACCCCCTGAAAATAGTTCATTTTCAATACAATACAGATAAAAGTTTTCACTTTATTAGCCATCTATAGATTGGTTTCTGGATTCATGTAAAAAGCTGTTTTATTTTTTAATTGTTTTGTCTCAACAAAGTAAAATCATTCTGTTCTTGGCTAATCTTCTGAATTTGATTCTTTACCTTGTAGTCAATTTGGGATTAATATGAATAGAACAATTTGTTCCACATGAATTGGAAGGCATTTTTTTTTTCTTTCTCCTGTTGCTTGCTCAGATACTGTGAGTAACCTGAATCCAGGGAAAGTGAGATGCAGTATTCTTACTAGGGGGGCCTGGTCATTGATCTAAAGGTAAAAGCAGCAAGGCCTTTTTGTTTTTTCTTTTCTCTTAATACTCATCTATATTCATTGAGCAAATAAAGGATTGGAGATTCAATATTTCAAAAAGATGGCTTATGGTTTTAGTCTCATCAAGCTAAGAAAAATACCACCAACTAGGTGATTCAAATAACGGAAGCTTATTTTCTCACAGTTCCAGAGACTGGGAGTCTAAGATCAGGATGCTAGCATGATTGGGTTCTGGTGAGGGCTCACTTCCTAGTTCTCAGAAACCATCTTCTTCCTGTACCCTCAGTGATAAGGAACTGCAGAAAGCAAGCTCTTTGCTATCTCTTTTCTAAATGCATAATAAAATCTGAAGACCCATATTTATTACCTCAACTAAGTTAATTATCTCTCAAAGGCCCTATTTCCAACTACCATCACATCAGACAGAAGCGAGGTATTCAACGCATGAAGCAGAAGCAGGACACAATTCAATCTGTGGCACTAACTAAAATAAATAAATATCTTCCAGCAGTAAACACTAGAAATTGTTCTAGGAATACTGTAAACCAACTATAGAATACTAAAGACAGAGAGCACATCTGAGAAGGTATTAGGCAAATTACTGGCAATTGACAGAAAACTTTTCAACAGCAATAGGGTCAGAAAACAATGAGATGGTATCTCTAAAGTACTGAGGAAAATTATCTAGTAGACTAGAAATTTACATATGGCTGGCCTCACATTCAACTGTGAGCCCAAACTAAAATTAGTTCATGAATACACTCAGGAAAAAAAATTAACTTCAAATGAAGGTGGGGGACGATAAGCAATCAAATATATTTTGCTGTTTTTTATACTTTTCTGTATGTTTGATATGTCTTATTGTTAGAATAAAACAATTATCGAGACCTTTTAAACTAATGATGTAAACATGGTTTTCTGCCTCTCTTTCCTTCTCTCTCTCTCTCTTCTTCTTCCTCTCACCCTCTCTGTCTTTATCTTTCTAAAGGACCTAAAACTCCTTCAAGACAGTTTGATTATTATGCAC
This sequence comes from Tupaia tana, assembly GCA_026018925.1. Classification (NCBI taxonomy): domain Eukaryota; kingdom Metazoa; phylum Chordata; class Mammalia; order Scandentia; family Tupaiidae; genus Tupaia; species Tupaia tana. The sequence continues at coordinate 193,667,437 of JAKSZU010000001.1, read as the reverse complement.
TATAGGAATAATATCTGTGAACTTTTCAAGAATCTTCAAGAATATTTATAACCTGTAAAGAAACTTTACTGACTCCAATATATATCACAAAAACTGAAAATTTTAAAACTTTCTACAATGCACAATATTGAGAACCATGATATCGCAATTCCATAAAACATCCACTTCTTGGGACCAGCAGTTAGCATAACGGCTATGTTGATGGACTCCCATATAGTCAACTGTGGTTCGAGTCCCAGACCCGGTGGTTTAAACTCAGCCAGGTGCGTGTGTGTGTGCGCATGATCCCGAGAGGAGAATGGGGGAGAAAGGATTGCAGCATGGCCATCCCCTCTGGAGGGTTATTTCTTGCTTTCTGTCTCTCTGTCTCTCTTTGTCTCTCTGGCAAGCACACACACCCTATAGCAAAACCTCTCAAAAACAAACAAACAAACAAAAACAAAAACAAAAACAAATCCACTTCCTTAGAAGAATTTAAACGTTCTTACTGTGAAATAATTTCCATCCATATAAGATCATTCCTAAAATTCAAAATCAATAAATAAGACATTAATTTACAGCCAAATAATTTCAAAAGCAAAATTATAAAAAGGAAACTTTCCAAACTGTTTACATTCCAAATTTGTTTTGGATGTGGACTCTGAGTATGCTTGCTATGACATTTGCTATAATGTAGATACCGTCACTAAGAATAGAGGGCATAGAGGCTATGCTGGTTCTTCCATGACCAAGTTATTATGTCAGTGGCCTGCTCACAAAGAATATTCACTGTATAACACGTAGAAAGCTTGGATGGGTTTGGTCCTACTACCTCGTCTCTTATTCTCTTTTTCTTTCTCCATGGTTATTATAAGTATAATGTTTATTGAGTTATCACACATTAAACACTGTGCCCAGAGTTCCAAATGTCTTAACTCTTTTAAGTCTCATGATAGGGTTAGAAAAATAGGCTCAATTAACTTTAGTTTATAGATATGGAAATTATGGCTTAGAGACTTATATAACGTGCCAAAAGTCACACCGGTACAAAGTGTTGAATGAGGTAAGAAAATTAGCTTTTCTGACTTCAGTGCCTTGCTCTTGCCCATTATGTTGTGCTGCCCTCACAGTCTCTATAGAAAGTCAGAGATTGTTGTCAGACCTAATATTTGCCAAATAAATTCAGTTCTCTTTCATTATAATTTCTAAAGGGTTGGAAGGGAGAAATGCTATATAATATGGTTTGAAATTTCCAGCAATGACCAGAGGGCAGGGCCCTTAGAGGTCCTAAGCACTGAAATATTGTGACTATGTAGATATTTTTGTCCCTCTCCACCCTCTACCTAATTCAAAACATAAACAATGCAGAACTTTAAAATAAGGAGATGGTCAGATTCCTAGTTTTTTCTGTGAAGATTGCTTTTTCTAAAATACCATATATTGCATTATTTCAAAAACTATTTTACTTACCTTATTTTGCTTGTGCCCAAAGTATGAATTTGGATAATATTAACTTTCAAAATGATGATCTTTGAATAGAGACGATTGCCCTCCATAAGACAATCATGAATGGGACTATTTCATTAAGTTGGAGGTTTCAGCAGGACAAAAACCCCTCACCTTCCCCAAGAGAGAAAGAAATTCTCAAGCAGACTACCTTCAGATTTCATCTGTACACCAGTCCCTATGGGTGTTCAACCTGCAGGCCCACAGTACAGATTATGGACTTGCCAGTCTCTATAATCACATAAGCAAATGCCTTATGATAAATTATTTTTGACATATGTACACATTCTGTTGTTCTGTTTCTCTGTAGAACCCTAATAGTCTATTAACTAATTCACATTGTCCAAAAGGCCTGCCCTCAGATGAGTGTCCCAAATATGTGCCTTTTCTTTCTTAATGTTAATGTCTGAATTCTCAATTCATAATGGTCTCACTTACTTTGCATGAGATAATTACTTATGTAATCACCTTGAATTTCTTCCTCTTACTTCTATGATGCTTAGATGTCTACAACTACTCTGTTTTCTCAGGTCTCCTATTGAAATGGTTTAGGAAATAAAATTAATTTATGAGCACGAGCTTTGAAATCAGTGCTTCATTTCAGTCCCAGTGCCCCATGGCCTTGGGCATTTCACTCTGAATCCTACTATCCAAATGAGTAAAGTATGATGATCACGAGAGACATTACATACTAGGTCATGAAATATAGTGCCATGGAAATGTAAGTGTTCGATACATATTGCTTCTCATAGGTATTTCATTATTAAATATGTAAGGATGCATGTGTTCCTCACTTTGAAGATACAGTCTTTAGTGATTGGTGAATGTGAATTTATAAACGACTAACTAAAAGGTCCTTTAGAAATTACTTTATGGACCTATAGGAAATTTGAGGACATGTATAACTGAGAGACCCTGAACATGAGTTGGGCATATGTACTGTATTTTAAATATATGCTCCTATGGGTGGTGGCAGGCAGCAAGTAACCCCAAACTCTGTGGCAACATACATGTCTTAACCTCCAGCTATGATTTTACTTACCTCCATTGCTAAAAAAAATCAAGAATACTCTTTGCTGCCTACTGTTCAGCGGCTGAAGACATGATGGGCAACTGTGCTGATCCTTTCAGTCCTTTTCTTTTCTTTTACTGGTCTAGCAAATACAAGTTTGGCCACTACCTCCTCTACCCAAAAGATGCCCTTCTGGATATTTATTAAGAACCAATTCATCTGCCTATGGGTTTTCACATAACCTTCAAGCTCATGAGAGACAAATTTGTACTTTTTTTATATTCCAGCTATCCAACTGCTTTGAATGGACTCCATGAGATACACACTTTAACAAGAAAAGTATCAGAACATGTAGACCAATGTTCCCATTAGAATTTCTTTTGAGGGGGCAGCTTTTGGAGTGGTGATTAAAGCAGCTGAATCTCACATGGCTGGCTGTGCAATTCAAGTCCAAGGCCCGGCAGCTTGAGAAACATGCTGGAGGTATGCACATGCATGCCAGACTTCCAAAGGAAGAAGAAATAAACGAGAAGGAAATGTGGCATGACCGTTCCCCATAAGGAGTGCTTTCTCCTCTCCCCTTACCTCTATCTATCTATCATCTATCTATCTATTATCTATCTATCTATCTATCTACCATCTATATAATATATGTGTGTTTCTCTTTGGCAAGTGCACGTGCCCTCTGGCAAATTAAAAAAATAGTAATAATTTCTTTTTGTGTCCATTTCTTTTCAACATCATACGACTTCATTTAAAACAAACAAATAAAAACAAAAACCCATCAAATCTAGCAAGTTTTAGCACTGCTCATGGAATTTCCCTCCATCTTCAAAAACATGGGAACCAAGTGAGCTTCAATTTAAACCCTGCTGTGTATATGAGACTCTGACAGCCACGACTTACCCTGGATTTGCTGCAATGTTTGGTTCTCCCAAACCAGGGTCTCAGTGAATTTTCTGAAGCTGGCTTTCCTGAGGGCCATTTTTTTTATATGAAGCCCTCATCTAATAAACAATTGAATTAGTTCACATTAACCACCATCAATGGCAAATGTACACAAAACATAAAGAAATCACCTAAAATAATGTTTTTGAAGCAGCTGCTAAATTAAGTAATGTATTTGTTTTATTGCACATTTGCATAATAGGGCAAACGAGAAGCTCTCTGTAACAGATGTGCTGGTGGCAGGGAGATTTGATTACTGGCTTCTGTTATTAATCACTGCACAAATCTTAAATGATTTGTTTCTACAGTTTGATCAATTTACATCTCAGAACCTACATTTATGCACACAATGTGGAGATAAAGCATCTGTTCGCACCTTTCACGGAGGCATTCATATATTTATGGGGACTGAAGTTTTGTTAACCAAGGCACAGGAGACTTTGGCCAAACACATGACAACTTTTGGAAAGATCCCATTATTCCTCATAGAACTAGTTAATGAACAAAAACTGTTTTGTCACTTTCAGAACAATTATGTTCTAATGTCTATTGTTTTTTCTTTTCTTTGAAAACAAACAAAACATATGTTATTTGAAGCTCAAAGGTTTGAACTGCAGACATTCCTATTTCCTACAAATCACTCCAGAATTTTAAAGAATTACAGGGCATCATGGCATCATTGAGAAACACTATATGTTGTTTTAAAAATTACCTTTCCCGGGACCAGCAGTTGGTGTAATGGCTATGTTGCTGGACTCCCATGTAGTCAACCGCCATTTGAGTCCTGGACCCAGTGGCTTAAACTCACGCCGGGTGCATGTGTGTGCATGCCCAAGATCCCGAGAGGAGAATGGAGGAGAAGGGATTACGGTATGGCCATCCCCCAGAGGGGATGATTTCTCTCTTTCTGTCTCTCTGTCTTTCTCTGTCTTTCTGGCGAATGCACATGCTCTATAGTAAAAAGCTCTCAAAAACAAAAAAATTACCTTTCCCCTTTTTGTTGGACATTTGACATTTCATAGTACTATATCTATGATTTCCATCAGCATTTTAAATGGGTAGAATACATCTTAAGATGGCGTGCTTAAGTGAAAAAAAAAAAAAAGTAAAAACACAGGCTGTATAAATTTTGTTTCATTAATTTCCAATTAAGTATGATAAATGCATTGGTTCTACACATAAATATTTCCCCAATAAGTCAGAATACTAGATAATGAAATATTTTTCCATTGTGCATATTGCAGTTACTTTGTAAGCAAATGAATATTTGAAATATCCATAGAATGAAGTTAACATACCAGCCTGTTGATTCCAGAGGCTTATTTGCACTATGAAGATTGTTTATTATCTTTACTTGCTATAATAATTTACCATTTGGGCCCTAATATTTCCCCTAATGTTTTATATATATATATATATATATATATATATATATATATATATATCCTATTTGATCAACTTTGATCTTTTTTGACATCACAATAACTAACTGGTACAGAAGAGAAAGCAATAGGAACTTTAGTCTTCATGCTATCCTGTTTTCCCAATTTTGTCTCCAATTTCTTTATGGTAGAGGGAAAATAAAGAAAAACAGAACTCAGGTCTAAAATTAAATGCATCATTTCTGAAAACTGGATGAAATTTCAGATAAAAGCTTTGTTTTTAATGCCTAGGAAAAAATTAAAATGTATATATTTTTCTCAGTCAGAGGCAAGACTGTTATGGTTGCAACCCCTGCCTTTTTATAGTTCATCCTGGGAGCTAATGAAGCGTTGCATATTGGTTTCAAATTCAAAGCATATGTAGTCACTGAGGCATTTTTTCTTTATATAGCATGATTTCAAAAGGAGCCCCAGATGTGGTCATCTTAGAAAATATAATTTGGTTGAGTACTAAAGAACTTTTTCCCAGACAACAAAAAAACCTTCCCCTTTGAGTTGCCTATGAGAACACAAACTGGCTGAGAAGTATATTCACACTCTCTGTGAAAAATGTACAAGGGCTGATGAAAATATATTAAAGGACTGGCATGTCAAGGCCATGAAGGGCATTGGGCAAATTTGGATAAATGTGTCCAGGTTTCACAGAATCAGAATCAGAAGTGAGTTAGAGGACAATGTAAAAAGATGTCGAAGAGGATAATGTAATCCAGACAACAAACTTAACAGCATTACACATCCAGAGCCATCTCCGAAGTCATTAACGCTGTTGCCGGGGGTGTCTGCCAAAGAGCCAGATGTCATTCTGCCACAACTTGGCATCTGATGGTTGTCATTTATAAGAGAGAATCGAGGGAGGACTGTAATTAGGTGTGTGCTGAGTGGAACCCTTCCTTCTGACTCCATGGGGGCTTTTTCTAGTCTTAAACACATAGAGAGCAAAGCAGGGGAACTGATCTGCCCTTTGGATTCCAAAAGGCTCATATAGTTATTCCCTGGAGGAAACTGCATAGTTTACAGGTTTTTTTGTTTGTTTGTTTGTTTGTTTTTTGTTTTCACACATGAAGCATTCATTGTGCCCTTTGGAAATCACGAGCATGTTCCTGGACCCCAAAAGCTTCTGTTCCCGTGAAAGAATTATACTGTAAACACATTGGTTTCAAATATACCCTGGTAAGTGTTGTGTTAGGGATGTTGGTTTAAAATTAGTGCTGTGGGACTGCAAAGAGAGGAACAACAACTCTTTGGAGATTTAGGGCAAAGGCTTCACAGAGGAGAAGATATGAAAGGATGAGCAAGCATTTGGCAGGTGGTAAAGAAGTGATGAAAAGGTGTGGGCATTCTAGAAGAAGTCAAGAGTAGACCAGGTATATGGAATCATTTATGGAGTGGAAGGGATTGATGCCTGGTGAGAGCCTGAGGCAGCAGACATTCTAGATGAGGCAGATCAAGTTGGGGAATAGATGAAGAAAATGCCCATTGAATTCTTAATTCTTGTGTTTTAAGAAAAGCTTATTAATTTCTTCCAGGAAAGAGCAGGATAGATAGAGAGACAGACAGGTGCACCCCAATAGAGTCCTCATGCTGTCATCCACCTCCAGCTCCAGCCAGCCAGAATCCCAGGCATAGGTGCCACAAGAATGCACAGGGAGGCCTACATACACGAGCCGTCTGGTGTGGGTCCAGCATCTCAGATCATTGCTTTACCACTGTGCCATCAATTTCACCTGAAAATTGAATGTTTTCACAGGGTAAATGTGAATCAGAAACATATTCTAGCTATCGATAGGTAGATATATCAAGATAATGTTAAACTCTGAACACTAAGATTATAATTGGTTTTGTTTTGTTTTGTTTTGTTTTGCCAGTGGGTGCATGGGCTCACCAGAGAGAAAGCACCCCGCAATGGGGCGTGGTCACACCACAATCTTTTTTCTTCTGTTGCTTCTTCCCACCAAGGTTTTGGGCACACAGACACTACACCTTGCATGTGTTTCAAGTTGCCAGGACTGGGACTCAAACTGCAGGAAGCTATGTGAAATCCAACTCTTATAACCACTTTTCCATGGTGCTGGCCCACGGATGTTTTTGTTTGTTTGTTTGTTTTGTTTTGTTTTAGTGTCACAGTTCTCTTCCATTAACAAGTAGAAATTATGCCATCAGAAAACACAAAATCCCAGTAAATGGATGTGCGAGAACACACTCCAGGGTCAGGAGGCACTTGAGAATGCCATTGGTGGCACCAGATCCTGAGTTAACCTGAGAAGGATCAAGACCTCCTGTAGATCAACGGAGCAATAAGAAACCACTTGCCACCAAGACACACCGATTTCACTGGAAGCATCCTTCCGCTGGCTTGGTCACTCTGCATTTTACAATTCCAAGACAGCCTGATAGTCCCCAGGGGCCCAAAGCCCTCCTAAAACACCCAGGGAATCTTCCTTCATCCATCCCCCACTAGGTAGAAAACCCAAAGCTAAGGCAGAACACTGACTAAATCGGTTTCAACAATAAGATGATTTCACATAAAAGGAGTTCCCAAGCTGGAAACTGGAAAGGCTCGAAGATGCTGAAGTCCTGGTCTGCCCACCTTTCTGTGCAGCTCCAACTTTCCTCCTTCTCAGTGCCGACGCTGCCTGCTATCCAGGCATCATGTTTAGGAAGGATGAACAGAGACGGATACTTCCACTCATGTCTTATTGGAGAAAAGAATTAGGCCAAGAGATATGCATAGCGGAACAACAAAATCTTATGGCAGGGTAGACTGAAAGTACAAAGCAGGGGGAAATAAAAGTACGCTCCTGAGAGGTGGAATGAGCTGGTTCCAAGGGTGGATACATGCGTTCAGACCTCTGCATGATGTGTTTTTTTTTATCCCAGCCCCTCCCCTTTCACTTCAGTACAAGCTCAGTTGGTTCTTACTATGTAACAATTGTTCATGAGTCAATGCAAATAAGTTCATGAGCTAGCCTTACTTGAAGGCAACCAAGCTCAGTACTAAGCATGCACCTAGTTAGATAAGCTTCTCTGTGCTCCCGCCTATCTTGAGAAGCAGGATGCTCCCAACCACCAAACAGCAAAAAGGGCAGTTTGGGGAGTTTCCCCTGGGTGGTGCCACAAGCCTATAGATCCTCCCCTTTCCACTCAAGTCTATCTTTTTACCTTCCCTAACACTGGGAAGTGATAAAAACAGGATAAACTAATTTTGCCACAAGATTTTATTAGGGCAATAAGCTTCTTACTCTCAAACTTCTGCACAGGGCCAGACAGTGGTGCAGTGGTAATGCAACAATACCCACACAAGAAGGTCCTTGGTTCATATCCTGGGACCTTTCTTTACATACTGGATGTGCACATGTTCCTGTGATCTGGACGGGATGAGTCTGGGAATAGATGGTAGCATAAAGGCCCTGCTGGGAATGGCCCTCTCTCTCACTTTTTCTCTCTTTTTCTCTCTCTCTGGCTCTCATGGAAGAAATTAATGAATAACCTAAAAAAACCTGTATGCATTTTGGGAACATTTAATACAAAGTTTTTGCCCCAGTAGCACTCATGGGAAATGTGGGACAATCTCTCTGCTTCCTAGCATCAGAAGACTTTGATAAAGCTAAAGTCCAGGCACAAATGAAATATACTGCTTGCCATTTAATTACTTTGCAAGCAGCATTGTGGGCATCGTGTGAGGAGAAAAGTGGACCCAGCTTTGACATCTGCGATCCCAAGGCAGCCCAGTGGCTTGACTCTCAGGCTAGACATGAGTGAATGCCCAAAATCCTGAGAGGAGAATGGAGAAGGAATTTCATCATGGTCATCCCCTGGGAGGTGATTTCTCAATTTCTGTCTCTCTGTCTCTGTCTGTCTTTCTGGCAAGCACATGCACCCTATAACAAAATCTCTCTGTCTCTTTGGTGAGTGTATACACTCTGCAACAAAAACTCTTTCTCTCTCAAAAAAAACCAAACTTTTAAAATACCATTTCTAATACCCAAAAGCATGAGTATGTCAAATTTGTTAACTAAAATTTTGAAACATTGCTTGGAAAAACAGAAGAAAATCTAGATTAAAAGGTAACTACGTTGGATCCAGCAGATAGTGCAATGGTTACATCACTGAAATCCCACATAGTCAACCACATTTCGAGTCCCAGACCCAGCGGCTTAAAGCTCATGCTGGGCACATGTGCATGCATGCCCAAAATCCTGAGAGGAGAGGGGATTGCGGCCATCCCCCCAGGGAGTGATTTCTTGCTTTCTGTCTCTCTGCCTCTCTCTGTCTCTCAGATGAGCGCACATGCCCTGTAGCAAAAATCTCTCTCAAAAAAATAAATAAATAAGATAACAAAGATAACTATGTTAATGAGTTTCAAGTTTCAATATTGTGAAGATACCAGTTTTCCTTAGACTGACCTGTATAACACAATCAATATTCTAGGAGGCTTTCCTGAGGAAACTAATATATTGATTCTAGAAGTCCTATAAAAATGTAAAAGAGCTTAAGTAGCCCAAGCAGCTCTGAAGAGTAAAGAGTTGAGAAGTTAGCAATACCTGCATTTAAGACATATAAAAAGATTAGTATAAAGTTAGTTATCAAGTCGGTTTTGAACTGGCTTAAATATAGGCAACTAGATCAAAGAAACAGAATAGAAAGTCCAGTATAGACCCACACATATATAGACAACTAAGGCAAATTTGTAGGACTAGGCATTGTCTTTTTAATAAACCATGCAATTCATGCTTTGAATCAAACAAAAATTGTTCCAAATGGATCATATACCTAAATATAGTATCAAAATCTAAAAAAATTTAGACTACATGGGAAAAAAGTCTTTGTGACCTCAGGTTAGTCCAGTTTTATTGGTTAGACACACACACACACACATACACACACACACACACAAACAAATCCATGAAACAAAATATTGATAAATTAAACCTTATAAACATTAACAATTTCTACTCTTTAATAGTTTAAAAAATGAAAACATAGGACACGATTGGTAGAAAGTATTTGCAAGTCATATACCTAATAGAATTATTTTATTCACAAAATAATAGTTCTCCTTTATCCACAGTTTCACTGTATGGTTTCAGTTTCCAGTGGATAACTGTGGTCTGAAAATATTAAATGGAAAGTTCTGGAAATAAACATTTCATAAGGCTTAAATTCCATGCCATTGTGAATAATGATGGAATTTCACGCCATTCCAGTCCATCCTGCCAGGATGTGAATCATCCCTTTGTCCACAGTATCTCCATGTTGTGTGTGATACCAGCCCATTCGTCACTGAGGAGTCATCCTGGTTGTCAGATTATTGCTGTGGTATTTCAGTGCTTCTGTTTAAGTAGCCATCATTTTACTTAATAAAGGCCCCAAAGTGCAAAAGTAATGGTGCTGATAGTCTGTTTATGCCAAAGAGAAGCTGTAAAGGGCTTCTTTGAGTAAAAAGGTGAAAGTTTAGGGAATGGGGTACTATTGTGCAATAAATAAGAATAGACAAAACGACACAATAAATAAGTCTCACAATAATTATGTAGGTAAAAAAGAGTAAAAATAAGAGTGCATATTATAAGCATTCATATTTTAAAGGTTCTAGAAAACACAAATAAATAGTGAAAAAAAAACATGCATGATTATCTGGAGTGGGAAAAAGGAGGTCAGAGAGAAGTAAGAGGTCAGGGGTAAGGAAGCTTTTGTTGGTCATATGTATGTTTATTTTTTTTTGATTTGGGTGATAGTTTCATACATGTATAGTGTATAAAAACTTATTGAAATCTACACATTCAATATGTGCAGTGTATTTTATGATAAGTATACCTCAATAAAGGTGTTAAAAAATATATAGGCTTGAAGTCAATTGTGTCTAGATTAAAGTCTCACTTGTTCATTGATGTGCTATGTGCCTTCAGACAGGTTATTTAACTTCTCATTTTTATTTTAAATTGGTTTTGTTAGAATCCCTTCAAACTCCATGGAGGTGATGTGAATGTAGGTAACAAAGTGTCTTAGATGGGAAGGTAGAGCTCTTGTGTTGGTGAAGTGCAGGCTCAGCCTTCCCTATTTCTAATTGCTCATTCGAAAAGAACCGAGAAATTCTGGGAGAAGGGGATGATGCAGTCAGGAGAAATATAATTCCTGTCCTCCATGGAGCTTTTACCATATTCACGTATGTCTGATGGACTTGTAGGATAATAAAGGAAATCACATTGCTGGAAGGATAATGAGAAGCCCTTGAGGTGGAACTTCCCAGAAGGGAAGAAGTGTAGGTGCTGTATAGAGGCATACTCTTTGTCACTATGGTGATGGAAAAGATACTAGAATTGATACTAATCCAGCCCTCCTGAAGATAGGAGTGCTGTCTGAGGAGAGGACTGAGTTCATGGGAAATGACAGGGCTATCTCACTACCTTCTGAACACATTAGGGTACCAACTGCTTTATTGTGGCATATCCCAACTAAATCAAACACAGGGATAGAGCCTCTCTAGTCACAAAATCATCCATGAGCAATCAGGTATCCAGTGTTGGACACCCCAGTAGTGTTTCATCAGTATTGGGAGTGTTGGGTCTGCATCCCAACTAGTAGTGAGAAATGGCAGCACTGATTTTTAGATAATATTAGCATCTTTGGTGATTACTCAAGTAATTAAGGTGTGAATTTTTCTCAGGCAAGGTTTTGATAGTCTCCCAAAATAAATGAATAAATAAATAAAAATAAAGCCCTGGATATTCATTTTAACAGAACTACATCTGTCCTTATTGAAGGTAGCAACTAAGAAATGAAAGTCACAAATAAGAAAAAGAAAAATTGCATTAAGGATATATTTCTATAGCATGTCTTTAGAAAAATACCACATTTCCAAACCCAATTGCACTTTTCTTTCCTTAGCAACACTCAAGACAGTTCACTATCCTCATCTTGAAACAGTTCTCTTTTGACTATGATACTCATGATTCAATTTTTCCCCTATGTATTTATTTCCTTCCTGCCTCTCTATCCATCTTTTTCAACTGTGTTTCTCCAATCCAAACTTCTTTCCTCATCTCCACATCTTTGTTCCCTACTATCTAACTAGTACCTTCATACGGATATATCATAATATGCCAAATTTAATTTATTCTTATCCTTCCTCACCTCTTCTACCTTTAGTCTTCACCATTCCACCCAGGAGGATTGAGCCCAGAGACCTTGGAATAGTCCGTGATTTCTCTACGCTATCATTCTAAAAACCCTATGCAGTAAGAAATTAGTTTTGTGCCAGCAGGTGTCATGGTGGTTAAGGCGCTGGACTCCCACATGACTGGCTGTGGTTCAAGCCCCAGACCTGATGGCTTGAAAACCACACCAGGCACGTGTGCTTGTGTGTCTAAGATTCTCCTTCTAAGAGGAGAAGAAATTGTGACATGACGATCCCATACAGGGGGTGATTTCTTACTTTCCACCTCAGTGTCTTTCTGTCTCTCTCCCTCCAGCGATTTCACATGCACTATGGCAAAAACCTAAAAAAAAGGAAAGAGAGAGAGAAAGAAGAAGAAATTGCTTCATGGCACTTAAATTATTCTCAATGAATCCATTCTGGTTATTACAGTTCCCCTGATCTTAAACATTATTTATTAAAGAATCAGTTCTAGAGTCAGCCTTTGCTGTGGTGGTTAAGGCAGCTAGATACCACATGGCCAGCTTCATGATTAGGGTTGCAGACCTGACATCTTGAAAAACATGGTACCTGTTTTGGGCCCAAAATCCTGAAAGGAAAAATAGAGATTGTGACATGACTATTCTTTATGGGGGGGAGGGTTCACTTTCCCTCTCTCTCTCTCTGCCTCTGTTTTTTGGTGAGCACTCACACCCTCTTAAAAATTAAAAGAAAAAAAAAAGAATCAGTCTAACATTGCAAGGGTTCATTGTAAAGTGTTTTGATACATAGTATGTAGCTTCTATTTTGTTTTAATATTTACTCCCAATGAAACGTTTAAAGTTTTTATTTATTTACATTATTTCTGATAAACACTGAATGTATAATGTCCTTTACATTGTGTTTTGAATTACAATCAAAATGAGTTCCAGAGGAATTTCCTTTTAATCTACTTTTCTGCACGAATACCCCTGATAAACCTGGCTCTCCAGAACTGCAATTCCATTCCCAGAGGTAGCAATACCTTTAGTCAGGGTGGCCTCTAGGGAATAAAGCAGGATAAATGGGATTAAACTGAAACAATAGGAGATTCAGGTTAAACACTTGGTGAAACAAGTTGAGAAAAGGTGACTTAGACATAGGAACAGTTTCCCTTGAGAATGTAGAAATATCTTCATTGTAAATTTTTTTAGTATTGTTAGATGAAAGCTGAACAAGGGTCACCATCTCACAGATAGCAATCCAGTTCTTTTCTCTTAAAAAAAGAGTTGAGAGAGGGATATCTTACACTATTTGAGCATGGGATTTTTTTTTTTTTTTTTGGTATAGGGCACATGTGCTCTCCAAGAAAGACCTAGAGAGATAGAGGATATAGAGAGGAAAGGTGAGAAATCACTTCCCAGAGGGATGGCCACAGTGCAATCCCTTCTTCTCTCAGGATTCTGGGCATGAACACACATGTGTCCATCATGATTTTTAAGCCACCAGGTCTGGGACTTGAACTGTTCAGCCAGCCATGTAGGATCAAGAGCCCTACGTTCCATGCCACCTGCTGGCCTTGAACTTAACACCCTGTGGAAAGGAAGCATTTTATGGCCCTTACTATATGAAATTTCTTCTATTCTAAGTATGTGCTGGTGACTCTGTAGAATCAGGCTGAAGAAACCAGTTGTCGTTAATGATGAAACATGTATCTCTTTTGAATGCTGTATTAAACATTTGTTTGGGGGCTGGATGGTGGTTCAGTAATAAAACCCAACGCTCTGTGGGGCTGATCCATGTGAGTAAGAACAGGATTTAAGTCCCAAGACCTCTCTGAGTAGGCACGGCACACATCTGTCTATGATTCTGAGCTTGCTAAAACTGGAGAAGATCATGGCAACAAGACCCTGTTGGGGGTCTTTATCTTTCTGTCTCTCTCTCTCTCTCTCTTTCTGTCTCTCTCTTGATTGTGGAACAAACAAATTAAACTTTTAAAAAATGGTTTTAGGGCTTGCCCCAGAATTTAGTGTTTAAGAGAGTCAGATCCCATGTGTGCAGTTAAAATCCTGGTCTTAGTGACTTGACAAACACACTGGGTGTATGTACATGGATGACCCAAATTCTGGCAAGATGGAAAAATGGAGAAGGCATTGTGGCATGACCATGCTTCATTGGGAAGTGTTTTACCCCTTTCTCTTTTTCTGTCTCTCTGTCTCTCTCTCTCTCTAGTGGGTATACGTGCAAATAAAATAAAATTGCTTAGGAGGGATTAGTTTGATGATATTGGTTCATGACTGTTTTATAAAGCCTGGTGGAGTTGTCTGTACACACTTAGCACTTAGTTGCTGTTGATAATGCTGTTAATGGAGTTAGTTCTCTAATAAGTGTAACAATGAAATCAAATTTTTTCCCCACAGGCTAAGGCCTGATGCATTCTTCCAGCAGATGGTGGTTTCTATTAGTCAAGGAATTTGTAATCAGAGAGACAACCCTATCTGCAAGGAGACAGAGCTCTATATTCATCGCAGGCTGTGAAGTGAGGAAATGTGAACTTTCCATATCAGTCATACCCATTCTTTCCAAGTTCATTGATCAGAAGTTCTGTGAAAATCTGATCAGTCAATTGCATTCTTAATTATTTTTTTAAATCATCAGTTCTTAATTTGGTAACCTGTCTATTGACACATGTCACCATTATTAAGAAATAATTACATTAGTTATAGAATAATGAATATATCACTCTGACATACGCAAATTAACACAATTAATAAACTTCTAGCAATTGCATTATTCCAGCAAATTCTAGCAAATACAATTCTTCAGCCTTTCTTGACTCCACTTACAGATTTGCAATGGAGTTCGTTGGAGAAGGTGATGGGCAAAGAACAGTCCTTCTTTATAAACTTTAGAGATATGGAATGGCTTTAAAGTAAAGGTTACATACTAGTTGCCTGTGGGCAGGATCGAATCTGCAGATATATTTTGTTTGGCTCACATAATGCTGTCAAGAAATTTGATGGAGAATTTTGATTCTATTGGTAATAGCACAGGAGATTAAATTCTCCATTGAAACATTCTAATAATCTCTAACAATAGTGACTGGATTGTCAAAATGGATTTTTACAAAAGGCAAAATTAGAAAATAACATCACATATTTGGAACTAGTTACAACACAACATTGGGTTGTCTATTACTGTATATTGTTTTTCCATTTTTTACTTAATTATATATTTCTTTGTTTGTTTCTCTTTCACTTTAAATGTCAATTATACGCCCTCTTTTATCTGACGCCTTACCCTCCTTTCTTTACTAAGAAGAATGATAGCATCTTTTATGAGTTTACTCATTTCCTCCTCTCCATCACATCATTTCTATCTTTAAGATTTATCTTCTTTAACTGTCATCCATTCTATTTCCAATCTCATAATTCTTCTATTAACTTTTCTCATTGTTATTTACTTTATCAAATCTTATAATTAATTAGTTGGTTAATTAATTAACTTAAAAGAACGCATGGAACACCTAACAGTAGGTGAAAAATTCATCCGTTGTCGAGATCTATACTTTTATGACTAAGACAGAATCAAGATCTTCCTGACAATAGAGAAGGTGTTTTAAAACCAATATATTATACAATGAGAGTATTTATAAAGAAGAATCTTCAAAGAACTATGAGAATACCGAAGTAAAGATGGGGGATTTATTCTGTCTGTATTGCGTGCAATATAGAGTGGTAGATGCAGAGACTGAGAGACACAAAGGGAGCATCTAAGATGAGGTGAACTGAATAAACCCAGAAGTGGATTTACTGATAAATTTGACTTTAGGGCCCTTAAAATGTTTTTCTATTATCACATATTCGTGTATTATTTACAAAAGTAAGATATTTTAGCCACTTCTATTTAAGATCATTTTCTTTTTCTACTCCAATATCTAACTTCCCCCTGGCTCAGGTGGCCTTGGAGAGACCGCAGGCTATTTTGGGGTGTGATTCAAGAATCTGGAGACAGTTTGTGTGAGTGTGACACATTTTCGTTGTCTGCAGCCACCTCCCTGTGCAGGTAAGTTACAGCTAGCCATCTCAAGTTAGATGTAAGTTTTAGGAGTCCTCTTCCCACATAACTCACTCAGAGATGGATGCACAGATACAGGTCTAGAGGTCGCATCTCACCGTGAATATTTTTGGCATCATCTGACACTACAAAAATGTACATAGAGATGGAGAAATAAGATTTAAAATGTGTCAAACCAGAAGTTTAATCTATGAAAAGTTCTAGTCAGATGTAAAAATTATTAACCAAGGAAGTTTTGATTTTATAGATGAGTGGCCAAGATGAGTGAAGTTCTCTCCTGCCACAAATATATTTAATAATGCTTTAAGATTTTAGAACTTATGCATATTAATGATATTAGAGACAGGTTTTGCCTAACTTAACATTTCTAAAAACTGATATGATCTTATCAGTAATGGCATATGAATGAACTTTTATAAATTATTAATTAAATGCTTTTACTTATGCAAGAGAAATTAACAGTTTATCTTTGCATGATCTACAGAAAATAAGATTACATGATTGTTGTTATATAAAGAGACAGAGTATGTAGACCAAAAAATGTTGGAAACGTATATTACAGAACTGTGTCAGAAGGTTAATTAATAAAAACATGCTTTTTTTATAATTTCAGAAACTTTGTGATATATAATAGCTTTTAAAATGTATACTATGTCCATTTTTTCTTATTCTGAATGCATCTTAATTTTCAAATTTAAATTTATATTTACAAATTTGTGTTTTTTTTTAAAGAGGGGGCATCTAAAATGATATATAAACTTTGAGGAGCATGAATCAGACTACATGAAGTTAATTAAGTTTTCTAGGCAAATCTGAGATTTTTCAAGTTACAAGAAACAGTCCGTTTGAAAATTAATAGCACATATCATTCAGAGATGCACTCAAATTCGGCAAACTCAAGTTGGGATACATCAAGGAGAATTCAATAAAAGAACAAAATCATAAAGTGCTGTTACCATCCTGAAAGAATGAATGGCGGGACCAGCAGTTAGCATAATGGCTATGTCGCTGGACTCCCATGTAGTGGACTGTGGTTCGCGTCCTAGACCCAGTGGCTTAAAACTCACGCCGGGCACGTGTGCATGCGTGCCCAAGATCCCAAGAAGAGAATGGAGGAGAAGGGATTGCGGCGTGACCATCCCCCCTGGGGGGTGATTTCTCGCTTTCTGTCTCTATGTCTCTCTCTGCCTGTCTGGCAAGCGCACGCGCCCTATAGCAAAAAACTCTCAAAAAAATTTTTAAAAAAATGAATGAACATAGCAATTAGCTGGAACCCAGAAAGAGGGAATCTGGTAGGGAAGACCTCCCCTGGGGAGTAGATAAAGAGACCAAGTAATTAAACAGGGATGAGTTGGGGAAAGACATTGCAGACACTCACTCACTCCCTGCTTCCAGTCTCCTGACTTTACCTCTCATTGTCCTAGTCCTACCTTAGCTTAAGCAAGCCTGGATGGGTTCCAATATGCCAGCAATCAGAAGGCAGAGAGCAAGAAAGAGAAGACATAAAGTGGATCTAAACAGAGCAGGCAGACAAGAAACATCTGTCTATCTATCATGAATGTGTGCATATATGAGGGTCTTGGAAAAGTTCATGGAGGGACCAGCAGATGGCATAATGGTTACTTCACTGGACTACCACATAGTTGACTGTGGTTTGATTCTCAGACCTGGTGGTTCAAAACTCACACAGGGACCATGTGTGGGCATGCCCAAATATCCTAGAAGAGAATGAAGGAGAAGGGATTGCAGCATAGTCATTCTGAGGAGTGACCTCTTGCTTTCTGTCTCTCTGTTGCTCTCTGTCTCTCTGGCAAGTGTATGTATCCTAAATCAAAAATCTCTCTTAAAAAGAAAAGAAAAAAAAAGTTCATGGAAAATATATATTATGAAAAAGCTATGCAAGGATTTAAAAATGTTTTCACAAATTCCATTCCATTAATTCCATTTCCACAAACTTTTTGAAGTCCCTTTATATATGTGTATATGTATATATGTGCACATGTGTAAGTGTGTACATTGAATAGTATGTGTGTGTGTGTGTGTGTGTGTGTGTGAGATATGTGTGTGGTATGTATAGTTACATTTAAAAATAAAATCTTTCTGTTTTATAATTTATTTAATTCACCTACTACTGGATAATAGATTACACATCCACTTCTACATACAGTTCTCTTTTTAATATGACGTATTTTCATAGGGTTATATAGTTCTACAGTATATGGTGAGTATGCCAACATTTGTCTTGGTTACCTCAAACTTTTCACTATTACACAAAAAGCCTATAATATACATCTTTATATTTTTTAAATGATCAACAATAAACATTTCCTTAAAATAAATTCAAGAAAATAAAATTGCAGAATCAAAAAGGTAACCATTTCAAGTTCTCACCACTAACATACTCTCCAGAAGGTCTGTCCTGTTTGTATTATCATCATCTGCATATTAGTGCTTATTTTCCCCACATCCTCATCAAGTTGTGCTATAAAATATCTTAAAAGATAGAGCTTTGAGTCTATTTTCCTACTATTTCTTAACCCTGAATGTTTGTGTAATCTAAAACTCTTCTCTTGGCAGTGAACAATGACTTCCCAATTTCTAATCCCAATAGCTATTTATCATTCTTATTGATGACCTTATAATACTTAATATTATTGACCTCAAGATCCCATTTGAAAAAAATCTCTCTTTTCTTTGGACCTGTGATACAGCCAATGCCTGTTTGGATTCTCTCTTTTTGTTCTTTTTCTGTCTTCCTTTTGAGTTCATCCTTTTCCTTCTTTCTGTTAGATACGACCATCTACTCAGATTCAGAGCTCTTTCCCTTGTTTGTGCATTCTGACAGGGTCCAGCAAGTCTTCTACACCTCTCACCTTTGTCTCTTCTTTTCCTCTGCCATTATGCCCAGTCTCATTTGAGCCCTTATTTTCACCTGAACGTTCAATAGCCTCCCAACTATTGCCGAACTTGCCTCTAGTTCTAGGTGTATACTACAGTTTGAATGTACCTCCCAAATGTACAGTATTGAAATCTAGGGAATCATTGTAAGAGTACTGAGAGAGTGGAGGTTTAATTGGATTATGGTATTGAAAGAAGATACCCTGGGGAGCAATCAGGCATCAGGGTAAGTTTCTCTTGATTGGATGCTTGTGGGTTTACAAGGAGACTGACACAAACACAGACGCATAACCTGTGCTTGCTCTGTCTTGCAGTGATCCCCCGTGCCATATTATCTACCCGCGAGAAGATTCTCACCATACGTGGACCCTGGACCTTGGACCTTCACAACCATGAGTTAAATAAACTTACATTCTTATAAATCAGTCAGACTCGAATATTTCTATCACTTGCCATACAACATATTGAAACATTGTGGGTATATTCCTAAAACATTATTTTTACATATGGCACTTACTGAACTGCATTATTTGGTGTCCTCTATTCCCACTACCATCAGATGAAACACAAGCTGGCATTTGGTATTCTTCATCCACTGCCCCTGAATATACAGCCTACGTTCTAGCCTAGCTGCACATCTTTGCTTTGCTTTTCCATCCACCTATAATTCTTTTCCTCATTTCTGCTCTTCGAAATTCTACCCTTTCATTAAGAGCTTACCCAAAGACACCTTCTATAAGAATCTTTCTTTAGTCACTCCTAATTAAAAACACCGTCTTTCAACGTCTGTTTCTTTCTATTTGATACGATAGTCAGTGTGCGAAGCTTTAACCTCTACTAGATTATAAAATGATTGAAAGCAGAATCGAGTATTATTCATTGTCCTCCAAGCACCCAGCACAGAGTTTTATTGCTGGAAGGTGATTAATAAATATTAATTAAGTGAGTGAGTCAGCCCTGCAGCAATTCTACTGAAACTTTGAGTTTATAGAAACACTCAGAGAAAACTCAGAAATAGCCCATTGGTCTTAGTTCATCTGCAGTTTCAGGGCTTATGAAGTATCCAACTTAAAGATTCTATGCAAACTTGAATGTCATGCTTCGAATTAAGCCACGAGTATATCTGCCCTAGGATGCTGAAAATGGCAACAGGATTTGTGTTTCATTTTTAACAATTTCTCACATTGAAACCAATGTGAATGGTTCAAAGCTGTCTTTGGTCTTTGCTCCTTGCAAACCCAGGATACACAGTTGACATCTCTGTCTCTATTGCTACCTTTTCGACTTACTCAGTGGATGCAAACTTCCTTCTCCCTTTTACCACAATTGTGTTTCACAGGAACAAGTTTAAAAACATCATGGAGGCATTTATTAGCCATAGGATCAGAAACAGGAAAGTGAGGCAAATCTCCTGCCCATTGTGACCGACACAGACGTTTTGCCAAGTTAACAAAGAAGAGGCACAGTGGTGTAACGTAGAAGGCAAACATGCAATTGCTTTTCTGCCTGTGTGCTTGCTTTTGCCTCAGCTCTGTGCATGCTTTGCCTTCCCTGAGTGACTTCAGGCTAGTCATTTCACTCATTTGTGCATGGAGATGGAGCATACCACATCCTTGCCTCCTACCCCACCTCCTAGGCTAGCAAGCAGCAGGCTGGTTGCTAATGCTCTGAGATCCTCCCAGCCCGGCCCAGAATCCCACACAATGAGATATCCTCCGTGCAATTTGTACACCACCTTTCTCAAGCATGGAGATGTCGCACAACCCAGCAGTGAACAATGAGGCAGCAGGAGGCAGCACCAACGGGCAACATCTAACATGTTCAGGAAAAACAAAATTAAGCAGCAAAGCTCTTTAGAGCAAGAGAGGCTTTAAAAGAGAGTTCTCTCAGGTAATGTAAGCAGCTGCTTTCTCACCGCTCTCACAAGGGCATGCCACAGGGCCAAATGAGCAACCCCTTCAGCCCCAGGAGAAAGAGCTGAACTGTAGTACGGACCAAATCCATTTATTTTCATGTCTCAATGAAAATACTGAATAGTTTGTAAATCACACACGCTCTGATCGCATTCCTTTTAAGAATACACAGCAGATTTCCTTACTCTGGGCACAGCCAATTTATTCACATAGGGGAGGCATTTGATCAGCTTTCTTGCACAGGGATTCTTAGATGAATGTGGCTGCTCAGTTTCTTACTAAATTAGGAGCTGGAGAGAAAGTGTGACCAAAGATGAGGTGATGGGAAGGTACAGGGAATACCATGTGGAAAATTTGGCCTATGTACTACAAGGATTATGTAAGTGAGAAATAACATTCATGTCTGGTCAGTTTTAATTTCAAACACAGCTTACAATCTCCAGTTCAATCACATGTTGACCCCCAATTAAACCATGCCATGTAGGACCCTGATGGCGCAAATACAGGGAAATCGCATTCTCCACGGCACTGTCCGAAGCAGAACAGAATGGTAATTTCGTATTTGGTCTCGTTTGTCAGCTTGCATTTTAATGTATTTTCTAATATGACCACCTGATCCAGAACCAAACCCACATTGTTCTTCCTGATAAGCCTGGGGGAAGAAATATCTCTAAGGCATCTTTGCAAAGAGAATTATCACTTTAAGTTTGCTGAGTTTCTGAGTGGGTGGAATAGGTTATGCTTTGCATTTCAAGAAACTGAACGAAATGCCACCAACAACACAGAATTTAAATAGTGGCATAACTGGAGCTCAGAGCATGCTCTTCAAAGGAAATGTAAGATTTGACCCACACCTGAGATGTGTGTTGTTATGACTATTAATTGGATCCACAAGTCATAGTTTTTAAATGGCCATCAACACAGTGCATATACTCAGTAGCTGTGATGGTTTTTAGGTGGTAAATGACAGGAGTTAAGTAGCATGTTAGCTTTGTGCATGAGAACAAAAAGGACTTCTAAAAACTTTTAGGTTTCTTATTTACTGTGAAAGCCTTATAACTATTGAAAGTACAGGTTCTTTAGAAACACTGTCTTGGTTCAAATATAGTCTTCAACTCTTGGCAGATTACTTAAATCTTCTAGGTCTTCGGACCAGCAGTTGGCGTAATAGCTATGTCACCGGGCTCCCATGTAGTTGACCACTGTTCGAGTCCCGGACCCAGTGGCTTAAACTCACGCCGGGCACATGTGCGTGCGTGCCCAAGATCCTGAGAGGAGAATGGAGAAGAAGGAATTGCAGCATGGCCATCCCCCCTGGGGGGTGATTTCTCGCTTTCTATCTCTCTGTCTCTCTCTGTCTTTCTGGCGAGCGCACACGTCCTATAGCAAAACCTCTCCAAAAAAAAAAAAAAAAAAATCTTCTAGGTCTCAATTCTGCCTACTTGAAATGGGGCTATAATAGCCTCATAAAAATGGTGTGAGAATTAAATTTCAGCAGCCACCCTCAGTACTTAGCAATATACCTTAGATCAAAAGTGCACTAGAGGTTTATTTTTATTAAGGCTCAGATTCGTGTAATCGAGTGACTGATACCTATCAGCATTATTTCAGTCCCTGTCTTTGAAAGTCTTGTATCTAGGGAAATAGTGCATCATTTTTTGGTCTTATCACCATGGAATATTTTGCTGTTGGGGATCCCTCGGTCCTCTCACTGGTGTCTTTAAGAACTGTTCTTTCAGGGGACCAGCAGTTAGCATAGTGGCTATGTCGCTGGACTCCCACATAGTTGACCGCGGTTCGAGTCCTGGACCCAGTGGCTTAAACCCACGCCAGGCACGTGTGCGTGCGTGCCCAAGATCCCGAGAGGAGAATGGAGGAGAAGGGATTGCAGCATGGCCATCCCCCCAGGTGATTTCTCGCTTTCTGTCTCTCTGTCTCCGTCTGTCTGGGGAGTGCAAGCGCCCTATAGCAAAAACCTCTCCAAAAAAAAAAAAAAAAGAACTGTTCTTTCGGTACCTTTCCTGCACACAGCTTCCTTTAACCAGGAGTACTGCCTTTTCTATAGGATCTATGGGTCTGTTCCATTTTCAAACCCTACAACTCAGCTCCCATCAACTTATTTTTCATTTCCATGTCTTTCATTTCTAACTAGAGCATAAGCACTTTGAGAACAGATACTTGTCTGCATATACCATTCTAAAATTTGTTGGGTGAATTTTCTCTTAGTGTTAGTAAGATAGAAATGAGCTCTTAGAAAAATAAGTTGTAAGTACCTTCTTCAGCTTATGGAGAAATAAGAAAAGTCTTGCATGCTTTCCACACCTTCAGCCCTACATCAGCATTGGTAAGCCTCAGCCATTCTGAAGAGGCTATTAAGAAAGAAGACTACAGAGGTGAGAGGCATAGAAGATTATAAAGAAACACTTCAGCTCTTCACAGCTCTACTTTAAGCTTTTTCATGAAAGCTACCTTTCTCCACACGTGGGAAGGGAGCAAGCTTCACATATTAATTTAGGCATTCCAGAACAGATTATATGAGCTGACACATAAAAGTACTTACCGTCTATCTATATCTATGTATCTACCAACTATCTATCATCTTTCATCAAATAGCCAATGCCTCCTCTTGGAGTCCAGGCAAGTATACAGCTACTTTGGAAGCATTGTCTTCATTAATATTACTCTAATCATCGTAGCGAGAAAGTCAGTTGACCATAAACATAATGGGGGCTCTGATGAATACAGTGTGGTTTGCTGCTCTTAGCAACTGACACGCCGCCCCCTGCACCTACTCACGACTCTGCTGAATCCCACTTTCATTATTGCGCTGGTCACACAACCTTGTGGGTGATGTACCAAATGGCAGGGGTGAGGAGAGCATTTCCAATGTTTGCTACTGTTTTCTTTAATGATTTTTCAAATGAATATGGTCTCTGTCCTTCCATTCTTTAGAATATATACGTTGGGCTTCAATGATTTCAAAGCTAATGGTTAAATATGCACTATGCTGCACCGCTCTGTCGAGATTTGAATCACTATTTGTCCTCTTCCTTTGGACAGACTGTAGGGTTAAATGGCTAGGGTTTTTGAAACAAAAGATTTATACTCCATTTTCTTTGTACTATCCATCCACGCCTCCTGTAATAGGAGCCGGTTGGAAAGCTCTGCGTCTGGGTTGTCATTTCTCTCACACAGTATATATTAGAGTCCAAATGACCTCTACACCACCAAGGTTCCCCAAACCTTAAATTTAAGCTACCTGCTCCACCAAAGTACCTAAAACAATAACTTTTTTATGTTGCAACAAACATTACATTTAATGAGTACAGTGCACATGTAATGATACAGTGAATCAGTGTGAAGCCTCAAATAATGATTTCTGTTGGCACTATAAAAGGAATGTAATTTTTCTTGTTGAAATACCATTTTTCAGTTACTGCATGAGTGATGTGGTAATTATCCCCTACACCTGGGATTTAAATCCAATCCTACAAGCCCATTTTCTGTTTGCAAGCTGTCAGGCTGATGCATAGGCTTTGTTCTTATCTGGCAGTAGGCAAGGAATCGGTAATTCAGAAACAACAAAGCCACTGATGGGTCATCATGTAATCTGCACTGAAAATTGCAATCTGTAATGAGATTGGAAACGCAGATGAGGTGACTAAAATTGATTACCTACCATATCTGAAAATTTCAATTTTATTGCACAAATATGATCAAACTAGTCCATAAGTTTGGGGATTAGTTGAGAAAGAATAAAGATTACTTTTAAATTAGGTGAATGCAGATAAGTTATTTAAATGTAAATTATTTGCTTTATAGCAATATGGTTGGTCTGCAGGGTGATTCATATGGCCACATATTTTAAGTTCCCTGATGGCATCATTTCTGCCTGGGAGTTCCAATTAGAGATGACATATACACTTTCAACTCTTAATGGTAGTACAGCAAAGCAGACCATGAATGAAACGCACGCCAATAACCAGGCCATAAAAATTCACCTTTTATGTGCTTATTATGGAAAAAAATAATCATCTAGAAGTTGCGAGCTTAGAAAGAAGAAGAAGAAGAAGAAGAAGAAGAAGAAGAAGAAGAAGAAGAAAACAAGAAGCAGACTGTGCTTGTAATATCTGAAAACATTGCCCTCCATCCCCCTCAATGCATACACGCTGTCTTCCAAAGGGTCCAGTCTGTGAGCTTAGTTTAAGAGTCAGGATGACAGGGTTCCAGTTTCCTGTTTCCAGTGGAAACTATTGACCTCAAATAATCTTAAAAATAATCTGTAAAAGATATGGGTAATATTATAGCCCAGCTTCTCAGCTATGCTAAACATCCTTCTACTTCTTGTCAGTAGAATACTGATTCCTACCACTGAAAAGTTGGTGGATCTCTGTGATTTTGAAACAAAAGGTATATCTAATAAGGAATTATTATCATGACACATTTTCAAAATGAATGACAATATGCTCATATACAGCCACCAAAATATTTTACCTCTTAGTCTAGTTCTGAGAAAGTACTCATTAGTGTGGCAAGAAAGAATCTCAAGAGATTAATTTCTATTTAAGAGAAAATTCTCTAGAAAAAAAATATATACCACCAAGGCCCAAGTTTCCTCGTCTTTGTAGGGTGCCAAGGTAAAAACACGTTTCCACCTTGTGGTGTGCAGTGACTGTTAACAGTTTCAAGAGTTTCTCTCACTTTGGGAAGTTTTTATTGATAGATTATAAAAAATGTCTGTCCCTACTCCCCAACCAATGTATTCATGATCTCATATATTCACACAGCACAGCTAAAGAGCTCCAAGGACATAGTAAGCGTTGGGTCACATGCTCTAAATTTTTGTTCAGCATGAATTTCACATTTGGAAACGTTTTCTGAATTTTACTGGTTCCTACCAGTGTACCACATTCTTAGCCCTATGTCTATAAAGCAATCTTCTTTTATTTATTTATTTACATTTTTGGAGAGGTTTGTGCTGTAGGGCTCGTGCACTCGCCAGACAGACAGAGAGAGACAGAGAGACAGAAAGTGAGAAATCA
This sequence comes from Tupaia tana, assembly GCA_026018925.1. Taxonomy (NCBI): domain Eukaryota; kingdom Metazoa; phylum Chordata; class Mammalia; order Scandentia; family Tupaiidae; genus Tupaia; species Tupaia tana. The sequence continues at coordinate 193,641,512 of JAKSZU010000001.1, read as the reverse complement.
CCTCCCGGGGGGATGGCCACGCCGCAATCCCTTCTCTTCCATTCTCCTCTCAGGATCTTGGGCACACACGCACACGCACCTGGCATGAGTTGAAGCTACCGGGTCCAGGACTCTAACCACGGTCAACTACATGGGAGTCCAATGACAGCCATTACACTAACTGCTGGTCCCTAAAGTGATCTTCTTTAGAAGGGATTTTCTTAGAACAAATATTTATTATTGTTATTCATTTTGTTTTGTTTGCTTTTGCTCAAGTCTTCTTACGCTCTTACTTTCCTCCTCAGTTCTTTGAGACACAGAGAGGTCCCACAGCAGCTGATACAACATGTCATTGGCATTGATCTACAAGTTCCAAATAACAACTGAGTCCTAGTGGTCCAAATCAACATTTTCCAGGCTTTATTTACTTTAATCATCCTGTGTGCTCTTCTAAGAGAAAGGAAAAAAAGTGGAGTTGTTCTTGTCATCTTTGAACTCCCCCAGCTTGCTCCTGCTTGTCATCTTTGAGCCCCAGCAGCTTGTTCCTGCAATAGAGCCTTTGTCACCAGTTGCCTGCTTTCTGTTCCTGGCTCCTCTGGTCAGTAAGATCTCAGCAAAACTATCCTATTGTCAGAAAAGCTTTTCTTCCTCCCTCCCCTTCATCCCAATCTAAAATATCTACTTACTCACTTTCTATTCAAACATTTCCAACAAAGTGGAATTGTTTATTAAACTATGAGAAGGTTTACATCCCAAGTATGATCTATATGAGGAAAGTGCTTTCTTTAATCATGCTCTTTTTCCTTTCAAATGTTAAGTCCTTCCTTCTGTCATGAGTGCACTTTCTTCTCCATAACTATTCTTGTCTTCTGGAAATCTCAATATTTCTTTATTTAAAGAAGACTTTTCCTACCCTTCTGTCCCAGCCTCCAAATCTCATATCCAGAGAACATAAGCAAAGAGAGTGTCTGCTGCTCCTGCTCTCGGGCCACCTGTCTTCCCTTCCTCCCACACTAACCTGACTCCCACCCCACTTTTCTTTGTAAATTGAAACGATTTTCTTAATGAGTCCAGGTCCCAGCCACCATGTTTTCAACCCCGAGGGATATAGGTCTCTCTGCTTCCCCACATACATCTCTAAAATTCATTTTCCACAAAGCTGTAAGTTATCTTTTAAAAACACAAACCTGATAATATCACTCTTGTATCTAAACCTCTGCAGCATTTCTTGTCACACTGAAAATAACATTTAAACACCTAACTCTGGCCTACAATTTGGTGGAGGCGGCCAACCTCATCTCATGTCATATGTCATTCTCAGCTCTGCTCACCGCCCTCAGCCAGGCTTATCATCTTTGAGCCCCACCAGCTTGTTCCTACAATAGGGCCTTCGTCATCACTTGCCTGCTTTTCGTTCCTGGCTCCTCTGGTCAGTCAGATCTCAGCAAAATTACCCTGTCCTCAGAAAAATTTTTCTTCTTCCCTCCCCTTCATCCATATCTTAGTCACTTTATATTCGAACATTTTCTTCAAATTCCTTAATAGCACCTAACAGTTCCAAGATCTATTTCATTTATTAGTACTATTATTATTTTACATTATTTTTCTTCTCCTTTAACTTAATGTAAGTTACATGAGAGCTGGAACCTCGCTTGTCTTACTCACTACTGAGACCCAAGATTTGAAAATTCCATAGTACATAGCACATGCCTATTAAACATATTAGAACAAATATCAGTACGTATCTCCTATGCATTTTGACCAATAACTTTGTTTTACAGTTGTTCCAATAGTTGTATTTTTCCCTATGCAGAACTAATATTGTTGGCATCTCCCCTGGAGCTCCCTCGATCTTTAAATTCTATGTTATATAATCTGATTATTCTTTCTATCTCTCTATTTCCTTCTTCAGTCCTCTAAATAAAACATTATTATCCCAAGTTACTTAATTGTCCCTTTCGTCACTGTCTTACCTAGATATTTCAAATACCTTTATGACTCTAATGGGTGTGTCAAAGAAAAATTGCACTACATAAGGTAAACAACCAAGAAAGACTTTAAGGCTATTGCAATAGGAGAGAGAGAGATTGAATTAACTTCACAGAAACAGAAGGTGGGAGAATGTAAAGCCCTGGGGTGAGCTAGTGGAAAAATACTAGAATAAGTTAGGAGGGAGTTTGGTCAACGTGTTTAGGATATTTGTGTTTGCTACTCGGCATTTACTGACTTTAGACTCCTACCCTCTCTCAGCGACTGGAAGATACGTGACTGAAGTGACTAACCTTTGTTTTTTGGCCCATGGGCACTTGTGCCTGCCAGAGAGAAAGCACTCCCTAACAGGACCCAGCCATGATGCAGTCCCGGCCCCTCTGCCTCTGCCTCCTGCCAGGATCCTGAGGCACACTGGCACATGCACCATAGAGTACCCTCCAAGCCACTGGGGTTGGCTCTGCTCAGCTATGTGGGACCTAGCTCCCAACACCAGCACTCAACACTGCTCATGGGGCCTACCCAGTTGCTATCTTTATTGATGATTATTCTCAAAAGGATGATTCCCCAGTTCCTGAGAAAGACATTCCTGAGTTGTAAAACAGGAAAGAGGCTAATGGAAAATTGCTCTCTCAAAGGGACAGGGAGAAAATTTACAAATGCAAGTTTTCAAAAGTAATTGTTCTAAGAAAAGGGCTATCCAGTATTTAAACCTGAAGAAACATGTCTAAAGTGCAGTAAAGCTGAGGGAGGGGACACTAGGCCATCTTGGATGCATTTACTAGGTCGCCTTTCAAATTACTATATTTTCAAACCTAACATCTTTGGCAAACCTTGATCCTGCATTTTACGCCTACGGAACACCTCCACTGGATTTTCATCTTCACATAGAATCAATCTTGTTTTAAATAAAATCTTACCCTTTCTTTTCTGTCAAATATTCCTGATAGTCACTCCTTTTCATTTCTGTTGTCACTGCCTTATCATTTTGATGCCATTTTAATGATTTTCCTCACCTGCATTCTTCCCCACTCAAATTAGTCCTTTGTTAATTTCTACCAAATGCTTCTCTGAGAACATCCGTGCCTAAAAAATAACCAAACAAACAAACAAAAAAAAAACAAAAACAACAAACCCTTACAAACTGGATATATTCCTTAGTATCCAGGTTAACAGTTCTTTCTTTTTTTTTTTATTGCCATAGGGCACATGTGCTTGCCAGAAAGAGAGAGACAGAGACAGAGACAGCGAGAGGGAAAGAACTCACCCTCCAGGGGGAATAGCCACACCACAATCTCTTCTCTTCTATTTTCCTTCTGGGATCTTGGGCACACATGCACATGCGCTTGACATGATTTTCAAGCCACCAGGTCTGGGACTCAAACCACAATGGGTCATATGGGAGTCCAACAATGTAAACACTATGCCACCTGTTGACCCCAGACTCTACTGATTTTAACCACTTTGGAAGTCTCCAGAATTCTTAATATTGAAATAATTTAAAAAATAGTTCTTGGGCCAGCAGATGGAGTAGTGGTTATGTTGCTGGATTCCCACATGGCTGATCATGGTTTGGTGGACCTGGTGGCTTGAAACTCACTCCAGGTGCGTGTGCATGTGTGCCCAAGATCCCAGGAAGGAAATGGGGGAAAAGGGATTGCAGCGTGGCCATCCCACCAGGGGATGATTTCTCACTTTTGCCTTTCACAGTCTCTGTCTCTGTCTCTATCTTTCTCTCCCTGATGATCACATTCACCCTAAGACAAATTAATTAATTAAAATAAAAGTTCTTAATAAATAATAGCTGGAGAATATGACCCCAGCCTATTTTAATGTAGTTTTAATGGTTTAATAAGTAATTTTAACAAAAACCTAAGAGTATTTAACAGAGAAAGAGAGTATCTCTACTCATTGTTTTCCAAAAGTCAATTCTTAGCGTTTTTTTTCTATTTTACCTAGTCCATATGGCTTTTACTTAACTTCTTATGTTTGCCCACTCTCTACATTAAAGGCAATTTCTACCTATTTTTTTTATTTCAGTTTTATATTTCTGTGACACTGTGAGCCTACCTTGCAAAATGACTCCTAGAAACTTAAAGAAAGAAGAGTGAGGTAAAGCCAGTCACTTGTTATGCTTCAGCCCAGGAAAAATTCTAGGATTACCAATGCTCCGTGGAGCATCCATTGGCATCACAGTCATGACAGAAAACATTTCATTTAAAGAGAAATATTGCATATTCTTTTGCTGAGATACACCCTCAGAGTTTTCATATATTATAACCAGGACATTTTTTTTTTGGGGGGGGGGAGAGGTTTTTGCTATAGGGTGTATGCACTCGCCAGAGAGAGAGAGAGACAGAAAGTAAAAAACCACCCCCCCCAGGGGGGATGGCCACACCACAATTCCTTCTCCACTCTCCTCTTGAGATCTTGGGCATGCACACACCGCGCCCAGTGTGAGTTTAAGCCACCAGGTATGGGATTCGAACTGCAGTCGACTATGGGAGTTCAGTGACATAGCCATTAAGCTAACTGCTGGTCCCTATAACCAGGACTTTTTTGCTATAAATACTAATTTGTAAGTTTAAAAACTGATGTACATGTCATTCCAGCATTCAGAGCACAGGTGTTGAGCTTCTGTGTTAAATAAATGGACTAAACTTTCAAACTAGGCCTTACTAATTATCCTAGTGGATAATATAGGAACAAAGGAGTCACAAATGTTACATCTGTCAGTTTGTAACTAGGTAGGTCCACTGTATCTGACAAGCCCCTAATTCTGTCACTGTAAAAGAGTTACATATTAGGAAGTTACAACGCTTTATTTGGCTTTTCTGTATATATGGACACCGTTTTCTCTAAACAATTCTACATTAATTAAAGGATGATATATTGTATTGTGTTGTGTTTAAATTTATAACACTAAGGATGTTTAAATACAACATGTTATGTTTACGCTTTCTTTCAGAGTTTAATTTATATTAAACTCCCTTCTCGCATTTTTTTTTTGCCTATGCAAAATCTATTCTTCATTACATCAGTTATTGGAAAGAGGTAAATTATAGGGGTGAACAATGTTCATTGTAAAATCTTGTGATTGCAACATTCATTTCTAGAATTTTAGTATTTCAAATATGATGTACTACTTTTAAATACAAAAATGTCCCTAACACATTGTTAAATATCAGAAATTTTTTGTTGTTCAATTTTTTTAACTATTTTATTTAACTTTATTTATTTATTTATTAAATTTGACCAGAGAGGGACAGAGAGAGAGAAAGAAGGAAAGTGAGAAAGCAAGCCACCAGGTCCGGTACTCGAACCGAGATTGGCCATGTGGGAGCCCAGCACCCCTAGCTCCTGCCCCCTGCTACCTGCTGACCTCTGTTGTTCAATGTTTTATACATTTAGGTAGTGCTACCTTCTCTAACAATTAAAGTCTAAATCTTAGTATCTAAACCCAATAAGAGTTCATTCCTTAATGAAATAAAATCCAGTTGACAATACGGGTGATTTCTAATATCAATCGAGGGATTGATATTTGGCCTGCTGATTAGAGGAGAAAAGGCAGAGAAAGAACACTTGCTTCTTAAATAGTCTCACCTGGAATGGGCACAAAGTCCAAAGTCACATATTCCCATTCATTGTATTGTCAAGAAACCTAGGAATGATAGTTCCAGTCCAGGCAGCTTCTTCCCAGTAGTAATTCCATACCAGGTGTTAAAAGAAGAAAATAAAATAGACAATCTAACTTAGTGGAGTTTGAGCAAATCTTAACACGATTCTAATGAGACAGTTTTCCTGACCGAGCAACTCCAGGTAGCCTCATGGTCAGCTTGTATCATAAGTTCCAGAAAGGGAAAGTGACACGTGCAGGAATTGGGAAAGTGATATACAAAAATGAAAGTGAAGGAATGAGGTAGAAAAATAATTTGGGTTGGTTGCATTCCAAAGTTCGTCTGTGTTAACATAGTTTAAAAGGCGGATTGCCTGTGATTAACTGAAGTCTAGCTGCTGTGATTGGCTATAACCTGGCAAAAAGAGAAAAAGCAGTCTTACCTAAATGAGGTTACAGTTTGTTTACAGAAACCAAGCAGGAGTGTGAGTCTTACACATGGTGTAAGACCATAGATTGGAGGTGTTAAGCTCAGTCTTTCTGCCATGAAAGACTATTGAGGTATTTAAGTTAAATCTGAAAACGCAGTTATTAACATCTTACAATCAAGTTCAATGACTCATTACAATTATGTAAAAAAGCACAATTTTATGTAGATTACAAGTTTAGATATATCTGTTCCAATATGGTTGTATAACAAAACATTTTTATTGGAAGGATAACTCTTTCTTGGATACCAAGGTTTTCAAAACAAGTATGGAAACCAATACAAAGTTTCTATTGCAGGTGATTCTGCAATAGAAATTTCATCTATATAAGATAATATTAAGAAAAATAAATTTTATTATTATTATTATTATTATTATTACTTCTTTTTTACGAAAGAGCTATCTACTCTGAGTTTTAAAGACTTTTCAAAAACTATCCCACCTGATTAATAAAATAAGAGGGGGGATCATTTAAAGACGGAGTAAAAAGAAAATATTGAAACTAGAGCTGAGGCTGGACAGCTATGGCCAATAAGACAAATCCTACTGGTAAGCTGTAATGCCATAAAGTTTGATTAAAGCAGAGCCTCACCCATTCACTTACATGTTGACTTAAGTAATGTTCCTGCAAGGCTGAAAATAGTAGGTCATCAGGAAAGTCAGGAGATATTTTTCTATGTTTTCCTTTGCAAAAACATGTCATGACTTTCCCAACAACCTCATAAATACTGATGACCCTTTACAGAAAAAAAAATTTCCAAACTAAACTGTAGGAATAATTGTCTTTTTACCATGCTAGCAAGGAGAGTAAATTCATGAAAAGAATTTTCTGCACCTAGAAAAATGTGCACAGATACACGCCTATAATTGAGTCATGACATTTTGACCCACTTTGCTTTCAATCTCATACTTTAAAAAAATCAAATGATATTAATTACTTTTCTATTTTAATGACTGATTAAATTCTCTTCATTGTATATAGTAAATAAGTTGTTTTAGGAATACTTATTTTATATGCAAATAATTTATATTAGGAAGACCTTATTTTAGTATATAGTATGAATTTACATTTCACTTTAAAATTGGTTATATATTTATCCATTTTATATTTAAATTGTATAAATATTTGGTTGAATAAAAAAATTATAAATTCTAGTCAGAATACATATTATTCTCTTTAAGCTACAGTATTTCCATCACTTAGAAATTCCCACTATTCCATTAGGAGGGATGTTTGAGTCAAAGGAGAGATTATTCCAGTTACTTTGAAGTCATCTCTCTATTCATATCCTAAGTCTCTGTCAAACATGCACACCTCCTTTAAGAAACTTCTGGAAATTATTAATACATAAAAGTAGTGGGCATTGAATAAATGAACTGTCATTGAATTCTGGGAGTAGATACAAGAGTGGCAATGTCATTGTCTTGGTAAGAGGTGGATATGTGAAAAGCTGAGCAGTAGTGGATATTACCAAAATGACTGCAAGGTAACAGTGGAAGTTTAGATTTGAATTTTAACTAAACAAACTTGGAGAGGTTTTTTGTTTTTTGAGGTTTTCTTGGAGAGATTTTTGCTATAGGACATGTGTGTTTGCTAGAGGGAAAAAAAGAGATAGAGAGACAGAAAGCAAGAAATCACACCTAGAGGGGATGGCCACATGGAATCTCTTCCTCAAATCTCCTCTCTTGATTTTGGGCATATACGCACACGCACTTGGCATGAGTTTTAAGCCTCTGTTTCTGGGACTCCAAATGTGGTCGGCTACATGAGAGTCCAGTGATATAACCATTACGCCATCTGCTGGTCCCATTTGGAGAGATATTTTAACCTTCTCTCTGAGCTTTCATTTTTCTCAACTGAATAAGGACCGGATTACTGGTTTTTCATATCTATAGAACCTATTACATGTTTATATATATATACTGCTTTTTAAATCAGGGCATGTTCTCTGTAAATGAAGAGATACATAGGTAGATAAATACATAGAAACATAGGTAAACAGCTCTTCCCTTACAATAAGAGAAGAAGTGGGCCTAGGAAAATTGAGTACTAAGTTACTCAAAGTGATGTGAAAGAAGTAGAACTGGCAATAAAATGTAGGACTTCTGTCTACAGTTCAGATTTTGATTTTATGTATAAATAAGTATATACAAACACAGATTTAGATATAAATAGAGATAGAGGTAGAGAATATGAATGAATGAGAGCAAGAGTGAGAGATATAGAGTCCCCCTTTTTCCCTACAAAATCTTGTACAATTTAAAATGCAATACAAAGATATACATACAACTATTGAAGTAGAAGATGGAGGTCCAAGTACCAATCCTCTGATCCATCCAATTTTTCTATTGCCTTTAAAGCATTTGTTTTGTTTTGTTTTATTTATTTATTTTTCGATTCCCTAGTAGGAGTGCATTCAAAACCTCCTTTAAACGTAATGTCCAAATTTCCTTCTACCTTTTGCATTGTTTAGTCTCTATTAATAAAGAATTCTCTGATCTTACTTATTCATTTTCATTTCCTGCCCACCTCTTTAAATTCCTGCCAACTTCTTTTATCTTTTTTCTCAATAAAATGTTTATTAAAAAAATAAAAATTCTTAATAAATGAAATGAAAACAATTAAATCAGCAATAATTTTAATCATATCATTTTTGTAGGAACCAAACAAAATTTGTTCTATATATATATATATATATATATATATATATATATATATATATGAATATGCTCTATGTTCTTGACACCTGTGGAAAATTGCTACTCAGGTTTATAACTATTTACCTGCTCATGCAAGGCGAGCACACACACACACACACACACACACACACTCAGATTGCATCACCATATGTACACTGTAATCTATTTTTCTTAATCCATAGTGCATAATAAATATATTTTTATTTCAGTAGATATTCATCTACAATTTATTTTTTATAATAAAATGAAATATAATTAGTTAAGTGAATAATATACGTATTTTGTGGGAGTTATGCTGTCACCTTAATATAATTATTTTATAATTATGTTCAGCTTAATTATATAGAGAGAGATATTTATCTCTATATCTGTATCTATATTTTTTAGAAGTTTTTGCCTGAGGATGCATATGCTCACTGGAGAAAGAGACATAGACAGTGAGAGGAAAGTGAGAAATCATCCCTCAGGGGCGATAGCCTCACCACAACCCCTTCTCCATTCTCCTCCTGGGATCATGGGCACAAACACACACCCAGACATACACCACACACGCACCTAGAGTGAAATTTAAGCCATCAGGTCCAAGACTCAAATCGCGGTTGGTTATGTGGGAATCCAGTGACGTAACTGCTATGCCATCTGCAGGTTCCCAGATTAATTCCATATTTTACATAAGTCCCCACCATGATGTATACAATATACTTTTGAAATGCCTACTTCTTTTTCAATATGTCCATACCTGACATTTTGAAAGATTGTCTATAGTTACAGTGGCCACTTGAATTTTTGTTTGCTTTTTGATTTATTTGCTCTTGTCTCACTGGTAGACTATAATGTTCTCATCTTTCCCCCCGTCCTCAACCCAACATTTAACCTGGTACTTTACTGAGCACTGTATGTTGATACTTACAGAGTTTGGAAGGAGGTTATGGCTTGATCCATCCCTCCATATTGAATCTCCAACCTGATGTAGGACCTGTTCATCGAGGAGTAGTTTCTTTCCACACTCATAAGTGCTGGAAAATACAAACCCTCAGTAACCCTATAAGATTTCATTTGTCATAACTACATTTTGCTTTAGTCAGGACGATGGAGCTATTAACTTGTTTTATGCTATGACACCTTATACCACTTGTCTCCTGCTCAGTACTTTCATATTTAGTGGGGTAGTTGTCAGGCTTATAAGAACCCTCAATATTATTTTATGTTTATATTATATTTGCCAAGGCAAATCAGATTCCTGAGACCTACTACTGCAAAAAGTTCTGATAATTATCACTTACCTATGAAAAGTAAATGATCCAAAATGGAATATTCTAGTCCTTGAAATAATTTTGCATTTTCACGGGGTTCTGCTGCAAATATAAACCTAGTTGACAGTTTAACTAAGACTCCCTGTAGCTCAAAATATTTCCTATTTGAGTATTTAAGACATTAAAGAGGATAACGAAATATAATGGCTATTCGAAATTTGGATACAGAAACAGAAAAGCGTGTGTGTGTGTGTGTGTTTAACGATAAATCATGTTTATGTCAGAGAGGATAAGTGAACTTCAATCTCAAGGTGAACCCAGCTAGGTTATGTAGATGCTGGAACACTATGAAAGGCCTACGAAGCAATCCAGAGTCTTATTTGTACATTACTGTCAGGTAAAACAAAGAAGAGCATATTTCAGCATTTGAAATCCCTCTAGTGACTAAATTGTTTATCTATTGTCATTTTTCAAAAGGCATAAAATCACTTGAAGTATTAAAAACAAAATGTTCCATTTTGGTAGTCTGGAAATATTTGTAGGAATCTAGAAGCTAAAATAAACTGTTGTTTTTATATAAAGTTATTGCCTTGCCATTCAATAGTGCAAGTACTCTGCATTTTTATTTCAGTGGTGAAGATAGATGACCCATCTACATCTAGCTGTCCCTTAGCATAATAACCTTTATAAGATGAGTGTTTGTGGAGAAAGCTATAGTCATTGGCCAGAAAACAAGATAAAGCTATTGGACCCTTCTGATGATAAAAATGAACCTTGGGTACATTAAAAGAAGAAATTATTACAGTAAGAAACATATTTCTGGTTAAAGTGGATTTGTTTGTACAGGCCAACCTTTATTTTTTATTCTATAAGAATACAATGGATTAAGATAAAGAGAAATTTAAATACACTGGAAACAAAATACAAAGTAATTAAGGACTAGAGTCTACAATCAAAATATAAAGTCATTAAGTACAAGAGTCCACGATCTTGGAGAAATCCTGAAAAGAGAAGAATAACAGAGACATGAGTCTAATATTCAGTTCTGCTCGCCCTTTCCCCCACCCCCAACTGTTTTGTCATTTGCAAATGGTGGCTGAACAATCGAAAATGTAAGCAGACCTTTGATCTAGTCTCCTAGGGCTTGGGAGTCCAAATACAGAGTTAGAGACTGTCAAAGAAGGTGACTGTAGGCTTTCAGTCGAGATGTCTAAAGGATACATTTTATGGAAGTGAGAATGATAGAGTCATGGGACATCTCACAGGTAAGAGCAAATCCGAAGTTTTATCAGTCTTCATAAAACTGAAATCTTTGGGCCAACCAGTGGTGTGGTGGTTAAGGTGGCTGGATCCTACATGATCAACAGTGCTGTTCAAATCCTGGACCTAGCAGCTTGAAAACATGCCAAGTAGCATATGCGCATGCCCAAAATCCTGAAAGTGGGGAGAAATGGAGGACAATGGATTGCAGCATGACCATTCCCTATGGGAGTATGCTTTCTCACTTTCTTCCGCTCTCTTTTTCAATCAAGCAAGTTCATGTGCCCTCTGACAAAAATTAAAAAAAAAAAAAAGAAAAAAAACTGAAATCTAGCTTTACAGCTTAATTATTGATTGGGATAATCGGTTTTATTCCTAGCCTAAATAATTGTCATAAACAAAAAATTCAATAAATACTTGATAGAGGGCAAATTTCTTCAGAGTCTCAAAGTACTTCTACAGTTTTTCATACATAGCAATTATTATTTATTCAAAAGATAAGATACACACTAGGAGTCATTGCCAAGTTACAAAAAAATTAAATTATAAAAATAAAAGCAACAGTAAAAAGATTTACAGGAGACATATGTTATGCAGATTTTGCAGTTGCTAAATGCAGACTTTTAAATAACCGTGGTAAATTGTGTAAGAATATATATAACAAGGTGGGGGAATCTATTAAAAACAATCAAATAAAAATTACAGTATTGAAAATTGCAATTACTTTAATTTAAAAAAACTCAACATGTGGATGTAAAACAAGAGCCAACAAATCTGTCTTTGCCCATTATTCTGTCTTTCACCACTAGCATATAAGTCAGAGTAGAAAACTTTTCCTTGTTATTTCTGTACCACCTAAAATAATACGAGATTAATAATAGATACTCAACAAATGTTTATTAAACGAATGAATTAATGATTACTTGCCAAGAGGCAAGTAACGTGTCATGTACTTTTAAGGCTAGAGTTAAAAGCAGGAGATGAAAAAGACGTCAGGCACAACTGTTTGCTGGCAGAAGGGCAGCAGAAAGTGAAGATGGAAAAGAGCCACAGGATCATATACCGAGTCTTCACTCACATTGTCTTATTTTCCACCCTCTACTTCTCTTGCTACTCCCAGTCTAATGAGACTTCTATTTGGATACAGGAAGGGAAGAGCAGGTTGAAGGCCTCCCGTGGTTATGCACCTGCTGCATGATTATAGTCTGCCCAGCAGAAAGATCGAGCTGCTAACCTCAATAGAGACTGATAGAAGCAGTAAGTGCTATGAAAAAATTTCTCATTCCCATAGTGCTCATCTCTGAACTTGTCCTCTTAGAGAGGGGTTACAGAAAAATTCCTATAGTCCTCCACTTTGCAGTGGTTCATGGGAGGGGTTTTATATGAAACACTTACCTTCCCAGGGAGATAAAGGGTCTCAAGTCAGGCAGCAGACGATGTAGCTTTGTAACACATATGCTTTCAGAATTAGATGACATAGATGACATTTAAAAAGAAGAATTAGGAAAGATAGGAGAAAAACAAAAAGGTGAAAAGCACAGAGAGGAGCCCAGGCGGTTTCTAGGCCATGGTTATAACTTCAGAACTTTCTATTGCAGGTCCCTTAAATACCTTCAAATTAACAAGAGGGAAAGAAAAGGATTAAATGCCTAAAAACTAAAGACTAACAGGCTAAAGTTAAATATCTACAAAAACCTTTCTTATTTTATGAGCACATAGTCTTTTATTTTCTTTGAGAACTTTCTTCCTTGAAGAGTAATGATCATTCTTAGTTGGGCCCACCAACTTAGCCTGCTGTTTGCCTTCTTCGCTTTGATTATCTAATCAAATGTTGGTGTTGCCTCTGTGAGGCCAGTGCAAGCTACTTGTTCTGAACCTTAGCTGGGTCAAAACAGGGAAGTCTGAAAGGGCGTAGTTAAGTAACAAATCCAGATCACTGGATAGGAACGCTGTCCAGGAAGCCATTTCTGAAAGGGCTGCTGAGAAATACCAGAATCCCAGGAATCAAATACGTGAGTCATCTTTCCCTGAGCAGCCTAGAGCATTCTTATTTACCCACACTAGCACTCTTTGTGAAGACCCAGGACTTCTTTCTGAAAACTGTGTTCAAAGAGGCAACCGACTCTTCCACCGTATTTCTTACAGTACAAAAGTTACGTCAAGGAGTTGGATTGTCTCTCGATGAGTCCAATTACCAAAAGCTGCGCTGTATAGAGCAATTAAGAATACTCGGAGGCTTTTGAAAATATTAATGTTTTCCAGAGTTTTGAGTAATCATTTTGTTTAGCTTATCTGCGGTTTTACATAGTTCCAGTTATCAGCACTATTGTCTTAATTACAGAAAAGAGGGCTCTCTTCTTTGAGATATGATGTGTGAGGAGGTAGAGGTTAGTGAAAGCGGGTTAAAGGATTATAGACGACTCTGCTAGGAATTATACAAAAGAATATATATGCACAACCCAGGCATATAAACACATACATATACAATGAAATAGAATTGATTCTGCTAAAACCCATTAGCTATTTATTTTATTCCTTTAAAGCAGTACCTTGCAAATCAATAACACACTATGAAACTAGGTAAGTGAGCTGTTTTTTGTCACTTGGAGTGTCACAGTATAATTTTACCTATCATTATTTCAGCTGAAAGTGGCATTTAGGAGTTCATTAGTGATTAATAGAGCCCTCCATTGCTTGGAGATGATCATAGATATTTAAGGAAAGCATTTAGTTTAGATTGACAGTTTTTCTAGCCTCACAATGTCTCTAAAACAAATAAACTAAAAAGTTATTGTAAATTCTATCGAGAAATGTACACTTCATGTACATTTGGCACCAAACTATAAGCAGCAGTAACACTAAGACATTGCTTTCTCTCTCCCATCAAACTCTGTTTCCCCATCAATAGAGACCAGTGCTTGCAAGGTTCGAGTAGAAGACTCTCACCATTTTTCAGCATCATTACACTTTTTTTATGTTTTGTTCATAATGGCAACTGTCTGGATTGATGCATTGGTTCTGATGTTTTCACCTGCTTGTTGTCATTCAGGTGCTAAACGAGGTGAATGAATATGTATAATTTTTTCAAGAGTGCATTAGAATGACCTATCTTGGCATACTTTATGACATATCCCACCAGACCCTGATTATTTTGTGAAGTTGGCATTCCAGTTACGCAGGTTGGCTTCTGATAGCTTTTGCCAACTTACTCTGAGCATATGATTAATCAGTACAATAAAATGAGACTCTCTAAAATGCAGGATTGATGTATGGGTAAGGATTTTAAAACTTTCACTCCTTTATCAGTCATTTGAGACAGTTTTAGTGTCTTGTTACTGGAAAATATTTTAGGAAATCCTCTTCCATTTGATCACTGTACGGGAATTGTGTAGCCTCTCTGAAGAGAAATGGATCTTTTGATTTTGATAAAGTTTCTCTCTTCCAGAACAAGAGTGTAATGTTTTCTTTTATGGATTATTGTCAAGTGCCTTATGATAGGTAAGAGAGAAAAACCAATAGTAGCTGGGGAATCTTAGGCCAAAGGCCTCTTTAGAATGAAATCTTGGATTGAAACTGGAGGCAGTTCTTCTATGTACTCCTGAAGCAAGCTACTAGGGAAAACATTGAAAAGTCGGCAGTCTGTGATCGTTTCTAAGCATTCATTTATTTAGCAATTTTTTTTTTTTTCTTTTTGCTATAGGAAGCGTGCACTCATCAGAAAGACAGAGAGACAGAGGGATAGAAAGCAAGAAATCACCCCCTAGGGGGATGGCCATGCCGCAATCCCTTCTCCATTCTCCTCTTGCAGGATCTTGGGCATGTATGTACACGCACCCAGCGTGAGTTTAGGCCACCGGGTCTGGGATTCGAACTGCAGTTGACCACATGGGAGTCCAGCGACACAGCCATTATACCAGCTGCTGGTCCCCTATTTAACAAATTCTTAGTGAGGTTTATGTACCGAGAACTGTGACAGAAGTCATAATATAAAGTCAGTAAAGGATCCCTGTCTTTAAGATATTCATAGGGACCAGCAGATGGCATAATGGCTATGTTGCTGGAATCCCATGTAGTTGACCGTGGTTCTAGTCCTGGACCCGGTGGCTTAAACTCACGCTGGCCTCATATGCATACGTCCCCAAGATCCCAAGAGGAGAATAGAGGAGAAGGGATTGCAGTGTGTCCATCCTCTCTGGGAGGTGACTTCTTGCTTTCTGTCTCTCTGTTTGTCTCTGTCTTTCCGGCGAGTGCACACGTCCTATAACAAAAACCTCTCCCCCAACAATACCCCCCAAAAAGAAAAAAAAGATATTCATGGTTTCATTACAGAGACAGATAAATGAATGTCTGGAGAATGTGCAGGCAGCCTTATGGCAGCTGAGTTAACCATGTTCTTTCTGAGGTTAAATGAAAAAAAAAAAAAAAAAAAAAACCGTTCATAGGAATCTAATCAATCAAGCCTTAAAACTCAGCTTCCAGTAAATGCCTTAGCAAAGATTAAGGATTGGTATCGATGAGCCTAAACTAAGAAGTGAAAAGTGCTCATGGAGGAAGAAAAGGAAGAGAGATGTATGCATTACAGAAAAGAGAATTTAGGTTGGACTATTATTTTCTTAGTCACATTTGTTAAAGGTTATCATTATTTCCTTTTAAGAATTTAAAATTTTATTTAAAGATGTATCTATCTCACAAATTATTTTCTATGAGTATGTTTGTTGATAGTCATACTTTTTCATTTAAAGTAGATAATTCAGTCATTTTTAGAAAACTGTATTTGTCATCTGTATACAGACAGCTACAGTGTCCTGTAACTGTCTTTCCAATATGCATCTACATACTGGAACTGAATGGACCCTGATTAGTAAGATAGTATTTTGGGGTTTTAGTGGCACTATTTATAGAAACCCATCTTGCCTGGGAGTACTGAATGTTACCATGGCAGGTACAACACTTTCTATGTTTCCATCCTTAATGAGACTTCCTAAAGCAGGAAGAAATAAAAGAAGATCCACGGGACTTACAGGCAACGATGGAAAAGGATTCATCAGTCACTGCGGTCTCAGAACAGTTTAATCATATTTTACTACTTCTCAGCAGAGGTGCGATATTGACTCACCAAAATACCATTGTATGTCTCTTCCAAGATTTCTTCATATTCATCTTTATTCCTAGTACTGGCAACACTAAGAAGCAATGGAGTTGGGGGAATTTTTAGCTTCATCAAATTTTTATGTATATCCCCAGATTCACCCCAAAGAGACACAGCAAGTAAAAACATACTTGTATGCAAAGTTTCAATACAATTGTTCCATCTAGCCCCTGCCCCAACCAAATTTGGTTCTTAAATACTTATTACATAAAAATCTTAGAGATATCCTGAATATAGATAGGTAGATAAATAGATATAGATAGATAGATATCCTTGTCAAAAAGGAAGACTAGATAGAATAAAACATGGGCCATGGAAAATATACCCACTCTGTGCTTTTCTTCCCAATCCGAAAACATTTTTTAGGATGAAATGGGCACAGAGAACATCCCATAAAAGGAAACCTGGCACAGCACCTACAGCACCGTAAGTACCAGTCACGTACTGCCCGGCTGACCCTGGGTTCGTAACCCTAGTCTGGACAACCAGGTGTGTATACACAAGATCCTGAAAAGCTACAGGGCTGTAGGAAGGGGCGCAGGGTATGACCAGACCCTGTTGGAAGTGCATCTCCCTCTCTCGTTTGTTCTCCATATGCCAGTGGATTTAGATGGGGAACACCTCACTGGTAGAGACTCACTTCCTGCCTGCTGACACCTGGTTTATCAACATGAAATTAATTGCTTGTAGACTCAGTTATCTTATAGGGAGTTTAAGAATGAGCAGATAATCTTTGCATAGAGCTATTTAGACTTTCAGAGGTAAGGTGACTGAATCTTTTATTTTTCATTTTACATACACAAACACACACACTCTCATACACACAAATAATGATAATAATAATAAATGAAGGTGCCTAGAATTAATATGTCGTATTCAAAGCAGAAGCTTGGAGAAACTGCTGAGAAGCAAAGGCTTACTTTCTAAAAGCAAACACACGGCATTCCAAACAAAGCTGAGAAACAAAACCTTGGGCTGCTTTGCCCACTTCAATAGTCAAATTTTGAAAGAAACAAACACAACCTTCAAAACTCATTTTTTCCTTAAAACTAGGGAAGAGACATCTGATACGACTATCCTCTGCTATCTAGTCTTTTCAGTTCATTTTCCAAATCTATACACTAAGACAGCTGAGACTATAGTAGAATAATGTGTCCAGGAAAGAAATAAATGCATTAGGGAATTGAATGAAAATGATAAAAATCACTCACAGTTCTTTATTGAAATAATTAAATATGAAGTGGAGTGGAGAGTGGCAGATGAATTCTAATAGTAATTGAATTGGCACTTAGGAGTTACCTTATCTGCCTTGCCACAATTCAAAACTCCCCACAGTGTTTTCTCTCAGACCACATCATATTAATTATGCCTCTCATCCACCATTTTGTTTGTGAGAAAAGTAGTTAGTATGCATGGAAGGGCATCCAGGTCTCCTAATGGGGTTCAGCAAGTAGTTATTCCATCCCTCCTGAAAATGGCGTTCGCTTTTCTAGCAAACAAACCGCTAACACACATACCAACCACCATGGGGAATTCTCCTTCCTGCTTATAAAAAGAACAAAGGGTTCTGTTTTATGTAACTGCATTCTCTATTTGGGAGAAAATCTTGGAACTTGATTCTTGTCAATTTCATCTCCAAAAGCATTTGGCCTGCCATAAGTAAGCTTTCATTTTACGTGTGTCTTCATAAACCTAGGTATTATGTGTCTTGCAGAATACTTGCTGATAATCCTATGAGAAAGTGAATTTCTGTAATAAAATTTGTCCTGTTCTAACATATTTATAACAGTTCTTTGTTTTATTTCTTAAAGAATAGAAAAATTACTGATTTCTATGTTTCAGCCAATCAAATTATTCTGCCTCTGATTGTGATGCTTTGTTTGCATGGGGGGATACAATGATAGATACTCCCTTTAGTATACAGATTTTTTTTAGAGAGATTTTTTCGCTATAGGATGCATGTGCTTGCAAGAAAGACAGAGACAGAGAGACAGAAAGCGAGAAATCACCCCCCCAGGGGGGATGGCCACACCATAATCCCTTCTCCTCCATTCTCTTCTTGAGATCTTGAACATGCACGCACACATGCACAGCATGAGTTTAAGCCACTGGGTCTGGGACTCGAACCGAACTACATGGGAGTCCGGCAACATAGCCATTATGCCAACTGCTGGTCTCAGGCACACAGATTTTATTCAACCTTGATCATGTGAACTAGGTTTTTGTTTGGTTTTAAGATTAGTCAATGGGAAGAGAGAATTTGAGAATTACAGATTTTGCTAGCTAAAATTCTATTTCTCTTATTTTGCTTGAACATCTCTAGGAAAAAAAAAAGGAATTATTAACTAACTTTAACCTAAGGACAATTAGTAAATTAATCTCTAGGGGGAAAAAAAGGCACTTGAGATTATAATAGGAAACACTGTCTTTGGAATTGACCTGTAGGCTCATTCACCTCTTTGTCTACAGATTTGTCATCTGAAATTATTCATGTTCATCGTTAAAGTAACTTCATTGGCCAGCAAAAAATAACGAAGACTTGTTCCTTTTGATCAAGTTGCTGAGAACTTTATACATTAATAATTTTCCTTGGAAGATGGGAAATGTGATATAGTTTTTAATGATTAAACCTTAGTCCTGAATATTAGTGAAATTGTCTCTCCAGCCATGCAGTGTTCCAGTAAAACTAGGAACACAACATGAAAGGCTTAGGTGGAGGGACATATTTTGGGAGACGTTACCTCAGAAGTTAGTGAGAAATTGTGGCAGCTGTTGGAAAGAGATAACAATGAATATACTGGGCTTTTTTTCCATATAAAATTTACATCCATATTTCCACACCTTGTCTAAATGTCATTTCTTGACATTGTTATTTAACTCATGTTTTCCTATCTTGTCTATTAGCCTTAGTTTCTACCCAGGCTAAGGTAGGCTTCAAAGAAGAGTAGATTTGCAGGCCAAATTAAGATCCTAGAGTTTGAGTTCCACATTCTGATGTACCAGATTAAGAAGCTATATTTACACTCTGCTATTCAATAAAAGGAGTTTGAGGAGATCGTAGATTGACTCAATAAGATATTTTTCTTTTTTCAGAATAAAAGGCACTATTTTCAAGATTTGATTTATTTTTGATACCTTTTATTCCTTTGTATTTTAAGGTGGTTCCAAATATGAAATGCTCTGTTACTTTTGACTCTTTTATGATAAAAGAACTTCTCTATCCAAAAGTAATATATGATCCTGAATTGCTTGATTTGATCATCTGTATTTCTCAAATTAGTCAGTTATTTACTAAATCTACATTCTTAACCTTGATGGGCATGGTCACAATTACACAGGCTTCAGAGAGAACAAAACTGGAAATGTTGTACAGAATGAGATTTAATACCAAATGGTGTGATTAACTAATGGAACTGCATTGCAAATGGCAGTGCAACAGGAAAATCCTTGCATTGCTATGAAAAAAAAATTAAGATGGATAAAATGTATTAAGTCCTACAAATGAGACAGAAAAAAGTTATAAGAAAAAAACTTAAATTCTAGTGCAGGAAAATCAGCTTAGTGAAAATTGAAAATGCATGTAATAAAACTAATTCAGGCAGGATATTAATCTTGTGTAAAAAAGATAAAAGCATGTTAAAGCCTGATTGTAAAATATTAATGTGCTAAACCATCATAAAACTTCACATATGCCCTTTAGTGATAGTATTGTTAATGATGATAAAAACTTATTTGCAAATTCTTCTTTTATGAAGTCTGGAAACAGAAAATCTGAAAACGAAGACTAATGTAGACATTTTCTGTGTGTAAAAGATAGGAAATGCTGAAGGTTAATGAGGTTTAGGGTGACTGATCTCTTGACATTTAATTGTGGGGCCATATCAAGGATCCTATGGAGTCTGTGAGTGAGGTGGTTCGGGATGATTTGGGTTTGCACCCTGCTAATAGTGGGTATTCTTAACCTCCCTAATGTGTTTTCTGGTGACACAGAGTGTTCTTGAAATCACACTTACCTCGGCCCAGTATAAAACTAGAAGGACTCTATGTTTCTAGATTTTTCTCTTCATACTGTAGTCTATTTAACAAAAACAAAGAAGAAAATTATCTTTAGCCTTATTCTACTTTGGCATTATTATGTTATTGGTTCTGAATTGTAGAGGCTAGGATCACTGAAATTCGGTGATCACTCAGGAAACTGTTTTTGTTTAATAAGGAGAGGCAGCATAATATAGAAGAAAGAACTGAATAGGCTGAGAACTCAGACTGATTTGTATGCACATCCACATGGCCTCTATTTGGCCTCTCTGGGTTATTTGTGGAAAAAAAAAAAAAAGCACGCAAATAAAACAGGGATGATAATCCTTATTTGCGTTGTTTTAGTGAGGGTCTGAAAGGAAGTCTCTAATGCTGCTGCCGTATCATTGGTGCTCACATGTAAAAATTCATGATTAAAGTGGTTATTACTAGGTGTTTCATCTACTCAGAAAGTTCTAGCTCACTTCCTACACAGTATGCATATCCCACACTTTGTGATTCATTCGCCCATTTGTTTGTAACTGGAATGCTTTCCCTGATGACCTATTCTTAAGAAAGTCTTATTCATGTGTTAAGACCCAAGTCACATCTCAGTTCCTCCAAAAGGCATTTCTATCTGCTTCATCACACAATAATCAATCTCTACACCTTTTATTCTTTTTCAGCTCTTCTGTTATAGTTACCGTCCTTGCATCACTGGTTGAATCATGTTTTATTTCCCCCTTGACAGCAAAAACAATGACTTGTACTTCACTTATATATCACTTTCCCCACAAACTCCTAAAATATTTAACATGTTGCCAAATATGTGGTTGAAACTCTTTATTTACATTTTTGGAACACTCAAGCCCAGGAGCAGCTACAAAAGTTTTGGTTGATTGATAAGACAAGTGCATGGCTTTTAAAGACTGCTAAGAGCATACAGCTCAGATTTTGGATATGACTCTAGGACTTCCCATCTCATGAAATGACATTCTTGAAAGCATATGTCTAATTAGAGTAAAGCAATGTCTAGACCTTTTATAAATGATTTCATACACTCATCGTCAACCTATGGCAACTATATATCAAAATGGCCTTCTCTTAGATATACCACAACATGTATTAATGCTTCTGTTCTATTCAGCTCCATTTGCCTTTACCATTGTTATATTTTCATTGTCAATTCTTGTCTAACTGCCCTTTTTGTCTCTTGTCAATCTTCAGCACAAAGTGATGTAGTGAAGAACCAGGAAAAACAAAACAAACACATGAACAAACAAAAACTTTGCTATCACCAGTTCCATGCTAAAGATAAATTTCTTCTTTGTTTTTGTTAAATAGACTACAGTATGAAGAGAAAAATCTAGAAACAAAGAGTCCTTCTAGTTTCATAGTGGGCCGAGGTAAGTGTAATTTCTGTCTCTGTTGTTTCCACTTGTTAAAATTCAGAGACCTCGGGACCAGCAGTTAGCCTAATGGTTATGTCGCTGAACTCCCATGTAGTTGACCGTGGTTCAAGTCCCAGACTCAGTGGCTTAAACTCACGCCAGGCGTGTGTGTGTGTGTGTGCATGCGTGCCCAAGATCCCAAGAGGAGAATGGAGGAGAAGAGATTGTGGCATGGCCATCCCCCTTTGGGGGTGATTTCTCGCTTTCTCTCTGTCTTTCTGGTGGGCATACACGCTCTATAGCAAATTAAAAAAAAAAAAGCTCTAAAAAAAAATTCAGAGGCCTCCTGCAAAACAGGAGACAGCTCAAGAAAGATGGAAGCCAGAAACAAATAATCTAGATGAGAATAGAAATGCCTATTTGTAAGAGTTTCTAAAAATGAATGAAGTGTTTGGCAACAAACGTGGGTTTGAGTTACAGAGCAATGGTAGCATATCCTCAAATAATTTTCAGAGAGTCTGGACTTGGCTGCATTATCCTTGACAGAGACTGGAGTCCACATGGCAGCATTTTATTAATTCAACTAAACCTTCAGAAGAAAAAGGCAGAAAGAGCTCAAAAGAACTTTGTGTGTTGCTTATTTTGGCTAAATTGTGTTTTGATTTCTTATTTGTATTGCTACTACTTGTGACTGATCTGTCTGCTAATCCATATTTCAAAACCTAGTGCATGGACACATCACATCACCTACAACCATAGTCTATAATCTCTTATTTAATTAAGAGATAAACCTTAATAAAACATGGTTAGCATAAATAAGCTTTAGATACTGTGGTCATGTCATTTTGAATACTGTTTGGATTAAACGATCAATAAATGTAAGCTTTTTTAATATGATAAAATGTCTCTAGATTAGAAGAAGAAGCACTTTGGGCATGATAGATTAATAGATTGAAAAAGAGAGAGAGAGAGAAAGCAATTGAAGAGGTTTATTTATTTAATTTCTTTTTTTTTTTTTTTTTTTTTTTTA
The DNA here is from genome assembly GCA_026018925.1 of Tupaia tana. Taxonomy (NCBI): domain Eukaryota; kingdom Metazoa; phylum Chordata; class Mammalia; order Scandentia; family Tupaiidae; genus Tupaia; species Tupaia tana. The sequence continues at coordinate 193,618,643 of JAKSZU010000001.1, read as the reverse complement.
CATCTCTTTAAGATTTTCTCAACATTCTGGATTTAGGAACACATACACATTGGCCCTGATTCAATTCTCCATTTGACACCAGAGGACCATGTTTTACTTTGTTCTTACATGGTATAGTGTGTGAGAAACAATGAGATTGAAATAATCTGATTATGATGCCCAAAACTCTCCCTTTTTTTTTCCCCATAAATGCCTGTTAGTGGAGGGTATACAAAGCAACAAAATTGTTAATTACAGCAACACTAAAGATCTTACAAGATTGTGACATCTGTTTAGTCAGATATTTGTAAAGTAAAGGACATGCTTGACTGTATATTGCGTTATTATGGTTTTTAATGTTTCACATGGCTGGATTTCCCAAAACAGTTATAAATGTCTCAAGAGGAAGGTTTATTTTTTTTTTTCACTGTTCCTAAACATTTCCAAGCCTGTCACCCACTAAATCTGTGAAGTTGGACAAACTACACAGTAACACTGAACTTCAGTTTCCTTTTGGGTTGAATGACAATAATTATACTTGTTTTGACTAATTCTCAGGATCATTCTGAAGCTTACACTAAATATCAAATGTCTAAGTTCTTCATAAATTATGAAGCCTATACAAGTATTAAATATTATTATAACAACTGACATCCAAAAGTAGCTTATATTTTTAAAATTTTATTTTATTTATTTATTTTAAATATTGCTATGAGGTATGTATGCTTGCCAGAGAGAGAGATAGATACGGAGAGTGAAAAAATGAGGCAGCATTCCCCAGAAGGAATGGCCATGCCCCCCTCCTCCTCTCGAGATTTTTGGGCAAGCAGGCACATATGTTGGTGTGTTTTTAAACCAGTGGGTCTCACCCATGTGGGATCCAGCTGCCTTAACAACCACACTACCGGCTGGCCTTAACTTTTCTTTTTATAGAACTTGAACATAATGAAGTCAGAAGGCAAACATTTGCCTTTTATTATTATTTATACATTCGATCACTGTACATCATTTAGATTGTAAAGAGAATTTACCCAGCATGAAATACACCTCAGAACAGTTCAGTTGAGAATATTATACATGTCATCATCAGCAGGTAATAAACCATTTCTGTGTCCCACAAATGTCTTAACTCTTTATTTTTTTCTCACAAATTTTCTTCCCTACACTCTTCCCCTCTACCACTCTCTTTCAATTTTGTCCCCAGTGACCATAACTATTTGCAATGCTTTTATGTCCTCCAGTCTTTCAGTATCTACCGTAGAGTGCAGACAGTCAGTATATGTTTTTTTTTATTATATATGTATTTTTTATTATCATCATATTCTTCTTTATATTACATTGAATTACATATAACTTTATAGTGTATTACATTGCTTTTTCAAAAGGGAATGCCATGCATGTCAGTCAGTACAGAGACATTAATCTCCCCGCTTTAACATTCAATATCTTTTCTATGTTTTCCCCAATCATTATTATTATTATTCTAATTATTATATACCGACTATCAGCACTCTATAATAGAGAGCAAAAAATTGGAGGACATAAAAGCAGTGAAGGTACTTAACGAGAATAGGACAGTGTGGAATGGGGGAAGTGAAGAGAAGAGAATAGAGAAAGATAACAAGTGAACAATAGAGAGGCAGGGCATTAGTGAGAAACAGATATGGCTTATTAACTGTTGATGTTGACATGTATAGTATTCTCAACTGGATTTGTCTGAGAAGTATTTCATGATAGGCAAAGTATTTGTACAAGCAAAATGAGAAATAGCAATTGACTGTTTTAAAAAATAATTAGACAGTCAGTATATGTTAAGTGGAGACATACAATGTCTCTTTTTCATAGCCTGACTTGCTGCACTAAGCAATAAATCTTTCATATTTGTCCTCTTTCTATCAACTGCCAGGGTCTTGTTGTGTTTTATGGCTGAATAGTATTACATGGAGTATATGTGCCATACTTTTTAATCCATTCATCTGTTCATGGACATTTCGGTTGGTTTCATGTCTTACAATTGTGAATAATGCCACAATATACATAGATGTGCAAACACTTTTCCGACTGAGCAGTCTCCTATCCTTTCCTTAGATACCCAGGAGTGAAATTACAGGGTCATATGGTTGTTCCATTTGAAAGTCTTTAAAGAACCTCCACATAGTTCTCCACAGTGGTTGTAACAATTTACATTTCCGCCAACAGTGTAGGAGAGTTCTCCTTTCACCACATCCCGCCAGCATTTATCATTTTTTGTTTTTTTGTTTTTAATCTTTGCCATTTTGACTGAGTTAGATGGTATCTCACTGTGGTTTTGATCTGAAAACTTTTTAGAAGCAGTGTTTTATTTGTGGTATGAGAAAGTAGGCATTTTCTAAAGTACTTCATTTATTTCTAGTTGTAGCTTATAGGCCATGAAAATTAAAATTTTAATTTTATGTTTTTCTTCATATTGCTGAGATAGAACTCATTTTATCCGTTGAAAAAAGTTGTTTTCCATGAAGTAGCATATTTCTCATAATTCTATATCCAGGTTCATGAAAATTTCTATGAAGATGTAATATGGTACAACCCATATTGTCAAAAATTTCTTCTAACACATAGTTTTAAAAATGGAAAAATTATAACTAAAACCTCATAATTTTCTTTGCTGATATTTTGTTCTTCATTATTTTTTCTGAAGATTATTACTTATGATTCTTAATATGGAAATATATTAGAGAGTCATTTTATTATTGCTTGCAAGTACGTGGAGTCAAACCTCAATGGCTAGATTTGCTGGGTATAGCATAGCAAAAAGAGAAAAGATAAATAGGTTTTAATTGTTTTTAATACTAAGAAGGCACACAGTGTCAATTTTAAATTTTTTCTGTTCTTGGTCTATGTGTACATAGTCTGAAATTCTAGAAATATGCCAAGGTAATGTGCCAGTACCACAGCCACCTGTACAAGGCAATTTTCATCTGCCTGTATGAATCAATCTATTTCATATATAACTGAACTAATAAATAAAAGAATATAGAATATATTGGAAACAGAGGAAGAAGGAAATTGAGTACTTTCTTCTCATTCAAGTTCTTAATCTTCTCTTTCACAGCCAAACTTCTTAATTAATGAAGATTATATTTTAATGAAACACCATCTTTATACAGAAAGCTGGCCAACAGACCCATGGTACCACTGAAACTTACTTTAAAGTCATCTATGACTTTTTTTCAAAAAGTAAAACAAAAGGAAACTTCACAGAACTTAACTTACTTGAAACCTCAGCAACATTTAATACTGTTGATGACCTCTTTCTTTTGAAAAATTCTTTCTTCTCTTGATCTCAGTGACATTTTATTCCCTGTTTCCCTCGTTGTTCCTTTTACAGCATCCTTTTCTCTGCCTGAAGATCAAATATTTATTTCACTGAGGGTTCTTTCCTCTTCTTGAGTTACACAGTTTTCCTGCGGGAAATCTCATTCAACATTCATATGCTGATGACTTCTAATCCAGCAAAAACTTCTTCCTGAGCTTCAGATTCAAAAAGCCCAACTGCCTTCAGGACATATGTATTTTCCTGCCCTATTTCAAACTTAACATGTCCAAAAGTGAATTTTAAATCATTATCAACTCCAAAATCTGTTCTTCTTCCTCTGTTCTCCATTTCAACCAATGGCACAATTATATATTCAGAGACCCAAAGCAAAAATTTGATGGATTTCTAAACTTCACTTTTTCTATCCCTGCCGCATAACTAAAAATGTATTATCTCCTTTTGATTTCCTTTTGCCTAAGTCTTACGTCTGTTTCTCTCCATCTCTAATTTCAGACCTCTGAGTGTACCAAAAAGTCCCAGGATACCCGTGGAAGACTTCAGTCCCCTTATATTCTGATGTGTCCTATCATTTTCATAACTCTTTGGTTTTAGAAAAACTATGAAAATAATTTCATATCAGAACCAGCAGATGGCATAATGGTTACATCATTGGACTCCCATGTAGTTGACCACGGTTCAAGTCCTGGACCTGGTGGCTTAAAACTCACACCGGGTGCGTGTGCATATGTGCCCAAAATCCCAAGAGGAGAATGGAGGAGAAGGAATTGCAGAATGGTCATCCTCCCTGAGGCGGTAATTTCTCATTTTCTGTTTCTCTGTCTCTCTCTGTCTCTCCAGTGAGCACACATGGCCTATAGCAAAAACCTCTCAAAAAAAAAATTCCTATCAGTTATGCGTTTTTATGAGGCACCAACTCCTATACATGCTAGGAAAACTAATAAAACATCACACTAAATTTGAGAATCCTTTAGGCTTGAGATGCAATCATATGTTCTAGCTATTACATAATTTGTCTTACTTTTCTCCCTTACCAAAAACCTGACCACCATCTCCTCTTACCAGGATCACCTTAACAACCTCCTAATAAGTATTTCTTAGATTTAAACATCCCAGTCTAGTAGTCACACCATAATTAGACGTATCCATAAATATTTGAGAATGAAAGAATGAATAAATAGTTGTAAATATTCTAGAGGATTTTAAATACCAAATTGCATCCCCAAACAGGAAAGTTTAATCAATTATCAATTATCTATTAATTGTGATTTTAAAAAGAAAAAAAAAACTACATACTTAATTGCCTATTAAATATAGTAAAGTCCTTTTTTTTTTTTTGAATTACATTACCAGCCTTTAAATGCACTGCAAAGCTCTGCAAAGCTCTATGAACAAAAATAGCTTGGCAAAAACAAAAAAATAAACAAAAACAGATACATAGCCCAAATTAATAGGAAAAAGAATGTGGAAATAACTCCACTTTTTACACTCAACTTCTTTTTTTAACAAAATTATTTTATTTAACTTTATTTATTATTTTGATTATTATTTTTAAAAACTCATTTATTTATTTTACATTCTTTCACTGAAAATCATCACAGCACACAAAATGTGATTTCCCATCCAGAATACACTGTATGGTGGCTTAATCATACATGTTATCATCAACAAATAAATTTCAAGAAAAGCAGTTTTAGTTTTAATAGATCAAAATTTTAAAATGTTAAGAGAACTTTGTTTAAGGCTTAAATTCAGGAAGCAGGTTAGGATTCTCTTCAAATAGTAGGTGCATGGACCTGTCTGCATCTCAAGAGAAGAAAAAAACCTTAACTCTGGAAAACAAAGCATAGAAGATGATCCATAACGTTTTAGTCAAAAGTCATAAAATTCTATTTTACCAGTTCAGACTCATGTACTTTATCTTCTGTTGTGGTCTGATCTTTCTGTTAAATTCTGGAAGATAACGTTCAACTCTGGACTTGTCTCTACCATTAAGCTGGCCATTTTCTTAGTTGTTTTTAAACTCTTATTTCTGTGTGTCTGACTTTAGTTTTCTTAATATAGCATTCCCTTTAGAACTTCTTGGAGAACTGGTCTGGTGTTGGTAAATTCTTTCAGGTTTTGTTTATCTGAGAATGTTCTTATCTTCTCTTCCCTTATGAAGGATAATCTTGCCAGATATGGTATTCTTGGTTGAAATTGTTTTTCACCCAACACTTTGAGTATATTTTCCCATTCTTTCTTTGTTTGCATTGTTTCCAATGAGAGGTCCACTCAGCCTGATGGGCTATCCTTTGTAGGTAACTTGATGTTTCTTTCTTGCCAGTCTTAGTATCTTGTCTTTATCTGTGGTTTTGGTCAATCTGGCTATAATGTGTCTCGGAGAAGATCTTCTTGGGTTGATCCTAGTTGGGGTCCTTTGTATTTCTTGATTGAAATCTTTGAACACCTCTCTAGGTTTAGAAGGTTTTCTTCCAGGAGTTCATAGAATACATTATCAATGCCCTCGTCTTCACCTTTCAGGACATTGACTACCTGGATGTTTGCACATTTAATGGTATCTAGTATTTCTCATATATTATTTTCATCTTTTTGAGCTCTTTTCTTAGTCTTTGTGGTGGATTTTACTAGTCCAGTGATGTTTCTTCTACATCTGAGATTCTATTTTCTGTATGATCTAGTCTGCTTTTAATACTTTCAAGGGAGATTTTGACTTCCTGTATTACAGCCTTCATCTCCAATAGTTCCATTTGATTCTTTTTTATGATGTATAAAGTCTTTTTCTGCCACATTATAAAATAAAATATTTGCCCTCATTTAAAAAACAGTGATACATACTCCTATATTATTTCTTAGGCTTTATCGTAAATGATCATTCATTTATTTTTCTGTTAGATCAATCTTAAAGCTAAGAATAGATTAATAATGATAATTTTCTTTCAAAGTATATGTATATACACACACACACACATACACAGATATATATGTATGTGTGTGTTTGTTTAATTACTATAACTAAAAATGTCCCTGTAGTTCCTCTACAGAGAGGGTTATGATAACATTATCTTATCTCCTCCATAAGTTTTCATGATATTTCATTTCTTTCCAGTTCAACAAAGGGCCCTCCATGAGACTTGTTCAGTTGACTTTGGGTGCAGTCCACCTTAAAAACATTTTCATTTCCTCTTTATGATCTCTGTGGTTGGGGCAGCCAGAACTGACATAATGCAGATGTGGGATGATACCCTGGAGAAATATACCATAACATTTTCTAGTTCTATTCTGTTTTTTTGTGAGTTTCAGAACTATCTAAATGGTTGACTTCTTGAACAATGTTAACTGCACTTTAGGTTTTCTTAGATTCCCTGTCTGACCAAATTTTAACAAGAAACTATATCTATAAGATCCATAGAGTGAGCCAACTGATTCTGAAACTGAAAAAGATTATTACTAAGGGTTAATAGTGATTTGCAGTTTTACTAATATGGATTTTGTCTATAATTCTGCTATGATGAAGCAGGTGTATAGGACTGGGGATAATGATCATTGCCAATAAATTACTTTTTTAAATCAAGACCTTTATGGAAACAAAGATGAAAATAAAACAAATCAACCAGTCATGATTGAAATTCTCCCAGAAAGCAGACAATATATGGATGTTTATATATAACATATACAGATATAACTATTGGGTTGTCAGAAAATCACAATGCATTTTTGCATAGACAAACATAGAAAAATGCATTGTGTCTTTCCCAACAACCTAATATTTGAAAATCAATAATAAAAAAAGAGTTGCTATTTATTGTGTCTTAGTATACATTAGGAACTGAATAAAAGTATTTATGCAGATAATCGCTAAATCTAATTTCAGCTCCCTGTCTGTCTATAAACCTGTACTATTTTATGAGGAACAAACAAAGTTTGTTATATTCATGTTAATATAACATGAGGGAAAGGCTATAATGTTACAAGAGTTAATAGAGAAGGATCTGGAAGAAGGTAAATATTCAAGACAACAAAGAGGGAAGGGGAGGTGTGTGTACAACAAGCAGTAAATTACGCATTTTTCAGAAGCCAGATAGTGGCACAGTGGTAATGCAGCTGGACTCACATGGATAAAGTTCTAGGTTCACATCCTCCTAGGACCTTGCTGAACATGCCAGGCATGTGCCTGCATGTACCTATGTTCTGGGTCATCCCATTCACATGCTCACGATCAAGAGTGACTGAGAAAAGGGGTGGATTATGGCATGAAGACCCTGTGGAGGGCACCTATCTCTCTGTCTGTCTTTTTTTGTCTTTCTTTCATGGATGAAATAAATAAATTTTTATTTTAAATTACATATTTTCTTTGTAGGTTAAGTGACGAATAAAAAATGAAGTTGTGGTCAGATTATGGAGAGCATGGGGTGTTTGGACTTAACTCAGTAGGATATGGGAAACAATCCAAGTGTTCTAAGAAACATAATTACTGGAATATAATTGTACTTTAGAAGATTTACCTGGCAACAGAATATAAATGGATAGGCGTATGGAAGGGGAGATGAAAAGATAGATGATAATTGCAGAAGGTTATTAAAGTGAGATAGGACAATGGGAAGGAGAAGGGGAAGAAGGACATGTACATGATCACTATCATCCAAACTCCCCAGCCTGGAGAATTGTCATTACTGACAATGAAATAACAGACTGTGGTTTGGGGAACCAGCAGTTAGTGTAAAGGCTATGTCGCTGGACTCCCACGTAGTCGACCGTGATTTGTGTCCCGGACCCGGTGGCTTAAAACACGCCGGGCGCGTGTGTGTGCGTGCCCAAGATCCCGAGAGGAGAATGGAGGAGAAGGGATTGCGGCGTGACCATCCCCCCAGGGGGGTGATTTCTCGCTTTCTGTCTCTATGTCTCTCTCTGTCTGTCTGGCAAGCGCACGTGCCCTGTAGCGAAAACCGCCCCCCCCCAAAAAAAAAAAAAAAAAAAAAACAGACTGTGGTTTGAAGGATAGCAGCACCTTGAAACTGCTAATCTTGGGAACCGTTCAGTTTAGGTTCAAAGTACAGGGAAAAAACATTTGGAATAAATATTGTTGTGTAGCCCTGAGAGGCAACTTCCCATTCAAAATGCGTGGTTTCTCTAATGTAGAAAGGGAGAATTCGACAATGGTATCATCAAAACCCTAGGTGTTTTATAGAGGCCCTAGCATAACAGAAAGGGTCACTTAGATTTCTAGATTGCAGGTTTCTCATTTGTAAAATGTGTATAGGTTTCTCGTTTGTAAAATGTAGTAATTATCCTCTTTGTTGTAGGAAATCATTTGAAATAATTTATGTAGAAATACTCTAAAAAGCGCAAAATCCTCTTTGCTTTTAGGGTAGGGACTATTTCATTTCTTCTTCTTTATAGTCCGCATGGCACTATGTGAAGCCCCACAACAGAAATTAGAAACAGTTGTTGAACAAATAGATGTACCAAAGGCTTTGGGTAGAAAAATTGTTCTTGTAGTAATGCACTGATATTATGTTCTATGCAGCAAATAAGGCAAATGCTTTGATAACAAGTTATAAGCCCTTATCCAAAGAAGAGGATAACAGACATAGTAGTGACATTATACAAATATGAAATAAAGTGCAGCTACTACTGGTTTATTTTCTGTTAGAGATTCTTTAAGGCCTACCATAAAGATGTAAAACCTTCAAAGAAAAAGTGCGTTAGTGAAGCAAGTATGTAGGGTATAGATAGTTTCTCAGAATTAGGAAAGGTTTAGATCTCACAGAAGCAGGTGCTTCATTTACTGTCCCTCAGGGAGGTGGGTTAGAAAGAGGAGTATCTAATTAGTGTATGGATTGTGGAAAAGGAAACAGTACTCTTTCCTATGGCATTCTTTTCTATGAATATAATGCCCTGGACACTAAAAAGGAAACAAAAGAGATATGTTCAAAGAGAAGGAAGAAAGTCACATACTTAATTCATTCAACAAATATTTATTGGGCATACAAATAGTCACTGAGGAAAATGCACAGTGCATGCAAGGTAAAGACACTCTGCTCCCAAAGACACTGCCTGAGACTTGGACTTTGAAGGAAATGTGATGAGGGACTAATTTACACAAAAGCACATAATAAATTACGTTTCTTACAAAGATTGAACACAAATAGCACACAACTCTTAAGCTATAATAGGAATAGTTAATTTCTGAAGATGTTTTTCTAAATTGAAACACATTTAATCTATAACAGATGGAACACAAAGGAAATAAAAAAATGAACAAAAATGGGATGAAAATCAGTAAGCTTATTTTCACTGAGGTGCATAATTTCTACCCTAAGAAGATTATCTTTTGATTTAGTAGGACATTGGTTGTTTGAGCTTGATTCTAAAAGAAAGGTAGCTTCTGTCCAAAACTTCCAATTACTAGTTTTTGTTTTTCAAGGTCATGGTGAAGGCTGTACTTAAAAGGAATTAATTTTAAATAAAAGCTGTGGATATGTAAAACAATATAGAGAAAAAAGCAAAATAAAAACAAAATAAGAAGAATCCAGCTGGATCCATATTTGAATACAAAGCAAATAAAATGGGATGGGCTATGTAGTTCAAATAGAAAACATTCACTAAGAAAGAAGCCAAGGGTTATAAACTTTAAGGGAAATTCCAGCATAAATGAAGGTCATCTCTTTCTCATGATCTAACAGATAAGATAATTTTGTTTGTCCTTCCCATTTTCAAAAGGCTTCCTCATTTTTAGTCATACATTTATTGCCAATCTATGGGGTTTACATTTAAACATGTTGCCACCCACGTAGGTAAGAGAACAAGGAAAACTAACAAAGAAGCAGAGAAAGACTGAAAGAGACAGAAATAGGAGACAAGATGCACTGAAAGAGAGGATTATCCTTGGGTTTGTTTTTCATAATTATTTTTCTGTTGACTAAAATAACATTTTTCCATCTTAAATATAAGACCTTGTCTGGGGGTCACAGGTATATTTTTTTCTAGTTTAAATGACATATTTACTTTCATTTTTTATTTTATTTTAAGTTGACCTGCACGCTTATAGCATTCCTATTTACAGAACACTGTAAAATCAAACATATAAATATCTTTTGTTTTCTGTTCATACTAACTAATCTAAGGCATTGTTTGTTGGCATTTTAAAAATCCATTGATTATTTTTAATATACATAAACATGCTCTAAAATTAGATGCCTTTTTTTTTCCAAATTTGGAATCATGCATGATATTTACCTGAAACATCTTTGAAGGATCTGTCTTAGTTTTCAGTTGGATAATGTACTCAGAATCACACTGTGCATCTGCACGTCACTGACAAAGGAAAACATTAGAGAGCTCTCATTTCAGGTTAGTTCTGACTATTGCCCTTCAGAGACATTTTAGAGACAGAATAATGGTGCCTAATAATTCCAGCCAACCTAGGTATTTATCACAGCTTCAAACAGGCAGTAATTCACTTATATTTATTTTCTCAGAATGTAACACTAGTCTGAATTAAACATTATGATACATACCTGTACTAGTATAAACTATTTTTTCAAATTTTCCTAGTCAAGATTTCTTTCTCAGAAAAGAAAATTAGACAGGTGCAGCACACCAAATGAGATGAACTTTGTCCTCAAAGAAAATTGGTTTTTCCTTTTCAATTTCATTTCAAAGAGATCTGACAAGTGTGGCTTTGAACAAACTTTAACAGCACAATATCCTTTGTGTAAGTTTTCCCTTGTCAGCTTTTCCATTCCAGCAGGAACTTAGAACAAAGTGGATGTTGCCCTTTGAGTTGAGAACTTCATCAGTTGAATGAACACTAGTATGGTGCAGTGAAATTGAGGGCATACTCTCTTCTCCAACCTCAACAGTGCAGTGTCTCAACAAATATAATTTCTCTATCTGGCGCGTGGAGAGACACCAGCTATATACATTTAGTTTCATACATACTTCTTCTGCCTTTTTCATAGTAAAAGCTTATTTGGCAACATACCCACTTGAAACTTTTACAGATTATGCTAAGGAGTATTCCATTGTGTGTGGAACACAAACATGTTATTTTGTGATGTTGTTTCACTCTATGCTATTTCATACCGAAACCGCAGTGAGTCTGATTGTAGAGGTGTGAAATCAGACTTTCAAATATATACTGTTTTCCTTATACATGAAAGGAGAAGAAACTGTGTTTTTCTATTTGTTTTGCTTTGTTTCATTTTTAACCTGTTTTGTAGCTTTGCAACCATTTGAAAGTAAAATTCAAATGCAGAAGGGGAAAAAAAAAACACAAGAAACTGCTTCACAGAGATTTTAATCTTTATTGCACAAAAGCTTGCTATGGCTACTCATTCCTTAGAGCTTTAGATTCTATATAAATTGTGCTACTTTATGCTGATAACAAACTGCTTTGACAAGTTTATTTTTCTTTGCATACTCTTCTAACTTTAAGGGGTTTTTTTATTATTATTACAATTGGCCCTTGCTACCTTTTCCTTTCTCTTGGATCCAACAGTTCCTTTCATCTTCTATTTTTTCCCCCTATGCATTAATATTTAAAGACTGTACTAGTGTCAAACATTCATGTAGAGACAACTTAAATGCAAAGTGGATAAGGTTACAGAATAAGTCCATGCCCAATTTAATTACAGCATTTTGATTAACACAGATTGTAAGTAGTTTGAACTAAGAATTTTAAGTTGTTCAGCTTGAATATTACAAAGACTAACCAGAGATGAAGTGTAACTTTGACTCAGAAACTACCAGAAAACACTCTGATTAACCAATTTAGATGTACTATCTAATTAAGGATCTAAATATCTTTGGATCACAGAAATTCATGTTTATTGATAAGATAAAATATTTATTACCCAGAGAGCTGAATTAGCAAAAAGAACAGCTCTAATCAGGTGCTAACTCCCAGAAAAAAGAAGAATGTTGGTTGAAATGGAAAATGTGATACTTACGAACAAATCTCATTTGTTTATTCAAAGGCCATGCTTCCTGCCAGCAAACTCAGTACCCTTGAAAGGTTGGAGTTGATAAAGTCCGTGGCCAAGTTTCTAAATTGGTTCAATAGATAATGACTGCCCATGGCAACTGTTAATTGAGAATAATGATTGGCCAAGGAAAAAGGGTATAGAGCGAAGATGGGAGAAAATGTATCTGAAGAAGAGGCCTGAAAACACCCCCAAGGGCAAGGGTAAAGGAACCCAAAACTTACATTTACTAAACTGTCACCAGTTGACCTATTTTTATTTTTTAGATGACCATAATGCTGTTCTGATAGAAATTAAAAATAAGGATGGCAAAGATATGTTATCAACTCTGGTAAATATATGCATTTTTACATAGAAAAAACAAAAAATACATCATGATTTCCTGAAAACCTAATATTTCCTAGTATGTGGCCAAATGCTTATTTAGAGTTACAGTTAATAAATTTATAACTTCTTCATCTTGAGGAACATAAAAATGGAGATTATTTTTATTTTTCTTTGCTATTTAATTGTGTGGGTTTTTTTTTGTGTTGCTGATAAAGATCAGGTCTAAGTTATATAAAGATTGAAAGCAATATTAAGGATTTTTTTATTTTATTTATTTATTTATTTATTTATTTTTAGAGAGAGATTTTTGCTATAGGGTGCATGCACTTGCCAGAGAGACAGAGAAAGAGAAACAGAGAAATCACCCTCCAGGGAGAAGGCCAAGCCACAGTTTCTTCTCCTCCATCCTCCTCTTGGGATCTTGGGTCCACACACGTGTGTATGCATGTGTTTTAAGTGACTGGGTCTAGGACTTGAACTATAGTCGACTACGTGGGAGTCTAGTGATATAATCATTATGCCATCTGCTGGTCCCAGTAAGGCGACGTTTTGTTCTATAACTTTTTCTTTAACTTCTAATAGTTTAAAAACACTGTCAATACAGAATTGTGTGCTCATGAATTTTAATAGGTAGAAAATAATTTTTGCTAGAGTAAAAGTACATGAAAAAGCATGCTGTATTTTACAAATTCAATCATATCAAAGACATATTAAATCCCAGTAGTTTTTTAAAGCCAGTATCTGTTTTTTTTTTTTTTTTTTTTTAATCTTTTTTGGAGAGGTTTTTGCTACAGGGCACGTGTGCTCGCCAGACAGACAGAGACAGAGAGACAGAAAGCAAGGAATCAGCCCCCAGGGGGGGATGGCCACGCTGCAGTCCCTTCTCCTCCATTCTCCTCTCGGGATCCTGGGCACGCACGCACATGCACCTGGCGTGAGTTTAAGCCACCAGGTCTGGGACTCGAACCACGGTCAACTACGTGGGTGTCCAATGACATAACCATTATGCTAACTACTAGTCCCTAAAGCCAGTATCTTTGCAAAGAGAGATTATTAGCCAGGTAGAACCATTTGCTTATTAACAATTTTATTCCAAGTGTTATAAAAAAATTAAAACATATAGAATTCACACATACGTACTCTAGCTCAATTCATTTTAGCTTTGTAAGCTAACAACATAGAAGAGATAAAGTCTAAGATGTTTGGAACAGAGTAAGATATTTTTTGTTCATAGGATCTTTACCTGGCAATATTTATTATAAAGAGTTTAGAAGAGAGATATTAGAACACTTTGTGCATGTCATGACTATAGTTCTTCACACATAGTAAATATTTATTTACTCTAAAAAAAGAAAGTTTCTAAACACAGAGTCGGTTTATCCTGCATGTTAGCTCTGATAGTCTCACTGCTGTTTTGCTCTGTGATGATTCACCCAAAATGTCAAGTCAAAAGCCAGTGAATACACAATTATGAAAATCAGAAATTAAATATAAGCAGCTATTCAATATAAACAATAAAAATATGTAATAATCTAATCATCTTCTATCCATATTTATATAATTGACATTTACAAGTATTTCTGGTGAGACATCTTTTTAGTTTTCTTTTTCCTTGTTGGGGCACAAAACATGGTCGATGCTGGGGCTGAATAATACATAGATAACCTAGATATTAAAGATCAATGTATTACCTTATTAAAATAATATATTATAGCATTATCAGCATCATTATTACAAAAACGGACTCAGAATAATAAACCAAATTGGACTAGAGGACTGTATAGTCATAAATCTACCAGAATCACACCAGGCACAGTTTTGCTGACAAGAAATTCCTATGCACTGGCCTCTTGAGACGTGTTAGTTAGATTTGTATGCATAGAACATAAGAATATCAAGCACTCCTGTCTGAATGCCAAAGAGAATACATTTAAGCAGATAATGTCCTTCAGAAATAAAAATTAAAGAATTCTACGTGAAATAAGAGAATCTACCCTTTCTATATTAGAAGGGACATCAAATGGACATTAAGGTAAGAATTCTAAAATCACTATATATAAAAGTAATAAGCTTCACAATTAAATATTATGCCTAGAGTGATGACAAATGAGAACCTATTGCCCATAATTGAGTCTGGTTCTAGGCAAAATTGTAACTCAAACAAAATTTATCTTTGTTTTCTCCATGACTTGCATTTGTATTTCCTGTCCCCACTGGCGACTTCATTACTTCCAACCAAGACAGTCATCTAAGGTGTTCACTTTCTTTGTAAGAAAAAACAGTAAAATATTGCACTTGGGAATGTTCATGTAACTTCGTGTGCACAGTGTTGTTTATTTACAAGCAAAGAGATCCAGGCATGTTAGCTGAGATATCAAGCATCATTAAAACACTTCATAGCAGGTTCTCATAGAACACCTTATTTCTTAATCGGTAAGATACAATATGTTCTCTTCTTCTGAATTTTGTTTTTTAATCAACGATAGGTGCTAGAGGTCTGTATTTCTGATTGTGAAAATGTAGATGGCAATAGATTCAGTTGTTCTGGGTGCCCTGCTGCAGTCAGTGGCACTTACGGTAGAACCCTATCAAAGCTACCTTTGCATTTTGAGAAACCAGTGATTACTATATGTGGCCAGAAAAACGTTTCTTCTGAAACCATCAAAATGTCAAAGGCCAGGCATAGCTTTTAGTTAATGTCCTTGTTTCTCTGAAGAAAAGGTTACTTGAACTAATAATGGAAGCTTTTTAAACTAAGATTTCCTTCTTGGTTTTTCTGTGAAAAAATGGGAAGGAGAGAGAGAAAAGTGTTTTTGACAAGGTCTTGCCATGTTACAATTCTTCACGCGCCAGCCTCCCAGTTAGCTAGAAATATAAGAGTACCATCCTGTTAGGGTTTGTCCAGGATTTGAACCTGCACCTCCCATGTGATCACACTTTCATGCCCTAGAACCAGAATTATTGCATAGCTGTACTTAAGAGTTTTTTTTTTTAAAATTATTTCTTTAAATTTCTAATAGTAGCTTACAAATTACTTGAAGAATCTTCAGACTTGTTATTTAATTTATGTCTTCTCTGTTAGTTTTACATAAAAATTCTGTATGAAATCTATTCACGCCTGATTGTGTATATACTCTCAGGCTAGTCTAAGTCAATGCTTTCCAGATAGCAATGTGAAGAGAAAGCTCTTGGGCCAGAGACACTGCAGCTCTCAAATGTTCCTATGTGATACCAGTGCTGCTCCTCTGGAGACCAAGGGTTGCATAGCTCTGTCATAAACTCAAGAAATTATAGAACAGTATTAGTCATGAGATTTGGATTTAAGGCTCCTAGCTGTGTGCTTCTAGGTATGTACAAATGTCCTGATATGGCTTTACAACTAAATACCTGAACAAGCCTACAATCTTGTAATTGAGAATTATCTTAATTTTGCTGCTTTTAGAATTATTAAAAGATCAAATGGCATAATGCCTTGAAATACTTCATAAATTGTGAAGTGCTGTATGATTAATGTTCATTATTAATCTATTGTTTCAAGGTCATTTTTCTGATTACCAATAACAGTAACCTATGAGAACCTAAATCCAGTGGCATAAAAAACATTAGGCTGTGTCTACCAACATTATAAATCACATGATCAAATCCTAGGAAGTATGGGCAGTAAGTGAAAAAACTCAAACCTGAGTTATTAAAAATGCAAAATTAAATAACATTAATAAGCCTCTCATATTGGCAAAGATTTTTGTTTTCTTTTACTCATTATGATGCTTAGTGTTGGGGAAGGTACTGTGAGACAGGCAATGTGATACACGACTGCAGAGAGTGTAAATTGGTACCTAGTTTCTATAAAGCATTTTAGAAATATGTGTTAAGAGCTATAAAAAAGTGTTTGTTGTTAAGCTCGGTAACTTTATTTCTAGGAATATGTTTTAAGGAAATGAAAAGAGGTGTGGGAAAAATAGTTTGTGCATCTAAATATCCAATATTACAGAATAAATATCATAATAAAGTTTGCAACATCCCAAATGACCAAGCAAAAGAACATTGCCAACTAAAGTATGTTGCATCAATATAAAAGAATATGGAGGCAAAACTTCGTTCAGACATTTTTTTAATTTTCAGATCAGTAGATAACAAAGCAGCTATCCTCGAGAGTAAGTGTTGTGAAATAAGAGTCATAGTGGGCTAGCAGGTGGCATGGTGGTTACAGCACTGGACTCCCACATGGCCAACTACAGCTGAAGTCCTGAACTTGGCAGCTTGCTTTCTCACTTTCTCTCTTGAGAGAGAGAGAGAGAGAAAGTGAGAAAGCATATATATATATATTTCTGGTGAGTACACTTGCCTATAGCAAAATTTATAAAATAATAATAAATAAATTAAATGAATAATTCTTTTGGAAAAAGTCTTAGAATGCAATAGATCTCAAAAATTTTAAATATATATCAATACTTTTTATTCTAGTAGCATCGCTTCTATTGTTTTTCTTAAACAGAAATTTGGAAAATTATTTATATATATAAGTACTTTTAATAAGGTATTTTGCTACTAAAATAGAGAACCCATAAAGAAGCCAGTTGTGGTGGCAGGTGATAAAAGGTGGTATAGAGCCATGTGCCTGACTACAGAATGTGATGCTGGCATTGATATATTTCAGCTGGTTAACCACATAACTGTACAATCACATTATTTACAGAGATAAAAGAGACACAAATCTATAAATAAGCTCACATGAGCTAGCCCAGCCACAGTGGCTCAAGTGGCTTGGTATCACTGTACAGCACTGAAGCCACGTGGATGGTCTGGGTTTAGATTCCAGATCAGGCTGAACATGACTGATGCACCTGTGGGTGCCTGTGATCCTGACTGGCAGAGGGATCACAGTGTGGCAAGACCCCATTGGGGTTCTCTCTCTCTTATAAATATACATACATGTATATACATATATATACATATATATGTGTGTGTGTGTGTGTGTGTGTGTGTGTGTGTGTATGTCTATATTACTAGAATAGAATACAAAATATCTAACATATTAAAAAATAACCTAAGTCATTAATTACTTTAAATGCTTTTATGCATTTAATTTTTTTTTTTTTTTGGAGAGGCTTTTGCTATAGGGTGTGTGCACTCGCCAGAAAGACAGAGAGAGACAGAGAGATAGAAAGCGAGAAATCACCCCCCTGGGGGAATGGCCATGCCATAATCCCTTCTCCTCCATTCTCCTCTCAGGATCTTGGGCATGCACACACACACATGCGCCCAGAGCCACCGGGTTTGGGACTTGAACCATGGTCAGCTACATGGAAGTTCAATGACATAGCCATTATGGTAACTGCTGGTCCCTGCATTTAAGTTTTTTCAAAATATATTTAGTGTAGAGACCAGCAGATGACATAGTGGTTACATCACTGCACTCTCACATAGTCAGCCACAGTTCAGGTCCTGGACACAGTGGCTTAAAACTCACACTGGGCACATGTGTATGCATGCCCAAAATCCCAAGAGGAGAATGGAGGAGAAGGGACTGCAGAGTGGTCATGTCCCCACAGGGGTGATTTGTCACTTTTTGTCTCTCTGACAAGCACATGTGCCCTATAGCAAATCAATCAATCTCTCTCTCTCTCTCTCTCTCTCTCTCTCTCTCTCTCTCTATATATATATATATATATATATATATATATATATAATATATATAAAGTGTATAATATATTTAGTGTAAACTTAAAAAAATTGCTTGAGGGCATGTGTACTCACAGAGCAAGGGAAAGTGAAAAATCACCTCCCTAGGGAGATGGCCACCTCAGAATCATTTCTCTCCATTATCCTCTCCAGAATTTGGGCATGGATGCACATGTGCCTGATGTGTTTTTCAAACCACTAGGACCAGGACTCAAACCTTGCAGTTGGTCACATGGGATCCAGTTGCCTTAACCACCATGCCACTGGCTGGCCCATAGTAAATACTGCTCTTAATAAATAAACTACATCAATCAATTCACATGCATGTTTTTAAAAAACAGACCTGAAAGATCTGATTAAGGATAGTTTGAGCTAGCTGTTAGTATTGTACAAAAACAGTATTAGCTCTACTGTCTGGATATTTTGCATTTTCAACATTGTACCAAGTGCTCTGATGTCAATGCAATAATCTCAAAATTCTTATGGACATAATGCCCATGACAAAAATGTTCAGGGTAAATGGAAACCAAAGTTTAGGCAATTTCCTTTAAGACTTATAATTTTATTTCCATTTAATTATGAATGCATGAACTTGTTCCCATTTTCACAACTAATGTGGATGACTTCACACAATTATGCCTCGTCCTATGTTTCTATTACATCTACAGCAACCTGTGAGGAAATATGGGGAAGCTACCATTTTTTTTATGTAGACAAGTGGTATTATAAAGGCTTTTTCAATGCTCTCATTCCACTTTTTAGTTTTTCAGTGTAACAGAATCTTAAAAAAATATATTTATTGGCATCTATCCAGAACTATTCTGAGTACAATAGGATTTCCAAGATAAATTTGGATGCAAAATTAAGTTGAATCACCGAGAAAGGAAATAGATAATACAACACAACTGCCACAAAGTAAATACAAGAGAAACAAAAAGAATCTGATGGGAATCGAGAAGGTCCCTTTAGTGGGTCCGTGAAGGAATGGTTCCAGTGGAAGGTGGCCTGGAGAATGAGAAAAACAAGAACAGTGAGCAAAGATAGAGAGGGGAAACTTTCTGATATGGAAAAAGACAAGGGCCAGGCCAACAAATAAAAAATAATAATAATCATGCCCAATCCAAGAATATTAGACTCTTCTAGCTGGATTCAAACATTGGACAGTTTAGCTAAAAATGTCAAAGTTTTGCTAAAATCAAATCATCAAGTGTGTAAATTTCAGGCCAAGATATTGAACCTTCATCTTAAAGAGAACAAAAAGTCGCTGAAGGTCTTTAAGCAGCAAAATCACCCAATTAAAGTAGTCATTTATGAAGGTTATTCTGATCTTAATGTGCTGAAAAGTTTTATGGAAAACAAGTCAATAGAAATTGCAGAGGAGACAAAAAAGAACAGAATTTCAAATCCATCCCCCAAAACATCACAATTTGTATTCCCCTGAAAAAGCTCCTCCGTCATTCCTGAGACTTAGTCCACCATCAATATACACATGCCTTTGAGTGAATTAGAAAAGAAACCTGCTTGAGCTTGTGAGGACTATGAACATACACACTGCCAGAGAAACAGCACATTTCTACAAAGAAGAAGCTTTTTCCAGATCTTCGAGTAGATTTTGCAGCATGATATGGCTGTAGGACACAAATGTAACTCAGACTTCGTTTTTTACCTTAACTCTTTACTTATACAGGCAGATTCATAAGTTGATTCACTGGACAACTACAAATGGAATCAAGTTTCACTTATCCATGAGTCAAGAAAGCGATCCTTTCTTTCAGGATTGTGATTAGGACACACATGTATACCCAGTGTGTATAGAAGGGGATTGTAATATATGTCCAGTTAGTGATGCTGATGGTGGTGGTGGTGATGAGACTGAGCAGCAGTAGTGACATCAGAAGTCATACCCACTGCTATTATCTCAACCTGCTATATTAAGGGCTTAGACTAATACTCAGGAGAATATAAGTGAACAAATGAATAAGAAAATCAAAAGTAAGAATGAATGGTACTTGATGACTGGTTATAGTTACAAAACGAGGGAAAAGAAGTCAAAGCCAATTTTCAGCATGATGAACAGTAAAAAAATGATTATGTTTCGCACAGAAATGATGGCCCCAGGTAGAGCAATGATAGTGAAAATGACAAGATTTGTCTTCCATGTGATACATACGAAGATAACAGCCAGGTATCCAGATAGATCAATTCATTGAGGCAATTGGAAATATGTTTGAGGATAGAGCTAGAACCAATACATACAATACATCTGAGATTCAGATGCATAATCAAGCTATAAACGTTGACAGGATCACTGAAGAAAGGATGTAAAAGAGAGAAGAAAATATGGTCAGAGAGGAATCCCTTGTGTAATCTATTAATCAGATTCAGGGGTGTGACATTCGCAGCATAGCAGAAGTGATTAAAACCCACAGAAAAGAAGGCAATGGAATGAAGTCATGTGTTATCACCCTGTTTGGGGATTACCAATGTAGAAAATGATGGAGTCCAAGCTCTATAAAAGATGGAGAAATGGCACACTCCACCTTGTTTTTCTCACTGACTGCAACTATAAAATGTGAACAGAAGGCAGTAGCTCTAAGAGAAGTCTGAAAAAAAAAATAGTAGTAGGCATCTTGGGATAAAAAAAGAATCAAAATACCATTAAAACTAGTGAATTTACCTTTTCTCATCCAGCATCTCCTCGCCTGAATGCAGTGCCCTCTGAAACCTAGACGTGGGCACCAACATGAATAGAGAGCACCAGGAGAAGCTTGCAAGAAGCTCAAGGACTCAGAAAGGAAACTCCTAATGCTCAGGGACAAGATGGAATTCTCTATTTTATTTTTTCTTCTCTCTACTCCCTTATTCCCATCATCTAAGCAATCATGAGATGGCAGCAGAACAAGCCTGTGATGCAAAAGAGAGGCCACGGAAACCAACGCGCAGTGCTGTGATCCTGAAAGAGTAGAGCACACCTTTTCTGCTTTATTTTTCTCTTTCTCTGTTCTTTTATCTTTGGGTTTCCAATACAGTCACAAAAATAAATGCCAGAGAAATGCAAGCAGAGACACAGCTTTCTGGCTAGTGGGCCAGAAAGGGGAGCCCCCAGGGAACTTGAAAGTCACAGAAAGATAGCAGAAAGGGAGAGCCTTGAAAAAGCTATGCCATAAAGTTGTTTGTGAACACCTGGGCTCACTCACGCTGTGCATGTATGTATCTACTAAAGTGCACCAAAGACTGAGAATAGAACTAAGATCACTACCCATATTGGTGCTTATGTGAGAAGGATCTAAACAGCACTACAAAGGTTTTGAAAACTAAATTGCTATAAAAACCAGAGTTCATGGAGGCTGATCGAAACTTGCATTCTGAACATAATAGAATCAGTTGCCTATTTAAATAAATAATCAACGCTTTCTATTAAAGTTAAATAAGGTCCAGAATGCCATAAATATTCAAAGTATCTAGCATACTATCCAATATTACTCTCATATAAAAACAGAAGAAAGAGAGGACTAGACAATGGCTTGAAAACCATGGCAGATATGTGTGCATGGATGCCCAAGATCCTAGTAGGAGAATGGAGGGAAAAGAACTGTAGCATGGCCATCTCCCCTGGGCGGGGATTTCTCATTTTCCCTCTCACTCTGTCTGTCTCTCTCTCTCCCTAGTGAGCACACGCACCCTAAGCCAAAATCCTAAAAGAAAAAAGAAAAAAAGAAGAAGAAGAAAGAAAGAAAGAGAAAAAGAAAGCATCTATACTTCTATTCTTATGGGAGAAAACCAATCACCACCAAGAAGATAGAAATGTTGAACTTACCTGACAAATAGTTTGACACGGTCCTTATATAACTACAATAGTCCCACCTTATCCATAGTTTTACCTGCTGTGGTTTCAGTTATCTGTAGTCAATTGAGGTTGGAAATTATTAAATGAAAAATTTGAGAAGCAAATTTATAAGCTTTAAATTAAGTATCATTCTGAGTAGTATGGTAAAAGCTTGTGCTGTCGTGCTGCATCCCACCCGGGACGTGAATTATCCCTTTGTTTAGCATATCCATGCTGTATGTACAATTGACCCTCCATCAGCATCCATCAATATGGAGGGCTGACTATACCCCAATAAGCAATTATACTTTGAAATGAAGAAAAAAAAAAAAAAACTCAGAACGTTTAACAAAGAAATAGAAAGTATTTTAAAAGTTAAATAGAGGGGGGGACCAGCAGTTAGCGTAATGGCTATGTCGCTGGACTCCCAAGTAGTCGACCGCGGTTTGCGTCCCGGACCCAGTGGCTTAAAACTCACGCAGGGCGCGTGTGCGTGCCCAAGATCCCGAGAGGAGAACGGAGGAGAAGGGATTGTGGCATGGCCATCCTCCTGGGGGATAATTTCTCGCTTTCTGTCTCTCTGTCTCTCTGTGTCTGTCTGGCGAGCGCAGGTGCCCTATAGAGAAAAAACCTCTCCAAAAAAAAAAAAAAAAAAAAGTTAAATAGAGGGGCCAGTAGGTGGTAATTAAGAGCACTTGACTCCCACATGACTGACCGCTGTCTGAGTCCTGAACCTGTCAGCTTTCTCTCTCTCTCTCTCTCTCTCTCTCTCTCTCTCTCTCTCTCTCTCTCTCTGTCCCTCTGATCAAATTAAAAAATAAGTAAATGAATGAATACAGTTAAATAAAATAAGTACTTAAAAAAAACAAAAAAGTTAAGTAGAGGGCCAGCTAGTGGCATGGTGGATAAGGCATCCGGATCCCATCTGGCCAGCGGTACAGTTTGAGCCCTGGACCCAGCAGCTTAAAAATTACACCAGGTGTGTATAAACCATGGTCACTTCATGGTTTGTACTAGTGTTTTCAAGCACTGATTTATTTATTCATTCATTCATTTATTTTTTAGAGAGAAAGAGAGAGAGACAGAAATTGAGAAATCACTCCCCAGGGGGTATGACCACACTGCAATCTCTTCTCCACTCTCCTCTCAGGATTTTGGGCATGCACATACACCTGGTATGCATTTTAAGCTGCTGTGTCCAGGACTAGCACCATGGTCGACTATGTGAGAGTCCAGCAATGTAACCATTACACCATCTGCTGGCCCCTCAAGCAGTGTCTAAAATGACCTAGGATTCACTGTCACGTCCAAGGAAGGCTGCTGCTAAGGCTGTGACGAGACCAAATGGAAGGACTTTCTGGTACCTACCCAGCCTCAACAATGTAACTATGCTATTTGGTTCCATAACAATGTTTTGTATTTCTAGGGTTGGGGAGTAAGAAGATGTTTCATGGGTCATATTAAATCTAGGCCTACATAACAGCATTTAGTCAGAAGCAAACACAAGGCAATTAGGCCATATTAGTGAATCTTAGTAACATTTCTAAGAAAGAGGTGTGAAGAATTTTAGAAGCCGCTGAATTTTTTTAGGAGGTTCAGGAAATGCTTTGGGAGAAACTACTGAAATAGGAATACAGAAAGAAAGAAAAAAATACTAAGAACCTACAGAAGATTAATCTATCTCAGTCATTGTGAAAATCAGAAATATCAAGACAATTTTCAGATTTCCTGGCTTACCTGCAAGCAAATGAGCCCACAGTGCAATGATACCTTCTATAATTTCCAGCCACTTCACTGAGACTGTGAGAGAGATTAAAAAAAAAAGTACAGGAAAAGAAAAGAATGGTAGGAGCATATGATGTTAAGAAAAGAATAATGTGGGCCCTTAGAAGCGAACAATTTTAAAGAATGCAAAGAAAAGCCAGATGAGATTTTAGAAGGTATGATTTGAGAGCTAAAGAAGAAAGAGGATTATTAAATACTGCAGATTCACTGAAAGGAAGAGAGATAATATTCAAACAGCCAGAAATGAGAGAGCTATCACCAGACAGCCATAACAAGGTGGAGTACCAGCCAAATAAGAATCAGGAAGACTGTAGGTATCCTAGAATAGTGGTCCTGTGGGGACAGTGGAGCACCGTTGTGGTCCTAGCAAGATCCTACAAACTCTGGTCTTCTGAACTTCAAGTTTCACTTCTTCTAAGTATTTTGAAGAAGGAGGACATGGTGTGGCTGGTCTATAGGGTCATCATCAATTCACATGGAGAAGATTCTTGGTCCTACTTTTAGTAGAAAAGATAAATATGACTTCAAGAATTGAAAAGTAAGAGATTAGCAAAAGAGATGAGTTTTCTTTCAGATCTTGTTAATTTATGGCAACAGAAACAGCAAAAAGGACCAGAGAAGGACAAACACCATTTGAGATCGAACTGCTCTAGGTTACTCTCATCTCTAGCAAAAACCCACTAGTCATCAGAAGATAATATGTCTTCAAGGTAATAAAAGCTGAATATTTCTAAAACTTTTTTCCAAAAGCTGTTGATTAAAGAGAATTCATAGTTTGGTTTAACTTTTTCCATTATTGTTGAATACAAGTTTTCTTAACCCAGTAATTTTCCTTGTGTACTGGCAGGCCAATATATGTTTTGGCAATTTTAGAAATCATGTTTTATTTATTCTCCCAATCAAACCAAAAAGCCCCTTAGGAGTCATTGTAGTCTATTGGTTAAATATGTTTTCATTCATATGCTTCTTTAAAAGGGCTATTACTTACAAATAGACAGTAATGGCTTCATCTGAGCTAATGCAGTTCATCATGTCATTATATATTTAGGACATGTCCTGAATTTAGAAAAATTCCTTTGAGGATTCTGTACAAAGTGCCAAGATCCACAGGAGCATTCATTAAACTTCCTGATTGCAATATTATATACAATTTTTCCCCCAGGGAAGATGAGCAATTAGCTTCAAGCTCCAAGAGAACTCAGGCAAAAACCAATCCAAATAGCTGGTCAAGATGATTTTGCTGTACATCTAGAACTAGTTTCCAACTGGATAAGTAACAACTAATGTTCTTGGTTATTAAGAGGGTGGTGAGAGAGGATACGGTGTGCATTCATCTCTATGGAAATAGCCATCAGCTAACTAGTAGAGGGATAAGAGGTATACAACTTTGAATGGCCCCACTGAAGAAGAGATGTTAGTAATGCTCACTTCCATTTAATGACTAATGACTACTGGGCTTCCTATTAGAGAGTAAGTTTTACTTCCCTCCATTTTGACGTACAAAGCTCTGATTTTTTATTTTTTTAAAGAAATCTGGGGGGGGGGGGGGGGGGGGGCAGATGGTGGCTCAGTGAAAACAACTGGACCCACAAGGGAAATATAGTGAGTTCTTGTCTCAGGACCTCTGAGCATGCTGGGCATGTATGCAGGCCTCTGAGACTATGGTGGATCATGATATGAAAACCTATTTGGGAGTGTCTTTCTCTCTCTCATCTTCTCTGTGATGGAAGAAATGAATAAGTTTTAAAATAGAAAGAAAGCTGATATTCCTCACCTAATTTTATATATATATATATATATTATATGAACCTAACGTTTGGTGAAAAAGTGATTGTATTATCTAAAATTTCCCATATACGTATCTAGCTCTGCAGGAGGTGAACTTTGAGGCAAGCAAACAGAAATGATGTTAACCTATATGAAGGCTATAGAGACCACGGCACAGATGCATGTAGATTACGTGACAAACAGGTGAGATGCACTCATTCATGGTTGATGCAGTCCTTATTTAAACCCTTTCCCAACCAGGAACTCCCAAGTGAGAAATTCCTTGGGTTTTGGCAGCGTAGCTGGTCTCTATGCCTTGCTTTTCACATTCTTCTTTAAGGAAAAGAAAATGTCACATCTTCTCATTACTTGTGTAGTTTAGAATACTGGCATTGGCTTTTTTCAATTAGTGAACTCAGAGAGATATCAGAAAATGCAGAGATCTTAACAGTGGTAAAGAAAGAGACAATAACTGATCAAGAAGTGCCTTAATGGAGGGCATCCTAATGAAACGTCTCGAGACAGAGATGGTGACGAGTTACACTGACCCTTCTATCTTGTGGAAGGGGGGGCAGGGCTTTTCTAAGCTTTCAGGTCCTAACCAAACTCTTCAAAGCTATCTCAACATGCTTTCAAATACATATTTTGAAATAACATCAAGGACCCATGAATAAGTGTAAGGCTCTTGAGGATGATGGAAGCTTAATTTTCCATTTTCTGCATTCTTCTTTTGTTCCAGACAATTCCAGACCCCATTCCCAATTTCTTTCCTCTCTATGTGCAAAAACTAAGGCTTTGTGCACTCTGTTGCTATGGAAACAGGAGAGAGAGAAACAGTTTATGTATTTCAAAAGCTGTCAGCCTATATGCTGTGGATTTTGATAACAAAACCTACAGATGAACCATCTTTTCTCCTCCCAGTACTCAATGCCATAAATTTTATTTTTTTTTCAGACATATGTGTTTTCCTTGGGAAAATTAAAGATGTATTTATTTAGCTTTTCTGTAATACATTTTGATAGTTAATTTAATGTTCAGAGGACAGAGAGAAGCTTTAGTGACATAGTTAGAGAAATATAAAACTGTTCTTAATAAGTGCTTACTAAATCAGAATGAAGACAGTTAGCAGGCATCACAACTCCATCTATTGCCAAAATAAGAAAGATTGAAGCTCTATTAATTTTAAAACAGATCTGAATGTTGCCTGGCTTATATTTCATAGAAATGCAATGTCTGTTATACCCTCTTCAGCTCTCTAATAAAAGAGCTATTTTGAAATTACAAAATACACTGTGTTCTCCCCCAGAGAACCCAATTCAATAGCTTATTGATTTTTCCTAGCATCTTTAGTCTGGTGTGAAGGGGCTTCTGGGCTCCTGGACCTGGGAGGAGGGAGTTTGTTTATAATTGATTCAGATTCGGTACAACAAAGCCAACTCCCCACACACCCCCGCAAGTCTTTAAGATGGTCCACCCATTAAGTGCTTGCCTGCCCACTATTCTCAGTTGCTTTCCAGCACTTCCTAATATTTTCAAGAAAATGACTGTCATGGTAAGGTCATTTTTATCAAGTTTAGATGATACAGTTGAGTGGAGCAGGAAAAATACATAAGAACTTTGACCTTCAAATCTAGAGCACACTCCAATAGTTAAAGGGCCTGTCAGGCTCTTGGCCATACAACCCACTTTCCTGGTCTTTATAACTAGATGATTCGCTTGAGCCTTAAGATCATGTCCTTGTCTGAAAGTGTTTTTTACTCCTCCATGAAGAAATACTAGCCATTATTGATCAATGTATGCATAAAGAATAAGTAAACAATAAATGAGAAAATAATGAAGCAGCCCAGTCTAGGTGACACATCCCTAGTGTGTTGAACAGCAGAGCTAGAATCCATAGGTGGCCACAGGTTTGGATCCCGGGGAGGTCTGGGAATGCACAAGGTTTACACCTGAACACCCAGAGTCCTGAAGAGTTTGAGGACTGGGGAAAGAAAATTGTAAAGAGGAGGAATTCTCCCAAGGAGGTCTCTTTCTTTCTCTCTTCCTCTCTCTCTCCCCTTCATATACACATGTCTTCTATAATTAAAAAAAGAAAAAAGGAAGAAAGAATTTGAAGTGTTGATGATGCTTCCCATTTTCTTGTTTTACTGAAAAAGACATGTCTTCGATCTTAAAAGGAAAATGAAAAACAAAACTCAAGTTCAAAATCTACCAGTTACACTAAAAGTTCAGAATTGTATCGGATTAGCTTAGTCTCTTCATTCTATGTAGTCATTTACCCAGTGAATGAGAATGGTTACAGAAGGATTAGGACTCTGCAAAGTACATTATTTTGTTATTCTTAATAACCATAGGTATAGAGCCCCTTTTCCTCCAGGGATCTCAAAGCATCTAATTGACCTTATCTCACAAATACTTACCCTGTTCCTGAGAGATGATGAAAACTTTTAAATTTCTATTAAATTTTTAGAGGTAAATAAACCCCAGATTTATCAAATGGCCTTATCAAGACATTGGGCAGAGCGTCTCTGATACCTTAAAACAAGGGGAGAAAAAAGTGACTGAATGGTATGCACCAAGATTTCTTTTTAAATCTCCATTAGCCTGGAAGGAGTTTTCTACAAAGAATCAAAGGATTCTGTTCTCAGTCACTCTGTGTTCATTTATCATTTACTCTGCCAGTTATTTAGAGGAGAAAATCAAGTGAAATAGTATCAAATTTTCAGCTGGTATGTGCTATAAGGAATAGGATACACATTGTATAGTAGAATCAAATTGCAAATAGATATTGAAGGAAACATACCCACAATACACTGTGATTATTATTAAATTATATATCTTGAAGACTATGGTTTCTCTAATTTATGGTATAAGTCATCAAACTTTATTACACATAAGATTTGTCTAGCAGAACTTATTTAAAATTCAGATATACTGCTCCCAAATGGCAGTTCTGATCTACCAGATCTTGAGTTGGGGAAATTACATCTTAAAAAGGAAATTAAGATGTTTATGATGAACTTTGCTGAATAATACATTTTAAGAAACTAAGTTATAGTCAACCTCAGTAATTCTCAAATTTCTTTGTCTCAGAATCTCTTTATTTTTAAAGATCATTTAGGAACTGGGACCAGCAGATGGCGTAATGCTTACATAGCTGGACCGGGGCTTAAAACTCATGCTGAGTACGTGTGCATGTGTGTCCAAAATCCAGAGAGGAGAATGGAGGAGAAGGGATTGCAGAATGGCCATCCATCCTGGGGGTGATTTCTCGCTTTCTGTCTCTCTGTTTCTCTCTGTCTCTCTAGCAAGCGCACATACTGTACTGTATAACAAAAATCTCTCTTAAAAAAAATTTAGGATCCAAAGAACTTTCATTTATGTAAATGATATGTATTTATACATTATATCAGAAATAAATATTGAGAATTCAAAAATAACTTATGTATTACCTCATTTAAAATTATAATAAGCCATAAGTTAAGTTCAATTAATGAATTCAATTATTTTAAATATTTTCTATACCAAAAACATTTATGAGACAACTGACTCTTCTTTTACATATTTTTGCAAATTCTAGTATTTGGTTTAATACAAGACCTCTGAATTCTCAAATCTACATTTAATTGGATGACACATTGTTTTTGTTGAAGTTTATGAAGAAAATATGACCTCAAACAAATAAATGATTAGATAATAGAATGGTATTTCAATAATCTTTCCATATATATGTGAATGTTGCTGTTTTTAATTGCCATAGGGCAGGTGAGCTCCCCAGAGAAGACAGAGAGAGAAGAGGGAGAAAGCATCCCCTAGTGGAACATGATTATACCTCAATATCTTGTCCATTTCTCCATCCTGTCAGAATTTTGGGCATACATGCATTCATACCTGGCATGATTTTTAAACTACCAAGTCCAGGATTTGACCTGCAGTCAGACAAATGGAATATGGCTCCCTTAAACACTAGGCAACAGGGCCATCCGGGAATTATTTTTGGATACGACTCAAATTCAACAAGTGGCAGTTTCTTAAAGGTTAGCTGCAATGTGAAATCTGAAACAACTATAAAAGAATTTTTGCTCTCTGCTACCTCAAAATCTATTAGTCTATCTTATGCTTTGGGTGGATATTTTGTGCATTCATGATTTTGTAACATTAAGCATTTGTTATTTGTAAAAATTTTAATTTTAAAGATATAAGACCTTCCAAAGACTAATACATTTTTATGATACAACCTAAATGGTATCACTTGTACTAATTTCACTACCAATATCATTGAAAATGTCTCAACATACTGGGAGGTTACCAAGACTGTGATAGTAGACAGTATTTTCCCAAAATAAAAATTATTACTTAAAAACTTGAACTTCACCTCACCAGAAATACAAGTGGCTTTCTTTGAAGTAATAAGCTCAGGTCATATTAGAAAATGACTACCATAGATATAAATAAGTCCAGTAACCATAGTTTGTCTGTCAGTCATTTTTTTTTTTTTTTTTTTGAGAGGTTTTTTGCTATAGGGCGCGTGCGTTCGCCAGACAGACAGAGAGAGACATAGAGATAGAAAGCGAGAAATCACCCCCCAGGGGGGATGGTCATGCCGCAATCCCTTCTCCTCCATTCTCCTCTCGGGATCTTGGGCACACACGCACACGTGCCCGGCGTGAGTTGTAAGCCACTGGGTCCGAGTTGCGAACCACGGTCGACTACATGGGAGTCCAGCGACATAGCCATTACTCTAACTGCTGGTTCCCCTGTCAGTCATTTTTTGAAGTTAAAAAGAAAATAAGCAAACAAAAGTTCCCCATAAAAATGGTGGCCAGTATACCTTGCAACTCAAAAACATTCATGCTTTAGTATGCAGCAAAAGTGCTTGGTATATATTTTCCATTTCATGACATAATATACAACAGATGTGTGGTCGTGGACTGAGATTTAATAAAATTAACCCTTTTTAACTACTTCATTCAAGGGCATTTTTCAGTGAAACCAACTTTTTTTTTCTTTAATTGCAAGTGTGTGTTGGTGAAGAATATAACTACTGGTATATTTTGGTGACATCCTGCTGATCCAGCTTCAGGTTGACAGCAGCTTTTCCCACCATTGCTTTCATCTCCTATGCAAGAGCAACATGTGCAAAAGGCACAAACATCTGTTAGTATTATTATGAAAATAGTCTTGACCTCACTGATATGAGAGTGCCTTGAAGACACTCAGCGTCTGCATAAAGTACTCAGATCCTGTGATGTACCCCATCAGCCCAGTGTTTATTTATGGAGGAGATGAAGTTAAAGTCAATGGTGATGGCAATGATTAAGATAACAGCTAGTATTACTGTGCCATGTATTAGTCTTTGAGTTTTAGATATATTTCATTGAATTTTCACTAGGACTCTGTGAGTTACATATTATTATTATCATCCATTTTATAAATAAGGATCATGAGTATAGAGAGGTTAAAGTGCTGGCCCAAGATCACAGAGTTGGGAAGTGGCAAAGCCAGAATTGTCCTTCAGACATTTTTTCTCAAAGTTATCAAGGATATGCTTGAATGAATAAACACTACTAGCCTTTGCCAGCTATAACTAGATTTTAATCATAATGTCATAAACATCTATTTTATAACAATCCATTTCTTGGGCTGGCAGGTGGCATGGTGGTTAAAGACTCTGGACTCCCATATGGTTGACCACAGTTCAAGTCTCAGACCTGGAGGCTTTCTCTCTCTCTTTCTCTCTTCCTCTGGTCAAATTAAATAATAATAATAATAATAATAATAATAATAATAATAAAGTTAAATACAATAACTCTAAGTAAAAAATCCATTCCTCATTTTCATCCTTTTTATTTTATCTTAGTTTGGTCAGTAAAGAACACACTCTGTTGTGTTTTATTAACCACTTAGAAAAACCACTGTGTTTTCTAAATAGTGAGTCCTGAGGTTGCTTCAATATTTTTTCAACACAGAATTCCAAGCCCAAACTCTCTGACACCAAATCCAGAGAAAGAGAAGAACTGAACAAAATAGAAAAGTGCATAGTTTTCTAAATAGTTTGTATGCCCTAATCTGAGTTTCCCGTTCACAGATCATCTTATACAATGAACTTTACCAAAAATCACTGCCTACTTATGTAAACAATAGGCACATTTATCTGTCTGTTCAATCTCAACTATATAAGAGGCTTTATCACTGCAGGTTACAGGAAAAAGACGTACCAGATCAGAGGCCCTATGGCATTCCAAGCAATCTAGAGAGTAAATTGTTTACGTGCATCTGTTACCATCCTTAGAAGGGCCTACCCACACATACATGCTCATATTCTTTTCAAATATTTAACACTCATCCTGCAGCTCAAATTGTTTACTTCTCCCTATACTTCGATGCTTAAGAGTCTCAGTTTCATAAGAGACGATTAAGATTCAGAATTAACTAACATTTGTTCAGGATCTATGTTATGTTCCTGCTAACTCCATTCTGTTTTTCCCCTTTTCTATCTCACAAGTCTAATGGCTCCCACTGTAACCATATTGAAATATCACGTTTTATATATTTTTTCTATCAATCTGCAAAGAAAGAAATTAAAGCCTAGAAAACTCAAGGGATGGTCCCAAGTCATGTAGACCTTGCGTTCTTAGCCTGAGTTTGAGCCCGAACTCTCTGACACCAAATCCAGAGAAATACAAGAACTGAACAAAATAGGAAAGAATGTAGTTTTCTAAATAGTTAGTATTCCTAATCTGTATGAACTGTAAAATATATTTAAAATCAGATAGCATATTTAAGACAGTCTATACATAAAAGTATACTTAAATATACTTTATAGTATATGAAAGTAGCATCTATCCAGGCAAGCGGCCTTAGATTATTGAGTAAACCCCATATCTTGAAATGAGAACGCATGTAGAAGTCAATAAGCTTGCTCTCTTGGCGATTGACAATTTTGTTTCCTTCCAAACAGTAATGAATTCCTAGAGAATGCATAAGTGGTACAGAGAAGGCCTGCAGTACAAATGCTGCCATTCACTTCTATATGCTTTAGCAGAGTTTTCTCTTCCATTGAGTCCTGAGGTTGCTTCAATATTCTTCTGAACACAGAATTTCAAGCAGCAATAGCAATTGATTCCATTTAACAATTCAGGATGAAAGCAATTTTCTTCTCTAGTTTGAAGTAAGTCTTCATCTATGTAAATATCTCAAGTATTCTTCTTGCCTTTAGATAAATTTACATATGGAAATATAGTGTTT
Source organism: Tupaia tana (assembly GCA_026018925.1). NCBI lineage: Eukaryota > Metazoa > Chordata > Mammalia > Scandentia > Tupaiidae > Tupaia > Tupaia tana. The sequence goes on along the minus strand of JAKSZU010000001.1, from coordinate 193,585,729 downwards.
GTGACAGTATGTGTTTAGATTGTGTAGATGTTTATTGTCATAAAGAAAATAGTCCAACATTATTTGAGAGATAACTCAATACCTCCTCACACAGGGTAAATTTTCCATTACCAGACAGCATCTGTGCCCTCTTAACACAACCTAAATGCAGACACTTGCCACTTGTTTTTCTTCTGTGCCCTTCAGTAAGTCAAGGGAAGGTGAGAGACAGAGCTCTATACCACCGGGATCCAAAGAAAATGAGTCATGCACACCTGAGCACTACAAGCTTCAGTCCAGACAGCCTCTCTCCCTCACTCATCAGCCCTTGCCTGCATACTCAAAGAAAAAGACAGTCCAAATCTTAAATGAACTCCCCAGAAGAAATCCCTTAGTATTACTACCTGGACTTTTAATCAACTACCAAATTCTCTTGGGCTTTTCAGATAAGTTAGGCAAGGTCTGAAGATAAACCTCTAATAAAAATTAAGGTGATTATTCATTGCGGTACAATAGGAGAATCAACATTTCCTGGTAGGCAGCAGGGAATTGTACAACCCAACAGCTGTGCACTAACACTGAAGCTCTCCCAAGGGTGCTTTTGAGCCTCAATCAGGACAGTGATAAGGGAACTGTATTGGAAGTGTGGGGCGGCTGATGGCTCAGGTGAGTCGGTTAAAGCCAAAAAATCACATTTCAAAGGGTTGTCTGCATTACCAGAAGCACAACAATGGAGAAGAGAAAGTAGCCCCGCACCACCAACCCGATCATGGAAGCTCTCCTTATCATTCCCTTCCAGTTCCTGTGATTATAAAGAGGGAGTGAAAGCATCCACTAATCAGGGCAGTGTGGTGTGCTATTCACAAGCTCATAACTGGCAGTAAAACAGAAAGGTCCATGTCTGCTCTGCTGAGTAATTTCCACACTGCGGCCCTGAGCAGAGATGTCGTGTCATTTGTAACATCTGCCTTGGCATCCAGGAGCCAAAGTAAGCTAGTTAGGGAGTTGGGCTGCCTCGTTCTCCCTCTTCTCATGACAAGTTTAAAGAACTCAATGTTATTTATAAGGAAAACTAGACTGAGCTCTTCAGATTGTTGTCAGTTTGATGCAGGTGAGATAGAAGTTTGTATTGGTGGCTAAGGAGACATTCTGGCCTCTTTTATACCTGAAAGAGGGAAGAAGTAACACCAGATACGGATAGAAAACCCGCAAGTATCAAAGCAGAAGCAAGCAGTTGGGAGGTCGAGATCTTCTTTACTGCACAGGAAGGAAGGTTCAATCTTTATGCCTCATTAGTTTTCTGGCTTTCCACAATTTTTTAGACAGGGAGAGTAGATAATTTTTCCATGTGAGACTATGCCCCGATAATGATGGAATCCATTATCACTGCTAACTCCAAGAGTACTAGGCTTTTAACTATAATTTTAACCATTCTTAATTATCCTAAAGCTCATATCCTAGACCTATACTTCTCGCTCTTAATATGCATATAAAATACCTGGGGATCTTGTTGGAATGAGAGTTCTGATTCTGAATTTGTGGGTAAGGCTGAGTATCCACAGCTTTCAGGTGATGTCAGTGCTGCTGGTCTCGGCCACATCTTGCCAATAGCAAGTTTTATTCCAACTATGGATGAGAGAAATAAAACTCTAAAAGAGGGCTCCACCCAGGCCTGAACAGGTGTGGGTGACCACATTCTGAAAAATTGGAGGGTGAAGTGAAGCTGCATTGGGTGTGTGCCCAAGCCATACACCTGTGTGTAAGTGGAAATATGGAAACTCTTAACAGGAACACTGTTCAAGTAACACAAGGCAAATCAAAACCATGAGCTATTCTATATAAAAGTTTCATTATGGCTCCTCTTGGCCTTGAGCTATATCATGACATCATGACTCTCTACTGATGGTTTCTTTGATGCAAGATCCTTAAATAGGTACCACAGAACATATACAACAGAAGAAGACATAGAATGTGACCTCAAGAAGCCCACTGAGGGACTAGAGAATGGAGTGACTAAAGTACATTTTTTTGTTTGACATATTTTTATTATTTTCCTAAAAAAAGTTCATAGGACAGTTGCTGCAGTGGTTTCTAAAAGACTGGCTACTTATAACAGCAAATGTTATATCAGAGGTTTGCTACATTGGGTTTGCCAAATAGTAATAATTTTAATCACATTTGCACCAAATGATCCCACACTGAAGTGGCTTTAAACTTTTCCACTGCCCTTTCTATATCCAAAAGACTTCTTGCTAATCATGAACGGGTTCTGCCTCACAGCTTCTCTAAGAGGTTCATCAGCATTTCTTTTTCCACTTTACAGATGGGGGAACTGGGCAGAGAGACATTTAGTGACTGCCCAAAGCAAGAGCTGGAATCAGACTGTGCTTGGGACCTCTACTCTCATCCTTAACCAACTGAAGTATCCTGGCTTTGTTACCCCTGATTCTTGCACGCACCAGGCCTGCCAACCACTTTAAGAGCCAGCAATAGACGAGTCATTATGAGCTGCTATGTGGGGAAAAGAAAACACAAGCCAGATTCTCATCCTATATAACTCCAGGGGAACTTTAAATCACCAGATGTCAATCTGGAACCTCTCCTGAGTGCTCTAGCTCTTAGGCACAGATGGGAAAAGTTGGGCTTTAAAGACATATTCCAAGCAGATCTCCAGTCCAGAACTCAGGAATGGGACCTGACTTTTTTGGGCTTGCAAATGACTCTTTGAAACACGTTACTTAAGGACTGGCTCCATAGCTGACAGTAAGAGTTCAGGGTCCCATGTAGCCAACCACAGTTCAAATCCTAGTCCTGGTGCTTGAATGGTGCACCAGGAATGGGTGTGTGCATGCCTTAAATCGCAACAGAATGGAGAAATAAAGGATAAGGGATTGCAGCATGACTGCGCTCCACTGGGGTATGCTTTCTCCCTCTCTTTCTTTCTCTGTCTTTCTGGTGAGTTCACAGGCCTTGGGCAATTAAAAAAAAAAAAAAGAAAGAAATAGGGAGGAAAATGTTATTTAAACTTTCTGCACTATAACTCATAACTCTCATCCTTAAAGGGGTCTATTTTGTTATTTTGTCTGTGAGTCAGATCTCATATTATTGGCAGACATAGATTTGTATCTTATCCCTACTCTCATGAATTATGTGGCATTGGGCAAGTTATTCAACTATACTGGGTCTCAATGTTTTCATGTTTAAAAACTCGGATTCTAGAAGAAACAATTTTTACAATGTTCTAGTAATAGTTAAATATGACTAAATAACTACAACATTGCTGAAATGTAATAGAGCCTCAATGAATGTCCTATTTCTCTCATTCCTTGTTGATATTCATGAATAAAATATCTTGGAAATATTTGGTTAAGAGAAATAATGCTAATATATCAGTCCCATTTTAATAAGTATTCACTCTGGGTCAGAAATATATCAATAAGTTATCTCATATAGAAGCAAGGTAATTGAGATAAATTAACTGGTAAAAAATAGAATACTAAAAAGAGGTTAGTTAATTGTCCTCAAATAAATGAACTGTTTTCATTCAATAAATTATGGTTTCCTATTAGTTTTCACCTCTGCTGAAAGACGTAGTAAAATGTGTTCAGAATCAAGTAATGCATAATGAAAGGCCTCCTGATGATAATGGTTAAAATCTAGAATATTTTTCTAAGGGAGAATACCCAAAAGTTTTAGGTAAAACAGATATAATCCCATTTTAGGGCAACAGAATCAATGAAAGCGTGAAATTATACTAACATTCTAAAATAACATATGACAAATATGGGGGATTGTTTTATTAATTATATAAAATACTATTAATAAGAAGAAAAAGTTGTCAGTGACAGACTAATATGGAGGGGTATAGTGCAAGGAGATTTTTATCCTGAATTTATCTGTAATTACCTTTTTCACCTTCAATATGTTAATTGTTTGATACCCAGTGTACTCATATACAAATGGGACCTTTGAGTTAACTCATTTTTAGGAAAATTTTAAATAATTGGCTCATGAAAGGACTGCTAGGTAGCATGGCTAAGGTGCTGGACTCTCATGTGGCTGGCCACAGTTTGAGTCCTAAATCTGGCAGCTTGCTTTCTCACTTTCTCTCTCTCTCTCTGGTCAATTTAATAATAATAATAATAATAATAATAATAATAACAACATCAAATAAAGTTAAATAAATAAATAATTATTTTAAAAAATAATTGGTTTCTCTTATTTACAATGTGTCGAGAATTACAAAATAAGAGGGCATTTTCATACTCTTTAGAATCAGACATACTTTACAAGATGAGGTATGTCTGTAACATAAATGTCCATACATCCTCAATGATCAGAACTGCTCTTCAGTCCAAAGGCAAGATGACAGGTTCAAGGCCACTGTGGACAGCACAGTACATCTCTGTTTACCACACAGATCGTCAATAAGCATTGGCTTGCATAAAATAATGTAATCCCAGACATTTGCTCTGTAATTTGTTTAAGTATTCATTTGACAACTCTACTATGTGGCTGGCAGGTGGTAGCCAAATACCACTTATTTGCAGTGGTATTTGGATATAGCATGAACGACTAAGTTTAATTTTTAAAAGTGATTTATCACCATTTAATTTAGAATTTCCCTAATATTCTCAAAGACACAGGAAATGAATTGATTTTGTATCATAGAGTAGAAGCTGCAAAGGAGAGTTTGATCTACAACTTTGTCTCTTCAAGGGCAGGTGCTCTCAGGGAAAAGAGTTGGGATAAACTGGAGAATTAGTACAACTCTGAGGGTAAAGGACTCTTCCCTCCGCCTCTGGGGAATGGAGTAATGGAGCACAGCAAGGCGGGTCCCATTACCTTTGTTACCATGAAGAACAAAATCCATTTTCTGTTATATGTCAAGCTGTTTATTATTCATTAGTAAATGAATAATCACTGTATTGTTCATAGCACCACCTACACTGAAATAGATGAAGTGGACAAGGATGAACAGAAAAGATGTCTACAAGTAAATGTGCATGGGGATTTCTCATGCAGACTGATTCTCAAATTCTCAGAGGACTCAGAAATTAAAGGCAAGGAAAGAGTAGATGTATAGAGTGTTGGTGGGTGAGTGAGTCATACCATATATTTTTTTTTTCTGCAAATGGTATTGTCCCAGCTTCTGCTAGAGTTATTTGATCCAAGTTCCAAAAAGAAACATAAGCAAGTCTTCTATTCAGAAAGGAGACCCTAAGGAGTTTAACAGAAATTACGGCTCCTTTTCATCGACACTGCTGTAAGCCTTACCGCCACCAGCACTAATTACTGTAGCTCACAAACCCTGTACTCCACCCTCAATTTAAGGCTTCAAGAATACTCAGAGCTAAACAGTGGAAATTCAACACTGACATGGGCGTTTTGCTCTCATTTTAAAATACATTATGTAAGAGGGAGGATCCTTATCGGGAACTACAGGTTTGAATGCACCGTAGGTCTTAAATTAGACTTCTCTTTGAAGCTTAGTAACAGAACAGTAGATGAGAACACAGATATAGCTGAAAGTTATATTCAGGCAGTAGCACTGATGTGCCTCTTCTAAAAGGGCGTTACAAAGAGATGAGCATAAACTGAGAGGCTAAACAGCTGTGTTTATCAGGGGGCGAAATGCCCATTGCTGAGATTGTTTCCTTGGGATTTAGTCCTAAGAATTATGTCCATACAGAAGTTAGGTTGACACTCCCTTGGAGGAAAACAATTTCCCTTATGAGAGAAATTAACTCTTTTAATCACAGTGCTACCGAAGGTAGATTTGTAGCAAATCTTAAACAAAGGGGAAGTTCTCCATCTGAAATTTGCGATAACGTTTAGCCTTTCTTTCCTCTAGAACAGCATATCCTTCTTTCCATATCACTCTTGTATTTATCACATTCTATACTCCTCATCTTTTTCCTGATCATTTTCCTCACTCGTTATTTATTTTATCTTCATCATCTAACACAGAGGTAGATTTAGAAAATATGTCCTCTATATAAATATACACGCTAATATATGTGTACATATATGTACATGTATGTATATGTGCTTTTTAATTTTTAAAATTAGTTTTAATTATATGGGCAAGAAAATATTAGAGTTTAAAACATAAAGGGACTAAATCACCCATAACCTTACTACTTCAGTGAACAAATATCTTAGGATATGAATAATTTTTTGGAGGAAACACAAATCTAAAATTAAATGTCATTTTACATCTTAAGGTAGAAAACATAAAATCATACTCAGAGTGTTCTTAAAAATATATTTCCTATATTTAAATTTCCTTAAAAGCCATAACACTTCATCAAGATGTCTTAAGTGGGTGAAGATGATCTCATTTAGCAGATGAGAAGAAAGAAAGAGCGCTTCATACAACTATTTCAGTGACAAAGAATGGATTAGATTTAAAATGATACTTCTAGTTCAAGCTCAAATGACGGTGACATACTTTCTCTGCATGAGCTGGGAATGGGTTTGGAATTGTTTTTTGTATCAAAAGGTTGTACTGAAAATTGCTTTGACAATATTTTGTAAATTGTAGGCCTGATGAAAATTCTTGGAGAAATGTGTCTGTATTTTATCAGCCCCCAATTTTCCAAGGTGAATATAAAAACAAGAATATCTAAGCAATGCCTAGACTCCTAGGACTTGAGATTAATACTTACATTATTTACTGTGTATTGGCAGGTAAGATCACACAGGACTCTGCTTTCTGAAGGCATTACAGAATACTTCATGGGCAGCAGAGGCAACCATAATTTGATTTTTAATTTTTATTGTTTAAAGCTGATATAAATAGTGGATATTAGAAAGCCATAGTTATCTAGATTTTTAAAAACAACATCTTATTCTCTTATGGTCCTGGATGAACACAAGACATACTCTCCAAAATAAATTTTTAATGTTTTATTTTCTTATAGTATTGTGGTTACTATAAATAACGATAGTTTCATAGATTTGATTTCCATCATCTTGGAGTTAGGTAAAGACAAAAAGTTATTATAAATAACAATTGTTTCATAGATTTGATTTCTATCATCTTGGAGTTAGGTAAAGACAAAAAGTTGGTTTAGTATTCAAAATGACCTTTCTATTTCACATATCAGATAGTTAAACCTCCTGTTGCCTATTGGTATTAGAAATAGATTTGGGGGCCAGCAGATGGTGTAATGGTTCCATTGTTGGACTCCCACATGACTGACCACGGTTCAAGTCCCAGACCCGGCAGCTTGAAACTTATGCTAAGTGTGAGTGCATGTGTGAGTCCTGTAAGGAGAATGGAAGAGAAGGGATTGTGGCATGGCCATCCCCCCAGGGATGATTTCTCACTTTCTATCTCTGTCTTTCAGGCAAAAGCACATGTCTTATAGCAAAAAAATCTCTAAAAAAAAAAAAAAAAAGAAACAGATTTGGTGATCTCACACCAACATAGCATAAACCAAAAAAGGTCAGAGGTAGAAAATTTAGTTTTTCTTTCTTAAAATATTAAATAAAAATTGTTCTTGTACATTGTCGTGACTAATTCATTTAAAGTGAAAAAAACAATCATTCGGTTAACCAATTTCAGGTAGACTAGAAGGGGAAAGTATTCTGATCAGCAACTGATTAGAATAAATTTGCAAATATAAGGTTATTTTTCACTCTGTCCTTTTTTCCAGCATAGGCTTGTGTTAGCTATAGCAATATCCATACTCTAAGGAAAATGCTCCATTGTCAGATGAAAAAGGCTTCTCATTCTAATTAAGGAAACCAACTCTCCAAACCAAATCTTTTCAATACCTTTTGATGATTAAACTGATTGCTTCGCTCCTCTGTAGGCCAGCTGGCCCCTGGGTGCCACCCCATTTATTCCGTATATGATTTTGATTCATCCCAAGCAACGTATCTTCCAGTGAAGTAGGCACAAAGAGCTGAGAAGTGGACCAATCCTCTGCTCCAGCACCATGTGTGGCCGTGCTAGGAAAGGACCCAGCACTATCTGCTCCAAGGCAGAGCAGTGAAAGGACCACAGGTACTCAGCCATGCTTGGTGAAAGGCATGTTTAAATATTTAGTTAATTTTGGCCTCTAGGTTTTTGGGCAAGAGATGGTAAACAGAATGGGTTTTTTGATCATCTCGGGCCTCTAAGAACTTTTCATAGTGAAAACACTGTGGCCAGGCTTCGAGTGTTGCCCCTTGTCCTGACTGCCGTGACGGCAACTCTAGGTATTTGGATTAGAGCACTAGTTCAGAAATCCCTTATAATTAAATGCACACTGTGTGAGATGGGGACAAATTAATCCCAAACCACCCATTAATGCAGAAGCGATTATTCAACCGCTAGTATGTAATAGACACTCTGCTAGTCATTGGAAAAAAAAAAAAAAAAAAAAAAAAAAAGAGGCAAATAATAACAGTAGCAATTGCAATGCAGAACAACTGACACTCTAACCAAGGAATACTTAAGGTATAGCGGGGACAGGGGTGCCTGGGTAGGGGAAACTACTGAGGGGGTCAGAAAAAAACAACAGAAAAACTGACACTTACAAGGACATAAAGCCAGATAAAATTGAAGAGGTATTCCAACCAAGCAACGAGACATCTGTGCATAAAAAGACAAATGAAATAGCACAGTGGGTCACCAGAGGTAGAATATGATGTAGTTTGTTCCATGGAGAGTGGTGTGTAACGGTGACACGAGATTAGTCATGGAAGGTCCTGAATAGAGTGGTGAGAAGGAGAATCCTATGTAGAATAGCATGGAAGATTCTAACACCCCTGCCAAAGGGCTTGGTTCCATCCCATCAGTAAAGTAGTGTCAAGGCAGACAGGGAGTATCTGGAGCTCACACTTTGGAAAGCTCTTCTTACCAGGATGAGCAGTGAATTGAAAGACAACAATAGACTTAGAGGTGTTAGCTAGGACAGCACATCAAAACCAACTGCAAGTGTTCAAGAAAGGGTAGAAAATGGACTGAAGGAATAGAGAGATATTTTAGAGAATGACTCAATGAGACTTACTTACATACCAGATGTGGTAGACGAGGGAGAAGGGAGCCTTGTAGATTAAAGTCCAGATTTCTGGCTTGGGAGCAGGATGTAAAAGCAGGTTTGATTGTGAATTCCCTTTAGATTGATTGAACTTAAGGTGTCTGTGAGATGTCCAGCTGAAGAAGTCCGTTAGGGTATATTGTAAGTGGGTCTGAAGCTCGAGGATGAGGTCCAGTCCTGAAATAGGTAGTTATGTGAAATCCGCATGTCACCCCAACTGAAGAATCTCTAGCAGATTAAATATGACAGGGTCAGAAGAGACATTATAATTGAGAGAAAAGGGGGCAAATATAGAACATGAGACACTGTCCCACAGTGAGGATGATCCAGGACACTTCACAGGTGATGCTCCAGTGGTTCTCTGGACTGGCTCTCTGCATAGTGCGTCCATTCTCACAACTGAGGCACAGGCAGTAGGTTTCTCCTCTGAGTTGGGGCAAATGTCTGAGGCAAAAGGAAAGAATTGAAGTCCCATGTGGGTTATTTTCCTCCCATTAAAAGTGCCCTGGAGCTCCATAGCTTGTCCAAACTTGTTGTAAAATAGATGTACTTGTTATCATACATTCACTGGCAAAGAGTGTCCCTAGTCTAGAAACTGACCAGTAAATATTATGGGTAGAATGAGAGCATAGTGAAAGGCTATCTCCTTCCATATGAATGGACCATCTTGTTCTGACCTCTTAGGGGCTAAGATTATAATTAAGCAATCTCTGACACAAAACTCAGCCTTGAGAATGCCCTCTATATTATGCTGAAACTTCTTCTTTAAGAGAGATATTTTTTGGTATGGAGTACATGCTCTTGCTGGAAAGACAGAGACAGAGAAAGAAAAAGTGAGAAATCATGCCTCAGGGAGAATGGCCAGGCTACAATCCCTTCTACATTTTCCTTTTGGGATTTTGGGCACACGTGCATTTGTGCCTGGAGGGATTTTCAAGCTGCTGGATCCAGGACTCAAACTGCAGTAGACCAGGTGGGAGCCAAGTGCCTTACCCACCATGCCACCTGCTGGCTCCTATTCTGAAAGTATTCTTTTATACCTAACCTGGTTTTCAGTTGCAAGGTTAGCTACTCAAATATATATATTCTGGGAGCTACCACATGTTAAGAACTTTAGTTACCTGAATGTTACAGTGTCAAAAGTACTAGATTTAAACTAAAAGAAATCGCTTTGGTTTTAAGCTCTGTCATAAGATTAGATTTGATGTTTGGCGACTTATTTTCCTTCTCTAGGCCTCTATGCCCAAGCTTATAATATATGACAAGGTTAGATAAGACAGCCTCTAAGACTTCTCTGAACATTTCTGTAAGGGTTTCAGTTGATAGCCAGATACAAATAAATATTTATTCATTTACTACCTCAGTTATTCAGTTACTTACTCAATTGACATGTATTAAACAAATACTAGATACTCTAGGGATACAGAAGAAGATTTCAAAAAGTCACGGAAAATAGAATTAAAGTTTAAGATTATTTGGCGCAAAGAACTTCTTTTTTAACAATATGTATTTTCCATGAACTTTTGAAGAGTCTCCTCACACAAATTAAATAAGGAGCTCAGAGACTAGTGAAACTGAGATATATACTTTTTCTTTAGGTGAAAATATATTTTCTCAGGAACTAATTCTTCAGGTTACAGGTCTTGTTTTATGAGTCAGACTCGGCATACAGGTTTGAAGGTCACTGTAGAGGAACAAAAACATTTATTGTCCAAAGTGATATCCTGAGAAAGCAATCCCGAAACTGCCAATGCTGAGGGTCAGACCATAACCACACTTTGGGGGACTTTTAGCAAAGACTATTGCCAATAGTTCGTGGTTAAAGAGACATCCTAGTAACAGAGTTATCTAAAAAAGCAAGACTCTGCCTTTTAAAGGGAGATTTAGGAGATAAGCAATCAAAGGTACAAGAAAAGAATAATTATGCAGTGCTGGGGTCTTTCAGTGGCTATGGAGCTGTGTATAGATAAATGTCTAACATGTACGCATCTGTCCAATAGACACTATTTCAGGTGGCACGTGGGGCCAATACGTACCTGCTGGAGGGAGCATCCTATTCTTTTTCAGACCCTTCTCTACTTGTCCCATCCAATAGAATGTAAGCTATTTTCTTGAGCTATAAGAAAGTAACATTACTTACCTTAGGGAAGGTGAGATACAGGGGAGGGGAGCAAGTGCTCATAGGAGAGACAGAGATCAGATTTTCAACCCTGAATGATCTGACTGGAGAATTAAACTTGCTTTCTGATGGCATTTTTTTTTTTCCTCGCATGTTTGTTTCCTGTTGTTCAAGATTTCTTTCTTCTTGGGGTAACAGAAGTCTGTTTTCCTTTTGGGAACTACTCCCCACCATTCCATGTGATCCTGACGGCTGTGCCATCCGCAATTTCATTCTCATCCAGTGGGTAAACACGTGACTTATGTCATGCCAATTAGACTATCTTTCCTTGGCACTTAGAAGTATCGCAGAGGAACAATATATGCATAGAAAATGGTGATGCCAAGTCATTTTTTTTGGAGAGGTTTTTGCTACAGGGCACGTGCGCCCACCAGAAAGACAGAGAGAGACAGAGAGATAGAAAGGGAGAAATCTACCCCGCCCCCCAGAGGAGATGGCCACGGCGCTATCCCTTCTCCTCTCAGGATCTTGGGCACGCATGCATGCCCATGCGCCCAGAGTGCGTTTAAGCCACCAGGTCCGGGACTCAAACCGCAGTCAACTACATGGGAATTCAGCAACATAGCCATTACGCTAACTCCTGGTCCCGATGCTAAGTCATTTCTCTCATAGAACTGGGTTCTGGGATTCCATCTCCCTAAAACCTATTTAACTCTGTCTTTAATTCTCTTACCTGCCCAGTGCTCCTCCAATAAGTTCTGCATCTGCTTTTGTGAGACAGTCTGTTTCTTATATTCATATTAAGTAGCGAAAACCTTTTCCATGTAGAACTCAGTATGATAAGTCCTCCCTGCGCAGAGAAAAGATGCATTTTGAAGTAGACTTGGTAGATAAAGAGGTCCTGGATGCCGTTTGACTAGGTGTAAGAAAGAACAATGGCACTTGGAATATTCAAAAGTCTCTTTTAATTGAAAGCTTGTTTGTGGCATCCCTGTTCTAAAGAGGTTGGTTGTGAAATCGGATTCCTCTCCTAACAGCACAGGAGCTTCTTTTGAGCTTCTGTCATGACCCTGTTCATATGTTCAAATGCTACTGTAGGCAGATTGCTCTCATTTGCCCCAGGGTCTCTCTCTTTTCTAGTAGCTAATATAGAACTTCCAGAAGTTTCCTCCAGCTTCCGCTTCAGTTTTTGAACAAAGGGATTCCATTATCTTCTACTCTTTCTTTAGCCTTGACTACAAGTCATTTGTTATATTATAGCATTTCCTGAAATTTAGCAAATTCTTGAAAAGAAAGATTTAATCTTCTCAGGAGAAGCTGGGGAAGATTTATGGATGCCTATTCTTAACATGTCAAAATGTGGCTTGGCTGCTAAATTTACTGGGACCGCCTACACAGCTGAGGATTTCTGTGTCTCTGCTGGAAATAATGGCTTTAGGAGGTAACCAAACAGCATTAGAGAAAAATATTTTTGAGAATACAGATTTTTAGGTTGCAAAAGTATTTGTTTTATAAAAGGACATTACATTTTTAGGAGCGCATTAAGTTGTTTCCTCTTATGTCTGACCCCAAATTAGACAGGATTTCTTCATTTTCTTTTCTAAAATCACCAGCAAGATATTAGTAACTTCATTTCCAAATTTTTAAATGTCACACAAAACAAAAACATTAAGTGTTATTATGGAAAGAATTGAATCGTGTTAGGTAGCCTTTTACAATCCTTTTTATCTTTCTTTTCTGTGCTTATTCATTACAGGTAATTTAGAAATAAATATTTTTGCAAGTAAACCAATAGAATTGTTTTACTGTCATTGAACAGAAAGCAAAAAAATATAAAAAAAGCCTAATTACTGTATGTATTGAACATTTTTCTGTGGTAGAAATTCCTTTACTCTTTCCGTATCTTTGTTCGCTCTCTTTAGTAGCCACAATTGCTCCCCACATGTATTGGTTTTTTTCTTTCTCCATTTCATGGAAGAAAATGGTACTCTGTTACACAAATGTGCTCCCTATTTCCTCTGAAACTGTATTCAGTCAGTCCCTGCAGGAAGAATAGGTAATGAAATTCTATCTCTCAAGTGTGTGTAGACATATCAATCACTTTAAGTGGAAACAATCATTCCTCTGCCATTTGGAGCCAACATCTTTGAACACAGAAGCAGCGCCATTGCTTGCTGTTGCTAAAAATAGTTTTTCCATATAATGCTAAGGCTTACCTTCCAACCACATGCCACAGAGGTCAAGAAAAGCAGATTTCCTGGTAACATTTGATTAGAGTAAAGAAAGCAATAAAAGGTGCATGCTGTAATCTGGGTTTAGAGATGACTGAAGATGTGGAGTCCAGTTGAGTTCCACCAGCAGCCTGGATAGCTATTCACTGATCTCCTCTCAGGACGGGTCAGGCAATGCAAAGATAGATAGTTCTTTGTGATACTCTTGATACTCAGTGCTACCAGCTCTAACATCCTCTAAGTAATTCAGCATTCTTTGGTCCTTCCTACATAAGCAAAGAGATTTTGGATTTATGATGTCACCTTTTTCTCAAGAATCATCATACATATTTAACTTTAGTCTCAGTTTCAGTATTTCAGGAAACTGACACCAGAAGATACAGAAAGTATGGCACTTGACCTCTTTTATTGCAACCGCCCCCATCCCGTATGCTTCCTCTACCTACCATCAAATTTAAAACCCACGCGTATTTAAAATACTGCTGGCTAACGGCATATTGCTGATGAAAGAAAGAAGCATCACTTTGGCACAATGCGTTCTAGTTGCAGGGAGGTACTGCTGTCTCTACCGAGGGCATTGCTGCTGTAAAGCAAAGCAGCTCTTGCTTCCAATCCCCAGATACAGAGCAGTATCAATGTAGAAATATTAAAGAGAGAATTAATAATTTATTTCAAAAATTCATTTGCAGCTGCACTTCAGTGAATTAATTACTTTTTGTCTTTCTCTTCTTATTCATTCCTCTCTCTTGCTAATGATCAAGTGAGAACTAGGAAAAGGAAGTAAGTGGGGTTGGAAGAGGTGCCAGAGCGGAAAGCACCAAGAGCTTTTATGTGGGTGCCATAAGAGACCAGATAAATGAAAAGAGAGAGGTTAAACCTGATCCCAACCTGATCCCTCATGCTGAGAGCAACAGGAAACCATGTTCCTGTGTTATAGGTTCTACTTAGCATTTTAGAAGAGGGAAAAATTAAATCCAGCAAGCAAAATCCCAAGTTATTAAAAAGATTAATCTGTTTATCATTACATCATCTGTGCGATTCATTTCCCTGTATGCTCGTTAGAATAGTGTGGTCACACAAAGAGATTATATAATTTTGTATAAGGGTTACATGAGGCTTGTGTACTGACTTTCAGAAAGGTTGGGAGTTGGAGCTATGTTTTTTGCATAAAACTCACTTATCATGATTTGTCAAATGACTCTGGGGTGACATTATGGTGAGGTTCAAATCCATAGCCATTTTAGTCATTTTCTAAGCTAAGATTAAAAACTCAGCCTGAGAAATTTTACTTACCAAACTCCAGACTGAAGCAAAGCAGATGTTTTCTTCCATATTTAAAACATTCATGAAGTAGGAAGTCAGTTTCCTTCATTCCAGTCCAAGATACCATTTTAAAGAAAGCAAAGAGGTGTGCTTTTTAATATACTTTGTTCTGTCGTCACTTAATGGAAGAAATAACCTTAGTACTAATGAGATTTTTAAAAACAAATGAATGCAAAAGCAAACACTGAATTTTCTCTAATAATATTCTTGCTCTGGCCCAGGATCCGCAGCCATTTGAGTACCAAATGATCCCCTCAGGGATAAACAACTTCCATGGGTACAATTGGATATTCTGGTATGTGTATCAGCATAAAGGGGGATACAATTAAGGAAGAAGATAAAGAGAATTCAGAGTTTAATTTTATCCAAAGGATAAGAAATAGGGGAAAGGAAATAAGAGAATACAGAGAAAGATGTAAAGGGCCAATGCTGATGCCATCAGGGACAGATGTACCTTGTCTGTCCCATTTAGTTCAAATTCCCACCAGGAAAGCCTGTTGACTCCTCTGTGACAATCTGCAAGTTTGCATTGTAACCCAGACTGTCATAAAGATTGTCATTTGCCATTGTTTTCACATGACCTAATGTGATCAGGAACCCATCAGCTAATTCCAAATTGGTTTTATGGAAGTTGGAATGGGACACTATCTGAAGCTCTCTTTGGTGCAATATCACCTCTGAGTAAGGAAACAAAGGCTTTGTGTCATTCAGTACTACAGACTGCGGGAATGTCGCTCAATATATTATAGCTCTTTCCTTGTTTTTCTAAAATATGCCTAAAAAGTAACCATGGTGATCGATCCCGACAGTCTTGGTAGAAGAGAGTTCCTCTTTCAACATTGAAAACCCTTTAGATTAGATGAGTGTATAATTATACCAATGTTTGCTTATGTAGCTGTTACAACCTAGAGAGGATCCGAGCCCAGCTACAGTGGCACAGCAGTAGTACAACACTCTGCAATACCGGAGGTCATATGGAAGATTAGGGTTCTGTCCCCAGGTCAACCTGTACTCCAGGCTCAGGGAATCGGTGATCAAGGCTGGCTCAAATGGTTGAGGAAAAGGATTTTGGTGTGTGACTCTATCAAAGGTACTTCTCTCTCCTCTACTCCAATGAAATAAATACACTTTTGTTTAGTTTAGATACTTGTTTTTTTTAGAAAAGAAAAAAGTTGTATCTGAAGGAGAAACCTATTAGATATCATTATGCCACCAATAATTTCTGTGCATTCAATATATTGGTAAACTTTCATTGACTATTTAAACGCATGGTTACTGTCACAACATCCCTAGAATTCTTTATTTAAAAATTTACCAAGAAAAAAAAAACTACACATCATATTATACAATAAGAAATTAAAACTCTATACCTAAGATATACTACAGCTGGTTTCAAACAATCCTAGAATATGACCTGATAATTTAATTAAAAAATTGTGTGTCTGCTTCATGTTGTATGTATTAAAAGTAGTGTCAACTGGAGTAATTAATCAAAAAAATTTCCCAGCATTTCCTTGCAGTAGTAGCTGGAAATTTGGTAGCCATCTTTCCTTCCTAATTCCTTCAGCTAAAACATTTAGAACACTATAATGATTGGTTTTAAGGAATCTCATGGTTTTGAAAAACTATCCTGCTTCTGTTTTATGTATTCCGAGTTTGTCTTCGGCCAGCTTCACTTGTTCTGAGTTCCTCCAGGTTTTTGATTACCTAGTACTGCCCCCATGTGGGCCGACAGTGTCACTAGTTCAAGGAATTACCTGCATACCATTTTGACATTAGTAGAGGGAAGTAAAAGCCATGATTTTTAGTAGTTTTTATCCTATACATTGATTTAACTTTGCAAATGAAATAGCTGTTTTCCCATTTCAGAAGTAGGCAGGAAAAATGGCTGAACTGGTATGCCTGGAAATGAATAGCAAAGGAGAGGGGATAGAAAAATCTAGGCCAATGTTCTCTCTCACCTGGGATTCTTGTTTTTCTCTGCCCAGAAGGTCAAATCTCAGCTGAATCAGTATGCAGATCACATACACAGCAACTGCAGTTTCAGACTAAGGAATGTGCTAATTGGCTCACCCGCCTGAAGAACGGGGTACCAGTCGTCTGGCACTCAGCCTCTGAGGGAAGCAGGGCTTAATGCAGGACAAAATGTTCTTGCCACTCTGCACTGTCGCCTGTCCCTGCTTCTAGCAAGCAGTCTGGCCATACACAGTGGTGACTGGAGCACTTTCATAATTACTCCCACTTTGTAGACTAATGTGCCCACTTGGGATTTTAAAATGCTGTCTAACTCAGAAGAAATTAAAATTAAAGCCAGTGTCCCTTCAGGCTTCATTCCTCATAAAATTCTCCTGTTGTGTTCCAGATACGCTCTAAATAGTGTAATGTGTATAAAGGTAAGTTGGAGACTCAGCATCAGAGGTGTTAACGCCCCTCTAAGTCTGTTCTTATCATTGAGAATATAGTTAATATTAGTCTCATGCTACACAGGACCGTACAAGTAACAACTCCTCTTTTACCTGCACATACTGCTCTCCACTATCAGCTCATGACTCCAACGCAGGAACTGGTTAGCTCTTTTCTAGGACTGATTTTAAAAAAGATGGAATGCCTCTGAGAAGGAGAATAAAATTTCATGAAAGGCGGGACCAGGAGTTGGTGTAATGGTTATGTCGCTGGACTCCCATGTAATCGGCCACGGTTTGAGTCCTGGACCTGGTGGCTTAAACTCACACTGGGTGCGTGTGCGTGCGTGCCCAAGATCCCGAGAGGAGACTAGAGGAGAAGGGATTGCGGCATGGCCATCCCTCCTGGGGGGGTGATTTCTCGTTTTCTATCTCTCTGTCTCTCTCTGTCTTTTTGGCAAGCGCACGTGCCCTATAGCGAAAACCTCTCCAAAAAAAAAAAAAATTCATGAAAGGCAGCACCTGCCTTGTTTCAGTGGGCAGTGGTATCTTTGCAGCTCTTTTGAGTAGGAAGCTATCTTTCAGAATCATATGGTAACCACACTGTTGATGCAGTAGGAATAGGAATGTAATACAGCCATCAGTTGCTGATTAAGTCTGATAACTTACTGTGCCTTATGAGGTAGAGGATTTTCATGTTTTCCTAGCCTAATGTTGCTCATTAAATGGACATTTTTTTAAGCTTATTTATTTCTTCCATAAGAAAGAGACTGAGAGATGGGGAGACAGACACAGAGAAAGAGAACCCCCAATAGGATCTTCATGCCAGAATACACCCCCATCTCAGCAGCCAGGATCACAGACATGCACACATGTGCCTGTTGCCTACAGGAGACCTGGGGATATGAATCCAGGATCTTCTCATATGGCTTCAGCATTGCACAGCATTGCATTACCTCTGTGCCATTACAGCTGGTCTAAATGTACACTTAGTATATATTCAGGTAATTGTGGTAGTAATAGCAGTGGTAGTGAGAATTCCATGGTGACAATGACGAAGGAAAAATGTGCCCTTGAATAGAGAAGATTTCATTTTGCCAAAGAAATCAAAGACGTTCTAGCACTGCCACGAGCCACGTACATAATGCATACGACTTTTTAGATGTTCCGATGCTTTATAATGTTTTAAATAAACAAATAGTCACCTAGATTTCCTGGGACTATTCAAACACACAAAACTTCAGCCAATCTACAGGTAACACAAATACTTTTTCCTGATTAGAGTTTGCATTTTGAAACTAGCTAAGAAAAGCTCAGTCTCAGCATTGTAATTTACGTTCCGCTTCAGTTCCTTATTTATGATAGTTAGATTTCAGGTCAAATACCCTTGTGGAGACAACTACCTTCTATTAAAGAGAGCCTTCAACCTCAACTAAATGAGAGATATTTATTTATTTATTTATTTATGTTTTTAACAGGTTTGCAGCTGAGTATTTTTTCTTGCTTGTATTTTTCAACTTTTATGTTTGTCAGAGTCTCCAAGTTTGGGGCAGGATGAGATGTGAAGATGTCAGAAAATTCAAGGAAACTTCTATTTTGTAAGACTCAAAAGGATTTGATAAGAATATGAATTGTCAGTTTTGCTCATCACTCAATTCTAAAATCTATACTCAAAACCTTTCATGTCTGTCTTATCCCTCACTAGCATCAAACATAATAAAATCAAAATAAACTTCTGATAAAATTCAGGTTTCAAAATTTTATCATTGGTTTCTTTTCTGTATTATTCTTTTTGATCAGGACTAGATACACCAGAAACAAACAAGTTTCTCCCAAATCCCATTTTGTCTCAGCAGTACTCCTAACCAAAAAAAAAAAAGAAAAGAAAAGAAAAGAAAAAAGAAAGACAAATATGGAAATGATGCTGCTCAGCTATTTCTTCTACCGTCTCTTCTAACAGATTCATAAAAGCAATACTTCGGTTGGACCTACGAATTTTCCCAATTGAAAATAAGACAGCAAATACAAGAGGCTCAGCTTTTGAATTTGTTGTGATCTTTCTCTTGCAATAGGAAATTTTGCATCCCTGACAGTTCAGTAGCTCTATTTTCTCTTTTCTCTTAAGTCTAATGTAAGTCTAATGTGCTCATTTAAGCTTGTAATGAACAGCTTAGGAGTTTTTACTCTCGGGTTCCCATCCTAGTAGGTGACAATAGTTTTGTTTTGTTTTGTTTTGCATTGGCCTTGTTTATGATGCTGTATGGTAGTGGAATGCTATCCTCCACTGTCTATACAGTTATTACAGTGCCTCTGCCGCAGGCTGTGCTCACTGACACTGGGTTACTGTTTGTAGCCCAAGGCTCACAACCTGGTGGCATTTGAATATACCGGATCCAAAGAAAGCACTGGCCCCACGACAGTTTTGTGATGTGGATTGAGCTGAAAGCAGCTTTAACTGACCTGATTATAACAACATAACCTGAATCTGGAGACTCTTTGAGCTATTGATGATTGTTTTTCTTATATTTGGGAAAGGCTATAATATGACATTAACTTTGTTTAAAAAAAGAGATAAAATAAATGAAATACCTTCGATCAAGGCTCTGAATTACAGAAATTTGTTAGAGCTCTTTTTGAACTTTTTGTGTCTTTGTTTGTTTTTAAGGTTTTTGCCATAGGGCATGTGCATTCACTGGAGAGACAGAAAGAGGAATAAAAAGTGAGAAATCATACCCCCTACCCCCACCAGGGAGGATGGCCATGCTGCCATCTCCTTCATTCTCCTCCTGGGATTTTGGGCATGCACGCACTTGTACCCAGCGTAATTTTCAAGCTGCCAGATACAGATGCAGATCTGAACCACAGTCAGACATGTGAGAGTCCAGCGCCTTAACCACCATGCCACCTGCTGGCCCTCAGAGAGCTACTTTTATTTCTTTTTCTTGAGATGGATAGCAGAACACCAGAAATATATTTATAATAATTGATTTAATGAAGCCTCAACCAAGGTTGTTGGCATCGACAGTGACACTTCCAAAATTTCTATTGTGGGATTATGGGTGGCAATCTGATTGAGAGAGATAGCTGAAGAAATGCAAGCATACTGTCTTTACTTACAGTGTAAGATTTACATCTACATGGGGATAACAGTAGATAACCTGAAGGAGATCATGGACAGCTCCAAAAATCTTCCACTCTCATCTTTTGACATTCTAAAATTCCCTGCTACTTCAGTAACCACTTTGGAAATTTATTATTTGTTCATTGTTTTTTCAATGCATGACATGTAATATGTAGAGTAACAAAACCCTATAGGCTCAATAAAGAATTTTCATTTAAATTAACTTACCTAATAAAGAAAACCAGTTATTTTATGCCAGTGACTTTTGTTCCAGTTTCTTCATGAGATCTAAATTAGTTCTATTAAATCTAATTCCCAAAGAAGTTTTCATTGTCCATGTCCATCTGCCAAAATGAAATGCCATTTATATAGGACCTGGAAAGTTATAAGCTTGTTGGACAATTTTGTCACAAACAGGCCAGCTACTGCTGATATAGGAGCAGAAACATTGCATACGTGTCCTTTGAAAAGAACAAACTAAAAATCAGCTACTGAGTACATGAATTTCTCATCACTTCTGAGGTGCCATGAGGCCCCAGAATTCTTCCTTGCAAAGCCATCAACCAAAGAGAAGGAAAAAAGAAGAAAAATAACAATTCTAGTGTTAAAAAGAAGTCAAGAACTGACTCTAGTACTTTCCTTATGTTATGGAGAATATTCTGTTCTTGTAATTGGTCCTAATCAACTGGATGAAAGACAAAGCAAAAATAAGAACAACCCTTTGTAATATATCTAGCATATGCTCAGTTCTCTCTGACATATAAGATGTCTAGGAAAATCCTAAAAAAAGAGTGACTAGATATTTCTTTTCACATATCACACAACTCTCCTACTTGTTTTTTTCTTATAATGTTTATGAGACCTTCTCTGACAATGTATGGGACCGTAGTAATCTGACATTACTGTATAATCAGTATAAGCATCTGATTATGTAGGTACTCAATTAAATAATCTCTGTGACTCAACCTTCACCAAGGTCTATCTGAGCTAGAAAATAGACTTTGACTAATTAAAATAATTCCATCCAAGTCACTCTACCTGGAAATAGAGAACTATGATTAGAGAGTGATAACTTTTGAAACATGGTGCTTTGAAAGGTAAAATTTGGACTCTGGAGGGGTCAGCTGGTGTCATGATGGTTAAGGCACTAGACTCGAAACCATGGCCCAGAACAATTCAAGTCCCAGACCTGGCAGCTTGAAAATCACATTGGATGCATGTGTGTGCATGCCCCAAATCCCAAGAGGAGGGATTGCTGCATGGCCATCCCCCCTGGAGGATGATAAGTTAATTTTTCAGTTTTCTTCTCTCTGTTTCTCTCTGCCAGTGCATGCACCCAGTGACAAAAACAAACAAACAAACAAAACAAAACAAAACAAAACAAAAAAAACCTTGGATTTTGTAATGCCTATCAATGTTCCCATACCTTGTCTCTCTTAGTTTGCTAAGTTACAAAATTGTCTTTGGACTTCACATATCAAAATAAAGTGGTCCTATATTCATTACAAATATTCATGCTTCAAATGATGCTTAGAATGAATATTTTCAGACTGTTGATAGAACAAAGTGCTATCGTTTGAATGTAACATGCCCTTCTTGCCACAGGATTGTGCAATGTCTTAGACCTACTCTTTGAGACAGGCTCTACCATAACTACCGAGCAAGTGTGTATTCAACTCTCAGCCTTTCAACTTTTTAAATAATGTCACTCAGCCACAAGCTAGGTTAACTTATTTCTGCTTCTTTTCACATTGCTTAGATAGTGAAGATAATTATTTTAACAACAAATTAATGTTAATTTCACCACAAAGAAATTATGAAAGAAACTGAACAAGAGGAGACATACACATAAATAAATGGAAGCCACACCTTAGGCTTATGTGCTATAGACTTAATATTTTGAATTGCCATACATTTTGGGAGCATTTCCTTACATAGCTGTGACCACTACATTATAACCCCACTGAAGGCATCAGCTATTGGGTCATAGGAAAAGTCAAGATGCATTTTTACATAGAAAAAAGAAAAGTATGTCATGATTTTTCCAGTGATCCAATAGATTTGATAGATCCCTACAATCTCAGGTTGCAGAGTATCTAACTATAGTAGGTAGTCAATAAAATAATTCCTTAGGGCCAGCCCTGTAGCACAGCATGTAAGTGTTGTTCTTAGGGATCCTGAACCTATATGGCAGATAGATCAAATCCTTGCCCTGGCCTCTTGAAAAACATGCCAGACACTTGTGTGTGCATGTCCAAAATCCTGATGAAATGGAGAACTGAAGAAAAAAGGACTGAGGTATGATCATACTTCCACTGGGGAGTTCTCTTTCTCTCTCTCTCTCTCTCTCCCGTGAGCACATTCACCCTCTAACAATGTAGGCAGGTATAATATGCTGTGTTTTGGGCTGGAACCAGAGCCTGGGTTCAATTCCCAGTTCAACCTAAAGACTTGGCATAGTTCTACGCACTCATAATCTCAGCAACTCAGAGAAGCAGAGGCATAGGATCGTGAGCTCAAGGTAATATATCAAGGCCCTGGGTATACACGCTTGCATACATACACAGTAAGCTAATGGGGCAATTTTATCTCTTAACATAATACCATGTCCTGAAGAATAATAAAAAAAATTTGCAATTAGTCACATCTATTGAGTATATGAGGAACTAGTTGGTTCTTCAACAATGAGTTTGAAAAAATTAACTTACATCTTTCCTTTTTGCCCTCAACATGTTTTATAGAGCCATCCATTCATACCCATTTCTAAAGTAAATAGCCTCCTGCAGTTTCTGCAGAAGTTGAAAAGCTATTTATAATAGAAATGACTCTATTCTCTGAACCACAGATATGAAACTGGAGCTAGCCATTTGAACAAGGAAATTTTTCCACAAATTAATATAGCACCCAGTGATAGAGAATCCATGTAGCCAATGTTGTAAATAAAATTAACTAATCATATATTTAGTTTTTAGAACTTACCTGGGAAAAAAAGACTTTTAGTAGGAAAAGGAAATGACAAGGGAACAAACAATGGTGATTATGGTGGTGCAAAGAAAGACGATGGAGTAGATGGAGCAGCTGAATGCCATTAATGTTAAATCACAGGAGAAGACTCAGAACCTGCTGTTGCTGAAATCTTTAAATAACTCCCTTGAAGTTTATTTAGAACCACTTCCTTGAAGGCCAGTCCCATAACCAATTACCTACTTACATATCTATAAAAGCCTGCCACTGCAACCACTCCATATGTATTCTTTTTATTTATTTTTTTTTTTGAGAGGTTTTTGCTATAGGGCGCGTGTGCTCGCCAGACAGAGAGAGACAGAAAGTGAGAAATCACCCCCCAGAGGGGATGGCCACGCCGCAATCCCTTCTCCTCCATTCTCCTCTCGGGATCTTGGGCACACATGCACACGCGCCTGGCGTGAGTTTTAAGCCACTGGGTCCGGGATGCAAACTGCTGTCAACTACATGGGAGTCCAGCAACATAGCCATTATGCTAACTGCTGTTCCCTCCATATGTATTCTTAAGCTTCTTCTTTAGACAGCTTATGTCATGCATTGTTGCTCACTATCAAATTATCCTAAGGAGAAGCACTTGCAATATTTTCATACTTGCAACTTAGTTTTTTGGATTATTCAGTCCTCTTCTCTCAAAGGATGATTAAGGAAGAGGGAGAAATCTCACTATTCTTCTAGGATTTGCCTGAACTCATAGTTAGGAACTTTCTTCTGCTTATTAACTGCATATAACAAGCATCAATTTTCTGTGTTTGAGATGAGCTATATGTTAGATTAGAAAATCTTGAAAAGGCTAAGAACCATGATAAATGTAGGAAAAACTGTGAAGTTAATAAGTCCTTTTTAATCTTTAATGTCTGTAAGAACAATCTTCTAATCATCTAAAAATGAAAATTTTGATTTCACAAATGTAGAATGGGGCCTAAGATTCAGTATTTCTTACAAGTTTTCATGTGTTGACAATGCAGTTAATTTGACAATCATATTTTGAATAACAAGGACACAAATGAAGGGATCCTTCATACAATTACACCGCCATTCTCACTTATTCTTTGCAGGATAATAAAAGAGAAGATGAACAATGAAACCAAAGAAGTTCACCTTTTTTTTTTTTTTTTTATTTTGGAGAGGTTTTACTTTAGGGCACATGCGTGCGCTCGCCAGACAGACAGAGAGAGACAGAGAGACAGAAAGTGAGAAATCACCCCCCAGAGGGGATGGCCATGCCGCAATCCCTTCTCCTCCATTCTCCTCTCAGGATCTTGGGCATGCATGCACACGTGCCCGGTGTGAGTTTAAGCCACCGGGTCCGGGACATGAACCGCGGTCGACTACATGGGAGTCCAACCACATAGCCATTACGCTAACTGCTGGTCCCAGAAGTTCACCATTTTTGATCTCTGTGGCTTTGAGGGACTCATTTTAACCCATCAGAGTTTTAGATTCCTCATTTGTACGGTGGGGATGATAATATTTATCTTGAAAAACTTCTACAAATTTAATGATGTAAAATATGTAAGTTTTACAATACCTTCTAAACAAATGGTGTTCATGGTTTTTTTTCTCTTTTTGTTATTTTGTTTTTTAATTTTGCCAGAGGGCACATACACTCAGCAGAGAGAGAAAAAATGAGAAGTCACCACATGTAGGTATACACACCACAAACACCTCTCCTCCATTACTCCCTCCTTTTTGGATTTTGGGCACGCATGCACACATACCTGGCGTGTTTTTTCCAAACTGCTGGATGGATTTAAGACTGGAACCTTGCAGTCAGTTGTGCAGGTTCTTTGATGCCATGCCACTAGCTGGCCTGCAAATGGTATTTATATTTCTAGTAATTCACTGTATCAGCCAGAAAGCATTTAATGAGCCATATGCAATTTCCAATAAGGATAGAGAAAGAAATATATGGTCTCTGTCCTTAAGAGTTTACAAACCAGTAAGAGCTAAAAAAAAATATGTTGTAATATGATGTGATACAAATTAGTAAATGCGAGGGAGAAGTAAAACAAAATGCTTTGGAATTTGAAAAAGGCTGGTTGACTGAGGCATAGAAGAAAGAAAAAAGGTAGGGAAATCAGGGAAGGATTCAAAAAGGAGGCTGTGGCACAGCCACTGTACAAGCAGTAGGACGTTGCTTCTTGAAGTCAGAACTATGTGGGAGGCTCGAGGTTGACCCTGATCTTGGCTGACTGTAAGTCTGGATGTTGGGAGGTGGGGTATCATGGTGTGGTGACACTGTCTAGGGTAAAAGATACCTTGTCTCTCCTTCTCTCTTTATCTGTCTATAAATACACACACACACACACGCACACATGCACACACACACACACACATATATACATATACATATTTACATATGTGTATATATATATATATACACACATATATATATATATGTATATATATATTTAGAAGCTGCATTTATATTAAATCTTGAAAAATTGGTAAGGGTTCAGCAAGCAGAGAAGATGGGGCCTGCTATTTGAAGTCTAAGAAATAGCTTGAGAAACCAGATCAATTTGAAAAACTGTGGCCTTTTAATGGCACCTCAATGTGGCTAGAACCAGGTTGAACTGGGAGAAGGGGAGGAAGATAAAATTAGCTGCACCTGGAAGATAAAGACCCTGTTTGCCATGCTGGGGTCCTGGGACAGCGTGTATCTTCTACTGTAATAGCTCTCATCACTCCTTATTTTGACTATCAACTAGCTCAGGTGTAACTCTGCATCTCTGTTACAAATGTCCAGCCCATAACAGGAATTCAGTGAATTCTTGTTAACAGGATAAATGCATAAATGTTGGGAGGGACATATTCTTGGGAAAAGAAAGTTCAAAATAACATTCCATAGACAGATCCCATAGACAGTTGGCTACTCTGCTTATCCTGCAATGACCTGAGCCCATGTGGTTGTTCCAGCATGAATATCTCCTTAGAGCAACACCAAGCATATTTTATTTGGAATGATTGTTACATTATATAACAAAAACAACCATCCCATTATACAACCAATTGCATGCATTCCATTTGGCCTCCCTGTGATGATTCAATCTTAGTGGCGCTTAAGATGGTAAAGGTTGAGAGAAACTATTATCCTCTAAGCAGATTGGGATCATCAGATGAAAACTATGGTGTGTCAGCATTGCACCCACCATCGCCTGTAACACAAAGTTCATTAATATAGCTTGCAGCTATTGGTTGATTAGAATAGCTTTCCAGACCAGGACTTCTGCTTTCTTAACACACAGCAGTACAGGGCTGCTTGTTTCCCCAAAGAAGCGGAACAGCAGTCTCCAGTGAACTATATGATTTCAGTACAGAGAGGCTACTTACATCTCACTTCATTTCCATTCCATCTATAGATTTCTTCAGAATTGTGTATTGGAATACCTTTATTGAATCCCCCAGGCATTCCAGGTAAACACAAACAGAATAGTTAGAAACAACTGCACCAGAACACTTGTATAGTAGACCTGTCCTCATATGATATTAGAAGTGGAAATTTGGGATTAATCAGATGGAAGTGTTTTAGGGCTAGCTAAAGTTCAGCCTGGCAGAATGCTGAAGCAGGCAAAGCTCATTTTCTACAGAGAGAGGACAGTTAGCCCCAGTCAAGGGCATGAGCTGAGGCAGGCAACCTGGATTTGAAACCCAGCATGAAGACTTCCTGGCTGTGTGATTTTGGATATATCGTTTAATTTGTCATGCTTAAAGCACATTATATATAAAGTGGGGCTTATAAATTATTTCATCCTTAAAGCTAAGAAGAGGTAATTCATGAAATATCACTTAGAATAGGGCTGGCACCCATCAGGACTTAATAAATGTTAGCTATTCTTATAATTTATAAAGACTCCACCCTACTAATTCAGTAAACATCCCCTACTTCCAGGTTACTTCACTCTATACTTCAAATGTCACCTTTTTTTCTTTTCTTGTGCATATTTATATTTCTATCAAGCATTTGAGTCATTCATATATTTACATATCTGTGGCCTCACAAAATGTTACCCCGGCAGAAGCCTTTTTGTTTTACCTTTATCGCTCATTGTAGATAGCATTTGTTTTTATCATTAAGGAATCCACAGCATTTATAATCAAGGGATAGGAAACCTATTACTTCAGCCTACAACCAAAGCTCTTGAAATTATAGCAATATACAATCACAGAGGCAATGATTATTTATTGGGATATTATATATGTCAGATACTCCAGGGGCTAGGGAGATAAACAAGGCACATAGATGCTTAGTAATCACTGGGGAGCATAGAAGTTCCAGGAAAAGGAGCTTAATCCAGTCTGATATAGGGGAGGACATGGTGTCAGAAAAGCCTTCTCTCCCTTTTCAAGAGTTGAAAGGCTTCTCTCCTCTTTTCAAGAGCTGTTTAATGACAAGCATCAGTTTTCCTTTATTTGATGTCTACCTGGTTAGAAGACAAAGTCTTCTTTCTCTTCCCTCAATAAATCCTGAAAAAATATCCTTTCATACATTTATAATGCTCAGAGAACTGGAAAAATATAGCAAAAAAATGTAGTAATTCTCCAACTTAGGAGCTGGAGTCTTAGGTCACATACAGAAAACTTTCCTTCAGGTTACTATTTAGACAATGAGAATCTCTTTTATCTGTTACCAGCAGGATAAGATTTAGAATGAAATTTCTGTGGGGCCAGCAGGTGGTGTAGTAGTTAAGGCACTGGACTCCCACATGGCCAACTGGGTTCGAGTCCCAGCCCTCCAGGCGTGAGTGCCTACGTGCCCAAAATCCCAAAAGAACAATGGAGAAGAAGGGATTGCAGAGTGGCCATCCCACCCAAGGGATGATTTCTTGCATTTTCTCTCTGTCTCTCCAGAAAGTGCATGCACACTACAGCAAAAATCTTTCTAACACACACACACAAAAGAAATTTCTGGGATGTCCTTTTTTACCCCTCCCCCATGGGACAGGGAAAAGGGGGAAAGACCAGGGATAGTGAGCCCACAAGCAAATTCTATTGATCTGCAAGCATGATTTCTGAGAGAACATGAACTAAAAAAATCCCAAGGCAATTTTGAGAAAAATAGAAACTAATAGTGTTAAGAGGGTGAATAAAATGGTTTAATTGCTTAAGTGGAGGCCAGATGAGGAAGATAGGAGAAAAATGTCTTCCACCTAAAACCATCCTATTGTATTTGCCATGTATCTAGTAATACATGAATATGAAAACTACAAATAATGCAATGCTTTATATATATGTGTGTGTGTATATATATATATATTTTTTTTTTTAAACTGGAAGAGCTCAAGATAATCTCTTATGTATCACTATTATTTACAATATTTATCTTTTGTGTTTAGGGCTAGACAAATTTTTAGTGTCATTTTACAATGGAGCAATAATTGACAGCTAAATATAAACTATACTAATTTCTTGACTCTCACTACCTTATTTCTTACATTTGATGCTGTCCTAGCCAAAGACATAACATCAGCATCTAATGTCTTTCCCAGCTAGGTGAATGTTGCTCATTTTTATGTGTCATCTAATAAGTAAAAGCCAGATTTGGAGGTGGAACCTTTGAGGTGAAGTTGCTTCATCCTGAGAAAATGTTGGTGTCTGTTTACATCCATATATTAATGGAATAATCTTCCAGATCAGTCAAAGTACTTGAGACACAATCAATGATACATATGCCCCCATTGTTCTTAATTAGCTTCTGATTAAAATGTCTTCTCATGCTCTTCAAGCTTAATTGTTGTCATTGAGATCCATGAAAGTACTCTTGCAAAGATTTCTGTATTGAGAGTTAGAGGTAGGGGATCTGCAGTGAAGCACCATGTCCCCAGGAATTTCTTCTGTCTCTCCTGATTATAATCAGTCTCTCACTGCCATCATATAAAAATTGCAATACCCAAGTAATGGACACCCTGAAAACATACTGTGACTATAATATTTGGGTTCTTCAGGCAATGGGTCCCTGCTGGGCAGGTCTTACTGTACAGCAATGCTCGGCAGTTATATCTAACTGTTTTTTTCCATCAGTGGATAGTGGTTGTGCTTCTCTATTGGAATGTAAGCATTGCTGAACAGAACTTGGATATAAATTCCACCATGGTGCTCCTTGCTCTGGGTCTCAGTATTATTTCCTAAATATCAATTTTGCCCTTAGCTCGCTGTGTAGCAGTTCTGGGGTTTTAACCTCCGGTGTACATCACAATCTACCCTGGACGTTATTTTTTAAATCACTGATCCCTGGGCTCTATCCTAAATCAGTTCAATCAGTCTTTGTACTCTTAATTTTTGTTAAGAGCAAGGGCTCTCAAGTCAGCAGCATGAGTTTGTATTCTGACTCTACAATGCAAACTTGGGCCAGTAAATTTAAGTTCTCAATATCTCTGGTTTCTCTTATATGAAAATAGGGTTAGCAACAGTCTCTGTTCCATAGAAGTGTGCTTAGAAAAGTGCTTGGCACGCTAACACAATTTAAGTGTTTGTTCTGATGGTAATGATGATTTGATCATGATCATGGAAGAAATGGACTTTCTGAAACTGACAAACAAATGCTGCCTCAAGCCCAGTCTACCTCTGGACTTTTCAGTTGGGGAGCCAATCTGAAGGGGAGCCCCTTTTATTTTTAAGCCATTTTTTTCCCCATTATTTGTTACTGATATATAACCAATGCCTAGGTCAGGCTGAGCGGCCTAGTTTGGGAGTTCTTGCGATATTAACAAAAGAGCCCCTAGAGTCCTAGTCCAAGTACTACTGTACCCAGGACATATGATTTCAAAAGGGTTTGCAGTGTAAACTCCGTTATATAGAAGAGTCTGTCACATTGGCATCCAGTAATCCACAGAAAAGACTCCTCCCCTCTCAATTCTGCTTGTCTATCAAATAAAAATACTGAACTAGAAGAACTTGAAGGTTAGTCAAGTTTAAGGAGTCCATGTTTTCGTCATCTCCTGAAGACCAAGAAGTAAGTTACTTTTAGGATAATATGTGTGTGCGTACGTGTGTGTGTGTGTGTGTGTGTGTGTGTGTGTAGTGGACTAAATTTTGAAGTGCATTTCATGAAAGTCCCCCTCCCCACCCCCTGGAAAGGAATTTGTATTCTCTCTGACTGAGAATGAATAGGAGGGAGGAGTTCAATGCTGTTAATTTTCAGACTGGAAACCAAGGCAACAGGAGAAAACAATATCAGATAGGTGTTGATTCTAGATGGCTGATGAATACAGAAATTACCTGTCTTTGTTACATGTTTGGAGCAAAGCTTGTTAAAAATTTATCTATGCATCTCAGGAGTCTGTATACAAAACACTGGGGCATTTTTGTAATTAGAGGAGACTCAAAAACATTTTTAAAAGCTATTGTCCTTTGCATCTGGTTCCATGCAGCTCATCCAAGATTGGTTTGAGGTATCCCGAGTGTCCACGCAAGTGTTTTAGGCCGTATCCATCTAATAGTCGAACACCCATTTGAGGAGTAAATTTTAAAGCACAGAATACAAACTGATCACTTAAATGCTTAATACTTGAAATCAGTAGTTTTCATATAAATGTGTTCCCTGGACTTTCTAGGAAAACAAGAGATATGACAACTGGGTTGGTGTACCTCCTGGCAACGATGGGCTGAGACTGAATGGCAGCTGCGGTGCATGCAGGTGGCTGCCGTCCTCACCCTTCCTCACAGCACACAGGATAGCAACGTCAGCCCTGCTCTTGTCTTCTCTTCGCCTGCTTCACTCGCTTTTACCAGTTGTTTGACCCTCACGGATATTTGAGTATGCAACACCCACTCAATTTAAACTTTGTCGACACCTAAGCTAAAGGGATTGATTTTTACTTAAAAATTTCTTTATCCATGATGCAGCACATGCGTGCCAACATGAGCATGGAAGTGAGAGAAAGACAGAGGGAAAGAGGAGCACCTGCCACAGGGTCTAGTCATACTGAGATGCTTTTCCTCCAGTCTTCCAGTTGGTCAAATCCTAAGTAGCCCCATGCATGCCCAGTGTGTCTCAGGCCTACCAGGTGTAGATTCGAACTTTGATAATCATTGGTATCCAGCTTCTCTTGAGTAGTGCATTAATGCTGTACCACAGAGCCAGCCCTTAACTTTTTTAAAAATTAAATTATTTATTTCTTCTTTAGAGAAAGAGAGAGACACAGGGGCCCCATGCCACAATCTACCCCTCATCACTGTTGGTATAGATCGTAACCATGTGTGTTTGGCATGGTCAGGGAAGTCCCAGGACATGAACTCAGGACCACCCCCATATAGGTTCAGTTGTGCCACTACTGCATCACCACCAGGACCTTGAATTTAACTTTTTTTTTTAAGAGAGATTTTTTGCTATAGGGCACATGTGCTCACCAGTGAAACAGAAAGTTATAAATCACCACCCCCCCCCCCCCCAAAAAAAAAAGGGGATGGCCACACTGCAATCCCTTCTCTTCCAATCTCCTCTCAGGATCTTGGGCACACATGAACACATGCCCAGCATTAGATTTAGGCTGCCAGGTCTGGGACTCAAACTGTGGTAAACTATGTGGAAGTCCAGCAATGTATCCATTACATGATCAGCTGGTCCCTGAATTTAACTTTTTAAAAGTTGAAGTGAGGGGTCTAGCATGTGGCATAGTGGTTAAGGTGCTGGACTCCCACATGGCTAACCACAGTTTGAGTCTCAGACTTGGCAGCTTGCAAAACATATGAAGCATGTGTGCATGTGTGTCCCAAATTCTGAGAGGAGAATGGAGGAGAGGGGGTTATTGCATGGCCACTCCTTGGAGGTGATTTCTCACTTTCCCTCTCACTATCTCCAGTGAGTACACATGCTCTATGCCAAAAGTCTTTTAAAAAGGAAGAAAAAAGTGAACAAAGAACTTCAAATGGTGCAGCAAACAGGTTGAAAAACAATGGCTATATGATGCCATATAAGTGGATTAACTTGCCAATAATTTCACACGTTATTCTATAGACACAGGAATGTAGCTGCATATATTATGGACTTTTTATATGAGCTCAGACCTCTGTGTCCTACCAAAAAAGTGACAGTTCTTCACATTGCCTTCTGAGCTGAATTTAGGAAGAGTTTTCTGGCATAAAACTCAAATTGCTTTATAGATTAGCCTGAAGCCTTCTCTACATTTTCTTCATTTCCCTTATGGAGCTTAAGTCAGAAACAGTTTTTCCAAGACCATCTATTAGAAGCACATGAAATGACAGGCCAAATTTATGGATTCAGAAATTGACATTGGATCATAATTCAGTTTAGAGTGGAAGAAACAAGAATGCCAAAAATGACTTGAAGCCAATTCCGTTATGGTCACAATAATAAAAAGAGAGTGTTGGTTTCTAAGCCCAAACCACTCCTCCTTCCAACCCTGTTTCCAACTCTCATTTTGGTGCATACACTAGACACGCAAAGACTAAACACACAGGTCTGCTCCTTAGTGTGACAGTAATGCACCACTCAGAAGTCATACCCTGCATGGTGACTGCAGTTTAAGTCCCTGGTCAGACTGAAACACACTGGCACATGCACAAGTGCCCAGAAGCCAACAGGCTAGAGTACTACAGGGAGAAGACTGTGGTGTGTCCAGACCCTGTGGAGGGTGTTCTCTTTCTCTCTCTATTTCCTCTCCCTCTCCCATACACTCTCACACACACTCACATAGTCAATCACAAAAAAAACAACTGTAGACACCAGAGATAGTGTGAGAAGAGGGTGGGAAAGGGCAGAGGGTCAGACGTGGGGTAAATATAAATAAATAAATAAATAAATCTGTGTATATATGTTTGTGTATGTGTGTGAAACTAGAAAATATGTGTGTGTGTGTGTGTGTGTGTGTGTGTGTGTGTGAAACTAGAAATGGAAAATTATTGATGATAACATGCATGATTAAGCCACTATGCAGTATATTCTGGATGGGAAATGACTTTTTGTATGTTGTGACAATGATTAGGGGATGAATGTACATTAATTAATTAAAAAAAAGTTTCAGGAGAAAAAAACATGAAAACACTTTTTCTTGAAATTAAAAACAATGCATATTTGATGACTGCAGTAAGCTATATAGCCCCAGCTAGGTGCTACATTATAGTATGTTCATTCTACTCACTGAGGTTTATGTCTAAAGTCAGACTTGTGCTCATGGATATGTATATATCAGCTGCGCTTGCTATTGGCAGTATTTAGATTAATTAAGTTCATTAGTGAATAAATAAAATGGGGGGAAAAGGCATAGAAAGCAACCATGGATACCAGAGACAGTGTGGGAGGAGGGTGAGACATGGCAGAGGGTAAGAGACAGGAAATGGCAAGCATAACAAAATATACAGGAAACAAGAAATGGAAAATTATTTGTTGACGATAACACGTATGTTGATGTGCTTGATGGAGCCAATATACAGTGTATTCTGGATGGGAAATCTCATTTTGTTTGCTGTAATGATGTATAGTGAATGAATGTAAATAAATAAATTTAAATAAAATAAAAAGATGTTTAAAAATACTAAATATTAAACTAGAGATCTAAAATTTGCTTATCATTTCTGCTCTATTTTCCCCCAGCCATCTGATTTCAGGCTTCTTGTTTATGATCACCTTCATTTCTTTTCTTCTTTGTTTTTCTCCCAGCTTTTGTACAGAGGTCCCCTGGTAAGAACACATATTCATCATTGTTCTCAATTGTTCCCTCAATTCCTAAGCATGCTACTTGGTACTGTATGTGCTCAAACCCCCTTTGCAATTATAGAAATGACTGAAGAACTCCAGGTCCTTAAGCCCTTCCACTATTCCAGGATGTCAGCCTCATTCTGGGTTTCTGGTTTCACTTGCTTTACTACCAAACCTAAACGTCAGGCTCACCCTTTCTTCCATTTTCCTTTTTCAAGTTCCTAGACTATCAAGGGTTACTAGAGAAAGTTTTGAAGATATGTCATTTTGTTCTAAAGTAAATATGCTCTATAAAAGAGTAACTGATCTTTCACAGACATATAACAACACTTCTGGACAGTCAATTCTATTATAGCATCCTCACAATGCCCTAGAGTTCTATACTCCTCAGTGTTATTAGATGAGTTAAACTACCTATAAAATATAGGTAACCTAAGTTCCTTTCATTTCCTCTCTCTTGTTTCCAAATATTATTGCAATGTTACTTCTCTTTATATATTTTGTTTTTGTTCTTTCATCTTTGTCATCTAATTTACTTGTGTCTTCACTTGTTCCCTCCTATTCCCTAACCTCTGGGATACCTTTCTAGCCTTTATATCTCTTTCTCTTTAGCTCCCACTTTCTCTTCTCCCTCTTTGTTGTTGTTCGTTTTTTATGGTTTGACTCTCATCCATTTCCTATGCCTAAAGCAGCTCTTTTGAAAATTAATAGTGACTTCTAATTGCCAGTTCTAAACTTTTTCTAAATTCTACTTCTTGCAAACATTCGTATTTTTCAGCAATGTTTATCGTACTTTTAAAATTCTTTGTAATAAGGGCCAGCAGGTGATGTGGTGAGTGAAGCACTGGACTCCCACATGACCGACTGTGGTTCAAGTCTTGGACCTAGTGGCTTGGTTTCTTTTTGTTTCTATGTCTCTCTGTGGTGAGCACACATGCTCTATAGCAAAGTAAAAATGATAATAATAAATAAAATTAAATAAATAACTCTTTAAAATGTATTTTGTAACAATAACTTTTGTGGTGCTGTCACATTTTGATTTCTTTCTTTTCAGTTGCTCTTTACCTACTTCCCATTTTTGGCTCCTCTTTGCCCCACACTCACAATCAGACAGACTCCTGATCAACTTGGATTCTCCCCTTTCTTTTCATCCCTGTGCAATCAGTCCCCAGGTCTGAAGTGTACTTCAGGGAACAAGATACACATTTAACTTGCCATGTAGTCATCTAGCACTCAATTTTAACATTTCAGTCTCTTTCATGGGCCTAAGATGTTCTAGAAGTATACTCTGGAAAACATCAAATAAGAGATTAAAATCAGGAATAGGGCTAAAGCTGTAAAATTGGAAAAGCAATTCAATGTTTGACATGTGACAGGTGAGATGATGCTTGAGCACATTTATCTTCTGCTTCTACTAGCAGTTGGAAATTTAGTTCCGAAGAAACACATCCCTCATGCCCAGCCTCTCATTTACTTCCTTCCCTCTGAGCAGAGAGAGAGCAGAAATGAATTACGTGCACTAATGGCAATCAGTTTTGGTGGCAAGTGAAAGAAATCCAACTCTAGCTTAGGCCAAAGGAGGGATTTTGTTCATAGGCGAGGGACTTTGTTCATAGGCACAATTAAATATGAAAAAGGAAAGCAGAGGCTCTCAGCAATGAGGATAATTAACTGCTTCTCATTCCTTGCCCATATTTTCCTTTCCCTTTCACTTCAACTATATTCTCTTTGGTTAGTATTTTCCTTAATGCTTGAGACATCCAGATTCTCATTATCTCCAACAGGGAAGAAAGCTCTAACTAAAAATAAAGTAGGGAAGACTACAGTATGCACTTGGGTGATATACTAACTCTCATATCAATTAGGTTGACTTTGCATATAGGGCCTTATGTGAAGTTGAAAACACTCATTCACGTAAAACAATAACCCTAGTACAGGAGCCTGTATAGCAACTCCCTGAAGCCAAGATCTACCCAGACTCAGTCTATGATCCCTATTTAGTATAATTACCTTTCTGCCAAAGATTTGCTTTCCAAATTTAAGCATTAGACCAGCTGTCATGACATACAGGTAGTATCACTGCTTGAGAGTCCTGCGTTTGGCTCCTTGGCTAATCTGAACACTCTGAGTGATTGTTAATGCCTGTAATCCTAGCTGATTGGGAGCTAGGACAAGGAATTACCATAGTGAGACCTAGTCAAGAGTACCTATCTCTGCCTCTTTCCCATTTTTTTCTCTATTTCATATGGGAAAAAAAATAGTATTTTTTTCTTTCAGCCCATACAGTTTGATTTCAAGTTTTGATTTAGTTCAGAATATTTAACTTTTTCTCATGAAAAAATAGGATGTCTGGACCAGCAGATGGTATAATGATCACATCACTAGACTCCCACATAGTTGACTATGGTTCAAGTCCCAGACCCAAGGGCTTAAAACTCATGCCGGGCACATGTGTGGGCATGCCCAAAATCCTGACAGAATGGAGGAGAAGGATTGTCGCATGGCCATCCCCCCAGGGGATGGTTTTTCACTTTCTGTTTCTCTGTCTCTCTCTGTCTCTTCAGTAAGCGCATGCACCCTATAGCAAAATCTCTCTCTAAAAAAAAATATATATATATATATATATATATATATATATATATATACACATATATATATGTATAGGATATCAAGCTTCTATTGCTACTGAGTTAAGAGAGGATTAAGTGTAGCACTCAATAACCTTAGAATCTAGGAAACCAAAATGACTTCTACAAAATTCGCACAATAGATAATAGGGCAATTGTGTTTGTACACACTTTGCAAGCAACATAGCATTTTCATCAAACTCTCAGACCCACCCATTAGTGCTGGACCAGAGACAAATTAACATGGTGTTTGGGATTGCACAGGTCTGAGAAGGAAGGCAGTTGCCAAGCCATGCCATTTCTCACTACCCTATCTTCAGTTGTGGGCATGATCATTGCCACTCTCTTTCTTCACTCTACTCCCAGAGACCAATAGGAGCTTGAGCTTTTACTCACACTAAGATTTTTCTTCAATCTGAAGTCAGAAATGAAATAGGTGAAGAAATCTCTTCGTCTCATAATCCAAATTCCACATAAAGTATTCATTCCCAGATTACAATTCACTCGATACAACATATAAATGATTAAAACTTACTCCAAAGACCTGGATAAGAAACTTAAAAATCTAAGACCTTGTTTTGACAATTTTTTGTCAGCAAAACCCTGAAGAGAGAGAGAAAAATCTAGCATAATGGATTGTGAGTTCCTCTATGCATCTGAGAATAGATGTAATGGAAACTTCAGAAAGCCAAACAATCAAATAAAGAGATGGCTGCCTCCACGCTCCTCTCAAACAGAAATCTTCTTTTCTAGGTGATGTGATTGGAAACAATTTTCTATGTATGACACAAAAACTACAGTTGAAAAATAATAATAAAGGGTTACAGAATCAGAAAATTCTTTCAACCCATCTAAAAACACAAAGGCTGACAAAAATCAAAGCTTGGAACGAGCCGACACAGACCCTAATTCACAAATTCAGCTCGCCTTAGCTACTGCTATAGCTTTTCTTTTTCTTTCTTTCTTTCTTTTTTTTAATTGGATACTCAAGGTCAGTTGTTGGAGAATCAGTAATTGATAATGTACTGTGTTAAATTCACATGTATAACAGTCAATTCTGTAACAATGATTGCTTTAGTAAGAAATTGTTAGTGCCTCCAATATCCCCCCCAAATAATAATAGCAATGAATCTGTTGAGTGCTGATGGGAAGGATGTAATATGCATTTCCACCGAAATGTCTTGTAATTTAGGATTAATTAATGTCCAATTATTGTAAGCTGTTACTAATAAATTTTAAAAGTCAGCTCTGCACTTCCATTTTGTAATGTTTTTATAAAATGGAACATTAGATGTTTTTAATCTTGTCTGTTCTTGCAAAATACCCCAGATAACATGCTGTTTTGCATTTCAAATAATATATACTCATTTAAATGCAAAACCAGGGTCCAATCAGAATAAGATGGCAATCAAATTACAATATTCAATGAAGAGTTTTCCAAGCTGACTTCATTAGTAAACTATCATGAATTTCAAGATCTTACAAGGTTTCTATTTGTTTGTACAACTGCAAAGGGCTCAATTATGGAGCTTTGAGAGAGTCTAAAAATAACATCAGACTAATTAAAAGTTTCAACTGGATTTGGGCTAGTACTGTTTTGAAACTGTCTTGAATCTGACTTTCAAAATGGACTTAGGAAGCTAAGGTTCCTTTTTTAAAGTGTTGAATTAAAAACAACTGCCAAAGAAAATGGAACCTGTGGCCTTCCTCTTCTGGGTATTGAAGATGACAGAGGTGACCGTGCAGCTCTGTGTGAAAAGGCTAGCAGTGAGGGTGCTGCTTCTGTGTCCTCCTGGGCTCTCGGAGGAACTCAGCTTCATTTTCTGGCATTATTGTGCATGTTGAAAACAAGCTGGGAGAGTCTGTAGCTTGAAGTTACTGAATCTTTGAAAACTGCAGGCAAGAGGTTCAGTCTTTGAAGTCATTTTCCCTTTGGGAGGTAAGATCCAGGTAATCAGGAAAAGCTCAGGAGGTCGGGCTATTATCATAATGTTCTGCCAGTGCAGTTGCTGCTCACAATGTTACATTTGGATCATCGAACTTTGTGGAAACTCACAGCAGGGCTCCCACCTCAACAGGTGCTTTCTTTGTTTGACAAACAGGGCAGTGATAGGATGGGGATTAGAAAGCCCCTATACAGTCAAGTCTTTTTTTTTTTTTTTTTTTTTTTCCCCACATTTATCAGCCGGTGCAGTAAAAAGTGATTATATGAGGTAGGCTGGTAGATAGATATTATTATTATTACTATTATGTTCTTTTATCTCTTTACATTTCTGTTAGAGCTACCTTTTTATTTCCTTTCTACAACAGAGTATGCTCTCCTGAAACCTTCCATAAGATATGAGTTGAAATGTTAGGAAATTATTGTCTTTGGAGAAATGCTAATTTCTCACACTAAGGAATTACAGAAAGGAATCTCACTTATTTCAATGTTTCCAATGTGTATAAATGCTACATTCATTATACTCCTATTCTGGAAGTTATATAGGTATCAGAGCATCTGTCACTGCCACAGGAAAACAGAGCAAGCTAATAACATGAGAAAGAGTGCAGCGTTGTAATTTGGTTTTATGTTGTGCTTATTAATGCACAAAATACTATGGAAAATAGTGTTTATATTCCTTTGTCATTTAAATGAATGAAAGAGAGATTGTGGCCAAGACAATGACATCATCATTAAACTGAAGAAAGCAAATTGTGCCTTTCAGATCAGTGTAATAATTGTGAGCTTCATTTCAGCAGCTGAATTTCCTTTAGAGGACTTCCTTTATGGTTAAGTATTTTTAAGGGCAATAACCCATGAATAAAATATGGGAGTGAGGGAACTCTAAACTCTTGTAAAGCTAACTCAATTATCTATGCAAATGGGAGCATGGGTTGCATAAATCAACGACTTCCAAAGCTAATTCCCTAGTTTCAATTTAGCCAATAATTTCTACTTTTCATCTTTTCTCTTCAACAAATTCTCTACTTTCTCTCTAACCAAAGCTGAAACTAACCAACTAAATGTGCCAGGTTGAATTTCATCTCGCCTTCTTTTCTATCCTGAGAAGAGTGTCCAATGCATGGAAATGACCTGAAAGGCAAAAGGAAGAAAGGGTGGAAGCGGGACCAGCAAATGGCATTATGGTTACATCGCTGGACTCGCACACGGCCGACTATGGTTTGAGTCCCTGACCCAGAGGCTTGAAACTCATCCAGGTGCATGTGCATGCATGCCCAAATTCCTGAGAGGAGATTGGAGGAGAAGGGATTGCAGCGTGGTCATTTCCCCTGATGGATGAATTCTCACTTTTTGTCTCTGCCTTTCTCTACCTCTCTGGTGAGCACACACACTGCATAGCAAAAAATCTCTCTTAAAAAAAAAACAAAAACAAACAAACAAAAAAAAAAGAAAGAAAGGATGAAAGCAAAAGACTGGAAATCTTACCATCTGGATATGAACTCCTGAAGAGTGTGGTGTTGGGTGGAACTCACATAACTTTTCACATTCATCAGACACATATCAAAAGTTAGTGAATTTCAGACTCACGGTGGCACAGGGCTACTGCAATAGTCTAATACTAGAGGTCATATGGAAGGTCAAATTCCAGTTCCCAGATAGATTTATACACACTGGGTGCCTGCTTAGCCCATGATCCTGACTGGCTTGAAAAGTTTGGGGAAAGGACTACAATGTGAAATTCTACAATGTGGAGGATGCTTCTTTCTTTCCCTAAATAAATAAATAAAGTTAGCAAATTGGGCTAGCCTGTGGCCTGGTGGTTAAAGGTGGCTGGATCTCACATGGCCAACTGTGTGGTTCAAGTCCTGGATGAGGTGGCTTGAAAACCATGCCAAGCACATGTATTTGCATGCCCCAAATACTGAAAGGAAGAAGTGGAAGAGAAAGGATTGTGGCTTTACCATTCCCCACGGAGGTGCTTTCTCTCTCTTTCTCATCACTCTCTTTCTCTTTCTTTCTTACCTCTCTCTCAGGCAAGTGCACGTACCCTTGGGAATGAGAGGGAATAGTTAGCAAAACTTAATCCATTTTTTGAGAGGTTTTTTGTTTGTTCGTTTTGTTTTGTTTTGCCATAGGGTGCATGCACTCACCAGAGAGACAGAGAGGAACAGAGAGACAGAAAGCGAGAAATTACCCCTTTCCCCGTGGGTATGGCCACACCACAATCCCTTCTCCATTCTCTTTGTGGATTTGGGGCATGCATGTACATGCACTGGCATTCATGCACATGCACCCGGTATGAGTTTCAAGCTGCAAGGTCCTGTACTCGAACCACAGTCGACTGCATGGGAGTCTAGCGTCTTAACCACTATACCACCTGCTGGACCCTGCTAATATTAATCTTAAACTTGTCCAGAATCCTGAGATATTATTTGGCAGTCAGATATCACTTGTAGAGGGTTTTCTGTATGGCTGGATTTGTACTGAGTGTAATTTGAATAGGTCTTTATAAAAGAAAATATCTCTAAGGTAAGAAGAGCACTAGATGATCAGGAAAATTATAGAGTGTCATAAGGAACACAAAGGCCCTTTAAAATGTAGCTAAATCTAGTGGAGATTGTTTGGAGCAGTGGGAGAAAATTACCATTAAAGCCCAATAGATGAACAGAGCTGATGTAGGAAAAAGATTCCAGACCATTTCTGTCAAAGGGAAATCAAAAAGCATGTGAAAAAACACCTTCCCTTCGTGAAAGTATTAGACATGAGGTAATAAATGTTCCCATATGAAATGGTGCACAATCCCACTCAGTGTTACCCACATACCTTATTCCTTTAAGGTACTTGTAACTTGGGTCACCTTATCTATCAGTTCCTGTACCAATAACCTCAGAGAATATGAAGGTTATTTGATTAATAATTCCTATTGTTAAAGGAAGTTCACTCTGTTTAACTTTTGAATGTTTTAACCTTCTTTTGACCATAATGGAGAACATATTTTAAACATAGTTCTATAGTGGGTTTCTTATTATGGGGATACATCTGTGTTTGTCTAAGAAAAACAACCTTCAGAATGAGGTTGAGATCATAAATGAAGACAATTCATACTTTTAGAAAAGAGGTGTGGAGTGAAGAAATTAACTCCATTGGCCAAGAAGATGTGAGACAGGGGTTTATTCTCAGAAACTGCTTTGTCTTAAGCAGGAGAAAGATGCTTTTGTGAACATACATGCATACTGGTCCTTTAAATGTCTGTCAAACACTTCATTCTTAACACAACCCAAATTACCTTACTGATATCCACTGCTTAGAATAAGAATGTAGAGCAACACTATTTCTTTATCTTTCATCTGATAGCCTCATGACCAGACTCTCCTTGCTACTAGAGCCTTGTGGTTCTTGAGCCCTTGTTTTTAGCACTACCTTGGTTCTTATGCATTCTCACGCACATCCTCTGGAGTCAAAACATTCTCTGAGTTCACTATATCCTTCCAGCAAATAAATGTCCTCTTATTAAAGATGGTCAAGATTTCTTTTCTTTTTTTTTTTTACCTTAAGCAAAAGACACATGCTATAGGAGATCTTTTAGGAAGCCTAGAAATGGAAAGTACATAAAATGAGAGAAAAAGAAAAGATGAATGTCAGTCATATTGAATTTTATTTTAAATCAGACCATTGAAAAAGAAAGTTGTTGGTGTTGGTCCTGAGACTTTCTAGGAAAGTTTCAAGGGGTAAAAGTGATGGTAAGAAGACAGTATCCCCCCAAAGGGATATTTCCCTTAGCACATAAGCTTGACAAGTACTTGTGTCCTCAGAGAATGCTTTCTGTGAAGGCTTCAGACCAATGGGCTTCAATGCCTTCGCTGCCCTCAGCACACTGGAGGGATGAAGAGGCTCATTGACACTAATGTCTCTTGAGAGCAGTGATTCGGAGTTCTGGAGGCAGATCAAAATGGGGTGTGGGGTTGGAAAAGACTTTTGGGTTTTCTGAATACTTATTTCCCCATACCTGTCAGCTTTAAAAGACAACTGCTTCTGATGTTTTAGACAAGTTGAGATAAACTTGAAAAGCAGAATTAAGTACTGGTAAAGCAAAGAAGAAACGCACACACAAATATCAGCAGTAATATATAGAGTGATGAAATTCAAAAACGATTTATTCAACCTCCTTATTTTAAGTTGGAAGATACTGAGGTACAGAGAGCTAGAACATTCTATAACATTATGTAGCTAGTCTTAACAAGGCAGGACTTCAGGGTTCTCAAACCATGGCCCACTTTATTAAGATGCCCAGCTTTCCTATTTTTTTTTAAATCTTTCTCCAAATAGTACTGGTTTTTAATGAAAGTGTATAAAAGCTGTTACCTGTCAAAGATTTATCATGGTATATTAGTAAAGTATATTCGTGTTGTAGAAAACTAATTTGATAAATTATTATTACATGCAGTACTAAACCTTGATCTGTAAGAGATGTCACATGAAAATTTCTACTTAAAGTCCAAAGACCCAATTGGCAAATTTTATCCAAATTTATTGATGGCAAATATTACAAGTCCGAACTAGAGAATTCCAATAAACATGTTTTAGGAAAAAAATAGAAGTTCAAACTCATTTTATGGAGTTTTGTTGCAAAAAATAGAAAACTAAATATTACATTTTTGAAAATACATCTATGAGTAACTCAGATTCAGTTTACATTTTTTTTAATCCAGAAATTAAAATTCATCAGCAAACTTCTTTATGAGATAATTACTTACAAAACATTCAGGAGCACATCTGTATATAAATTGAGACACATCTTTAACATAAAGAATGAACATCAATCCAAATAATATATCACTTTAATAGACTTTAGATGCCTTTTGAAATAAGAAAACACTGAAAACATCTACATTTGAAATTGCCTTTAGTAGATGTTAGTCTAACCATTTTATTTTCCACAAAAAGCATTATTTCAGTTTTTCAAAGGAAATGTGTTGGACAGTCGTTGGATTCCCCCCCCCCCCCCCCCAGGTAACCTTTTGTTCTTCTATACTTTTTAAAATGTAAAGATTTAGCTGATAAAGTCATCGAGCAGTTATCATTCTATGCATTCCTATTTAGTTCTTGTCTTTCTATTTCTCATCATTCATTGATGATACAAACAGACTTGTCATTTGACTGAAATTTCTTTTTTTATGGCTCATAATTTATGAAGAACATGGCCTTCTGTGATAAAGACCCATCAAAAGCATCATTATTCTGCATTTATCTGCATTGAACTGCCTATTTTATCTATTAGTATTTAAAAGGTTCTGCTTTTATTCCTGTGTCTGGTTATAGTCCTCTAATTCATCTCATCTCTATTATCTTCTGGGATAAGGCTTTGCCTTCGATTGTGGGTCAAAAAAATTATATTATTCAAATTATCTCTGACATTCAAAATAAAAAATATTTCTGTGAAATCTTATTATTTTGGTGAAGAAGGCAAATGAATATCATTTAGCACTTCTAATGCTGATCTGATCTTTTGTACCTATTGCCTCTGGTAATGCGTTAGTATACAAGACATACTGAAATGAACGATTTGTCCTTCGGTTCTTTCAGTCCTGTATTCTTTATCTGTTAATGCGGTTCCACATGCTTTGCTTTTCAAAATTCCTCAAGTTGCTGCATTGAATGATAAATGTTTAGCTGATACCCTTTCTGGACAATAGTCATTATAATCTGCTTATTAACAAGTGAGTAAAAATAGTTAAAGGGGTTGAGAGTTTTAAATGAAGTTAAGTTCAGAGTTGGGAGAAAAACACCACTTGGAATGAAGATGAACTAAAGCAAACAACCAAGACACTTTAGAGTTCTTAGAGATTTCTACAAACTGCCACTCACTGTGGTTTGAAGTCTGGAATTTGTTAGAGTGTTTTTAAAATCCTGTG
This sequence comes from Tupaia tana, assembly GCA_026018925.1. Taxonomy (NCBI): domain Eukaryota; kingdom Metazoa; phylum Chordata; class Mammalia; order Scandentia; family Tupaiidae; genus Tupaia; species Tupaia tana. The sequence goes on along the minus strand of JAKSZU010000001.1, from coordinate 193,541,354 downwards.
CCAAGCCTGACCTGAAGATGAGTATTCTGCATTTCTATTTTGTTTCATTTCATGAATAGTGATATGTATACTGAACTCTTCAGGATGGTAACTTGCTTTCTGCCTTTCCTGACCTCCCAAATTTGCCTCATTCATGCTGATGTAGCATTGTGACTTACACATTATTTACAAAATGTCTAGAGAAATTAGAATACAGAATTGAAAAAATGTAAATAGCTTTAAGATTTTAGAACTGAAATAAATCCTGAGAAATGCTTAATATCTCAACTTCTTGTAGGACAATGTCTAAACTCCACCTAAATGATGGGTGCTGATTTTCCTTTTAAAAACCACCAAAGGAGAGTAAATTACACGACACATCCTGGTGATCTATTCAAGGGTATCCCACTCCTTCCAGGATAAAAAGTATGCCAGATCTAACAACTTAATATCAAGTTTTTTTTTTTTTTTTAAACACAAAAGAGAGGCCTTATTGTGTAATGGAAACAGCCCAGAAATCAGAACTGAAGATCTCAGTCATTGCCTCTTTCTAGTGGGCCTAGTCTGTTTCCTTTTTTTCTTCTTTTTTGTAGTGTTGCTATAGGGCACATGTGCTCACCAGAGAGAGGCAGAAAAAGAAAGTGAAACAAAACAAAACCTAAGGGAGGATAGCCATGCTTCAGTCTCTTCTTCATTCTCTCCTCAGGATTCTGGTCAGTCACACACATGCCAGGTGTGATTTTCAAGTCACTGGGTCTGGAATTAGAATGTTGCGTTCGGTCCATGTGGGATCCAGCTGCCTCACCCACCATGCCACCTGCTGGCCCTGTGGGCCAATTTCATGCCATTGAACTCTAGTGAGTCTGGATTTCTTCATCTAAGAGAATTACGTCAGCATAGTTTGTTGAAGAATTGTGGACACTAGCTTAATTTTACAATCATCAATATTCTCCAGTACCATAACACACCACGCACCTACTAAGTGCAAGGCCGTATGAAGGTAATGTGGAAAACAGAAACAATATGCAGGCTCTGCCATGAAGGAGATGAGCACTTTCGAGAGAAGAAAGCCACATCCATAAAAGGCAATACAGTGGCTATGTCGCTGAACTTCCATGTAGTCAACCGTGGTTCAAGTCCCGAACCTGGTGTCTTAAACTCACGTTGGGCACGTATGTGTGCGTGCCCAAGATCCCGAGGAGAATGGAGGAGAAGGGATTGTAGCATGGCCACCCCCCCTGTGGGGTGATTTCTCGCTTTCTGTCTTTCTGTTTCTCTCTGTCTTTCTGGCAAGCACATGCACCCTGTAGCAAAAACCTCTCCAAAAACAAAAACAAACAAACAAAAAAAAAACTGGCAATGTAAATTGATAAAATAATGTGTATTGCATATTCGATTGTGAGTGCAGGAAGTAAGTTTTGTAATTTAAGAGCAGCCAAGATGTCAGATACTACTAAAAACTGACCCATGTGGTTTCTGAGAAGGCCAGGGAAACCAATCCGAGGCTAGGTTAAGATTCATTCATTAAACACAGTATTTTGGACTGAACAGAACTTAATTGGGAATAAAATGAACTCTCTATGGCCTTCCATTGAAAAATAAGGTATCATGCATTTATTCTTTCAACCAATAATGAAAATTTCTCAGATTAAAAGGATATAAATTAAAACATAGTTTTATTCTGAAAGAATCTTGCAGCTAATTGGAAGGAAACTGAAACTGAAATAAATCAAATTACTTTTTTCACTTAAACCAAATGAAAAATAGCACAGCTAGGATTCCAAATGAGCTGTGTTAAGTTCCATTTTCCATCCCATTTTCAATCCACTCTGCACCTCATGTTTACTCTCAAATTTTACTTTGGTCATTGTACACACACACATACACACACACACACATATTAATCCACACACAGATACAAGGAACATGCACATGTGGGCATAGAGGTGTAGCGTGGTTTTTTTGAGAATAAGCTGTGTGGGTTTTTGAAAGTTTATTTATTGGGTCTATGAGTGAGAGAGATGGAAGCAGAGAGAAATGTAGCACCCCTGCCCAGGTCCTGATGCCACGATTTACCCTCAGCCTCAGGCAGGCTGGATTATTGGCATATGCCTAGCCAACATGCTAGGGAAGATTTCTGGATACAAACCGGTAACCTTCCCATGTGGGTCTGATTCACAGAGAATCACTCTTCACTGCTGTGCTACTGTCTAGCCCTAGTATCAAACTGCATATAGTTTTTTGTTTGCTGTTGTGTTTTCCAATTTTGCTAGTGGGTGTGTAAGCTCACCAGAGAGGGATGTGGGGGTGGGGAGGGGGGACGAGGAAGCACCTCCCGTAGGGAATGGTCATGCCTCAATTCCTTCTCCTACATTTGTCTCTTCTGCTGGGACTTTGGGCAGGCTGTCACATAGGCCCAGTATGTTTCTCATACCACCTGATTCAGGACTTGAACTGTGCAATCAGCTATGTGAGATCCAGCTGCTTTAACCATCATGCCACAAGCTGGCTCAGCGTATGTTTGTTTGTTTGTTTTTATTCTTTTTACCTACATTTTTTTCCCACCACTAAAGTAAAAGGAAGAGCTAACCACAGATTTTGGACTCACAGAAGAGATAATACAAGAAAAAAAAAAGAAAATTTGTCTAATTTTTAAAAATTTCAGGTAGATTTTGAAAATATCTATTAGGAGTAATGATCTTGAAAGTCATGGCTTTTATTATCAAGAGCCAAGCAGTGAAGAAAGAAAAGTTGTCTGTTTTTATTTTGTATTTCGGATCCTCAGTTTTATATATTAAGAAAAAAATAAAAATTCAGAGCGTGAGTTTCTAACTAAAACCAGCTTTTAAAACATGGTCTGAAAACCACCTAAAATATGCCATAAAACTTAAGGCAGTGGAGCCATACCTTGGGTCTGTAAGGACAAGAACAGGAAAATAATTTTAGCAAGCAACATTTTTTTTTTTTTTTTTTGTCTATAATAAAGTTTGAGTAGCTCTGCTTAAACCATTCTATGGAAAAAGGCACAAATTATCATTTTTTCTGCTCACATAGAAATGGGTTTTTGACCAGAAAAATAGAATTAGAAAGCTAGTGTAGAGATGATTTGAGGCCCTGAGAAGTGTCCGTAACTCCACCTGGGCTGAGCCCAGGGGAGCTGGTGGGATAATAGAAACATGAGTAGAAATCTGGATGAATGCGGGAAAGCCCAGAGCAAACAAGACCAGACCTGGCAGAACTTTAACATTGTTTCTCTTCCAGGGGACTGCAGACCTCTTATCTAAGTTCACTTTTACCATCATGTCAGGGTAACAGAGCACCAGTAGTCAGGGAAGACAAAGACAAGGGCTTGTCCTTGGGAAGGTTCACCAATCCTGTGTATGTACCACAGGGGATACCTGCAGAGGGGCCATCTAAGAGAGGGCCTGAGGGTGAGCAGCTGGTACAATGAGCGTACAGTTAGAGTAACCAAATACATGGGCTGAACTGAGTCTCCTCAAAACAAAGTACGTTGGCGTCCTGATTCCCAGCAACTTACAATGTGACTTTATTTGGAGACGGAGTCTTTATAGACATAATCAGGCTTAAATATGGTCAGTAGGACTGTAATCCAGTATGGTCATTGTCCTTATAAAAAGAAACAAATTTAAACACAGAAACTGATATGAATAGATGGATGACAATGTGAAGAACCCAAGGAGAAAACGGCCATCTGCAAGATGAGGCCTGGAACATATCCTTCCTTTGCAGGCCTCAGAAGGAAGCAACCCAACTGACATTTTCATTATGGACTTCCAACGCCAGGTATCATGCAGAAATGGGATTTAGTTACAAGGTTCATAGTATTCCAGAGGAATTACAGCCTGGAAAATCAGAGCACAGTTCTTTCTGTTCTGCGATTCTCTCAGATTTCCTCTGGATTTCCACTACTCTTTCATCTGAGGACATCAGATATCCAAGGCCAGGTGACAAGTGGCATGCCTCAGCTAAAAGCTGAGAGGAACACACATGGCATACAAATATAATACCGCATGGATGTCTGGAGAGTACATAAATCCTCCTACTTTGCCCTAGGATTGGGCTGGAGGTGTGGAGCAGATCAGAGAGAGAATAGTCAATCAACTGAGGAGTTTCCAAAATAGTGCTTCTAATAACAAAAGTCACTGAGCTGTCTATGATTGGTAAGCACTCCCCATCAACAGAAATTAGACCTGGAGAACTCATTTTGCTATAAAGAATCAAAGGAAGGGAACCAGCAGTTAGCGTAATGGCTATGTCGCTGGACTCCCACGTAGTCGACCGCAGTTCGCGTCCCGGACCTGGTGGCTTAAAACTCACGCCGGGTGCGTGTGCGTGCATGCCCAAGATCCCGAGAGGACAATGGAGGAGAAGGGATTGCGGCGTGGCCATCCCCCCTGGGGGGTGATTTCTCGCTTTCTGTCTCTCACACGCCCTATAGCGAAAACCTCTCCCCCCCCCAAAAAAAAAAAAAAAAGAATCAAAGGAAGATATGTTTTCTTGCAAAGCAAGACTTTTAAATAGTGTAAATATCATTTTCACTTCAGCAAATGTGCTTGGCACTTCATTGAGCTTTGGGAGCACAGGGATGTATCTCTCCACTTATGGAATGATGAATGGTGCCAGTCTGTGTAAGGCACTTTACATGCCTCATCACAGTTCCTAACCTCAGACCCGCATGAAAGTACTAGGGTCCACCAGGATTCAGCAAATCAACAAACTGAGGATTTGTGAGGTTGTGTCAAGGTCACATCATTGGTTACTGGTCAGCAGGGATCAAACTCAGCTTCATTCACCAGTGTTGCCTGCCTTTTATTTACTAAGCCATAAGAAGTTTTCAATAGAATAATATAACGGAGGTATTGAACTGTAATAAATAATTCAGGAAATGCCATAAGAAATACATGAATAGAGTGAAATAGTAGCAGTGAGCAAGAAATCACTATTGCCAGAGGTCTCAAGAAATGTTATTTAGGAAAGGTTTTGTTGTTGTTGTTGTTTTTCCTTTTCTTTCTTTTTTCTTTTCTTTCTTTTTTTTTTTTTAAGCTGTTTTGTGCTAAGAGAAGAGTTGGGAAGAGAGGAATGGAAAGAGAAACTGTTCCAGGAGCAGAAAGTCACATGGCAGGCTCAGGGTTATGGAAGGTTATGGCTTATACAGGGAAGGTTGAGAAGCTGGCCCATCCAACCATAGCATGGATCTTCCAGGGAGCAGTGAGAACTCTACATTGGGGAAAATGGCTGAGCCAGAATGTGACGGTACTACAGGTCATGCAGCTTTTTAAGTACAGAAAGGATGTGTTCACATTTATCTTCAGGAAGATCTTGGGAGAGTATGGAGGGAAGATCTAAGGAATCAAAGCCTGTAACCATGTAATGGGAGGACTGGAGGGGAACTTGGCAAAGGTCTAGGTGGAAGATAATCAAGTGGTGGAGGTCAAGGACAGATTTTAGAACCTTTTCTTAAGTGGAATTATCACACTTTGGTAGCTACTGTTATCTTTTAAGGGAGAATGAACACATAGTTGAGAACTTTGAGGTCATTATTATGTGAGACAGGATGGATTGATATGATTGCAAACAAGTCAGGAAATCCAGGCAAAACCATCAGCATAGTCATCAGTATTTGCAGGAGATCTTACAGGGAGAGGAGAGGCTAGCCAAGGAGCAGAGACCAGAAGTGCAACATTTAAAAGCTTAAGTATAATGGAACTCTTGGCATGGCTTCATTCAGACCTCAAGCCATTTTTTTTTTTCCTTAAAATAAATGTTCTAAGTATTCAAGAAATGTAAGGTTTTAGTGGAAAGAGCTCTGACGTAGTAAGGTTCTAGTGCCAATTTTGCCATTTATTAATTATGTGACCTTTAGCATGTCACTTAATCTGACACAGACTTGGCATCCTGTTCTGTGGAACTAGGAGATCCCCAAGGTCTCTCTTCCTTGCTTTCATATGTAGTGATTTACACTCATTTCTTTAATTAAAAGACTTTAATTGACACATATATTACATGATGTTAAAGGCTACTGTGCCATGTGATTTCCATATATTAGTGGTCGGATGAAAAAGTTGATAATAACTCTAACCCCATAAGTATAAAACTTTTTGGCTTCAGCGCCTCAATACCATGTACATTTCTCTCTTTCTTGCACAACTGAGACAAATTCTATGGACTAGAAAGAGGCTGCAACAGACTAATAATAAGAGAACAGTTTTCAGGATTAAGTGGTCATTTTCCCAAATCATCACTGTAATTTATTAACATAATTATCATTGTTAATAGTCTCTATGGAAAAAGATGTTATATAATGTAAAAATATCATTTTCATTTGAAGAGTTTATATATATATTTTTTTTTTGGAGAGGTTTTTGCCATAGGGCGCGTGTGCTCGCCAGACAGAGAGAGACAGACAGAAAGCGAGAAATCACCCCCCCAGGGGGGATGGCCATGCCACAATCCCTTCTCCTACATTCTCCTCTCGGGATTCTGGGCACGCACGCACTCATGCCTGGCATGAGTTTTAAGCCACCGTGTCCAGGATGCAAAACACAGTCGACTATATGGGAATCCAGCAACATAGCCATTACGCTAACTGCTGGTCCCAGAAGAGTTTATATTCTAAATAGGAAAAAAAAAAAAAAAAAAAAAAAAAAAAAAAAAAAAAAAAAAAAAAAAAAAAACACTATGGATTCAGCTAGATATTTAATTCTAACACCAACTATCTAAATATCAACTGATATTCTGATTCTTCACTGAAGGAGAGAGATGATTAGTCTCACAGTTTGGCCCCTGAGAACGAAATCTTAGTCTAAATATTACACATAATAAAAAAGCTCTACTATCTTAGATAGTGCTCCTCAAAGAGAAAACTGTTGAGTTTGTCTTAACAGGCTTAATAAAATGACCTATTTCTTAAAAGATGCCCCACTCTCTCATAGCCCAAGGGAATTCAAGCTAAAACTTTACAAGGTGAGTTAACAGCCAAAAGTGTAGCCTATGCCAAGCTAGTAAGTCAGAGAAAATCATTTCAACCTTCATCCAGAAATTAAATGGTTATTGATTGATATGGAAGATACTGTAACCTTTCAGATTAAATTAAGAAATGTTGCTGAACACAATTAAAATTTTCCTAATGTAACACTGTTTGCAGAGTGCATTTTTGACTAAATTCAATCTCTAAGGTTAATTACCACGTCTAGCGTCCAGGAATAATAGATTAAGTGGAAAGTTGGCTCAAAAGTTAAAGAATGAGAAGAAAGCAAGAAGTATTCGGCAGTGATTTATGTCTTACTGATGAATTTGAGGGAGGAAAGCCAAATAACTATTCCATTCTATACTAAAGGTTTTAGTCTAAAGTAATGCTATACAATTAAATGCATGACCATCCTTTCCAGGGGCCGGGGCAACTCTACATTTTTCTCACAGTTAGGAACTACCTCATTCTTGTTATTTATGTCCTACTGAATGTTCTGGAGTCATCCTGAGCAGTATGAATAGCCTTTATTTATTTATTTTTATTATTTACATTCATTTGTTGTACATCTTTATCACATATGATATGTTTTTCCAAAACATGTGTGCAGTGTGTGACAATTGAATCAGAGATTACCATATACATTGTTTTCAACAAAGATTCCTACATTCTCATATCTATTAAATGCTTTTTTTCCTGCAGCCTTTCTATCCACCCGCCACCATTCAAGCCCCACTCCCATACAGTATTCAAGTATTTTAATTTCTACCAAAGATTTTTTTAAATAATTATTTTATTTTATTTATTCATTCATTTTATTTTTTTTTAGTTTGACCAGAGAGAGACAGAGGGTGAGAGTGAGAGAGAGAGAGGAATTGAGAAAGCAAGCCACCAGATTCAGGACTTGAACCCTGGTTGGCCATGTGGGAGTGTCCAGCGCCTCAACCACCACGCCACCTGCTGGTCCCTCTACCAAAGATTTTTGATAATTGGTATATATATTGAGCAGGCATATATAGTGTGTGTATTTCATAGTCTGGCTTATTTTACTTAACATTAAATCTTCTAGATACATCCTCTAAGGAAAATGCAAATCACACCCACATGAGGTATTACCTAACACTAGTCAGAATAGCTATGATTAAAAAACAAACAACTGGACTGGGGAGAAATATAAACATATTGGAATATTCACTTTGCAAACTAAATGACATGTTTGAATGTATAAAAGTACCTGAAATAAAATAAGATAAAAACAGCAACAACAACAACAACAAAAAAAAAAAAAACATAGAACAATAAGTTCTGGTGAGGCCGTGGTGAGGGAGTGCTCCTGCACTGTTAGTGAGAATGTAAACTAGTACAGCCACTGTGAAAAACAATGTGGAGGTTCCTTAGACATTCACAAAATAACTATCATATGACCTGGTAATCCCACTCATGGATATTTACCCAAAGGACAGGAAGTCATTTTGTTGGAGAGACACTTGTGTATCCATGTTTATAGCAGCATCATTCACAAAAGCTAAGACATGGAATTAACCTTAGTGTCCACAAACTGATGACTGGATTCAAAAACTGTGGCACTTAGACACATGGAATACTATTCAACCATAAAGAACAGTGAGACTATCATTTGATACAAAGTGGCTTTTGATTTTAAGGAGCTCATTGCTATATATATATATATATATATTATATATATATATATATATATATATATACATATTGAAATCAATATGGAAGCTGAGTTATCCAGTTTATTAATCTTGGCAACATAAAACTATAATTTCTAAACCACAAATCTTTTTCAAAATGACAATGATAATGATATTATATAGGCTAAAAAGAGCTGGGATTTTAATCTTGAATATGCTATATACTGTCTTATTATTGTTGTTTAGTTGCTATAGGGTATGTGCACTCACCAGAGAGAGATAGTGAGAAAGCACCCTAGCGGGAACAGCCTCAGCTCAGTTCTTTCTCCATTCTTCTTTGAGAATTTGGGCATGCATGCACATGTGCGTGGTGCATTTTTCAAGCCTTGGGGCCAGAACTGAAACTACATGTGGGACCCAGTCACCCTAATGTCTCCTGCTCTCCCAACAGCCTAGTTGGGATTTCAAAATTTAACAAGATTCCAAGGACAGAATTATTCATTGGAAAAGTGCTTGCACATCAATGTTTATTGTGGCACTATTCACGATTGCTAAGACATGGAACCAACCCAGATGTCCCTGTATGGATGAATGGATTGAAAAACCATGGCACATATACTTTATGGAACACTATTCAGCCATAAAAACCAACAAAACCCTGGCTTTTTACAGAAAGTGGAAGAATATGGAAGATTTACTCCTAAGTGAGGCAAGCCAGGATATGAAGGAGAGACATTGTATGTCCCCACTTAACATATACCGAATGTCTGCACTCTATGACTGAAACTGATTGACTAAAGGTTGTACAAATACAAGAGATGGGTGTGAATGTCAAATGAGGTGTGTGGGTGTGTGTGGAGGAGTGGGGCCTAAGGAAAGACATTTGGAGGAGGGATACAGAGGTAGAGCATTGATGGGATGGGGAGGCATGGTGCTATCTATTGGTTGAAGATATTGTAAGCTAAACAATGTGATTGAATGTATATTAAAAAAAAAGTATAATTAAAAAACTGAAAAAAAATTTAACAAGATTCCAAAATTAACTGTCACATATTTCTCATCTGTAAAATAAGACAGTTGAAATAAATGCTTTCTTAAGTTTTCTTGTTCTACAATATATGAATAATAAATATTTTAAATTATGAGAAGGGAAATTATATATATACATACATACTTCAAAAAGTTCATAGAAACATGGAATTAAAGTACGAGTATATTTTGACACAAAAAATTGAAATCCATGCATAGTTTTTTTTCATACTACACAATTTCCATAAACTTTCTGAAGAAACTCTATATATTTCCTTAAGCTCAGTTTTGAGAATTCCTGCTATGATCCTGCCTCAGTAGAACCATGCTGGTTTGAGAGCACTCACATTTAGGGAACTCCAACTAAGCTCATTTCCATATAAATCATGTTTTAAGAAAGAAAAACCCAAGAAGGGGCTCTTTAAAAGTATAGCTTACTGTGAAAACAGCAAAGAATATATACTTAAAAAAAAAAAAGACTAAAAGGCCTTCATGACACATTCAGTGAAGAGACAGATGCTCTGGTAACTTTTACAAGTTAATTGATGCATAAAAGGTTGTGAAGATTAATGTACATCAAAATCAAAACTAAATTGAATTTTTGACATTTTTGCAAATAAAAACCCCAAAGAATACATAGGTGCCTTTTGATTTGTCACAGCTGGAAGATTCTGAATCATGAAGCGCTCTAGGAGAGGCCATTAAATAGCGTTAGATGGTTTGTCTGTGTGGAGGAAAAGTAATTGAAGAACCAAACTGTGTATGGGCCTTACGTTTTAAAATATTTACCAAACAGAGATAAAGTGAGCCTTTTTCTTACACAACTAAACCACAGAATGTTGATTAGGTAGTCAATAGGAAAATTTAATAATTTAAGTTCTTAATTTTTCTTATAGGGTCAGACTAAATGTGCTTTGCTTAAAAAATATTTTGGGTCTGTATTTCAAGAAATATTGGCCATCTAAGTTGTTTCTTTTTCCTCTTTGTGAGCAGAGAAAAGATTTAAAAACCAACAACCATTTTATGAGACTGATATTTAAAAACAGCAATGCAGTATGGAATGAGTAGAGAAGATAAAATAAGAACCAAAATTCTTACTATTAGTTTAGTAAGACTATGAATACGAAATCAGTTTCACATCATCTTATTCTGACTCAGCTTCAGTCACAAGGGCAATCACTAATTTTTCTTATTTTAAAAAATATCAATAAAATAATTAAGTACTAGCATATCATAAGTCAATGAGGTTCAGTTTAATTCTTTTAAAAATAATATTAATATTGGGCCCAGCAAGTGACTTAGTGGTTAAGGTACTGGCCTCCCACATGGCCAACTGTGATTCAAGTCTTGGACCTGGAAACTTGAAACTCACACCAGGCATGTGTGTGTGCATTCCCAAATCCTAAGAGGAGGATGGAGAAGGGATTGTGGTATAGTCATCCCTCCTGGGGGTGATTTCTCACTTTCTCTTTCTCTGTCTTTCTGTCAAGCACATGTGCCCTATAGCGAAAATCTCTCTTAAAAAAAAAACACTACTGGGAACCAGCAGTTAGCGTAATGGCTATGTCACTGGACTCCCACGTAGTTGACAGCGGTTCACGTCCCAGACCCGGTGGCTTAAAACTCATGCCGGGCACCTGTGCGTGCGAGCCCAAGATCCTGAGAGGAGAATGGAGGAGAAGGGATTGCAGTGTGACTATCCCCCCGGGGGGTGATTTCTCGCTTTCTGTCTCTCTGTCTCTGTCTGTCTGGCGAGCACATGCGCCCTATAGCAAAATAACCTCTCAAAAAAAAAAAAAAAAAAACACTACTAAAAATATTGATAATTATGTAAGTGTGATGCTTTTGTAGTAGATATAATTCAAAGAACATGCATAGAGCAATACACAGTGTATATTGGAATCCAAACATCCAAACATATTTGTTGGGACCACATAGAGAAGAACTCAGGGGCATAATCACATAATTCATATGTTTCCATGTGGTCTTAAATGCCCCCGTGAGAGGTCAGTTGTAGCTATTCTGCTATCCAAATATCCTACTGGCTTCATTTTATTTTACTCATGAGAGTCTATAGGCATGTTTTTCTCCTTATGTGGGAAAATTTTTCTCTTTTTTTCCTATGACTGCCTTTGTAGTAGTCAAGACTGGCAAAAACAATATAGACAGGAACATGCATCTGGCCATTCCAAAAAGCTCTTGTGACTGTCTCCATTGTCTTTACTTTCAATTATCAGTTGTCAAAGTACAACTGTTCACAACATACGGGTATCAAAGGCAAGAGACAAACTGGTCTTGAAAAACTGACTTCTACATGGACCTGAAGAAAGAAACAGTTTCTATTCATAGAAGGACAACAGCATTTTGATTTAATCAGTTGCAAAGGATCCAAAACTCTAAAATTCTAAATGAGGTTAATAAATCAAGAAGAGTTAAAATGAAAACAAGTTTCATAATCAGCTTGCAAATAAACACTGCTGCATATTCTATTAAGATTAGTCCCAAGGCTGAGGCAAGTCAGAATACATTTTTCATGTATATATACGCAGTTCAAAGCTTATAGATGGAAATAGATCAGGAGAAAACATTTCAATAAACACTAACCATTCTTTAGTATAAATAAAAGAAGCAAGGAATCAGAGGCTATCTAACAGGAAGTCCCTTACTTTGAAAGGATTTTTTATCAACCTCTCGAATAATTGTATTTTGAGATCCACCATCTAAGGAAATTAAAAAAAAAAAAAAAAAAAAAAAAAAACATCTAGCCATCCCATTGAAGTAACGTCTATTCTCCCTGAGCTTTAAGGGTTCACTTATATCTTGACTCTTGCAATTAAGACTTTGACAGAACTAAGGTTTCTCTTGGGACTCTTCACTTTGTCCCCGAAAGTTTATAATGTTTGGGAATGTGAATAGCCTGAAACAAACGTTCCAAGTTTGGAAAATAGGAAGATTCCAAGATTCTGCTTTTGGTAAGTAGGTGACTAATGAGAGAGAAAAAAATAACTTTAGAGAACATGTCAATGCTAAATTTTACTTTTTTTTTTAGAAAATACTTGATATAGTTTTGAATAAAGTCTACCCTGTAGCTGTAGAATATGCGTCTCTCTAGAAGCCGCCTTGATGACCTTGATTTGACAGCTGGCTCTCTACCTCTGTTATTTTTTTTTGCTCAAGTCTACCAAAGTTGTAAATAGCAACCAGTCAACTTTACAATCCTTAAAGTGACTACTGTCCCCATAATATTGATGTGTTAGAGGCACTGAATAACCCAGCACTTCACTTTCCACTTGGCCTCATCCTATTTCACTGCAGGTGAGAGATTTAGCAATTGTGATGTTACAACATAGCTGAACTTCATCATCATTCCATTTCCCAGTACAGTGGGGTTCCTATTTCTATCAATTCTGGATTCCTATCCTGCATGCCTATTTTTTCCTTTTCTTTTCTTTTTTTCCCTTTTTCTTTCTCTTTCTTTCTTTCTTTCTCTCTCTTCTTTCTTCCATTTCTTTCTTTTCTTCTTTCTTCTCTTTCTTTCCTTCTTTCTTTCTTTTTTTCTCCTTTCTTCCTTTCATCTTTTCTTTTTGTTTAGTTGCCAGAGGGCACATGTTCTCCAGAAATAAAGAAAGAGAAAAGAGTATAAGCATCCCTTCCCCATAGAGAATGGTCACACTGCAATCATTTCTCCTCCATTTCTTCCTCCTTTCGAGAGTTTTGGCAGGCACACACATGTGCCAAGTGTGATTTCAAGCCTTTGGATCCAGCACTGGAGACTAGCAGTCAGCCATGTGTGATCTAGCTGTCTTCACCATCATGCCACTGGTTGGCCTGTGTATGTCTGTTTTCTAGATGCCAGGTGGTCCTAACCATGGTCCCCTAGAAAGCAAAGGCTCAGTCAAAGACTTCTGCAAATGTAGTTTATGTGGAAAATAATCACAGTAAGAAATCAATAATAGAAAAACAGTTAAGGAGAAAAAAGAGGGTTATCAAGGTTTTTGCCACTGTAGCAGCAGCACCTTAATCACTGCAGAAACTTATGAAGACTATACAAAATGCTTCTTACAATTGTTCACTTGAAAGCTGAGAAAAGAATAACATCAATCAGCTTTCTATTAGTAGAGGATTATGTCAAACGATCCTAACTTTTCTGAACTTTCAGGCTCCGCAGGTGTGCTGGCTTCTCTGGTATCCCATGCCATGGCATCAGAAGAGCATCATAAAACATTTGATGTGTGATTGAGATGAGATGTTGCCAGAAAAACAAGAGTGGTTCAAAGCATGCACAGAACTTCTCTCCACAACCACAGTTAGAGTCAAGTGAATTGAAGATGGCGGAGGTTAGGCACAAGGGCAGCCAATAATAGAGGGGGAGAGGAGATATTGAGGAGAAAGATCAGATTAAGAGATATGGGGAAAGGCAGTAAAATTCTGAAATAGTGGGAGGGACTGAGAACATGTTTATGGTCTGATACCTATTACATTTAAAGATACATGCACTATTAGAGCATAAATCATTTTATTCGCTATTGGGTGTGCATGCTCATTGGAGAGAGACGAGAGAAAGAGAGAGAGAGAGAGAGAGAGAGAGAGAGAGAGAGAGGAAAGTGAGAAATCAGTTCCTAGGGGACATGGCCACACAGTAGTCCTTCTCCTTTATTCTCCTCTAAGGACTTTAGATACACACACCCAGTGTGTGATTTTTTGTTTGTTTGTTTTTGAGAGTTTTTTGCTATAGGGCATGTGTGCTTGCAAGAAAGATAGAGAGACAGAAAGTGAGAAATCATCCCCCAATGGGGATGGTTACATCGCAATCCCTTCTCCTCCATTCTCCTCTCAGGATCTTGGGCACGCACACACACCTGGCTTGAGTTTAAGCCACTGGTCCGGGACTTGAACCACAGTCGATTACATGGGAGTCCAGCGACATAGCCATTACACCAACTGCTGGTCCCCTCAGTGTGTTTTTTAAGCCACTGAGTTAAAGACTGAAAGTGTGTTTGTGGCCATGTGGGATCCAGCCGCTTTAACCACCATACCTCCTGGCTGACTCGGAATATTTGCGCCTTAATAGCTATTTTGTGGAACCTCAAGATGTGGTTTCCTGTTACATTTAACTTTGTTCAGTGAGACATAAGGGCAATATTCAGGGAAGACCTGAGGCCTTGAAGAAGAGAAAAATCAATAGAACATTATGACTCTTCTTATAAATTTGAAGAAATATCCAAGGGATGGTTTTGGAATTCTAACAAGTCATGGGATTTTCTTTTTAACTGAAGAAAAACATCCATACCCAAAAGTGCATGAATCATAAATGTGTTTTTATGAAGTCAATAACCTCATATAACCTATACCTGATTCAAGAAACTGAATAGGAGTGTCAAGGAAGTCCCCTAGTGCTCTCTTTCAATCACCACCCCCTATACGAATAGTCATTTGCCTTATTACTAACACCATAGTTTACTTTTGCCTCTTTTTGGAAACTTCCTTGAATGTAAACACAAAGAATGCACTCTTGGGGATCTGGTTTCTCTCACTCAAAGCATTGCTTGTAAGATTTTGCAAACATTGGATTTTGAGTGGTGAGATTCAAGCCAAGCTTTTTACGTGAGTTATTTTTTTCTCATGATTAAACTAGAGATCTTTGACAGCTATGGCTTGTCTCCCACTCGGCTCTGAGGACATCTACTGTGTCTTACTCATCTTTATCTCCCTGTGCCTAGTGCAGTCTCTAAGGTCACGAGAAATCAAGTACTTCTTTATCTACTATAGGACTGAGTAGCACAGAGCCTGCCTTTTATCCATACATGATAAGTTGATTCTTTGATAGCAAAATTATTGTAATCGTCTATTATATCTTTAATGTTACTATGGACATCTCAATCAATTAATTCTAGTCTTAAGTATGCAATTTAGAAGTATATGTTTTTATTTAATTTTGCAGCCAAAACTCAAAATATATTAAGGAAGGAAAGAGACCCAGTGATGATTTGACTGAAAAGATAAATTTAAAAAAAAAAAACCTCCGATTTCTAATACAGTTTTAGCAAGCTGTAAAAAGCAAATATTCCGAGTCAGCC
The DNA here is from genome assembly GCA_026018925.1 of Tupaia tana. Lineage (NCBI taxonomy): Eukaryota > Metazoa > Chordata > Mammalia > Scandentia > Tupaiidae > Tupaia > Tupaia tana. The sequence goes on along the minus strand of JAKSZU010000001.1, from coordinate 193,525,623 downwards.
AGGTGGCATGGTGGTTAAGACAACTGGATCCCACATGGTCAACTACACACTTACAGTCTTTAACTCAGTGGCTTAAAAAACACACTGGGCACATGTGTCCCAAGTCCTGCGAGGAGAATGAAGGAGAAGAGACAGAGAAAAAGAAAGCAAGAAATCACCCCCCAAGGGAGATGTCCACGCTGCAATACTTTCTCCTCCAATCTCCTCTTGGGTTGGGCACGCACACACATGTGCCCGGCATAAGGTTTAAGAAATGTGGGAGTCCAGTGATGTAACCATTATGCCATCTGCTGGTCCTATGGGGAGGGACTTTTATTATCCCCCTTTCTATTTTAAGGTTTTAGCCATAGTGCATATACACTTGTCAGAGGGAGACAAAAAGAGGGAAAGCAAGAAATCACCTCCCAGGCCTTGCTGCAATCCCTTTTCCTCTATTCTCCTCCTGGAATTTTGGACACACACACACACACACACACACACACACACACACAAATGCCCAGTGTGACTTTCAAGCCACCAGGTCCAGGATTCATACTGCAGTCAGCCTTGAGGGAGTCTTAACCACTACACCATCTGCTGGTTCCTATTATCCCCATTTTACATCTAAAAGATTGAGTTCTTTGGGACCAGCAGTTGACGTAATGGCTATGTCGCTGGACTCCCATGTAGTCAGCTGTGGTTCAAGTCCCAGACCCCGTGGCTTAAACTCACGCCAGGTGTGTGTGCATGCGTGCTCAAGATCCTGAGAGGGGAATGGAGGAGAAGGGATTGCACTGTGGCCATTTTCTATTTGGGGTGATTTCTCACTTTCTGTCTCTCTGTTTTTCTGGCGAGCACATGCGCCCTGTAGCAAAACCTCAAAAAAAAAAAAAAAAAAAAAAAAAAAAAAAAGATTGAGCTTCTTAAAATTTAATAAACAAGATCACATACTGGAGATAGAGACAGAACATAAACCCAGGCTTTAAAATTTGTGCTTTTAACAAATATATCATAGTCCTACTGATTAAACTAAAAGGATAGAACTTCGGCATTTGTGTTTAGCTTTGAAAGGATTTCTTTTTTTTTTTCCAGGCAAGTGTCTTACGTGAACTTTATTAATGTCTGGAAAAGAGGCAGAGAGCAAAGTAGAGAAAGGCAAGAGCAGTTAAGACTTTCCCTTAAATAATGGGGTTGGGCTCTCAAGTCAGGTAAACACCTAGGGAAGCGGGGTAGACTAGGTAGGAGTCCTAAGTAGTACGACTCTGAGTACTTGCCATGTAGTAAGAAAATGGTGAATGCATCACCTAAGAAAGAGGATTGGGGCTACTAATAATTTATTCTAAAATATTATTTTCAAAGCAACACAGAGATTTAATCTTCGCTTAGCTAGCAGATGGTTAGAATGAATATTAAAATATTAAAAATTAATATAACCACATTATTTTTTTTAAACAGGAGATTAAGGCACTCTAATGTTCTTAAGCAATTAGAGTGAGAACTAAAAGGAATTAATAAAACTCAGTGACCAATTCTGGGATAATCAAATAATGAACAAACTATCAATCAAGAGAAGCACAGAAATGCAATCACAGAAAGGAGACATATGTCCTACAGCACTGGTCAGTATACTGTAATTGTAATTCCGCCCTCTCATCTCTCCCAACCCCTCTATTCCTTCCTGGTCTACAAACAAAGTGAGGAAGAACCAATTCCTCGACTAGTAAAACTTAGAGTTTGCATATCTGAATGCCTCTTCTTAGGGACCTATCAAACTCATGTATACAATAATATTATTAATTAATATTTTATCATTAACCAAAGACATGTTACTAATTAAAGCAAACTAGATATTACAAAGAAATCCCCAGTCTCCTAAATCCCATGTGGAGTCAATATATTAACACTTTTAGTTAATAAACACAAATTGGACAAGTGACTCTATGTCCCAATACACTTGTGGAATCACTTTGGAACATTAATGAACATGTAATTTATTCAAGACAAGAATTCCTAGACACTATTCTGCATCTGTATGTAATTTATAAATGTGTGATTGACCCAGAGCATGCCCACTACATACTTTCTGAGGGTCTCAATCTTTAGAATTTGAATAAAATGTATAAAATCTGTAAACACTTCAAAAAATGTCTGATTTATTAAAAAAAATGTTCAGAGCAAGTTGGTAAGAAATCAAGTTTTGTTTTTATATGTTTGAGTGTCATGCCAACAGCAATTATGAGATCATATACATTTGTGTTGGCTGAAAATATTTTGAGTAGACTTGAATAATTTGAAATTTAAAGAAAAAGTTCAAATGAAATATAATTGAACATTTTTTGGACATCATTTATTCAACATTAAGGAGACAGTACAACAAAAAAGTGGCATGGCATGATTAGCATGGAGAAGTGTATAAGCTTGTTGACAAAACAATACATAGATATATGTTTCTGCATATTACATTACGTTATACATGTTCAATAATAGTTCCACTATTTTGTTTCTTTTTTAAGTATGTGCTGAATTGTCAATGACAGTTTTCACTCTGCTGTGGTATCCTGTTTCATAACCTATTCCACTTACTTCTTGTGTCTGTTAGTTATTTTATTTTTTCCTGAACTTCCCAGTCCTCCTGTCTCCCCACCTTGACCCATTGCAGCTTCTGGTATATACCACTTTTCTCTATTTCTACACTACTGATGCCTTTAGTTTCTGCCGCAGAGTGCAAACATTCAGTACATGTAAAGCAAGGGCATGTCGTTTTTCTCTTTCATAGCCTGGCTTATTTCCCTTAGCTTTGTATCTTCTAGGCTTGCCCACTTTGGGTCACCTGTCAGGATAGCGAAGTGACAGGGTGTGTGATATGGTGTGGCTGTGCAGTATGCCACTGTGTTAATGTGCCACACTTCCTTAATCCATTCATCAGTTGTTGGGTACTTACACTAATTTCAAGTCTTAGATATGGTGAAAAATCCTGCAATAAACAAGGATGTGTAAATGTCTCTCAGACAGAGTGAGTTCCTGTCCTTTGAGTAAATACCCAAGAGTGGAATTACTGGGTCATACATAACATACCACTGTAATATATTTCATCTGCTGTTAAAATACATTTTGGTAGAAATCGAAGGGATTTACATTCAATTGCAGCTTTTCTTTTTGTTTTTCTTACTATCCCTCTCTCCCTCTTTTTTTCTCTCCCTCTTTCTCTCTCTCTGTCTCTTTTCTTTTTTATTGGGGGAATATAAGGCAGGAATTTATTTGTAGGCTCACAGAAAAATTAAAATAATAGAAATGTTCGCATACTCTTTTTTCCCCCAGTAAAACAAAACAAAATACACACCCACACACACCCACACACACACAACCTTCCCTATTCTCTAAATCTCTGGATACTGGAATGAAAGCCACCGTTACCACCCCCTTTTCACTCCTCCTTCAGCCTGTCTAAGTTATGTGCCCAAAACAAATACTGGTGAGAAATTTAGGGTTTTGCACAAGAAAAGGTTAGAATGTTTTCCAAAACTAAGTTTACCACAGCATATCAAAAATGTTATCTAAAGACAGATGATATTTAGACAACATGAGCTAAGGGGGTTAAATGAGACTTTATTAGAATATTGTAGCAATTGTGTTTGAGATAGGTGGGCTAAAATGAGGATTTTAAGTTAAAGTCCTCAACTGTATAAATAGGAAAACCAGTGGTAAGACTGGAATCAGAGTGTCGATAGCAGAGGGTGGGTGTGAGGTGCAAAGGTAAGAAACATTTAACGGAAAAAAATGTAAAGTTCTCTGATTAAAATCTCTCTCTCTCTCTATATATATATATATATAATGTATATTATATATATAATGTACATTATATTATATATAATGTATATTATATATAATATATATATATATATATATATATATATATATATAATATATAATATCTATCTATATCTACACCATTATGGGGGCTTTATGTAAAATGTGAAATTAATCTGAATTTTTTTTAAAAAGATTGGCATCAGGACTTTCATGCAGCCATAAGCAAGTGTGTGGATGCAGGATGCCCTCACCCCCACAGAGAGCCAGCCCCATGTGTTTACATGCACTCTGGTGATTGGGACATGGAATGGATTCCGCTTTTCCTAGTGAAATTGATTTTTAAAGAGCAGGAGGGGGGACCAGCAGTTGGTATAATGGCTATGTCGCTGGACTCCCATGTAGTCGACTTCAGTTCGAGTCGTGGGTCCTGTGGGTTAAACTCACGCCGGGCGTGCGTGCCCAAAATCCTGAGAGGAGAATGGAGGAGAAGGGATTGTGGCATGACCATCCCCCCTGGGGGGAGTGATTGCTTGCTTTCTGTTTCTCTGTCTCTCCTTGTCTTTCTGGTGAGCGCATGTGCCCTATAGCAAAAACATTTAAAAAAAAAAAAAAAAAAAAAAAGAGCAGGAGGGAAAGAAATGAAATTAAAAATAACAGCAAAAGAAACGAAATTAAAAATAACAGCAACTCCATTCTCTTCAAAACATTTATTCGGTCTCTAAAGGGAGTTAAACAAACAAACAAACTGATAAAGGAATCCTAATAGCAACTTCTGGCTTTAAGAAAAACTTTCTAAACTATTGGGTCATTGGATAAGTCATGAAGTATTTTTATGTTTTTCTACACAAAAAAGGTCATGACTTTCTTGAAGACCCAATAGATCCCAGTGAAAATCCTAAAGTAGGAAAGTGGGTGGACAGCTTGCTGTGCGCCTGGATGTCACCTCCAAACCTAGACACACCTGTGAGTGCTCACCTGACAGGAACACAACCATAGTGGCTTGAGATCATGTCCATCAGGACCAGCGGTTAGTGTAATGGCTATGTCGCTGGACTCCCATGTAGTCAACAGCAGTTCGAGTCCCGGACCTGGTAGCTTAAACTCACTCCTGGAGCGTGTGCGTGCGTGCCCAAGATCCCGAGAAGAGAATGGAGAAGAGATTGCAGCGTGGCCATTCCCCTGGGGGGTGATTTCTCGCTTTCTATCTCTCTATCTATCTGTCTTTTTGGAGAGCACACACACCCTATGGCAAAAATCTCTCAAAAAAAAATAATCATGTCTATCAAAATGAATAGGGAATGACAAATAAAAACCTGACTAATGTAAACCACCATAGCAAAAATTCCATAGCAGCCTTCCAGCTCAGACCTCTCTGTCCATTACTGCTGATTTCCTCCTCCCTCTTCTGTAGTCTTACATAAAATTGAGGTAAGATAGGAGTTAGACCCGCTAATAGGTAGATAGGGTAGGAGCCCCGAAAGGAAGTCATTTTTTTTTAAATGAAATTTCTGTGTTTTCCCTTTATGGTCTGTACAATATACATCTCTTTTACATGTTTCTAAAGAATTTGTGACTCTTTGCTAATAGGGCAGGAAATAGGAATACTGAGCACACAGACAGGGTAAAGCCAAGATGAAGTCACAGTGGCTGAAAAGCTGGTTGCATTGGGACTGAAAGTAACTGTAGCTAAAACAACAGATTCTATTTAGTAACTGTATTCTATCTACAAGTACAGAATGCTATGGTCTGCTGATTCCACAAAGAATAGGGTAATAAATAACTCAGACTAGCATGTAACTATTTTCTAAAGCCCACTTCCTTATTAGAAAGCCAACCCATTTCTCGGAATGCTAAATAAAATCTCTTCTCCAGCTTTTCTTCAGCAACCCATTCAGGAGCCTCCCTGCTAGGAAGCTCTGTTCATCCCCTCTTACTTAATAAGCTCCACTTTCCTCTCTGTGTCCATGTCTCTAATTCTTCATGAGCATCAGATAAAAACCAGCATGGGTTTTGGGTCTGATCATCCAGTACTCCCACATCATAAGTATTGTCCAAAAAGTATTAAATTTCCTAAGCAGCAGAGGAATAATAACAAGAAAGGTAAATTGGATTGTGGTGAGCTTGAATTAGGAAGTCTCTAGGAAGGGTGAAAAGTCCTAGTGGGCCTAAATGGAAAACTCGTGAGTCCTGAATTTCAGGCATAGATTAAAGCCACAGGACTGAGAAGTTCATTCACTGCAGTTAATTATTATATAATAATACTACGTACCAGGCACTGTTCCAGGCAAAGATTACCGACTTCCTAAGAAAGAAAAGCAGAATCACTTGCAGTACATATGACATTTAAGTGCATAAAGAGGATGGAATTCTTACTACTTTTTCCTATTTATAAAATCCATTCCAGAGGACCTGGGGGGCAGGGAGGGAGTCACACCTACAAACATTAATGTGGAATAAGCCTTCTTATCCCTATTAAAGTAAATCACAAACATTGTTTTGCTGATCTCTTCCCTACACATAGATATTTTCTAATCACCAACCTAAGAATTTCAAACTCACCTATAACCTACAAGCCTCCCTTTCAGATGGGGCCAGGCCAATCTAAAGGGCTCTTTATGCTAACTGACAACTCTTCCTCAACTCTCTCAAAACTGTAAAGGAAACCACCGTATCTCAGCACCCTGAGAAACATACGGCACTCAATTTTGTACTTAGTAATAAACCACATGAATTATTATTTCCACAGGGTTGGTTATCCCCATAGATAATAAGTAGATAACACAGTAGTTCAGAAGGGGGGGCAAAAGTTATGAAAATATGTTAGGGCAGAATAGGGAGGATTGAGGATAAGGTAAAGAGAGTGAGTTTAAGTTTTAAAAGATTAAACTGGATACATTTTATGAATAAAGTGATGTGTGAGCAAAGATTTACTTATATGTGGGGGAGTGAGTGCTCCAGAACAACTAGTAGAACAGTCTCTGGGACAGGAAACACACTAATTTGTTGGAAAAATAGCAAGAAAGCCAATGACTCTTGGATGGCGTTAGCTAGGGAATCTATCAGAAGACAGTATCACAGAGGTAAAGAGACCAGATCACTTGGGGCCTTCTAGAAAAGTATAAGCTTGGCTTGTACTTTGAGTGAAACGGGGATGCCTCATAGGATTTGAAATAGAATAATACAGTATGTTAACTAGGTTTCAGAAGGGTCAGTGTGAATGCTGTGTTGAGGATGGACTTGATGTTGGTGTTGGGAAGTCACGGATTTAAAGCAGATTATGTGGCTTATGCAATAATCTACTTAGGATAGGAGACTTGGAATAGGATGATATCAGTGGAAGTAGCGAGAAGTAGTGAGAATTGTGTATAAAGGTTTGGGTGCAGAGGGACCATTAGAGATAGTAGAGTGTCCTGGTGTTGGTGCAGTATATAGACTTGATGAGACAATGAAAGACAGTCTGTACTGAACCTCGGGGGGACCACTGTGTACTCACTACTTTGAGAGACTGCACGTAACCAGCTAAAGTGACCTTGAAGGCAGAGAGGCAGAAAATACACATCCTTACCTCATTCTTCTCTTCTCTTTCTCATGTTGTACCTGGTTTTTCCCACTGACTGAATGTCACTGAAATCCAGAAGGCGCAGGACTCTACTGATGGATCCTTACACAGGTTAACCTCACAGGACACATGCAGGAATAGAGAAGAAGAAAGAGGGTCTCTGGAAGACAACCAGCAGCCCCAAATGATCGGAAGCCAGCCGAGTCTATCAAGAAGGATGGGGTGATATATTGTGCCCAATTCTTAGGTGACACAGGGAAACATGCAGAATTGGCCACAGGATTTAGCAATGTGGAGTTCATTGACGGTCTTAAAAATAGTTCTTTTATTATACTGGGGACAAAAGCTCAAGTAGAGTGGGTTTAAGAGAAAAAAAGTGGGGAATAAAAATGGCAGTGAAAACAGACAAGCATAAACCACAGCGAGAGTTTCAAAGCCCTGTACTTGTACATTAGGTGTACTGAGTAGTGGAATTACGATGTTACATGATAAAATGCATTACTTCTTCATTCTAACATAGCTAAGATAATAATAACACTATTCTTGGCCTCTTCATCCTAATGGATATCTTAACCATTTGGGGGGCCAAGACTACAACTGAGCATGCAAGACACAAAGGAAAGCTGGGAACTGCAACCATACATTTGCATTTTTACTTTTTTGTTTCAAATTATTTACCCTTTGCCTTACAGCTATTGAAAGAATAAATTGAAGAAAAAGAAGTTAAAATTCTAATTTTTGTCTGTTGAATCTAAAACTGTATTCCATATTCTGGCCAATCTCAGTTGAGTTTAAGGTGATTGTCATAATATAAGGTAATATAGACCTGTTTAGGTTAATGGAAGCAAACCTTTAAGTGATCAGATTTTAGAGATAAGATAATTAACATAACACAGCAAAACAATTGGATATATAAGCTGAAAGATGAGAGCTAATGTGTCTCCTAGTTTTTTTAAAACCAAACAAAGGAAAATTGTGGTTCTATAGATTGATGTTTAGAATTTTTGGAAAGTAAGCATTAGGAGCCAGCTTGTGGCGTGGTGATGAAGGCAGCTAGATCCCACACGGCCCATAACATGGGCCCAGTAGCATGAAAACCAGGCCAAGTGCATGTGTGTGCAATTCCCTCCAGCAAATTAAAAAAATTACAATAAATAAGAGTAAGGGTTTAAAAGCTCAAGCAGAGATGTCAGTGACCACATACTGTGGAGGAGAAAGATTCTACAGATTAAATCCATTCAAGTTATTAAATTCAATGTACTAAATGAAAACAGAACAAAACAAGATTCTAGAATTGTAATCTCTCTCTATCATGACTACATGCATCCTTTTTTCTCTGTCTCTCATGAGTATATTTACCACCTTCTAGCAACAAAAGTTTTTAAATTAATTTTACTAAGAATGAACAGCAGATTTTATATAGTAGGAGAAATAATCAGTGAATTGGAATATAAAGCAATAAGAATGAATCTAATCTTTAACACAAAGATAAACAGTTGACAAATATGAAGAAAGCCAAACAGACTTGTAGACAATATCACATACATAAACATAACATTAAGGTGGTTCCAGGAGAAGAACAAAAGAAAAGAGAGCATAAAAAAATTGAAGAAAAATATTAACTTCCCAAATTTTATAAAATCATTAATATACAGATCTAAGTAGTTCAACAAAAAAGCAGGATAAAGCAAAGAGAGCCATACCTCAACACATCATAGTTAAACTACTGAGAGCCTAAAAAGAAAAAATCTTGAAAATGACAGAAGAAAAGTAACTCATCATGTACAGAAAACAATGGAAAATAATAGGCAGTGAAATTACATATCTAAACTGCTGAATGAAAAAACAGTCAAAAATTCTATATTAAAGTTGTCCTTCAATAACAAGTATTTCAAAATGGGATCCTCTTACCATCCATAAGACAATTGAATTAGATATTATGATAGGCAATTAGCTAACTAATAAGTGGGCAGCCCTAAGAAAATAGCAGAAGGACACAAGTCACATCAATCACAATTTATCAAGAGTTACTAACAGACCATTCATGAAAATGCCTTCTTCCCATCCAGCTCCTGGCACCAGAAAGGCGAGCAAAGACCATTTACCTTCCTTGGTACCTGAGGAAGATTCATAGAGATGACTGTAAACTTCCCTCTTATCATTCCTCATAAATGCAAAAAAAAAAAAAAAAAAAAAAAAAAAAAAGCCAAACCGACATTTTGGTCAACATCCTGATTCTCATGGGGCAATAAACTAATTGGGCAGTGCAGTTCATACTAATTAGGATGCTCCTATCATTATGGTTCACACTGGGCATGTGCAGTTATGTAATCAAATCCCTCAAATCTGTTAGAATACAAGTCCCAATATAGTATGACAGCCCTTCTTGTTAAATAAAATATCACCTCTGTAATAAAAATAATACCTAACAAGTTCCAAATACAATTGCTATCTAGCAACCTGTTTGGACCCAAAGTCTTTTGAGTGTACTTCTTTAAAATCTTTCTTTCCTATTAAATTCTCTTCTCTATCCATTTTTATTATGGTTGTGACTTTATTTTGCACCTAGGGACAGGTCTCTAATTTTAGTGATCTGGACCCAAAGGACCAAGAATTTTACACAATGGAGCTCAGCACTCTTCTATCCTATAACAATATTAAATGAAAAAGAGATTTGAAAAAAAACTCAGAGTATTCAAAAATTTAAAAATTCACTACTAAATACCCAAAAACTGAAATCATGGGAGAAAATAAAGAACATTTTGAAAAAAAATACAAAAAAATAAAAAAACAACATAACAATAATTATGAGGTGCAACTAAAGCAGTATTTAGAGGCAAATTTGTAGCTCTGAAAAGAAAATTCTCAAACCAATAACTTATTATCTGTTCAAGAAACAAGAGATAAAAGAGTAAACTAAACTCAAAGTATAGTGAAAAATGTAATAAATATTAGAGTAAAATCAATGATATAAAACTCAGAAGATCAATAGAGAAAAATCAATGGGTCCTGGAATTTATTCTTTGAATACAATAAAATTGATAATACTCTGGTTTGACAAATCATGAAAAATAAAAATGACATAAATAAAAAATCAGGTGTAAAATAGGGTCATCACTCTGACCCAGAGAAATGATAAGAATCACAAAGGAATATAATGACCATCTTTATGTATACAAAGTATAAAACTTAGATAAAATGGAAAAATAGCTAGAAAGACACAAATTACCAAAACTAACTCAAGAAGAAAGAAAACCTGCACATATTTGAAATAGATTTAAAAAAAAAACTAGCCAGTAATTAATAATTAAAGATCTTCCAACAAAGAAAACTCTAAACCGAAAAGGATCCACAGGTGAATTATATCCAATATTAAAAAATAAATAAATAGTATTAATCTTACTCAAACTGTTCAAGAAAATAAAGAAGTAAATATTTTTCAAATCATTATGAGTCTGATATCATTATACTGAGGCCTGACAGATATGTCACAAGGAAACTATAGGCCAATGTGCTTCATAAATATACATGCAAAAATCCTTAATAAATTTTCACAAACCCATTTTAACAACACATAAAAGAGATTACAGGTAATAATCACCTAAGATGTAGTCTAGGAATCCAAGGTTGGTTTATCATCCAAAACCAATTAATATAATGGATCATATTAGTAAAGGAGAGAGAAAATACATTTGAAATATTCAATAGCTATTTATGATTTAAGAATTTTCAGAAGGAAACATCCTTAGGGTACTAAAGGGTGTCTTGTTATATTCAAAATCACACTTAGGAGTTTAGTATGCTGCAGCTCATTTTCCCCAGGAAGATGAAATTAATCTTCCATTTATTTTGGTTAAGTATATTACTTACAGACAAGCTTGTTGCAGAATTGAAATGCCTTTTTGATGTAGGTTGTTTACTCTCATCCTCACACTTTACTGGGAGATTCTGAAGTGAGTGATGTGTTTAATGGTGGCCTTACTAACTAAAGAGAAACCTGTTAATCTTAAATATCAGGATCAGTCCTTATCAGGATCAGTGCTTATTAGACCAAGGGTAGATGTAACAATTAGTGATAACATGAACTAAAATGAATCTGTTTCTGACCTCCCCAAACTAAGCATGTTTATTTAAAATACAAATTAAAAATGGAAATATAAAGATACAGAGCACAGGAAACAAGGACCATGGACTCTCAAAATTTAATTCATGTCAAAAATTCTTGCTGAAAGAGCTGAAGATCACTTGAAATATCAGAGGGAAGCTAGCTTCAAGAAAAAAGATGAATATATTCTGAGAATCCCTGGTATTTAATAGAAATGTTCCATAATTAGGAAAAAAAATTAAAAAAGCATTAGTTCATGTAGCTATGGTTGACTGGAACATAATATGCAAAATTTTGCAGTCAGAACTCTAAATGCCAATATTACTTTCCTACAGAGACTTGAACTGAATTAAATATCACTTAAGTTATCATTTATTTCAGAAAATATTTTAAATGCCTCAGATTTTTGAAATACTCTTTAATGAATTGTGTACATTTGTTTCTGATTTAGACCATGCTATTTGTATAATTCATTATTCGTAACTCATAGCTAAAAATTAATTAGCATTTGTATTTTGTTTTCATTTTGGTTAAAAAAATCTTTCAGGTAGATCTGATTTGGAGTTCAAGTTTCTTTCCAGATGATGTATTATTGCTCCAATATCCTGTTTTAAAGTTGCTGGATAACAGACCCTAAAGGGGTACTGGGAGACAGGATGGGTCTAACACACCACTCTAAATATGAATAACTGATTATTTTAATTATACTCCTCAGAACTTGATTAAATCAAGTTAATAGAGTTTGTTCAAGGCTATGCAAATTAAATAATACTTTGGAGGCCAGTAGGTGGTGTAATGGTTAAGGTAAGGGACTCCTATGTTGTTAACCATGATTTGTCCCAGATTTGGTTGCTTGAAACTCACACCCGGCATGAGTGTGTGAGTCCCGAGAAGATAATCGAGAAGAGGGGATTGTACCATGGCCATCATCACAGTGGGTGATTTCTTCCTTTCTCTCTCTCTGTCTCTCTGGTGAGTACACGTGTCCTACAGCAAATATCTCTAAAGCAAATAAACAAAGGTAAATTGATGTAACTCACACTCACTGGGATGGCACTATCAAAAATCAAAACAGGGACAAGCAGTTAGCATAAGGGCTATGTCGCTGGACTCCCATGTAGTCGACCGCGGTTCGTATCCTGGACCCGGTGGCTTAAAACTCACTCCGGGCGCATGTGTGTGTGTGCCCAAGAACCCAAGAGGAGAATGGAGGAGAAGGGATTGCGGCGTGGCCATCTCCCCTGGGGAGTGATTTCTTGCTTTCTGTCTCTCTGTCTCTCTCTGTCTGGCGAGCACACATGCCCTATAGCAAAAACCTCTCCAAAAAAAAAAAAAAAATCAAAACATAATGAGTGCTGGTGAGGACATGGAAAAATTAGAAATCTTGAACACTGTTATTTGGAATGTAAAGTGATGCAGCTTCTAAGGAAACTAGTGTTTTAAAAATGATGTTTTTATAAAAGCTTTACTCAGCCATAAATCGTCCAAATTTGTCCTCTTTCTATTAAATGCCAGAGTCTTGTTTTTTTTTTTTGGCTGAGTAGTATTCCATAGAGTATATGTGCCATACTTTTTCAGTCCATTCATCTGTTCATGGACATTTTGGTTGGTTCCATGTCTTAGCAATTGTGAATAATACCACCATAAACATAGATGTGCAAGCACTTTTCTGATTGAGCATTCTACTATCCTTTGGATAGATAGCCAGAAGTGGAGTTGCTGGATCATATGGTAGTTCTATTTGTAGATCTTTGAGAAAGTTCCATATTGATCTACAGAGTGACTGTACTAATTTACATTCATAATAACAATGTAGGAGAGTTCCCCTTTCACTACAGCCTCACCAGCACTTACCATTTTCTGTTCCTGTTTTTGTTTTTTAATCTTTGTCATTCAGACTGGGGTTAGGTGTTATCTCATTGTGGTTTTGATTTGCATTTCCCTTATGATGAGGGATGTTTAGCATTTTTTCAAATGCTTTCTGGCTGTTCATGTCTTCCTTAGAGAGTTGTTTGTTCAATTCATTTTCCCAACTTTTAATTAGGTTGATCTTTATTTTTTGGCTAAGCCACTTGTGTTCCCTGTGTATTCTGGTTATCAGTCCCTTCTCTGAGGCAGAGTTTACAAAAATATTCTATTCTGAAGGTTGTCTATTCACCCTAATTACTGTGTCTGTTGCTGTGCGGAAATGTCTTAATCTGGGGACCAGCAGATGGCGTAGTGGTTATATTGCTGGACTCCCACAGAGTCGATCATAGTTTGAATCCTGGACCTAGTGGTTTAAAACTCACACTGGGTGTGTGTACACTCATGCCCCAGACCCCAAGATGAGAATGGAAGAGAAGGGGTTGGGGCGTGGCCATTCCCCCGGGGGATGATTCCTTGCTTTCTGACTCCGTCTCTCTCTATCTCTCTGGCAAGCATTCGCGCCCTATAGAAAAAAATCTATTTTAAATTTTTTTAAAAAAGAAACTTCTTAATCTGATGTAATCCCATTTGTCTGTTTTGGGGATTATTGTCTATGCTTTAGAGGTCACTGGGATAACTCTGAGAGATATCAGAGTAGACGAAGACTTCTTAAAATACTTCTAAGAGATCATTAAATAGATTTTTTGTTTGTTTGTGTTTTTCTGAGATTTTTGTTATAGGGCATACACACTGACTGGAGAGACAGAGACACAGAGCATGAGAAATCTTTCTCCTGGGGAGGATTGCCAAGCTGCAGTCCTTTCTACTCTATTCTTCTCGTGGGATTTTGGGCATGCATGCACATGCACCAGATATGAGTTTCAAGCCACTGGGTCCAGGACACAAACTACTGTTGGCCATGTGGGAATCCAGCGATGTAACCATTTCTCCATCTGCTGGTCCCAAGATGATTAAACAGTTTTCTAAAAAATAATAATAAATAAAGCTCTGTGTATTATACTCAATCAACCAATAACTAAATTTTACAAAATGTAATTTACCTTTAACATCATAAATGTGATGCTGTATAGAATAAGTGCATGACTAATTGCATTTACTAGGATTTTTAAATCATTCAATTGGTTATTTCTTTGTCATAGAAAAAAAAACAATTTTCGAATTTTTTTTTTAAGTTCTCAAACCTCATTTACAGTGAGAAAACATAGTGTGAACAAGCTATCTCAAAGTAGGACCTACTTAGGTACCTACCTTTGGGGTAAGTTAATGTCACATTTTAAATGTATGGTTATAAATATGAATACTGGGGACCAGCAGATTAGGTAATGGTTATATCACTGAACTCCCACATAGTCAACCGCAGTGTGAGTCCCAGACCTGGCAGCTTAAAACGTATGCTGAGCCGTGCATGCATGCCCAAAATCCCAAGAGGAGAATGGAGGAGAAGGGATTGCGGCCTTGCCACCCCCCACACACACACATCCAGGGGATGATTTCTCACTTTGTGTCTCTGTCTCTCTCTGCCTCTCTGGCAAGCACACTCACCCTATAGCAAAAATCTCTCTCAAAAATAAATAAATAAGTAAATAAATAAATAAATAAATAAGAATACTGACTGAAGTGTTCCTTTTTTGAAAATTGATTTGGTTTTTAGACATCTTTATTAGGGTATATTTTACATATCATAAATATACCCAGTATAATTGTACAATTGGAAAATGTTTATCAAATGTAGATAGTTGTGCAACCATCACCACAAAGCCCTTTTAGAACATTTCCATCACACCGTAATGCTCTCTTGTGCGTATTCACTATCAATCCCTATTATCACTCTCAGATCCAGGCAACCACTGTTCTTTCTTTTGTCATGGTTTTGCCTTTTGTAGAAATTTCATGTAATAGAAATCTGTGTACTGTCCTTCACTTATCATGCTTTAAAATTTACTTGTGTTGGGGCATGTACCAGTAGTTCATTCCCTTTCATTGTTGAATAGTGTGATTATATTGGCTGTCAGAAAAGTCCTGATGCATTTTTGCATAGAAAACCAGAAAAATATGTCATGACTTTTCCAACAATCCAATATATACCATATTGTATTTATATACTAATCAGCTAATGGGGCAATTAAATATTCTAGTTTCTGGCTATAATGAAACATGAACTGAAGTCTTTTGAGTGAACAAAGTTTTCACTCTGGATAGATACTGAAGAGTAGAAATGGGTCATGGGATCAGCAGGTAGCATGGTGGTTAAGGCACTGGACACCCTCATGACCAACTCCAGTTCAAGTCCCAGACATGGTGGCTTGCCTTCTCACTTTCCCTCTCTTCCTTTCTTCTCTCTCTTTCTCTCTCTGTATCTCTGGTGAGCATGAATGGCCTATGATAAATTAAAAATAATAATAATAATAGGGACAAGCAGAAGGTGCAGCAGTTAACATCACTAGACTTCCACATGGCTGGCCACAGTTCAAGTCCCTGACCCAACAGCTTGAAAATCACTCCAGGCACATGTGTGTACATGCCCAAGATCCCAGGAAGAGAATGGAGAAGGGATTGAAGTGTGGTCATCCGCCCCCCCGGGGGTGATTTCTCATTTTCCTTCTCACTCACTGTCTCTCCTTCTCTCTGTCTCTCTCTCCCTAACAAGTACACCCACCCTAAGACAAAAATAAAAAAATACAACTCCAAAATAATAATAATAATAATAATAATAATAATAATAAAATAATTCTTTAAAAAAAGAAATTAAGGGTCATATGGCATGTTTTGTGTTGAACTTATGAAAGCTGTCAAATTCTCTTCTAAAATGTATATACCATTATTTTTTTATGTATCTGCCACGTAGAAAGATTACAATTTCTCCACCTCCCTGCCAACGCTTGATATAACCAAACTTTTTGATTACAGCCATGTTCATGGCTGTGTAATGGTTGGGATTTTAAATTTTCATTTTCCTAATGATTAATGAGATAGAGCATCTTTTCATGAGATTATTAGCCTTTGTATATCTTCTTTTCTTTTTTTTTTTTTTTTTTGAAGAGGTTTTTGCTATAGGGCGCGTGCGCTCGCCAGACAGACAGAGAGAGACAGAGAGATAGAAAGCGAGAAATCACCCCCCAGGGGGGATGGCCACGCCGCAATCCCTTCTCCTCCATTCTCCTCCTGGGATCTTGGGCACGCACGCACACGTGCCCGGCGTGAGTTTAAGCCACCGGGTCCGGAACTCGAACCGCAGTCGACTACGTGGGAGTCCAGCAACATAGCCATTACGCTAACTGCTGGTCCCTCTGTATATCTTCTTTGACAAAAATTTTTGCCACTCTTTAATTAGGTGGTTTGTTCTATTAAGAATTATAAGTTTTCTAAATATTTATGATTAAGTACTTTATTAGATGTATAATTTATAAATAACTTTTTTTCTGTCTATGGTTTGTAATTTTGTTTTTAATAACATCAAGAGTAAATGGTTTTATAAAGTCTAATTTATTATTTCTTTTCTTTTATAAAGTATACTTGGTGTGTTTTATCTAAAAGATATTTGCCTAATGAAACACAAGATTTTCTTCTGTTTTCTCTGAAAGTTTTATCATTTTAGCTCTTGCACTTAGCTCTATAATAGATTTTAGTCCATGTTTAGTGTGATGTGCATGAAGAGTCTAAGTTCATATTTTGCATATGAATAGTCCATTGTAGTAGCACCATTTAATGAACAGATTATCTTTCACCACTGCAATGCCATGATACCCCTGTCAAAAATCTACTGATCATGGGACCAGCGATTAGCACAATGACTATGTCACTGGACTACCATGTAGTTGATCGCGATTTGAATCCCGGACCTGGTGGCTTAAACTCATGCCTGGCGCATGTGCGTGCGTGCCCAAGATCCCGAGAGGAGAATGGAGGAGAAGGGGTTGTGGTGTGGCCATTCCCCCTGGGGGGTGTTTTCTCGCTTTCTGTCTCTATGTCTCTCTCTGTCTTTCTGGCAAGTGCATACACCCTACAGCAAAAACCTCTCCAAAAAAAAGAAAAAAGAAAAAGAAAAAAATCAACTGATCATAAATTTGAAGGTTTATTTCCATCCCTAAGTTGCCATATCAGGTGTTTCTGGCTTAGAAAATGGTATGTATTCATCTCTCGTCTAATGTCATCTATTGTGCTTCTTTACATTTCTATGGGAGAATACAGAAAGTAACAGAGGAGAAATTAATTTTAAGATAAAATCAAAAGAATATCTACCTAACCATTTCAATATTTCAGTATGTTTTCTGAACAATTCTATTACCTTTTTTTCCTCTTTGGAGCCTCAGAAATAAGAAAAATGAAATGGGATGAACAACATTAAATTCAATAGCACTGAAGGTGAATTATGAAATATACAGACTGTGGCATAGGCCTATAGTATTGACCCGAGTACATATTAGCATAATCTTCATATGGAATCTTTAACATTTTAAACAGTAGTTTTAAAAACATCCACATCTTTAAAATAATTATTGCATTTAAAGAAATAGTTTCTAAAAGGTAATGAAAAGGATATATGTACAAGTTTGTTCTATAATTTCCAACACTTTTTGACCTCCATACAAAAGCCAAAATAACTTAAATATCCTACAATAGGAATATAGCTTCATATACAAATTATAAAACTGTGGCTATATGTTGTGTATCTGCATGATAGAATTTGAGTTTTGTGCTTCATCTTAATAAGTTTCCATATTTTGGCAATAAATATGTATATGGTCTGAAAAATAATTATTTTAAGAAATTTTCCCTATTAAATAAAATAATAAGCAAGCAATTTCACCTATGATAACATAATAATTATTGTAAGTAAGAAGCTCTGAAAACTCCTTTTTTTCTTTTTTTGTAGAGAGGTTTTTGCTATAGGGTGCGTGTGCTCACTGAAAAGACAGACAGAAAGCCAGAAATCACCCCCCAAGAGGAGACAGCCACGCTGCAAACCTTTCTCCTCTGTTCTCCCCTCGGGATTTTGGGCACACACACACACACACACACACACACACACACCCAGCGTGAGTTTTAAGTAGCTGTTCCAAGACTCAATCCATGGTAGGCCATGTGGGAGCCAAGTGATGTAGCCATTATGCCATCTGCTGATCTCCTGAAAACTGCTGTTAAGGCCTGTTTCTGGGACAGCCCTGTGGCCCAGCAGTTAAGGGATTCTGATCTCACATGGTCTATTGTGGTTAGAATTCCAGTTCTGGCAGGCATGTGTGTGTACATGCCCAAGACCTGATAGGAAGGCAGAGTAGAGGAAAGGGGATTGACTAGGCCCTGTTGGAGATGGGGGGTTGGGATGATTTGTCTCTCTCAGGTGCACGTACCTGCGTGCATGCTCACATGTACCCTTAGGCACTAAAAGAAGTTAAAAATTAATTTTAAAAAAGCACCAATGAATTTAAACTAATAGTTATGTGTAGACCCTTCAGCAAACAAATAGAAAATAATGTTTTGAAGATTCAATAAAATATTTTGAAATTTGAGCAAATATTAACCCAAAAAAAGAATTCTTAGCATGTTTCAGTCAATAACATACATAACATATTAATCACAATGACATTAAATTAGTAATTAATAACTAAAAAGTGTACATGTTTATGTTTTGAAATTCAAAGCACTGCTCTAAAATGCAGTGAACTAAAGAGAAAATCACAATTAAAATTTAAGTTTAAAATGTTTTAAACTTAAAAAAATAAAATAATTACAAATTAAAAGTTTTGGGGGCCATCTCTTAAAATTTGTTTAAAATAATTATAATGTTCTAACTATTGGAACGGAATAGTTTTTTTTTTTTTTTTTTTTCCCAAAAAGAGAAGTTTTATATAAGTAGAGAATAATAGGGTTATAATAATGGTTCAAGTCCCAGACCTGGTGGCTTCCTTTCTCACTCACCCTCTCTCTGTCTCTCTCTCTGGCCAAATTGGACAATAATAATAATAATAATAATAAATAATTATTTTTTAAAATGATCTATTTTAATGATGTTAAGAGGGCAGAGATGTAATCCCATCATGGGACTAAGAGTGGGGTCTTTGAGAAGTAATAGAGATTAAGATTATCAGGTTAGGGCCCCCATGACTGACTCCTGGTAAGCTTTAAAGGAAAGAGAGACCACCTACAAACACAGGCTTGCAAACTTACTGTCTTGCCATGTGATGCCCTCTGAAATGCTATTCATCAGCAAGATGGCCCTCATCAGAAGCAGCCTCTTGACCTTGGACTTCTGAAGTCATGAGCTAAATAAACTTCTATTTGTATAAATTCTCCTAACTCATGTATTTATATTAGCAATACAATGAATTAAACATAAATTTACCAGGGTAATTTTGGGGAGGATAGTACTGCAAGTGAAAGGAGTAGTTAGTCAACACAATGTGAAAGAACATGATGTGTTTGGGGAAGTATGAGTAATTGGAAACTAACTAGTGGTTAGACAATGATGTCTTTTGAAAAAATACTGAATTACTCAGATTTTACCATAAAGCCATTGATATGACACTGAAGAGTTTTAGGCAAGTGCGTAACATAGACAAGTTTGCATTTTGGAAGGATTGGTGAATTCCTGTTGTGGAGAATCATAAAGAGTGTGCATGAAGGAGGAAGTGTGTGTAGGAGGAGTACAGTGCGATGGCACAGAGACAATTTATGAAGCTTTTAAAATAGTCCAGATAAGATATGACATGGCCTGAAAATGGAGAAGAGACAGTAGAATTAGAAAAAGAGAGTGTATTTGAAAATCAGAAGGAGATAATCTTGGATGACTGGATGGAGCTGTATTATTCTTCTTGGGCCGCTATAACAGACTGGGAGACTTACGCAAGAGAAATTTATTTCTCACAGTTTTGGATGCTCTAAAGGGCCAGATGGAGATACCAGCAAGATTTTATTCTGTCTCTGTTTGTAGGTGGATGCCACCTCTCTATATGCTCACATGACCTCTTCTTTATGCCCATGTAGGGAAAGAGAGTAAGTCCCCTGGTGTCTTCTTCTAAGGGTACTAATTCTACCATGACCTCATTGGACTCACTTACCCCCTCAAAGGCTCTATTCACAAATATTATCACCCTGGGGTTAGGGATCAAACATACAAAAGTTGGAGAAACACAATTCAATCCATAGTAAATGGCAATGTGAAAACTGTGAAGAGGAATAATGGAGAAAAGTAAGTTTGCCCAGGAGGAATAAGAAAAAGGCCGAAAAGTATGAGTTTAATTTTATATATGATAATGTTTAATTTCCAGTGCCTTTAGGAAATGCAGGTGAAGATTTCTGGCAGACCCAAGATTATGTAAGTGTAGCGTTTTCAAAACAGGGAGGGGGCAAAAACATGATTTGGAAGTCATTCATTTATTACTGATAAACCTACAGAGGAGTGGAACATGTATGATAGAAAGGGGGGCACAGATGGATCCCTTGGGAACACTGACACCTGGCCATATCTCAGGACAGAGTGAAGGAGATTGAGAATAGGCAGGATAGGAAGAGAGGCAGAAATCTGTGTTGTCATAGAAACGGGAGATGTGATTGTCATCACCCATAGAAAGGTCAGCTGAGGATTCTATCCATTACATTTGGGCCTTGGGATGTCACTGGGGAACTTGCTCCTGTGACAATGGCTCCACCCTGTGCCAAGTTTCATTAGCTCTGCCCGTCTCTTAGTCCATTATGCCTAAGAATGATGCTGAATGCTTTTCCTGCTACAATCCTTCCAGTGTTGCAGAGAAGAGCCTTGTTTTGCTCTCATTAGTTGGCCCAGAGAGGAGTCCCAGGCAAAATCTGTACCTTTTCAGATGCCATCTGTGACTCATGGTCTGTTCTCTCTGATCCAGCTCACCTTTGTGAACAAGGTCCCTTGCTCGGATCCCACGCTTCAGACGTCTGCCCCTATTCCTCTTACCTAATTCTCCAATCCTGCCCCCTCTACATCTGATTTATCCCACTGCTAATGGAGAGAGAGCCAGCTGCTATTTGGATGCTTTGTATGTTTGATGCATTTTGTTTTATGATCTGCCCCTTAATTCCTCTGTCCCTGTGGCTTTCAGAGAGCATTCTTTGAACAGAGTCTCCTGATTTCTTAGAATTGCTTTTTTAAGGCAATTACTGCGAGTGTTTGCAAGTCCAACTTTACTTTTTTAAAAACTGAAAAGGGTAAAAAAGATAAAAGAATCTGCTGAAGCCCAGAGGAAGCATTCTGGGAAGAGACGCCGGCTGCCCTGTGACTGTGCATTTTAAACGGGAGCCTCTTCTCATGATGAGAATTACCTTGGCCCGGGCTGAGCGTTCCCAATGGACTCTTTCCACTTAAGCTTTTTATTAAAAAAGTAAATTGGGATTATCGTAGTCCCTCACTTTACTTTGGAAGTAGAAATTTTAAATTAATTGTGGTCTAAACTGATAGCAAACAGAGAGGTTCTGATAGCAGTCTGGCGGCCTCTTGTTTAGCCAGCAGAGATTTCTGTTATTGCTGCTGGGAATGGCTTGGCTGAGATATTTTTAATTTACATTTTTTTTCTACCCTCTAATGAAGGATTGAATTATGACTTACTAGAAAATCCCCAGTGTCATGGAGAGAGAGATGTGGACTAACTTCCTCTGACTGGCTTGGAGTGGAGCTGTTTATTTGGAGCTGGATTTTAAGTCAGAAGGGTTGCATTCTGAAGGGTTTCTAGGGCAGCACTGTCCGGAAAATGTCTTTTGCTCCCTTCAGGAGTCATCACTTCTGCACACTGTGAAGTGTTGTCAAAGACAAGAAGGGCATTTCTGCACAGGTTGCTTGTGTGCCACATTGCAATGTCTGCACCGGTAGCATCAGCCACTGCAGTTCAGGCAGGAAGTTCCCCAGCCCTTCTGAACCTTGGCAAGTAAGGAAATCCCAAATGTCAGTCTCTATATAGCCTCCACCTGCCAAGAGATCAATCCCCAGTGGACAGGACAGATTTGTAAACAGTAATCTCTGTGATATAACAATAGCTCCCTGTCTGCTACATGGTGGGGATGGTAAAAATGTGGATGTGGCAAAACATAATTACTGGCCTGGAAATTTTCCTTCTGTGGGCAGATGGTATGATCAAGAACAAAGACAGACATGCCCTTCCACAAACCAAGGGCAGTGGTTACACAATTGGCTTAGGTAACAGCCTCTCGAGCAGACAGCTTTAGTAAAACTCAGTGATATATATTAAAAGAGCTTCTTTGAATCCAGACAGCTCAAGTGCAACACTTTTTGAGGCTACTGGGCTCCAATATCACACTCTAAGCGTGCTATGTGGGACAGAGTAGATATAGGAGGTTTGTCTATGTCCTGAGACAAGTGCACCCCGACATTCCTGTATTTCAGGGAGTTTTAAAAGAAAGAAAACAGCACCCAAACTGAGAAGAGAAATCAAGCATAACGACCTTGGAATAACATTTATTCTGTGCCTCCAGTTTTCTGAAAACAGCTTTCAACTGCAAAAATATTTTTTGAAGTTGCCTATTAGAGAAATCTGTCCTGAAGCTTATTTCACAGTTTCATTATTGCTGCAATGCCTACCAGTCTATGGTATCTCAAGGTGCATGTTTGTTTACACCCACCTCATACATAACGGCTTCACTCCGAGCCCTTATTGCAAAGATAGAGCATTTTCCTGAGGATTGGATGAGACATGCTGCGGAGTTCAATTAATGATTTTTTTTTCTCCCTAAATACAAGGAATTTTTTTTTTTCAAGTACTAAGCCAAGTAACACATGGAAAAGAACCTTTAATGTTTTGTAGAAAACAGTCCCCATTTGGCAATGCACACTGCAAGTTGAAAGATGGCGTTCTGGCTTTTCCAATCACTTCAAAAAGACACCCTATTTCCTATTTATTGTTTCTGTTTGGCACAGCTTAGATTCCTTAAAGAAAGAGGGAGATAATTTCCTAAGAAATTGAATTTTCTCTCTAAATAATTAAGGCCTTAAGAGTCCAATGTTTAGAAAAAATTTCACCATGAGCTTACAGAATGGGAAGATTAAAGAGGACCATTCTTTTTCAATTTAAGCTTAAAATTGTCTCTTTTTTTCATATTAGTGTAACTATCAGATTTTTTCAATCATATAATTCTGAAACAAGTTCGCTCTTAGAACTTCCTGTTTGTTTTGGTTGGGCATATTGCTGGACGATAATTACCCATGAGAAAAAACGGGCTCCTCAGTGACACAAACTCAGACTCGTTGATTTACCAACAAAGGGCAAAGTCTCGGTCATCACTGTCTATATATCCAAGGACTAGGTTTAAAACTAGTGAGTGGGGCACTTGCCCTTGCCGTAGTCCCAAGTGGAAGAGGAGAGGGACATAGGTCTGCCATATCCTAAGTGCCACACAAGTGTGGTACAACGTTGGGGACCGGAAAGTGTTGACAGTGATAGTGCTCAGTAGTTGATGCCAAGTACATACCTTTATAAGGGTACTACGTATAGTACTACATAATAGTAGTCATGTTTGATGTTAATTTTCTGAACACATTGAAGGCCCTATATCCTTTATTACCTTGTTTGATTATAATGTATTCACTTGAGGTTATTCCCCACACAAAATACTTATTTTTTTTCCCCCAAGGCTTGAAGAGGAATTAGATTTTTAGATAAGAAAGTATAAGTCTTAGGAGCAGTTTGACTTTCTCAAAGGTAGTATCTTTCTATCATCGTTGTAGGAAAAAAAAAAAAAAAACTAATAACAATGTTATAACCTTGTTTTGTTTTAATCGTTCTTTACCTAACGATACAAAAATTCCTTGGACCACACTTACATAAGTAGCAGAAGAAAAAAATGGCTGTCGCTCCTCCAGAAACATGAAAAGGAAAGTAGTCAGGGTCACATATCACTGGGAAATGAAGATGTACAAGGGGTCTATGCAGCCTCTTAGCCGTACCGTCATTCTTCAAGGTGGAAAGCACTTCTGTCACTACATTCCTATCAATCTGCCCGAAGACTGGGCTTTCCATCTCACGCTCAATCCTCCTGTCCTTTCCAATCTTTATCTTGGATTCTAAGCTATGATCTTATATTATTAATGATATTTTAAAGATTAAATATCTGAATAATGTGCCCGATTATACTGATCATGAAAGCCTTAGAAACAGAATGCTTGGTGGTAGGGAGCAGGAAGGGGTAGAGAAAGTTTCGACCCGCACAAGTGACTTTCTAAGGATAAATGAGCATGACACAAAAACGAAGCCTTTTTTAAATGTAGTTGAAATATTATCTCAAACAACCAAACTTAAATTCACACTACAAAATACCTGGGACTGACTCACCATCTAGCTGCTTGTAAATGATTTCTTTCCTAAGCAGAAGTAAGTAATGAGAATTTTATTCCAGAAATACTCTATTTCAAACAGAATTCAGTAGGAGGTCTCTTATACATTATTAAATTTCTCACTGAGGATTTTTTTCCTCCTGAAATCTGACCTAGGGTTTTCATTGGAAACTATTGAATTCTGAGCTGATTTGGAATGCTTAGCAACTTAGATAAGCTGTACGCCTTTGAATTAGATTGCATGCTCCTAGTACTAAATTAAATTGTGTTGGCAACATCTGCGAAGGTATCTGGGACCTTCTGTCCTTTGTCACCAGTCTCACCTCACTGTGCGATGGCCATGCCTTGTTCAGCCAAATGGAACAGGCTCCCTTGTTTCCAGGAGGGAAAGAAGAATCAAAAGTCTTTCTACTTTATGATTTGGGCCAGACTCTACAGGAAATGTAAGAAATCTTGTGGGTTGTTCTTGCTCCATCACGTCCTTCGATGTCCCAGCTTAGACTTGCTCTTTAGGGAATGTGTTGCTCGCTGCCTCAATGCAGTAGGAGAACTACATAGGGATTTTAATAAATTGGGGAAACAGATGGAAGCTAGGAGCTCTTGCGAAGTTAAAAGAATTGCGTGCTTAATAGCCTCAATGCTTAATAGCAGTAATAGCTGCCAAGCCACCACATAACTCACTAATATGCATGAACTGTAGCAGCAAGAAAGTGACTGCTTTCAGTCTCAAGGACTTTCCTAAAAATTCAAGGTTGTAAGAACCTAACCTAGAGAATAATTACTTGTCCAGACGTGATAACAGACTCTGGCAGAACAAAAATGACAGCTTGATTCACAGACAAATATAAGTCGGTCTTGGATGTCTGGCTTCCATTTTTCTGTGGAGAGATAGATGTCTTTAAAAAGCCTCAGCAGTGAACATCCTGTCAGTTTAAAAGGTCAGACACTGAAGTGTATCAGAAGAGATGATGCTGCACAGACCATTGAGAGAAAAGAAAATGATTTCATTATCCTCGTTCATCTGCTATAGATTAATTCAGTTCCCATCATCGTGGCAATTAAGGCATTTTTGCAGTCCTGTCCTGACCTAGTTGAGGTGGAACAAGGTAATAAAAGGCCATACCAAGGAGGAGGGCTACTCCAGCAGAGTTAAAAGGCCTTAGGAAGAAATGCTGTTAGGAATAAAGTTTTGGAGTTGATATATTCAACTATAGTTGACTAAAAAAAAAAAAAAAAAAAAAAAAAAAAAAAAAAAAAAAAAAAAAAGAACAGGAATAAAAATTAACCCTTAGCATTAGTTCTCTACCTGTTAGAAAGAGAGGTTTGCATTTTGAATGCCCAATGGACTATACTCGTGCTCGGAAACAATTATGTAAAGGACATTTTGCTATTCACGGTATCTAAGAGGACGGGACCCTATATAAACGTATGCTTAGCATTGCTCAGTCATTCTGGATCAGATTTTAGCCTTCATCCTTAGTTCCTCTTCCGGTACTCTGAGATTAGTTGTCACTTTATGTTCATTCTATTACTACTTGTCCTGCCTTCACAATGTCGTCATCATTTCCCTTCCTTCTACTCCCTTATACACTCCTGACGGAGGATTTCATTGCCTCTCACTTGGACACAACAGCTTCTCGTTTTTTGTTTGTATGTTTTTGCTTTTGTCTTCTTTATACTTCATTACTTTTTATAAATAATAAATAATTTTTAAAATGTTTTGCCACCTGGGATGTAGAAAAATTACTATTCAAGACCACTGCTATTATGGCCACATTTATCATCTTTTTCAAATGGAAAGCAAAAAAAAAAAAATTCTTAGTTTAGTGATTCTCCTAGTATAGCCTTCCACCATGTTAATCATTTACTGCTTTTGAAAGTGTTATTGTTGCCTGTCAAGCATAGCAAGTGATACGATTGCAGTTACGGAGTGATGCACGTGACTCCGAACCAAGCCTCCTAGAGCTAGAAAACTGTGTAAGTAGAACAGAGATGGAAAGACGGCTACACAGTCAAGCTTTGGTCCTGATAGGTAGAGATTTGGCCTAGATTAATAAGACTGAGATCTAAATCCAGCAAGAAAGGACACACGAATACTTTCAGATGTGATTTTACCAGTCTTATATTTTAAATGTATCTCTTGGTAGACTAGAACATATGTTCAAGTTTTGTGTTTTTGACTTTTTGTTTCTTTTCCCAGAGAAAACTATGCTTTCCATGCCTTTATATTGCTTTCACATATCACAATGTGGTTGGGCCTAAAATTTTTTACTTATTAAACTTCATTCAAAATGCTTTAATGTGACTTTTTTCAATTTTATTGCTATTATATTAAATCGACAACTAATAATTATGGTTTATATATAAAAGTCAGTCATGAAAAAGGACAGAATCTTGTCATTTGCAGCAACAGGATTGAGTCTGAAGAACACTATGTTAAGTGAAATAAAACGGGCCCACGGATAAAGAAATCCCACATTTTTCACTCATATGTGTGGAAGCTAAACAAGTCGATCTCATGGAACTAGAGAATAGAATAGTGGTTACTAGCAGATGGGAAGTGGAGGGAGGGGGGATTGTGAGAGTTTAGATACAAAATTATGGCAAATAGGAGGAATAAATGCTAGAATACAATAGCACTGTAAGGTAACTGTATTCGACAACAATTTATTATACATATATTTCTTTTTTTAAAAGAGGTTTCTGCCTTATGGTGCATGCACTTGCCAAAGAGACAGAGAGAAAGAGACAGAGAGAGGGAAAGTGAGAAATCTCCCCCATGGAGTTGGCCACAGCGCAATCCCTTCTTCTCTATTATCCTCCCAGGATCTTGGGCACACACCCACACATGCCCGGTATAGTTTTGAAGCCACCAGATCCAGGACTCAAACTGCTGTTGACCATGTGTGAGTCCAGAGACATAAGACATAACCACTATGTTATCTGTTGGTCCCTATTTTATATATATATATATATATATATATATAATATATATATATATATATATTATATATATATATATATACACATATAATATATATATATAAAATATATATATATATATATTTCAAAAAGACTAGAAGAGGGTGTTTTAAATGCTCCCAACACACACACACACACACACACACACACACATGACAAATGTTGGGACCAGCAGTTGGCATAATACCTATGTCGATGGACTCCCATGTAGTCGACCATGGTTCGAGTCCCAGACCCAGTAACTTAAACTCACTCTGGGTGTGTGTGCATGCATGCTCAAGATCCCAAGAGGAGAATGGAGGAGAAGGGATTGTGGCATGGCCATTCCCCCTGAAGAGTGATTTCTCATTTTCTGTATCTCTGTCTCTCTCTGTCTTTCTGGCGAACACACACACCCTACAGCAAATAAAACATCTCTAAAGACAAATGTTTGAGGTAATAGAAAAGATAATTACTGTGATTCTATCATTATACATTGTATACACGTATTAAAATATCACACTGTACCTTATAAATATGTACACGATAGCTTTCAATTGTCTCTCCGTTCGCCCTTCCAAACTCCAACTTACTCTACTCACCACCAACATGTAAATCTTCCTAAACCTTATTAACATCTCACCCCATTGCTGGAAAATGTCACATGGCTTCCCAGTGACTACTGAAGTAAGTACTAAGTTATCACCCTTGTAGTCAAGGCTCCCCAAAAAAGCCGTAGTCAGTCATCGTGACTCACTTTCCATTAGTCTTCCATGCCCTTTACGCTCTGATCAGTCCAGATGACGAGCTGATTCTCAGCCACATCTCCTGACCAGTTCCCTTTATGCGCCTGCCCATTCTTTGCCTTCTTCTTGCAATGCCCTTTCTCTCTATTTCACTTGGAATTCAATCCATTCTTCAAGGTCAGTCATTACTTCAGGGAATATTCTTGACTTCTCCATACTGAACATAATTTCTCTGCTATTTGTACCTCTCTTAAGATAATAATTATAACCCTATGGAATAGTTAAAAGAGTACAAGGACTTGCAGTAAAGTGTTTTCAAATCTCTCTCTTGCAAATTGGGACAAGAGAGCTAATCTTTGAAAAACTTCAGTTTCATCATCAAATTCAAGAAATACTTATTGAGAGCTGACTTCATGCTTGGAATATATCAATGAACAAAGAAAATACCTTACATTCTAGAGGGAGGGGGCAGACACATAGACATTACAAAATGCGCAAAGTAAGGTAGTAAATTATTTAACATCTTCTAAGTTGCTTAAGTGTGATTTAGGAAAAAAAATGAATAGAATACAGAGGATGAAGGAATCAGGGAAGATTGAAAATTTTAACTTGGGTTGTTAAAGAAAGCCTCATTACAAATTCAGTATTTAAGCAATGCCTTGAAGAAGAAAAATGAGTTTGCCATTTATCTATCTAGGGAAATTGCAACCCTAGAAAAAGGGAGCAGCCAGTGATGAGATGATGATGACTTAGGTATGGAAATATTGAGAAGTTGTCAAAATCTGGCTGTTTTCAAGGTAGAGTCAAGACATTTCTTTGTGGATCGAGTGTGGTATAAAAATGAAGAAGTAAAAAATGACGATGAGTTTTGGACAAGTGACAAAAGGTAATCACATTAATTAAGATGGGGAAGGCTATGAGTAAATAAAACCATCTGAGGAGAAAAACGCAGGTAAAAGGTTCAGTTTTGAACACACACTGGCTTGAGATTTCTACTGTGCATCCAGGATGAAAAATCAAGTAGCAGGACCAGCAGTTGGCGTAATGGCTGTGTCGCTGGACTCCCATGTAGTCGACCGTGGTTCGTGTCCCGGACCCGGTGGCTTAAAACTCACGCTGGGCGCATGTGCGTGCGTGCCCAAGATCCCGAGAGGAGAATGGGGGAGAAGGGATTGCAGTGTGGCCATCCCGCCTGGGGGTGATTTCTCGCTTTCTGTCTCTCTGTCTCTCTCTGTCTGTCTGGCAAGCACACGCACCCTATGGCAAAAACTTCTCCAAAAAAAAAAAAAAAATCAAGTAGATAACAGTAATAG
The DNA here is from genome assembly GCA_026018925.1 of Tupaia tana. Lineage (NCBI taxonomy): Eukaryota > Metazoa > Chordata > Mammalia > Scandentia > Tupaiidae > Tupaia > Tupaia tana. The sequence goes on along the minus strand of JAKSZU010000001.1, from coordinate 193,495,916 downwards.
TCACACAAAAGAAAGTTAAAAATACCTGCCTGTTGGCCAGCTGTGTCAGGACGGCATTAACACATTTTGTTCAGCTGGAGTTACATGGAAAGGTCCCAGATTTGAATTCTGAGGTCTTCTGTACAAACCACATGTGCTTGTGATCCTGGCTGGTAAAGACTGAGACTAAATCTCAGTATAAAGACATGTTGGGGGTGTTCGTTAGTCTGTCTGTCTCTCTTGTTTTCTCTCTCTCTCCCCCCGTGCTTTATCTTTTGCGCTCTCTCTCCATAGAAGAAATGAATAGAAAAACTTTTTTTTTTTCTAAAATCCACCAGTTGGGACCAGCAGATGGTGTAGTGGCTAAGGTGCTAGACTTCCACATGGCCAACCACAGTTTGCATCCCAGACCCAGTGACTTGAAAATCATGCTGGGCACGTGTGCATGTATGCCCCAAATACTGAGAGAATGAAGGGAATGGGATTGTGGCATGGCCATCCCCCACAGGGGGTGGTTTCTCATTTTCCTTCTCACTGTCTCTGTCTGTCTCTCTAGCAATTACAGGCACCCTAAGGCAAAAACCTAAACAAATAAAACAAAAACACCTGTTACCATACTACCCAAAGATAAAAATAACATTTCAGAGTATATCCTTCTTGAACCTTATTTGGTTTATTTATTAGTTTTTTTAGAATTATTTAATTTTATTTATTTATTCATTCATTTGTTTGCTTTAATTTTACCAGACACACACACACACACACACACACACACACACAGATAGAGAGAGAGAGAACGAGCGAGCGAAAGAGAGGGAGAGTGAGAAAGCAAGCCTCCAGATCCGGGACTCAAACCACGGTCTGCCATGTGGGAGTGTCCAGTGCCTTAACCACCATGCCACCTGCTGCTCCCCTATTTATTAGATTGTTTTGTTTTGTTTTTGTTTTTCTTTCTGTGCAGTGCCCACTCCCCATAATTTTATCATGTTCCTTTGCATTGATATATTTAAAAATATTCAATTGTATTATAATCTGCATATTGCAGGTTTTCAAAGAATGAACCTATTTTAAAGAGAGATAGAGAGTTCTCTGCTTTCCTCATTGCTTTACAACTTCATTTCCTTGGGTAGTTAAAACTGAAACTTGAATCCAGGATTTTTAAGACATGTATTCTTTCTTAACATTATACCTTTAATATTGAAAAACAATAGATTTTTTTCCTACAGAATTCTTTCCCAAGAGTACTCTGTAATTGCCACACACCTACGGATACCAACTGTGTAGTTGGTTTTGTCATAAACTGTCAACCTCATGCCTGACTACATTTTAATTCTTTTTTTCTTTGTTATTTTGTTTCCAATGTATACTGTCTAATTGCGTCTGGTGTACCTTTTTAAGTTTTCTTTCATTCTTTATGAAAGAAGGCACCAGTCAATGAATAAACGAATATATTATACCACATGCACGGATCCTAGCTATGAAGTATTGCTACTGTTCCGGCTTGCAGATGAGATGGACGAAGGAAATGTACACACAGTATGGCAACACCAAACACTCCTGAAGTTCCAGTGTGTGCTTTGAAAAAAACTGACTTGTTTCTTAGATTGGCTTATTGTGGGAGAAAAAAAAAAAAAAAAGTCTCTTAGATTTTCTCTATCCCTTTCTTTTCCAGTGGGAAGAAAAATAAAGTTGATTAGTCAAATGTTGCTCTAACAGCACCTTTATTGCCACAGTTACAGTGTATATGTTTACAGCTGTTATTAACATTGTTATTACATTTGTGCTTTCTGTAGTCATTTTGATTGGCATTTATTTTTAAAAAGAGAATTTCCTCTGTTGTAATTCTGGCAGACATTGTATTTTTAGTACTAAAATTAAAGCAAACAGAGATTTTACTTCTGACTAATAGTTCGGTTATCCAAATATTTTATACCAATAAATGCAGGAAATCCATCAGTGAAAAAAAATTATTATCTCCAATCCCTAAGGGTTCTTTCTATACAAATATAAAGAATTAATATTTATAGGGAAAATAATGAATAGGTGTGAACATCTGCACAAAAATATCATATAGTCTGAGGTAAAATAAAATGTAATTTCAAGCCTACGGTAGCAATAGGTAAGAATAAGAAAAGGAAATATACATAAAGAAGACAAATATCAACACAGAGCAGTAAGGAAGCTCTATCAAAATGCTGATCCACAGTTAGAAAAATAAGCTCTGTGGGTTCTAAAACAACCTGAACTTCTTTTCTGCAGAGAAAATGTCTCACCCTTAACATGACAGAGGGAGCTAGCTGAAGAAATTATTTTGACAAGGCAGCAAAAATAATAAAAAGGTATCCTGTGTTGAAGATCACCATCATGAGTATTCTATTATTTTAACATGAGGAATGAAAAAAAATTAAAGAGTGACATTTGGGGAAATGAAGCCATAAAAAATTCCTATTTTAAAGAGTAATGTAAACAGATGAAGTGTAAAGTGTCAGTGTTATTATTTTTGTTATTAAAATTATTGCAGCAGTGGCTGGATGTTTTTGACTCACTGTTTTTATTCCTACTGAAGTCTCACTCTTTTGAGTGTTAGGAATGGAGAGATCAGGTCACAGAAGAGACAACTGTGCCCACATCTAAATGTCATTGGCACTGAACCGATGAAGATACTAACGGAGCAGACAATTCATTCTCATTTCTAGTTGGCTAAATTACGTGTGGTCCACACAAGGGAAATAAAAACAAAAGTAAAAATAAAAATAAAAAGATACAGCAAATGACATTTCTTACAACTTCAGGTGGAAAACAAAGAGTTTGAGTGTCAAAGTATCTGCATTCTGGCAAGGAGCAGCAAGAGCAACACGTTTCCGGACTAACAAAGTATCAGCTCTTAATTCAGGTGAGTGCTTCCTTGGGCGGATAAGTACAGCTGCCAATGGGTGGGAAGTTCATGAACAAGTTCCTCTGCAGCCTTGGGCAGGTGACAGCAAATCTCTGTGACCTGCCACTATCTATGCTTGTCTTCCAAGATCTTCTTCCATCAATGTTTATTGTAATTTCCAACACAACCTCTAGGAACTTTTCCAATGAAGTGGCCTAATGATATCATCAATTTAGCTTCAAAAGAAAAGTTATTTAAGGGATAATGTTTATGGCTTCTGGGACATACATAGAAATAGAAATAAATGGCTTTTCCAGTAGATTAAATGCCAAAACTAAATTGAAGTTACTTGACATGCTGGGGAGAAATGTAATTTATTAGAAGTGTGCCACAGATTGTGGTAAAATTTCTAGTTATAATACGTCAAAGCCAATATTGGCTTTGACGACACCTACTGTTTCCTCTTTTGTTGATGGCTCAGATTTTTCATTTACTGAATTTGATCTCTTTTTGCCCTATATAGGGAACAGATGAATCATAGTTCTACATATGCTGCCTGAATTAATAAAGACTAATAATGCCATTTGTAAAGTGGCCAAATTTTTAAAAAATGATTTTCAACTCTATGTCTGCTGCCAATTGTGATTGTGTTTTAAACTAAGATCTAGGCATCCCTTCCCTCATTCAAAATTAGAATGATTAAAGTCTGTAATGCAGAGTGCACTGTGAAAAATGGACAACAGATCCAACACAGGAGGGTAGACTCTACTGCGACAAGCTCCCTGGTAGCAGAAGCACTGGTTTTGTGCAGAGTTTGCAACTTTCCTTCTCAGAAATGATGTCAGGAGTGGGCTTCCTAAAAAGATTGTTCTCATTCCATACTTTCAGGCCGAAAAGTCTTTTGGAGAGAATGGATGATTACTGGGGTAAGAATTACAGAAACTGTAGAAACGCAGCCTGTCATATGTTTGGTTAGAAATGGGAAACTGAATATTATTCATTTACCCACCCCATCCCTACCATTAAAATGACAATAAAAGTATACAAGGAATGAACTAATCCCTAACAGTCTTGACAATAAGAAAGACTGCCTGAAATATTCAGAATAGTTTGGAGAATGTGCAATAATTTGAAAGCAGATGAGTTATTATTTACTGCAACCCAAAAATCACACAGGAAAATATTATAAATTTACTACAGAGAATAGGAATGCTTCCTAGATTAGGTCTTAGAATTTAGAAAACAAGTAAAAAAGAAGAAAAACAATTACAGTAAACAGATGGTAAGAAGTAAATAACCTCATCTATTAAAACCTGGTGATAATAAGAAAGACAATTTGGGAGCAGGCAGGAGGCATGGTGGTTAAAGTCCTGGGCCTGGTGGTTTCCTTTCTCAATTTCCCCCCCCTCTCTTTTTCTCCCTCTGTCACTCTCTCTAGCCAAATTGGAAAATAATAATAATAAATAAAGTTGAAATAAAATAATTCTTTTAAAAAGAGAAAAAGAAAAACAATTTGGAAAATGCAAAGGTGGTATAGTCAATTCCCAATCTGTTAGTGGGAAAAGATCTGAGTACTATGATGGTTTAGTCACGAGCTTAACATTGGGTTGTTGGAAAAGTCACAACTTATTTTTGCATAGAAAAACATCGAAAAGTATGTCATGACTTCTCTGAATACCCAACAGCTTAAAAGGCAGAAACTACAATTCTAGACTTCTTAGACTAGCATACTTTCATCTGTGTGAGCTGTACTGACCACTTAGTTCAATGAACTTCTATGAGAAATTGGTGGGAACCAGCCATGCCTACTCCCTGATAGTCGAATTTTTTGATCAGTGATCCTTGCATCTTCTGTAGAACGTCTTTGCTGGCAAAGAATAATCAGGACAGAATAAGAGTTAAAAGTACCAAGTCTGGACTCACAATTTCTGCATTGGATCCAGAATTTGCCACTTAGTAGATAAGCCACCTTGGGGAGTCACTTAAGGTTTTTTTGACCTCACTTTCCTTATTTATAAAATTGGTTATGTTAGCTTCTACCACTCAGGATTGCTGTGAGTTCTCTATAAACTAATAACTCTAGCACACATGTATTTTATTTATTATAATTATAAAATTATATCTATTATTAAAAATATTATTGATTAGAAAGAGAAAATTGAGGATAGAGAACAAAAAAATATGAACACAAAAGAAATAATGACATTTTAAAAAGAAATACAATATAAAAAGAAAATGTTAAGAGATGCTCAAGGTAAGTTCATCAATTGAATCAGACTTCTAATAGCAAATTAAAGGGATAATATATAATCAAAGGAATAATAGAAATTTTCTCTTAGCTAAATATCTATGTTCTCAGATTAAAAGCAATGCTTCCATACAAAGGGATAAGATAAAGGAAAGCACATGAAGTGTCTTGTGAAATTTTAAAATTATAATAACTTAGAGAAAAAAATCCTGTAAGTGTCCAGGGTAAAAAACACAGCTTACCTACACATAAGTGAAAATCAAAATTGCACAAGGAGTCTTCTTATTCATAACACTGGAAACTAGAGTTCAATGGGGCACTACCTTCAAAGTTTCAAAACAAAACACTATGTGTATCTAAAATATCAGTCAAGCATGGAAGCAAAAGTAAATTATTACTGTATATTGAAAATAAATACATAGTCATACTTACAATGAATCAGGAAGTATAAATTATACAATCTCTTAGAGAAAAAAGTTATTTGAAGCAAAATTTAGCTAAAACAAAAGTGGGGGAAAAATTAAGACACAGGATACAAAATGTTGGGACAGCAGATGGCATAATGGTTATGTCGCTGGACTCCCACGTAGTTGACCACAGTTCGAGTCCCAGACCCGATGACTTAAAACTCACATGGGGCACGTGTGCATGCGTAACCTAAATCCCAAGAGGAAAATGGAAAAGAAGGGATTGCAGTGTGGCCATCCCCTCTGGGGTGATTTCTCACTTTCTGTCTCTATTTCTCTCTGGCGAGAACACACACCCTATAGCAAAAATATCTCTCAAAAAAAAAAAAAAAAAAGATACTGTTTAGAAACAAGTCTAAAATTCTGATAAAAAAACATTCTGAACTGTTAGCTTGTTTCTTAGGCGGTCCTCAGCTACAAGTAGCAGAAAGCCTCGATCAACTATTTTAAACAGTAAAGAAAGTTCATTATCTGGAAACTCAGACCATTTTGAGTAAAGGGAGACTCCCAAGTTGATATTTCATTGGTTCAGTTTTGTTACCAAGAATCCAAGTTTCTGCAACTTTCTATTCTGCCACCTTTTGAAAAATCTCCCTCCAGGATCACAAAATGACCAATGCAGTTCAGATATTGCATTTAGACATGAACAAATTCAGCAAAATAAAAGAGAATTCCTTCTCCATCTATGCATCTCTGTACTTTTAATCAATGAATAAAATTCTCCCACCATTTTTTTGCATATTTAGCCATATTTAGTTTTCTTTGGTTAATGGTCTCACACTGGCCAAAAAATGCATGAATTTCAAGTTTTTTGCACCAAAATAAACTATACCTTTTTTTTTTTTTTTGCCATAAGATACATGTGCTCACCAGAGAGAGATGTTGACAAGGAAGGTGAAAATCACACCTCTAGAATGATAGCCATGCTGCAATCCCTTCTCTTCTATTCTCCTGAGATTTGGGGCACGTATGCACACGGGGCTGGCGTGATTGTTTTTTAATTATGAACATGTATCTCTTATATATTTACATCACTTATATCATTCTTTTTTCTTCTTTTTTTATAGTACATTTAATCACATGTATCTTTACAGTATATAACATTCTTTTTCCAGCAGGATTACCATGCATATCAATCAAGAGAAAGACATTACTATCCATATCATCATCAGCTTTTTTTTTTCAGATTATTATTACTATTATTTATTCAAATTATTTTTTAAGCATTCAATCACTATATATTATTTGGCTTGTAAAGAGAATTTACCCAAGATGAAATGCTTCTCAGATCAGTCCAGTTGAGAATAGTATACATGTTGTCATCAACAGATAATAAACCATTTCTGCATCTCACAAATATCATGCCTCTCTATTTGTTCTCACGCTATACTTCTCTATACTCGTCCCTACTCTCCCTGTCCTGTTCCACACCGTCTTCAGCATCCCTAACTAATTTCACTGCTTTTTGCTCTCCAATATTTCAATCTCTACCCTAGAGTACAAATAGTCAGTATATATGAAGTATATACATACAAGATCTTCCTTCCGTAGCCTGGTTTGCTTCTCTCAGGAATAAATCTTCATATTCGACCACTTTCTATGAAATGGCCAGTGTGATTTTCGAGCCAACATGTCTGGGACTCAAATTGTGATAAACCATGTGGGAGTTCAGTGCCTAGCCACCATGGCACCTGCTGGCCCCCAATAAACTCATACTTTAATTCTATTTTCTATGCACTTTGTTAATGTACTCTCCTGTAGCTGTAAACCAATCATGGGTGAGGAGAATAGTATTACTATGAATTTTTAAGACCAAACAGAAAGTGACCCTTTTCCTTGACTAACATAATAAAGAGAGAGATATTAGACTAAGAGCCATGATTTATAAATGAAATAGTACAGACATAAATATACAGATTAAAGTGGCTCAAATTAGAATGAAAAATTAGTAAGCTCTATGAAGAATATGCTTAAAAATAAAATTGCTACTATTACACAAATTTTATGATTAAGATGATCACAATTAACGATGAAGAGATAAAGGTATATGTTTTTAATGTTATTAAGAAGAAAGATAAGCATTAAAACTTACAAAGAAAACTAAAACCTGTGAAAAAAGGTTCTAGTCCAAATGTAAAGATAAAAAGTAAAATATGACTGGAATTTGAGCACTTCATGGGAATACATGACCTGGAGTCTCTAAACAGGAAACCCAAACTCTGCCTGTCAGATAATTGAATGTAGAAAGACTGACAGGTATTTGAATTAATGAGTTGTCATTTTGGATTTCCAATCTCTAATCAAGTCTCCGTGATATATTTGTTACTCTGAACATCATTTATGTCTTTCATAGGATATTTTGTTTACAGATAAACACCTCTCAATTTCTTTTGGACAATTATCCTGAAAGTAACTATAAGTTTTAAAAGCTATTTTTCATAAATTAAAAAAAAAGAAAGGTCTACGTGTTATCACTTCTATGTGGAAACTGAAAGAATAGTCTTACAGAAGTAGAGTAGAAGAGTACCTCCCAGGGGCTGGGAAAGATGAGAGAAGGATGGAACAGAAGGACATTGATTAATGGAAATAAATTACAGAAAGAGAAGAGGGAAAATTCCCAGCATTATGAAGTAGAGAAGGGTGAGTATAGTTAACAATAATTTACTGTATAGCTCAGAGTAGCTATAAAAGAGGATTTTGAATGTTCTCAACACAAAGTAATAACAAATGATTGAGATGCTAAATATACTAATTACCTGATTTAATCATTACACATTGTAGTCTTGTATTGAAAAATCACATTGTATCCCCTAAATATGTATAATTATTGCATGTTGATTAAGAATAGAGATTTCAAATTGTTTAATCTTTATAGAGACATAAGCATTATCTTCCTTTTTGCATTTTTTAATTTCATTTTCTTTTATATATTCAATGATATTATTTAGCTTTCAAAGTGAATATTTCAACATGTGAACATTTCTCCCTAGTCCAGTTCATAAAACTGTAAAATATCTTCAACAGATAATACCACATTTCCTTGTCCCATTAATGCTTTGCCTCCCTATCTTTCTTCTAAATGTCCTTCCTCAGACCCTACTCTTTCATACACACTATATCTGCTATTTATACCATTTACAGTGTTTCTATATCCTTCAGTCAATCAATTTCAGTCATAGAGTGCGGATACTTCCACTTTCTGTCTTTTCTGATCCTTGTGAGATATCTGACTCAGTTTTACTCTCTGGAAACTTAAGCTTTTTAAGAAAAAAATAAACTCAAGCTACAAATAGTAACTTTAGGAAAAAAAAAAAACTGGTAAGAACTAACATTTATTGTATTGAAGAAACATTAAGTTCAGGCTTTTGGTGGGGGGAGACCAGCAGATGGCATAATGGTTATGTCACTGGACTCATCATTGACTGTGGATTGAGTTGCAGACCTGGCAGTTTAAAACTCACACCTGGTACATGTGCATGTCTGCCCAGAATTCCAAGAAGAGAATTCCCCTGGTGGTGGTGGGGGGGGGGGGGGAGGTGGTTGATTTCTTGCTTTCAGCCTCTCTGTCTCTCCAGTGAGCATGTATGCTCTATAGCAAAAATCTCTCTTAAAAAAAAAAATTGAGGCATTTTTTTTATTCAGATTTACTACTGGTTTTTTAGTATGATTAAATTTAAGTACAACTGAATGTATTTTATGAATGATTATCTATTGACAATGTGTATGGTATCTTCAGCTGGACTGGTGTGAAATGTATTCATATTGCATCTTTACAAGATGCAGTGACTGAATATATAAAATAAATTTAAATTTAAAAATTATATTCCTCAGTCATTAAGTATCTGGACAGCTATGGTGTACTTATCAAAATGGGCTGCACACATGCCTAATAAAAGCTTTTCTTCTTTTTCAGTTGTGAGTTGTCCACCTGTGATTGTGGGCTTGGCTCATTAAGGGACCTTGGGTATTGCAAGGGAGGATCCCTAAGAGCTCAAATCCTAATAGTTGATCGTATGGGACCAAGCAAAGGTGATATTTCTGCCTCTTGAAGACTTACTTCTATCCCTGCACGTACACAATCATACACATCTTGCAACTGAAGGCTATTCACTAGAGCAGCAATTGTTTAAAGGAAAAATTGGAATTCTTTCAGATGAATAAGTTAACAAAGAAAGTAGGAAGCAGCATGTTATGTCCAGAGAAGTACAACTTCAAAAGTTTTATCTCTGAGAAGTATTTCATGTTGGGCAAATTCTTTATATAAGCCAAATCATATATACTGATTAAATGTTTAAAAAATAATGAGAATAAATAATAATAATAATCTGGAAAAAATGACGAAAAGCTATTTGATGATGATGATATGGATAGTAATGTCTTTGTCTTGACTGGTATGCATGGTAAATGAACTGGAAAAAGAATTGTAATACACTGTAAAGATATATGTGATTCAATGTAATATAAAAAATATTATGATAAAAATAAAATTAAATAAAAAAGAAAAAAGCTGTTTTTGTGTGTGTGTGTGTGTTTTTTTGTTTTTTTTTTTTTTTTTTCCAGATAGTTTTTTGCTATAGGGTGCTTGCACTCACCAGAAAGTCAGAGAGAGACAAAGAGACAGAAAGCGAGAAATCACCTCCCAGGGGGGATAGCCATGCCGCAATCCCTTCTCCTCCATTCACCTCTCTGGATCTTGGGCACGCACACACACGCGCCCAGTGTGAGTTTAAGCCACCGGGTCCGGGACTCAAACCATGGTCAACTACATGGGAGTCCAGCGACACAGTCATTACGCTAACTGCTGGTCCCAAAAGAAAAAAGTTTGATCAATGAATGAATATATAATGAGTTAAAAGAAATTGTATGAGAGGAATGTGAGTATCAAATGAAATAGTTTGAGTCCTATATAAACAAAAAGCATTTCTATATTTCTTATTTTATGCAAACTTATGAAATAATCTATAGAAAATTGTTTTGAAAATTATGAATGAAGACTGTCCATGTAAACTATCCTCAAATATTGCAAATATAATTAGAGCGGCATATCATTTAATTCATGAGAAAATGAAAATATTTCTTAATTGATCTTGAAGTTACATATTTAGAATTACATACCATAATGTCTAATTTATGCCCATTTTTTTCTCACCTTTTTTAGATAACCGAATTATAATAAATTTCAACATATAACAATTAGACTTTCTTGCTGCTGATTTGAAGGCTTGAAGCCTTTTCTCTTTTTGTCTCTCAATTAGTTGAAGAGAAATTTATAAAATATTTCTCTTCATGCCCATTCCATTTCCTTACTCTTCCTCTTAGATTTCATCAGCTCATTACACCCAAACTTAGAGACGCTCACTGTTCCCTGAATCTCTTACCTATCAGCTCTTTAACTTGTCCTTCTCATGCCTAATCAAAACCAACACTATTAGGTTATCTGGAAAGTCATGGCATATCTTTCTACACAAAGAAGCATTATGACTTTCCTGATGACTCAATATTTTTATCATTACAACCATCTTATGAGTAGTTATAATGGTCAATGTAGTAAGAGGGATACTACAGAAAGAGACACAATTATTAAAACAAAGGCAAAAATTACTATTATTCATGGACAAACTGGTTATTTATAAGACCTTCAAAAATATTGAAAAGTTTTAAGACAATAATAGTAATGGCAATAATAATAAGATGATGATTAACCAACATTTATTTGATTCTTAATGTAAACCAGGCAGCAAATGTTTTGTGTATGGAAATTATGAAGTCACTGCTGTAAACTCATGAGGTAGATACTACTCCTATTCTTGGTTTACCAGCAGAGGACAGCGAGGCATGAAGACCCAAATCACATAGCTGCTACGTGCCAGAGCCAAGATGTCGGGACACATGCACTTCAGGGTCAGCACTCTTAACCACCGGACTATTAGCTAAGGATGGAGGACAGGGAGCACACAAATCAGTAACTCTCCTTACAGTTTTAGCCAATTAGAAACTATTGCGAAAAATCCAAAACCTGTTGTATAGCTGCCAGCCCTTGGTAAGCTATACACCACGGGGAAACACACTCTTCTCGGCTCAGGAGCTTGCTCTGTCACCCAGCTCACAGTGTGCTGGTTCAGCCTTACTCGGCGTCACAGACTTCTTCAGAACAGTGGCTCTGGGACCAGCAGTTAGAGTAATGGCTATGTCACTGAACCCCCATGTAGTCGATCGTGGTTCAAGTCCCAGACCCAGTGGCTTAAACTCACATGGGGCACATGTGTGTGCACGCCCAAGATCCCGAGAGGAGAATGGAGGAGAATGGAGGAGAAGGGATTGCAGCGTGACCATCCCCCCTGGGGGGTGATTTCTCACTTTCTATCTCTATGTCTCTCTCTGTCTTTCTGGTGAGCGCACGTGCCCTATAGCAAAAACCTCTCCAAAAAAAAAGAAAGAAAAAGAATAAAAGAAGAAGAAGAAGAAGAAGAAGAAGAAGAAGAAGAAGAAGAAGAAGAAGAAGAAGAAGAAGAAGAAAAAAAGAACAGTGGCTCTGCCATCTAGTTCTTGTCCCTCTAACCATTAGAGCTCAACTGCAGGGTGACCCAGGCCCTTTGCAGCCTTAGCTGTTACAAAGTCTTTCCAAAATCAGCACTGTCACAAGTGATCAATTCTGACTTTGATCCAGAAATGATTTGCTTTCTCACTTCCAAAGCAGTTTTAATTCTCAGAACCATAACTACTTCATTTCCATTGATAGAAAAGGCCATCATATTTGTTATATGAAGGATGGATGTTTATGAAGACAACAAAAATCCCACTTGTGAGAGACCAACTATAGCTTTTTTCTTCCTCACTTTCTGTTTTTTGCTTTTGAAAGTTTTTTATGCATCTATCATGCTTCAAATATCTGACAGTCTGAGCTTCACTCTGCATAAGGGAACCTCTTTACAGTGCATGAACCTCAGAGTGCCACACCACTTTCGTGTTGCCCTGTGTAGAGCAGAGGCATCAGGCAGGAATGTATTCTTTCCAAACAATACATCCCTCTATCATATTGATGTGGTTGCAATACAGGGTGTAATGTAGAATCAGACCAGAGTCTGAGTTAGAAATTTATCCAACAGTGTCCAAAAGAATGAAGAAGCCAACGAAGCAGAATAGAGATAGAAGGTGAGCCATGATGCAGCTGTCACAGAGGCCTGGCCAGCCTTTGAGGAGCCTGGACACCAATGGCTTTGCAGAATTGCTCACAATCAAGACAAGGCAGCAGGGCTCTGTACCCTGAATTGACCACTCACTGAGTAGACTCTGCATCCAGCAATTGGGTGGGTAATTGTGCGGATCCTTCTGGCTGAGAGTAACTCCAGGGGTTCAGCTGTGAGCTGTCACTACACTACACTGTGGCAACTGGAGAATTGAACACCTGGGTCCTGAAGGAGGGTATCTGGAGGCGCAGCACAGCATTCATTACATTTATTTCCAGCACAATGGGAATGATGTTTAATTACTGACATGGATACCTGTACACTCAGAGGAACATTTCCCTTCAAACAACTGGGATTACTAGAAGACGATGGAGAGAATTTAAAATCCCAAATCCCAAATAATGAAGTTAATGTACCTAGACTTTGAAAATAAACTCTAGTCAAATTCTGGAAAATGTCCATGGGCTATGGCCAGATAGCACTTAAAGTAAGAATGAAAGCAATATTCTAGTTCTTTGTTTCTGCTGCTTCAGTTCTAAAAGTATCCATAGAACTATTATGAAGCGATTCCCTTCATCTTCCCTTTTCTTCAGAGATATTCTTGATCTTTGTATTTTCCAAAAAAAATAGTGGATCAAAACATAATTATAACAAGAAATATTATTAAGGCATTAAAATGTTAGTTATACATAAAATTAGGAAAAGCAAGCTAAAATAGTGGCGTTATTTGTCCTTTTGTTAAAAAATGAGGGATAAAGATAGAGGAATTTTTTTTTTATTTTTAGGTTATGTTTATTCCTTAAACATTTTTTTTCTCTGTATGGTTGGTATATAGTCCTTTTAATTGGTATTATTCATATAGTCAATGACCTACTTTTATATTTTAATACTATATATTTAATGTATGAAACATGATGATGCTTACACATATAAATAGTGGAGTAATTACTACAGTCAAGTCAATTAATATATCACTTCCTATATTACCTTTTGTGGATGCTTGTGTGTGTGTGTGTGTGTGTGTGTGTGTGTGTGTGTGGTAAGAGTACCTAAAATCCAGTGGCCTATCAAGTAGTATTTTTGATAGTCTTCACATTGTCATCAGTTGCTTTATTCAGCACCAAGGCCAGGACACTAGGTAATTATCTCCTTTCTAGTTCTGTTGCAATCCTCTCTCAATAATGTATAAACTATAGGCTAAATTATAATGTTACCCATTATATCCAACACAGCACACACCACAGGTATTTCGACAGATGTAAGAAAAGAAACAGAAAAACAGAAAAAGAAAAATTCACACTATTTTTTCTAAAATTAATAACAGGGTTTCCAACGCAGGAGAGACATTATTGAGCTTTCTAGTGGAAGCATTTACTCCTAGATGTTAAAATTTCTAAGTAATGGGTTCGGCAGGTGACATGGTGGTTAAGGTGCTGGACTCCCAAGACTCCCACATGGCTGACTGCAGTTTGAATACTGAACTTGGTGGCTTGCTTTCTCGCTTTCTCTTTCTCTCTCTCTTTCTGGCTCTCTCTGCACCAATTAAAACATAAATAATAATAACCAATAAAATTAAAATAAATATTTTAAAAGAAGATTTCTAAGTCAGTAAAACTCAGAGGTATAGTCCTTAGAGAAAAATAAGTCTTTAAAAATTACTGTTAAATGAATCAGGTTGTTAAATGAATCAGGAATAGTGACTCTTTCATATACTTCTTGTGTATCCTTCAAATCCACTTAGGGTTATCTCTTACTCAAGTCACCTCACTGGTGACCAGTTCCAAACAGGTTGTAATGAGCTTCATGCAAATGCAACGTGGAATGATTCACTGTGGGCCCTTGTCATGCCTCTCGTTCACTGCTTGTGAGCCACGCTAATGCTACCTCACAGACAGTGCCAGAACCTCCTCAGCACTCACTCAGTGTGTAGTCCTAAAAGTAGGGGAGTCGAAGTCATGGTTCACCTTTCTCCACTGTTTTCTACTCCTGGGGTATATTTTAACGCAGGCATATCACGATACATTTTAAGACTTCTTAGAAGGTACCACAGGTCCAAGTACTTTTTGCCTAAAGAGGAGGCTAACTTAAAATTAACACATGTATTAGATTTGTTCATTCATTCCAATTCATCCCTTATGCTGTTCCTCCTTCCTAGTCCATTATCAAATAGATCACTTACAAACTTTTGTCATAGGTCGTCCTTTGATAATTACTCAGGTTAAAAGTAATCACTTATATTTCCACACATTGGCTTCAGCTCACCATATATTGGCTTTAGGGGCAACTGTATTGTTCTCTGGTTCAGAGTATGTATCATTTTGTAAGCTGAAACCTCAGGTCATGAATTGTCTCTAGCTAATATTGCAGCACATACTTTAACAAGACATCCTGTCTTATGCTACCAGTTGTTTCTAGAAGAAGCACCACATGATGAGAGAATCCTTTGATAATCATCCTATTACCTTAATTGTGTTTTAGGCATATTCTAAGTAATAAATAATGTGATTTGTAATACCACTGTGGGGATAAGGTGTTCAGTAATTCCATGGGTGTTTGTTGGGAGTAACATGGTAGGCCAGGAAAGGCCAAATCAATATTAACCATCAATTCCAGTGTGGAAAAAGTAAAGATCCTGGGGCTGGCAGGTAGTGTGGTGGTTAAGGGTGTTGGACTTGCACAGGGTCAACTGCAGTTTGAGTCCAAGACCTGGAGGCTTGCTTTTTCACTTTCTCTTTCTCTCTCTCTCACTCTATCCTTCTCTGGTCAAATTAAAATAAATAAATAAATAATGATAAATAAAATAATTCTTTAAAAAGGGTTAAAGATTCTTTCAGGGTTAAATTTATCGCAGGCAATGAACTTGACGTGAGTATCTGGCTGACCCCAAAGAGTTAGAGTTGGAGTTGGATGAGTTGGTGCTAGTGACAGATAAATATTCATCAATAGCACTAGTTTTCTAGCCTTAATGAGGACAAATCCATGATATTGATCTCATTTCTAGTCTTTCTTCTTCCCACCATCATTAATTCAAACTTTCTCTTTTTCTCATGTTGTGGAATAGCCCACTTCTGGTATCAAATTTTATATGATTCAGTGTTCTTAATGTAAACAAGACTGGCTTTAGTTTCTGATTCAAAGTCAAGAGGTTTATTAATCAAATCACTAGTGTTTCTATCAATCATTCACTCCCAAGCTTCATGAGAGACTGAGAAAATGAGCATCTGGTATTGTGAGCTTCAATAGTGGAAAGCAGACTCTACTTAGATGGGGAATTTCCCGAATTTAAGGGGCTCTGAGACGTTTATCAGCAAAACGTAGTGGCAACTTTTCATAACCAGGATACCTAGTTTGCTGTTATGGATGTGACTGAAACTTTCAGTTAATATACATAACTTTCCTTTCAAGAAAGGTAAGTCTATCTTGGGTTATTTGAATTTAAAAACCTGAGCTTTCCATGCAGCACGGTATAGTATGTAATAAAGAATATAATTATATTTTCTAATTGCATCATCATCATTCAAAAACTTTTTATCAACTGCCATCCTTTACCAGGCACTGATTTCCTGATGTGGACACAAAAAGATTAAGACAAACATAGCCACATTACTTGAGAAGTAAATAGACAGCTAGAACGGGATCAAAGAGTGGATTAATTAAACCTGCAATAACGACTCCAAAAGATAAATGCATGATATCATGAAAAAAAATAACAAGAAAAACTGGCTTGTTCTGCTGGGTCATGGCAGGGTCACTGATGAAATAACATTCACAATAAATTCTGAAAAAATAAGAATAAAGAGGCATCAACAGAAAAAGAGAAAGTATGCTTATACCAGAGTCATACAATCCCTAAACGTTATCCTTTAGTAATCACACAATTTTCTAGTTCTTCATGTTTACTTAATAGAGGACACACGAAGTTATGTATAGATTATTCTGCGTAATCTATAAATATATGTGTTCATGCTGGGCTTAAATTTAACAAGACTACTATAAAAATACAATAAAACACATTTTATGCAGAAAGGGATTGCTTATTCAAAGTAATGATATTGTTCTCTGTTCCAGCATTTCTATGAAAATGGGTATTGGACAGGAGGCTTTGTCATCTGATGTAGTGTCAATGCTTTCCTCAATGAGAACCTAATGTACCATCCAAATCATTGCTTTGCTGCAAATAGAAAGTTAAAATTGTGCTGATATTTTACTCTCTGCACTTTCCAGTTTGGCAGCTTGGCTTTCTGTCTGGTTACTGTAATCACTTTAAGTGCTTGAACTAAGAACCCATTTAACACTTTCCATTAATAAAGAAAAATGTGGTCCAGGAATACCCAACTTAGAATCTTCGAGGTCATCTAGTTTAACCTCCATCCAATTCAGGGAACTCTGCATCACTGGGCTGACAGGTGGTTATTCAGGATCTGCTTAAAACCCTCCAGTGATGGAGAGTTCTCTAGCCTCAGAAGGCAAAAAAAAAAAAAAAAAAAAAAAAAAAAAAAAAAAAAAAAAAAAAGATTTCATATGTGCTTGAACTAGCAGAATAACTTCTAAGATCTGAACATTGTACATCATCTGTGTCAGTTAGAGTAGGTGAAGATGTGACAGAACACCCAAAGGAACAGTTGCCTAAATACACATTTTGCTTTCTTTTGTGTAAAACATTATCTGAAATTCGGCAGTGAAAGGCTGGTATGGCAGCTTCACAAAGACATCCAGGAACGTGAGGATTTAGACCCCTTTCATGTCCAGGCACCCAAACCTATGCTTTCCTCTGCATGGGTCAAGTTGGCTGCTCCGGCTCCTGTCGTTGGCTCTAATTTCCAGACATCTGAAGGGTAAAGAAGCCCTTACCTAAGTAAGTTTTCAGTAAGGTGAAACACAAAAATAGTTTCACATGTATCTCACTGGCCAGAATAAGTCTCATAAAGTGTCTGATATGCAGTCTCTAATCTAGGTATTCATATACGCAAATAACAGTTGGAGCTTGTATTACCAGATGGGGAGAATGAGACTTGGAGTAACTAGGGGTTGACAAGCTTTTGATGTAAATGACCTCATACTAAAGCCTTCAGTTATATGGTCTGAATCACTCTATTCTAGAGTGAAAGCAGCCATACCAATTTACATGTGAATGGCTACAACTGTGTTTTAGCAACATTTAATTTATAAAAACAAGCAATGGGCCAGGCTTAGCACTGTTTCTGACTGACCCCTGAAATAAATAGCAAGCACTGCTACGTTTATTAAGGCATCTGAAGGTAACGTTTGACTTATTGGTAATATAGTGAACTAAGCACTTAGTTCCATTTTACATAAAATGCTGATTAATCACTCATTAAATTAAAAAAAATCTATGTGTATCCTCTTATATTTGTCTTAAATACACTCCCTCTTCTGACATTGGTAAATTTGCTAAAAATATCTTCAACATCTTTGAAATTGCTGGTGAAAACGTTGAACAGAATAGTGATATGCATGTTCCCGAGATCTATTTCACAGTTCAACAAATACATATTTATTGAGCAAGTACTACGTAGCAGGCATTAAATTAATCATCATAGCTGTGAATATATCCAGGATAGAGCTTTAGAACTTTACAGTACAGTTTAATGTTTAAAATTTGGAAGAAAATCAGAGTTGTCCAGGAAGCATGTTCAAAATCTGGATTCCTGTAAAACACTTGAAGTAATTCTAATTCACTTGGTTACGGTAGAAGAAGAAGGAGGCCATCTTTGTTATCCAAAAGAACCTATTAATTCTTACATAGGCTGTGATTTATAACATAATTGCTAGTGTGTTTTGAGGAAGGATCTTATTAAGACCAATTTCTTTCTTTTGCCTACAGGGGTATCATGAGAAGTTTTACCAAATGCCTGGCTAAACTCAAGGTGCGTTTTCCACATATACTAGCCTCTAATTTCTTTTTTGTAAAAAGAAGTATTTATTTAATTTCATTTGTTTTTATTTTATAATTTGACCAAAGAGAGAGAAAGGGAGAGTGAGAAAGTAAGCTGCCAGATCCGGACTTGAACCACGGTGGACCATGTGGGAGTCCAACTCCCTAAACACCACACCACCTGCTGGCCCCCTAGTCTCTAATTTTTAAGATTACAATAGTTTTAAAATATGAGGTTAACAGCATTTACTTAATCTTTCCTAAGCAGTCACAAATAATAAATGTGAGCAATTACTGATGCTTTCTGTACACCCTAGTATACCGCTAAATACTGCCTTTCATAAGCCCACAATTCTATGAGGCAGTACTATTATAACCATAGTTTACAGATGAATAAATTAAGGTGTTGAGAGAGAAATAATTGCTTAAGGTCACAACTCTTACAAGTAAAAGATCAATAAAATAAATACAAATTCATCCAATTTCAGAGCACCTGTTTGAAATAATTTTTCTCTACCCCATCCCCAATCAAATTTTCAACCATTCTTTCTGGATTTCTCTGGATTTATATGAGATTATTATAATTATATTAGGCCATGTGATCTACACCCCCTTTTTTCCTTACTAAGACATCTCAAGCCAGAAATGAAATAATACTACCTTATTATGATTTCATTTGCAGAAAGTAAAAATTAAGCGAAATAAATTCATGTTGATTAGTGTCGGGATTGTGGTTACTGTTGGAGGGGGGTGATGATTGAAGGGGTTTTAATTAAGTGTCCATGAGGTGGACTTCTAGGACGTCCATATGTGTTTAACATCTGGCTGCTGTTACATGGGTATGTTTAGTTTGGAAAAGCACTGAACTCTGTACTTATCTTTATGTTTATTATACTTAATCAGAAAGTAAAATATACCTTGTTCAATTCAGTTGTGAAAATAGCAAGAGATTTATTAAAGTATACATAAAATATTACAAGGATCAAAAGCTTTGGGAAACATAATTCTTGTGGTTCACAACCCTGAATGTTTATGAAAAACTACATGAAAATATCTTATCAGAAATCTACCCCAGAGATTCTGGTAGTAAGTGTCTTAATTTAGTCTTTAGTCTAGGTACCCATATGTGCACATAACAGTTGGGGCTTGCATTTCTTCTTCTGGGCATTTCGTAGCTAGGACTGAGAACCACCATCCTTTAACTTTCTACAACTTTGTGTAGACCAGGAGACCAGAAACAGGTCAGCGGTTCAGGCTCAGGTACTGAAGATCCCAGCAGAAATTGGGTGAGGAGGAAAATGCATAGAAATCATGAGCGTAGAGGGGGTAAAATTAGGTAAGTAAATATTCAATGATAGAAACTAATGTGGACACCTCAGGCTTTGTCTTGCTTACGTAAGTGAAAATAAAACACCATTTGTAAATTTTATTTTATCCAGGATTTCCAAATTAAAGACCTAAAACGATTGTCTATTTGCCTAAGACTCACTTCAGTGTGCCTTTATCTTCAAATATTGTAAGAAGAGTCATTTATGCAGTCTTTCTTTAATTTATTAATTCATACATTTTATTGAGTGTTATTATGTGCCAGACTCTATTCTTTGCCCTTGGATACTATTATGAGCCAGATGAGCAAGGTCCCTGTTGTCATAGAGATTATGTTCCAATTCAGGAAAGAAAACTAAAGAGATAAGCAAGATACATTTTTATTCATTCAGTACCCAATATGTAGGTCTTTTACCTGAAATATATTTAATCCTTAAAACTCTGGAAGAAGCCCATGAGTACCTGTTTTGCCAAGGAGGAAACTGAGGTATTAAACCCTAATCTGGCTCCCACCTTTTTCTGACACACCTCATCGCGTCCAGAGTGTCAGACTCATGATGACTTTCAGCTGCACTGATTTGCTCAGGATGAATGAGAAGGAAGTAGTTAACAAAGCATAACGAAATGAGCTCTTTGTAGATGCTAGTCACTCTACTATGTATGGAAAGGCACACAGCTGAGGAAATGGCCATTCGTTTCTGCCTTCTTAGAAATTATAATGTAGTTGAGGAGATAAGATTCTGTTTCTCTCACACATGAAAACTAGCTCATATCAGAACATGAATGCTAAGTGCTAAATAAGATCAGATAATAAAGAGCATAAAATGTCAAGGGGAGGAGGGCAGTCTGTCCTTGCTGCTCAGTGCAATCTTTCTTAAAAGCAAATCTCGTAATGTCCCTTATGTGTTTAAAATCCTTCAGCTGCTTTCTGTCTATCTTAGGGTGGTGCACAGACTCCTCGCTCTGGCGCAGGAGGCCCTCCGTGATCTCATACGTCTTTATCACTCTGGTCCCATCCTCCACCTGTACGTTTCCCAGGCAGCCGCTTCTGATGACATAAACACCTATTCGTCCTGGTTTGGATAAACACATAGAAACTTAGGTATATTTCCCTCACAGTTCTTAGAACCATGACTTTTACCTTTGTTATTATTATTATATTTTCCTGGGCAGTTTTGTAAGTTGGAACTTTTTCCAAAGAGAACTTTTAGATGCAGAAGGCTACCCACTCAATACCCATTAACCTGGTCTTTGTCAACACCATCTAGCTTTATCTAAGTATCCCACTTTCAGAGAAAGTGACTATATTCTCAGATCAGAAGTCAATCCTATATTTGTTTACTGTAAGTAATTGGTTTAAGGATAAAAAGTGACATAATTCTGGCCAATAAGCTGTGAAGGGATGTCAACTGGTTGGAGAAAACTTCTTTAAAGATTTCTTTTGTTTGTTTGTTTGTTTTTAGAAGTTTTGCCTTAGGCTGCATGCACTTGCTGGAGAGACAAAGAGAGAGAGAGACAGTAAGAGAGAAAGTGATAAATACGGGGTGGGGGGTGTAGGGGATGGCCATGCTGCAATCCCTTCTCCTCCATTCTCCTCCATTCTCCTCCTGGGACCTTGGGCACATCCATACATCTACCCAGTGTGCATTTCAAGCCACCAGGTCTGGGACTCAAACTGCAGTCAACTATGTGGAAGTTCAGCAACGTAACTTCTATGCCATGTGCTGGCTCTAATTTCTTCACTTTTAAAAGGTGACAAGAAGGCGAGGTCTTTTTGTGGGGTTCATCATTAGGCCTGGAAATGCTGCAGGAAAATATGGCAAGAGAAATATATGGAAAAACCTAGGTTTCACAGGTTTTCACTGGGTGGAAAAATGAAAAAACTGTAGACCTACCTTACTACGGGGCTTCTTGTCTTGTAACCTGAAGCTAAAACTGTCCTACATGATTGACTTTTATTTATTTTTGTATCTTATCCTAAATAAACAAGCTGAGAGTTCTAAGTGGCTAATTCACCTATTTACTAGGTGTTTTTGAAACAATGGTTTGTGACCTTCAGAGATTTAACCTTATTCAGAGAGAGGTTAAAGTGAGCAAAGTCATGTGTAATTTATGTATATTTATTCTTTTTAATCAATTGATATAAAGTATATTTTTATTTAAAATAGAACAATTGGAAAACCTCTACATACTCATGAAATGAGAATTTATAGCAGTTAGTAAAGCTCAAAACTTAAATAAGGCTGCTGATGAATTGGCCATTCACTCATTAGGCTGTTCTTGGTGCCCTCCTGATAATTTTTACCATTATATATTGTTTTTATTCTTAACAATGTGTTATTTATTTAATTTATATCAAGGATGAACAATTGGACAAATAAAAGAGAACCAGGATAGTCCAATGCTAAAGTCTAACTCAATGAGAATTTAAAAAAACAATAATAATGCACATTTGCCTCAATGTGATCTTCACAAGCTCCAGTCCCATAAGTTAAATTTATCTGTTCAAAATTCTACTCAGCATAGAAAGATGCCTCTAGTACTTTGAAAATTAAAGTTAAACAGATAAAATCTGGGGATGATTATATCTAATTTGGCTTTTCATTTACAGGGAATAAAAACTCTCCATACCCACAATCTGTTACTTAAAGAGAAGATTTTATAAATCACAGTTTTAAACCTTCCTTTTTATCTCATCATTTTTAAAAAGTGGAAATTACAGAAATAAGCTTATTGATTTTTGAAGTACAAAATTCAGCATGCTAAACAAGGTCAAGAAAAGTTGTATATAGTTTTATGTTTTCTCTATTTCTAACAGCATCGTTAGAATCAAAGTATAGAGGGCTTTTAGTCACTTTTAAATTTTTTATGTAGATATTTTAGAGGTTAAGTCTAAAAATTTGAAAATTTGCATAGTGCCATGAGTACTGGTGTGACCTTCATTTAATTTACCCTTACCTAACTACAGAACAATGATCAAAGCTGAAGTATTAACATTCATATGATGCTATTAATTAAACTAGAGAGTCTACTCAGATTTAGCCATTTCAATAAATTTCCTTTTTCTATTCCAGAATCCAGTCTGGGATCCACAATGAATTTAGTTGTCATTTCTCCTTGATCTCCTCTAATCTGTGACAGCTCATCAGTCTGCTCTTGTCTATTCATGTCCTTGACACTTTTATAGAATGATCTTCAATTTGAGTTTGTCTGATGTTTTCCCATGATTAAATTGAAAGTGTGCAGTATCTGGAAAGATAATATAGAGGGGATGTGCCCCTCAGAGAGGATGGATGATGTCAATGTATATTACTGGTAATATTAACCTATCACTTAGACAAAGTGCTAACTGCCAGGTTTATTCACTGTAAAGCTACTCTGTTTTCATTTGCAATAAATAAACGTTGTGAGAGAACCTTTACAGCTAACAAATACTGAGAGGAAGATACAATGATTTTGTTTCTGAATACATTTCTACTCACTAATTTTAGCAGCAATTGGTGGATCGGGTTTGCAGCAAATTTTGTGTTTTCTCATTTACTTATTCAGCTTTTATCTATTTGTCAGTCTGGACTCATGGGTACTTATAATATTCATTTTGTTGTAATCCACTACTATTATTGTTTATTTTGTTGCTCAAGTTGCAACAATTTAGGGCATTGTGAGTTTATATCAATATCTCTGACACCAATCCAGAACCACAGGGTATATTCTGTCATTCCCTTCTTCCATATTTCCGTATTTCATTCTCCTACAGTGAGAAATTTGGCTCTCATGATCATAGCAACTTTACTTACATGTTCAAGTTTAGTATATGTTTAGTTTCTGAATTCATAAACCATACACCTTAGAGAAACAAATTTATCAAGTAGAATACAACAGTTGTGTAAAATTAGTTCTGTCATTAGCCTTCCTAGATCTAGTCAAATCATTTCTTTGCAAAATCCCTTACCTAAATTTATTTGTTCTTGGGACCAGCAGTTGGTGTAATGGCTGTCACTGGACACCCATGTAGTCTACCATGGTTCAAGTTCCATGTAGTCTACCACGGTTCCAGTTGGTGTAATGGCTGCCCCTGGACACCCATGTAGTCTACCACGGTTTGAGTCCTGGTGGCTTAAACTCATGCTGGGCATCTGTGCGTGCACGCCCAGGATTCTGAGAGGAGAATGGAGGAGAAAGGATTGCAGGGTGGCCATGCCCCCTGAGGGGTAATTTCTCGCTTTTTGTGTCTCTGTCTCTCTCTGTCTTTCTGGCGACCGTACATGCCCTAAAGCAAAAACCTCTCAAAAAAAATTTTGTTCTCCACCCTCTTTATTACTCATTCCTAATTTAGTTTGTTTGTCAGTCTGTATTTCATCTTTTTCTTCCCTCACAGTTGATGGTTTAAATTTATAAAGAATAAAAACCCCTCTTTGTGGGTATATGGATTTTGCCAAAGGCATGGAGTCATGAGTGCTCTGCCTTGTTCCCATACAGAATTGTTCCATCACGTTAAATATCTCTGCATTCTGCTAAGATTCTGGCATCAGCAAGCAAGGACCACATGCCAGACGGGTCAGGTTCTCAGTCTGAACTGAAGCCTGGTCACACGGTGGGCTCTATAATCTTAGTGACTCGGGGAGGCTGAGGCAGGAGGATCACAAGCTCTGTGCTGTCCTGAGCAACATAGTGAGACTCTGCCTGAAAAAGAGCCAGTGCCAGGCACCTGCTTTCTCAGAATGCTGATGGAATGAACAACTAAAGGAAAAAGAATAGTGTGTGAGCAGACTCTGTTGGAGGGTGTGGGGGTCTCTCTCTCTCGTCTTGAACATATGCACATGCCCTCTGGCATAAAAAGAATAAAAAGCGGGTGAGGCAGGAGAATCATGACAAGATGATACCCCGTTTAAAAAAAAAAAAAGAATCAAACATCATCGTTCATTTGTTAACTCGTCTGTCCATCTTCCAGTCCCTGGTAACACATTGATCTGTCTTTGGCTGCTCTAGTTATGACTTTTCCAAAGTGCCATATAAATGAATTGATGCAATGTGTAGCCTTTGATGTCTGACTTTTTTCACTTAATAAAGTGCATTAAGATTAATCTATTTTGCTGTATTAAAAATAGTTTATTTCTTTAAATTGCTGAACAGTATATTATTCTATAAATGTACCATGGATTGTTTATATGTTCACTAGTTAAATGAAGGCTATCTAAATTACTTACATTTATTGGTGACATTGATAAAGTTAATATTAAATGTTCATATAAAAATTTGGGGGTAAAAATCAGTTTTCATTACTTTTGGAAAAATACTTAGGAGTGTGATTTCTGAGTAATATAAAAAAATGTATTTTAAGTTTTCAAGAAACTGTTGCACTGTGTTCTAAAGTGGCAACATTCTGCATTCCAACCTGCAGTGTATGGGTATACCAGTTGTTTTAACATCTACATCATCATTTATAAAACTTATAGGTTTTATCTTTAAAAAATTTATATTAGATGCCACCCACTCCATTCTTCTTGTGTAGAAGTGCTTTGGCAATACGGGGTCTTTTATGATTCCAGACAAATTTTAAGATTGTCTTTTCTAGATCTGTGAAGAATGTGTCTGGTACTTTGATTGGCATTGCATTAAATAGGTAGATTAATTTGGGTAGAATTGCCATTTTGATTATATTAACTCTTCCAATCCATGAACATGGGATGTCCTTCCATTTTTTTGTGTCATTTTCAATTTCTTTTTTTACCTTCTCATAGTTTTCTTTGTGGAGGTCTTTAACTTCTTTGGTTAGATTTATTCCTAAATATCTTATACTTTTAGTGGCTATGGTAAACGGAATAAGTTTTTTCAGTTCTATCTCAGTCTGCCTGTTATTCGTATATAGAAATGCTATCGATTTCTGTATATTGATTTTATATCCTGCAACTTTACTGAATTCATGTATTACTTCCAGTAGTTTTTCCATGGAGACCATTGGGTCTTCTATGTATACAATCATGTCATCTGCAAATAGAGAGAGTTTCACCTCTTCTTTTCCTATTCGAATGCCCTTTATTTTTTCCTCTTTTCTGATTGCGTTGGCAAGGACTTCCAGAACTATGTTGAAAAGGAGAGGAGAAAGTGTGGGTGGCATCTCAATCCCCGATCCAAAAATGTATTACAAAGCTGTGGTAATAAAGACAGCATGGTATTGGCACAGAAACAGACATGTGGACCAATGGAACAGAATAGAGTCCCCAGAAATAAGTGCCCAAACATACAGTCAACTGATCTTTGACAAGGGGTACCAGTCAATCCAGTGGGAAAATGAAAGCCTCTTCAGCAAGTGGTGCTGGAGAAACTGGACTTCCACTTGCAGAAAGATGAATCTGAACCCCTACCTCTCTCCTTTGACAAGAATCAAGTCAAGGTGGATCAAGGATCTAAATCTAAGACCTCAAACTATAAAGCTGCTCCTGAAGAATGCTGGGGAAACTCTGGGAGACATTGGTGTAGGGAAAGACTTCCTAAAGAAGACACTCAAAGCAGAGTCCATCGTCCACAAAATAGACAAGTGGGATTACATCAGACTAAGAAGTTTCTGCATGGCCAAAGACACAGTAGTTAGTGTGAATCGACAGCCCTCAGAATAGGAAAATATTTTTGTAAATGTTGCATCAGATAAGGGACTGATAACCAGAATACACAAGGAACTAAAAAAGGTGTTTGGAAAAAAGATGAGCAACCCTATTAAAAGATGGGAGAAGGAGATGAAGAAAACACTCTCTAAAGATGACATACGAATGGCCAAAAGGCATATGAAAAAATGTTCAACCTCCCTCATCGTAAGGGAAATGCAGATAAAAACAACAATGAGGTACCACCTAACCCCAGTCAGATTGTCTAATATTAAAAAAACAAAAAATGATAAGTGTTGGCGGGGGTGTGGTGAAAGGGGAACTCTTTTACACTGCTGGTGGGAATGTAGATTGGTCCAGCCACTGTGGAGAATAATTTGGAGATTCCTCAAAAATCTACAGATAGATCTGCCATATGATCCAGAGATCCCACTCCTCGGTATCTACCCAAAGGACAGAAGAATTCTTCATTGGAAAAGTGCTTGCACATCGATGTTTATTGCGGCACTATTCACAATTGCTAAGTCTTGGAACCAACCCAGATGTCCCCGTATGGAGGAATGGATTGAAAAACTGTGGCACATATACTCTATGGAATACTACTCAGCCATAAAAACCAACAGAGCCCTGGCTTTTGACAGAAAGTGGAAGAATATGGAAGATGTACTGCTGAGTGAGGCAAGCCAGACTATGAAGGAGAGACATTGTATGTCCCCACTTAACATATACCGTTTGTCTGCTTTCTATTTCTGAAACTGATTGACTAACAGTTGAACAAACACAAGAGATGGGTGTGAATGTCAGATGAGGTGTATGTGGAGGAGTGGGGCCCAACGAAAGACATTTAGAGAAGGGATACAGAGGTAGAGCATTGACGGGATGGGGAGGTGTGGTGTTATCTGTTGAAGATATTTCGATCAACGGGTCTGGGGAGAAATGTTCACATATCGAAATGGTCTCATTGTAAGCCAAACAATATGATTGAAAGTATATACAAAAATAAATAAATAAATTAAAAAAAAAAAAGAAAAGAACATAAAAAAAAAAAAATTTATATTAGACATACTAGAAGGTGTATCCCATCCCGTTGAGTTTTACTTTTCATTTAATTTACATTTCCTTAATGCTACACGTTTTCATGTCCTTATTTACCACCTGTATATCTGTTGAAGTGTTTGTTCAAATCTGGGCATTTTTAAAATGAGTTATTTTCCTATTCTTGAGTTTTAAGAATTATCGGTTTGTATATTCTGGAGATAAAGCCTTGTCAGATATGTAATCTGCAAATAGTTTCTCCCAATCATGTTTTGTATTTTCATTTACTTACTTTCATCTTTCATGGAGTAATATTTTCACTTTGATAAGGTACAATTTACCATTTGGGGAGGAGGATTATTCCTTTAGTGTCATATCTAAGAACTCTCTCTAACCCAAGAATTTCTTCTAAATTTTAAGTTTCATAATTTAACATGTAAATTTAGGCCTATAATTTATTTTAACTCAATTTTCATATAGGTTGAATGTGCATGTCCATTTTTTCCACCACAAACTTTTTTTAAGTTTATTTATTTATTTTCATGAGTGAGAGAGGTAGAGAAAGAGAGAGAACAACAAGAGAGATGGCAATGCCGAAGGGTCCTGATACTCTGACTTTAAAAACCCAGGATCCTTATGGAACCAGAAAGGCCATGGTTGACAGGAAATCGATAAATGAAACATGAAAAAGCTGTAGTAGTGTTCTATATTTTTCTAATGATTGTGTTGTCTCATTTATTAAATGTTTGAAAAAATTTCGTAGATATGCAGTTTATTGAAAGTTAAAAATAGGCTCCAAAGTAATGTAAGCAAATGAAGCACAAATACACTTGAATGTTGCTTTAAGAATTACATGACTAGCCAGAATATATATTATGAGTGTGATATTTTAAAAAGAACTTTTTAAAAGAATGTATAACCTGCATATATAACTCAGGAGATTCCATATTTTCATATTTTAAAGGAAACATAAAATGTAAAATTTCTTAGAGGAAATCTCTGTTAGACATGAACAAGAAAAATAAATGTGTGTGAACAATCTGAGATTACAATTTTTAGAAACTGAAACCTAGAACATGGGAAAATGAAAATAACACTGTTCACTTTGGCACTTCTGTGTTTTTGCCTGGAAGACTATATGCGCTGATGAAAAGTAGATACCATTGTTTAGTGTATATATTACTCTTCAAGTATCATGTAAGGCCAGATAGGTTAATTTTGTTATAAATTCTTAATATTGAACACTTTGGGATGTTAGCACATTTATTGGAAAACAAAAATTTTTAATGTCAGTTAACTTTCAAAAACAAGCCTTCTGAACAAATAAATGTCAGATTTTATTTAAAAAAAAAACAAACAATAACAACAACAACAAAACCAGGACCATGGGCAAGTACATGCCAAGTGTACTTGAACTGGGACCCTTCCTGTGTGGGATTGCCTTGCAGAGCATTGCCTTTTATCACTATGCCACTGTGGACATAACTTTTTTTTTTTTTCTTTTTTTGGAGAGGATTTTGCTATAGGGCGCGTGCGCTCGCCAGACAGACAGAGAGAGACAGAGAGATAGAAAGCGAGAAATCACCCCCCAGGGGGGATGGCCACGCCGCAATCCCTTCTCCTCCATTCTCCTCCCGGGATCTTGGGCACACACGCACACACGCCCGGCATGAGTTTAAGCCACGGGGTCCGGGACTCGAACCGTGGTCGACTACATGGGAGTCCAGCGACATAGCCATTACGCTAACTGCTGGTCCCTGGACATAACTTTTTGAAGAAATTATTCTTTCTCCATTATATTCCATTTATACTTCTGTCAAAGTATAAGTGGACTACATTTGTGTTTATCTTTCTGGACTCTATTCTGTTTTCATTGGTCTATAGTCCTATCCTCTCAGCAATATCCTACAATTGCTCTTTAGCAGGTGTTGAAATCAGGCTATGTGAGTCCCTCAAACTATTCTTTCAAAAATAAATACATAAATAAATAAAACAAGAAAAAAATCACCTAGGCTATTCCAATTCCTTTGCTTTTCCATATGAATTTAGAAGTAGCTTCTCAGTGGAGCCAACAGAAGGAGTAATGGCGAGGTCACAGGACTCCTACATAGTCAACCACAGTTTGAGTCCTGGACCTGGTGGCTTGAACCACACACTGGGCCCATGTACATTTGTGCCCAAAATCCTGAGAGGACAGGAGAGGAGAAAGAATTGACTTTGCCATCCCCCTGGGGGGCGACTTTTCACTGTCTGTCTCTCTGTCCCTCTTTGTCTCTCTGGCAAGCGCATGCACCCTACAGCAAAAATCTCTAAAAAAAAGTAGCAGCTTGTCAGTGCCCATTAAAAAAATTTAAAAGCCTGCTTTGTTTGAATGAGATTGCATTGGTTCTGTAAATCTTATAATCTATGAATATAACTTCTCTCTCTACTTTTGGGGCAGAGTCAATCCATGGCAGAAATGAATTGAAAATGGACCAATGGTATTGTAGCTTCTGTTATCCAACAGAGCTGCAGTTATAGGATCAGCAGGTGGCATAGTGGTAAAGGCACTGGACTCCCACATGGTTGAGCTCTGTTTGAGTACTTGAACTAGTACTTGAAATTCATGTCAGGTGTGTGTGCATGAGTGAGCAAAACCCCAAGAGGAGAATGGAGGAGAAGGGATTGGGGCATGCTCCTTTCCCCTGGGGAGTAATTTCTCACTTTCTGTCTCTCTGGTGAGTGCATGAGCTCGAAAAGATAGAAATGGACCAATGAGAGTGTGGAGTTGGATCTATTTCTCCATTTAAAGGTTGTGATAGCTGGAGAGGCAAATATAAGATACAAGTTGTAATATTTTTTTTTTTGGAGAGCTTTTTTTTTTTTTTTCTTTTTTGCTATAGGGCGCTTGTGCTCCCCAGACAGACTGAGAGAGACAGAAAGTGAGAAATTACCCCCCAGGGGGGACGGCCACGCCGCAATCACTTTTTCTCCATTCTCCTCTCAGGATCTTGGGCACGCACGCACACGCGCCTGGCGGGAGTTTTAAGCCACCTGGTCTAGGACACGAACCGTGGTCGACTACGTGGGAGTCCAGCGACATAGCCATAACACTAACTGCTGGTCCCACAAGTTGTAATATTTGAACATTACAACTATGACTGCAGTACTTCAGCTTCCTTGCAAGCTGAGCCATGGATAGCATGCATTAAAACTTCTGCTATCTGTAAGAATTGGTGACATTGTGATTGGGGATTTTGTGTAAATCAGAATGTGGGCCCCCTTTTAGCAGTAACGCTAATTTGAGGAAATTTGTAAATCCTTAGGGATTTTCTATAAAATCAATCCTATTACCTAAATAGAAATAGTTATCTTTTTTCCTGTCTGATCATTTTTTTCCTTTGTATTATTAAACTTGCTTGGCCTTCCAACACAATATTGAATGGGAGTGTGAAAAGAATATATCCTTTCATGTGCTTGATCTTAGAGGTAAAGCATTCAGTTTTTCACCATTCAGTAGAATGCTAAGAGTAGTAAGAAAATTCTCTTCTATTCCTAGTTTATTGAGAGTTTTCATTATGAATTGATGTTGAATTATATCAAATGCTCTTTTTGTCTATTGAGATGATGAGATTTTTCTTTAGTGATTAACTTTTTCTCTCATATTTATTCTTTCTGTTTGCTTTGGATGTGTTTGCTCTTCTTTTTCTTTTAAGAAACTAGCTTTTAAGGCTACTTTTTAAGAATTATGGATTTAAAGTTTTTATTCTCTTCAAATATAAGAAGTTACTGCTATAAATTTTCCTCTAAATACTACTTTGATAGCATTCCTAAGATTTTTGAGAAGTTGTGTTTATTTTTGTTCAGCTCAAATATGTTTAAGTTTCCATTAAGAGTTCCTCGTTGACATACGGAGCGTTTGAAGTACATTCATAGGTCAGCCTGTCCACTCTTTACAATGCTGCAGGCCTTCAGCACCCAGCTCAGGTTCACAGGATATAGCCTCTCCTGATCTAGGAGAAGAGTTTGGATTTCACTGCCTGCCATATGATACGCACACAATAGAGAGCAGATGTTTGACTGAATAAAAACAAGCTGACAAACTATCTTGTGTCCCAACCATAAAATATTTCTTATACAGAAGTAATAATTATACCTAATATTAATATATAGATCAAGTAAATGTTCTTAAAATTATTTACCTTTTCCCTCTATACCAACACATCCTTAGTCTCTCCAAAATGCAGCAAAGGGTGGTGGTTATCAGTACACATGTCCAATGTCATTATCACTTTTCTTCCTCATCTGATCTTTGCTTTCATTCTCAGACATTTTATTATTGTTCATGTTGATTCTTCCATACTGTGACTTCTGTGTTTCCTCCCTGAAGCCACACAATAAAGTTTTGTTTACATATAAGCAGCCAAACCTATTAACATATGCCTGAGGCTTTTCTTTTTTCTTCTTTTAATTGTCAGAGGGCACTTGTTCATTCCAGAAATAGAGACAGAGAGAGAGGGAGAGACAAAAACACCCCCCAATGAGACGTGGTCACACTGCATTCTCTTCTTCATCCTTCTGGGTTTGGGGGCATGCATGCATATGCAACTGGTGTGATTATCAAGCCACTGATGCCAGAATTTAATCTATGGCTGGCCATGTGGAATATGACTTCCCTTAACCTCTAGGCTATGGTACTGGCTCACCTGAGACCTTTCATATCATTTTTACCTGTTATGATTTATTCTTGTGTATACATGCTACTTGCTCTTGAGTTCTGTGACATTTTAATTTTCTCAACATTTATCACTTCACCCAAGCCATCTGTTTCCTCCGTGAGTCTATCTGAAGATGCTTCAATGCTGACTAACCCACACTTAAATCTTTCCTCAGTAAAGAGGCTAAGGCAAGTTATCTCAGAGATACCCCATTTCTGGACCGTTTTGCCATCTTCCACACAACAGCATCCTGACCAAGGAGCTATAGCTGGAGAGCAAAACAGTACCAAGCTCTCTTGGAATATTACATCAAAACACAATACATGTCTATTAATCGTCTACTTCATAGAAGGCACTCTACCAATCAATCTTCGTATTATAGTTGGTATTCTTGATTTTCCAAGAACTTCTCTTTTATCTTTTCTGTGCAGAAGTGGTTCCATCTGGGCAACTTAAATTGTGCTTACCTTAGATTCAAACACAAAACAAATGGTGTATCCAGGAATTAAGAGTTGGGTCAGCTAAAATTCTATTTACAGAATGTTCAAGAGACTCTCGAGACTAAGAATTCAAGAGTAAAGTGGATCCAGACACATTGGCTTTTACTAAGGTTTAAGCTCTGGAGGCTGAGAAGGGTGATTCTGATCATAATGTGACATCTGTCATTCAGGTTACCTTCTCTCCTATCCCCAGGGTCTCAAACCTGAGTTCTAGAGGGAGAGAGAGAGAGAGAAAGAGAGACAGAGAGACAGAGCAAGATCTACAGAGAGCTAGTAAATGCTCAAGATCACCATAGGACACTAACCACAAAGTGGCATCAGAGAATTGCAGCACCAAAGTCTTTGAAAAACCTTCATAATCTATTTAGGTGATACCCTTTAAGGTCTCTGGCCTCATTTTGTACATACAATTAACCTCATTGTGGAATGGGGAACATTTCATAAAGGTTACTTTTCCCTGAACTTTGAAGAATTATATCTGATTTACATTTTTTAAAAGAACTCTAAAGTATCTCCAGCAAGGGAAAAAGGTAGAATCTTCATGTCCAAATTTGTTGCAAATGTTAAGATAAATATGAATTTCTTTTTTTTTTTTTTTTGGAGAGGTTTTCGCTATAGGGCGCGTGTGCTCGCCAGACAGACAGAGAGAGACAGAGAGATAGAAAGCGAGAAATCACCCCCCAGGGGGGATGGTCACGCTGCAATCCCTTCTCCTCCATTCTCCTCTCGGGATCTTGGGCACGCACGCACATGCACCCGGCGTGAGTTCTAAGCTACCGGGTCAGGGACGCGAACCGCGGTTGACTACGTGGGAGTCCAGCGACATAGCCATTACGCTAACTGCTGGTTCCCGATAAATATGAATTTCTAATTTCACAGAAACAAGCAACAGTGATATTTTAGCTACTATCATTTGTTTCTTACCATTATGTTTGTTTGTTTGCTTTTTTATGTAGGTAGATCATTCACAATGTGCACATCTTAAGTATACTGACATATATTCCTTTAAAAATATGCACACATATCATACACACAGAACACACACCTGCGTAGCCATAGCCTCAACTGAAAAATACATTTTTAAATTTTCTTTCACCTACTTCATAAATTTTCCTCATGCCTTTTTATAGTCAACCTAGCTCTCTAAAGCACCAGTATTCTTTCTCTAATTATAGTTGAGTTTTGCTGTTACTGATTGACATCAAATGAAATTATATAGTATTTACTCTTCGATATCTTGTTTATTTTGCTCAGTAGAATATCTTAGGGATTATTTAACATATCAGTGAAATCATTATCTTTTTATTTTTAAGGTTTTTATTTTAATAATTTACTACAATTTACTTATCCATTTCCTTAATGGTGAACATTAGAGTTGTTTCTAACTTTAGGTTATTATGAGTAAAGGTGTTTTAAACAGACTTGTGAAAGTGTATCATGGAAAGACCTCTTCCCTTCCTTTAGATAAGTACCTGTGGTAGTCAGAATAACAGCATCTCAGAGATGTCTACATCTGACCCCCAGAACCCGTGTATATGCTGCTAGTTACATGGCAAAAGGAACTTGGGTAGCAAGTTGGGTTAATGTTGCTAACCAGCCGACCTTAACATAGGGAATGGATCATGGATTATCCAGGTATGCCCAATGTAGTCATAAACATCCTTAAATTTGGAAGAGGGAGGCAGAAGAGTCCGTGTCAGAGTGATGTGGTGTGTGAAAGGCTTGACTAGTCATTGTTGGTTCTGAAGACAGAAGGAGGCCACAGCGAAAAACTGTGGGCAGTCTCTAGGGGCTGGAAAAGGCACCAAAAAATGGGATTTTCCCTAGAGCCTCCAGAGGAGAAAGCAGTCCCGATATTAACATCTTGACTTTACCCAAAAAAGGTCCAGTTTGGACTTCTGAATTCTAGAACTGTAACATATCTTTGTCTTGATTTAGCCACTAAGTTTGTGATTGTTACAGCAGTGATTTAAAAAGTGATATAATACCGATGAGTGCAATGCTAAGTCATACAGTAGGTACGTAGTTAACATTATGAAAACCTATCATTTTAAAGCCAATTTATACTCATTCCCATAAGCAATACATAACAATTATATTGCTCTATCACCTTACCCATACAAAGTATTTTGCATCTCTTTCACTTTGAGTCATTTTTTTGGGAGTGAAGTAGAATCACATTGTGGTTTTAATTTGTCTGGTAACTAACGATTTGGGGAACATTTTCATATTTTTTGTCCATTTGTATATCTTCTTTTGGAAAATATCTGTTCAAGAACTATGACTATTTTTAATTGTGTTTGCTTTTTATTACTTACTTTTAAGAGAATTTAGTATATTCTGGGTATAAATCTTTTGTGAAATATAGGCATTGTGAATATATTCCTCCATCTATGTCTTGTTTTCCATTTTCTTTAGGATATCTGTTGATAAGCAGAGCTTTATGTTTTTAATTTGGTAGGCTACAATTTATCTTTTCAGTTTACTATTTAGAGCTATTTGTGTCCTGGCTAAAAAATCTTCACCTAACCTGAGTACACAACGTTAATTAATATTCTATCTCTTGTGCTAAAAGCTTTATGATTTTAGCTTTTAATTTTATATATGAAACGATGTAGGAAACAAGGCTCACTGTTTTCCTTATTCTTTTCTCCATGAAACTGCACTGGCACCATTTGACCACATAGGCAGGTTCTTATCTCTGCATGCTCTGATTGGTTCCATTGATCCATTTTTCTGTTCTTATTTCAATACCACAGTGTCTTAATAATTGACACTTAAAAGTAATTATGAAATTAGATAAGGCAATGCCTACACATTTCTTCCCTTTCCTGAGGGTTGCTTTGTCTAGTCTAGCTCTTTTATTTCTATATATGTTTCAGAACAAGCTTCCTAATAACTGTGTTATGATTTTTTTATTGTATTGTAGCTGCTTTTAATCTATAGATTGATTTGGAGAAAATGAGAATCTTAACAATATTGAGTTTTCCAATTCATAAACATGGCATGTCTCCCTTTTATTTTGGTCTTAAAATTTTCACTCAACAAAAGTTTGCAGCTTTTATTGTAAAGGACTTATTTTTTTGTTAAATGTATTTGTAAGTATTTTAAAGTATCTTATGCTTTGTGGTGCTACTAAATGGCTTACTAAAGTTATTTTTCAATTATTTGTTGCTCATATATAAAACAACTGATTTCTGCATATTGACCTGTATCTTAGGATCTTTCTATATTCAGATATAAGTAAATTTTTCTCTTTTCATAGAGGACATGATTGCATGTTTGCATAATAAGAAAATCACACTAAATTGCTCTGTTTGAGACAACAGAGTAGACTTTTCTGCCAATGGTTCTTAGCCATATCAGTATTAAGTAACTTACCTGACATCTAAAGTAACATGGAGATGGGATGTTTAGGAGGTGTGTTATAGTATAGTTGTCAGAGCTCTCTGTAGGTTCTTCTTCTGCCTGTACGAGAATGTTTTAGAACTAAAAGTGAACATTTATCAGGGTTCCATGATACAGGATTAGCACGTATGTAGGTGGGTATAGGAAGACAAAACCAGATGCCACACTCACCTGAGATTCTTGGTATGTGCCTGCTCCAGTTACTTCCCCATCTGTAGCTAAGCACAGGGATTTAAATTAGTGGTCTACCCACTACCTCATGCTGTTCATTCTCAGAATAGTGGCAATGAGACTTTCGCCAGGAAAGTCAAGCCCACCTCCAGGAACCAATTAGTCTCTCCCGATGGCCCTATTCCTGCCAATAAAACCCACTTAGTCAGCAGGGATCATAATCAGGCCCATTAACAGCACCCTCCCCAGGCCACTTAACAGAATGTATAAAATTTCCAACAATTTTGCCTTTGCAAAATGGATACCATACTTATGATTTGAAAAGCTGAGAGACATGCTTTATTTACACAGTCAATATGAGGAATTCCATAAAAGATGATCAGTAACCAAGTATACTACAGGATGACTTCGTCTTTTCTGAACCCACAATGGAAAGAGGAGATGTGGCCAATAACCATGAAAAGGCTCACTGACTTAGAGACTTTAGCTGACTGTTTCACAAACTAATCCTTAACTTCAAAGTTCCCACCATCGCAGTTCTCCAAAATGGAGTCAACTGGTTCCTCTTCCCAACAGCTAAATGATACTCTTGTTTATTATCACCATTACTAGGAAACCTCTCCTGAGCCCTAAAGTCAAGTCCAGTTCCAAGCAATGGATGTCTCTTCTTCAAACTCCTAACATCATGACCCCAGGAAGTTGATAGATAACAATAGATAAAAGTGTGGCCTCTTTGCAGGCTTGACTACCTGTCTTTGAACCCCAATTCTACGATTTATTAGCATATAACTTGGACAAGCTCTCTGTGTCTCTGTTGCTTTATACTTAACATAGAGATAGTAGTGTTATCTATCTTATAGGATTGTTTTAAGAATAATATACAGGTACTCTTTTTTTTGAGAGGTTTTTGCTATAGGGCATGTGTACTCACCAGAAAGACAAAGACAGAGAAACAAAAAGTGAAAAATCACCCCCCCCCCCAGGGGGGATGGCCACACCATAATCTCTTCTCCTCCATTTTCCTCTTGGGATCTTGGGCACACACACACACACACACACACACACACACACGTGCCTGGCGTGAGTTTGAGCCATTGGGTCCAGGACTTGAACCACAATTGACTACATGGGAGTCCAGCGACATAGCTATTATGCCAACTGCTGGTCCCAATATACAGGTACTTAATGTAAATTTATATGTAAAACACTTAAAATAATGTGAGCAAATAGTGAGTAATATAGATGTTAACTATTATAATCACAATTTTTAATTATACATTTATTTTATTTGGCTCATTCATTAGATATTTGCAATATTTATTGAGTGCCAACTCAATATGACCACCACATTATAGGATATATCAGTGAACAAAACCTTTTCCTTTAAGGGGTTAGTGAAGGAAATAAAATAGGAAAATGATATACTATATTCCCAGGAGCCTTCAAAAAAGTTCATGAAAGAACTGCATAGATTTTGAAGATTTTTCCACCTTCCATTTTTCATCTTCAATGAACTTTTTGAAGTCCCCTCATAGAAAGTGATGTTTTTTTCCAGAGATTATTTTGCTATAGGGCATGTGTGGTCGCCAGAGAGACAGAGAGAGTCAGAGAGACAGAAAGCAAGAAATCATGCCCCAGTGGGGATGGCCATGCTGAAATCCCGTCTCCTCCATTGTCTTCTCAGTATTTTGGGCACGCACACACACATAAGCAGCGTGAGTTTTCAGCCACCTGGTCCAGGTCCAGGACTTGAACTGCGATCAGCTACTCGGGAGTTCAATAATGTAACCATTACACCATCTGCTGGTCTCCATAGAAAGTGATTTTTTAAAAAATAGAACATAGAGCACAGTAAAAATTGTGGATGGATTGTAATTTTAAATTAGTACAATCAGGAAAGACCTTATTAAGAAGGTGACGTTTGAGCAAAATCTTGGAGCAGATTTCTGGGAGCAGATCATTCCGTTCATAAGAAGAATAGACAACAGTGCAAAGGCCCTGAGGCT
Source organism: Tupaia tana (assembly GCA_026018925.1). Lineage (NCBI taxonomy): Eukaryota > Metazoa > Chordata > Mammalia > Scandentia > Tupaiidae > Tupaia > Tupaia tana. The sequence continues at coordinate 193,457,519 of JAKSZU010000001.1, read as the reverse complement.
TGAGTGTGCATGTTCTGTGAAAGGCAGGAGAGCCACTGCGGCTGGAGTAGAGTGAGCAAAGACAGAGGACAAAGAGATGAGGCTGGTGGGGGCAGGGGGTGTCAGTGCAAGGAATCAACCTTTGCTCTGAGTGAAATGGAAGCCATTACAGGACTTAAAGTAAAGAACTAATACAATCTAACCTCCTCCTAAAAGTATCACTGTTGCTGCTCTGTTGATAATAGACCTTATGAGAGGGTAAGAAAACTAAAAACAGGGAGATGGGCTAGGACATTATTGCAAAAACCGATGTAGGAGATGAGAGGGGCAGACTGGGGTGGTTGATGGGGAGATGATGTGATATAATAGGATTCTGAATATATCTTGAAAATAAGAAACAGATTTCATGATGGCATGTTGGCAAGATAGCACAGAGAAACAGAGTAACTCTCTCTTACTAGAACATCAGTAGTGACCAGGCTTGTTGCACACTGTTGAACTGTTGACAAGTAGCAAATGCCTGGCAAAAAGTTGTCACTGAAATATCTGTTCAATGAAAGAAGGAAAGCAATATTCTATGAAATTGAAGATTAAACTATTATAGAATATTTATTTTTTTAGAGAGTTTTTTTTGCTATACAGCACGTGCACTTACTGGAGAGATAGAGACAGAGAGAAAGAAAGCGATAAAATCACTCCCCAGGGGAGATAACCACACCGCAATCCCCTCTCCTCCATTCTCCACTTGGAATTTTGGGAACACACACACACACACACACAGTGTGAGTTTTCAGCCTCTAGGTCCAGGACTCAAACTATGGTCAGCTATGTGGAAGTCCAATGACATAACCACTATGCCATCTGTTGGTCCCTAGAATATTTATTTATTTTTAATCAGAATTTTTTTCCTTAATGATAGCAGTACTCAATAATCTGAGAAATATATTTGTAATAATTAGGTTGATTAGTACAAATAAAATCAGAGATTAGGGAGGTAGAAAATAATAGATATCTTTACTAGGCAAAGAAAAGCCAGATGACCCACCCTACGGAGTATTTGAGTATTCTTCCTCAGTGTCCTGAGTTACTTGTTCCTCTCTGGATAGTTTTTTATATACACATAAAATACACATGCACTCCTTTTATATGTTTGCTTGTTTTGCTATAGGGCACATGTGCTTGCCAGAGAAAGACAGTGAAAGTGAAAGTGAGATATCGTCCCCCAGAGGGATGTCTGCACTGCAATTCCTTTCCCCCTCATTCTTCTCGGGATTTTGGGCACGCATGCACAAGCATCTAGTGCATTTTTCTTTTTTAAAAATTATTTAATTTTGGGGACCAGCAGTTAGCGTAATGGCTATGTCACTGGACTCCCATGTAGTCGACTACGGTTCGCGTCCTGTGATGGCTTAAAACTCACGCCGGTGCATGTGCGTGCGTGCCCAAAATCCCAAGAGGAGAACAGAGGAGAAGGGATTGCGGCATCACCATCCCCCCTGGGGGGGGGGGGGTGATTTCTCGCTTTCTGTCTCTTTCTCTCTCTCTCTGTCTGTCTGGCAAGCACATGTGTCCTATAGCAAAAACCTCTCCAAAAAAAAAAAATTATTTAATTCTATTAGTAGTAGTATTTAATTTGCTATAGGGCATGTGTGCTCACCAGAGAGAGACAGAGAGAGAGGGAAAATAAGAAAGCAAACTGACAGGTCCAGGACTTGAACCATGGTACATCACATGGGATTCAGTATCTTAACTACCACACCACTTGCTGGCCCACACATGAGCTCTTATAACAATTTACATTCTCCACAGACCAGCCTACTAATGTATTGCACGTATTCTTTGGGTGTGTAGTATCAATGACCTTGCCATCTAAAAATCTTACTCTTAGAGTCACTCAATTTTAAGTATTTTTTGTAAATACACAATTTTTTATGTCCTACTGTTTTTTTTTATTTTTAAAAATCAACAGAAAAGGAGACGCACTGGACTAGTGAATTACAAGTAGTGTTATGTATTTGTTTAATTGGTTTGCCCCGTTATAACTCTTGTTCCACTGCAATTGTATAAGCAAGGTTTAGGAAAAGGTTCTGTAAGCGAGACACGATCTCTCACTTCTCTCATACTTCATATCTACTTTATACCTGTTACTTGCAAGTGAAAAGTGCTATCAGTTCTTTCATTTCATTCGTAGGTGTGTATGATGACATTTTAATGACTAAAAAATGTGCCGTGGTTGATTTTTTTCCCAGTAGTAAAATAGACTTTCTGTCCTTCATTCATACTATGGTCTAGTTCTCCTTGTACAATTTAAATCTGAGCCCAGGAGAAGGGAACCCAGTCTGAGTCAATAAATTGGATTTCATTAGCATAGAAAGGGCAATATTTCTCATAGCTGATAAGATTTTTTTTTTAGGTCTTTGCCATAGGGTGTGTTTATTCCTCAGAGAGAGAGACAGAGAGAGAAAGTAAGAAATCAACCCCCAGGGGGATAGCTAGTCTACAGTCTCTTTTTTTCCATTCTCCTCTCTGGATATCCAGCACACACACACATACACACACACACACACACACACACACACATCTGGTGTGATTTTCAAGCCACTGAGTTCAGGACTCAAAACGTAGCTGGCCATGTGGGAGTTGGACAGCACCTTAACCACCACACCATTTGCTGGCCCCCAGAATATTTTTTAGTTGGCTAACCATATGTCATGAAGTTCATGTACACTAATGTCTAATGAACAACCTTAATGGTCCTTGGAGAAACTTTTGGTAATAATTTATTATGCGATTAACTTTATAGTGTCAAAATTCCAAACAAATTGCACTTTTTTTCCTTGAGATTTTTGCTATAGGATGCTTGACCTTACTGGAGAGATAGAAAAATAAAAAGCGAGAAATCATCCCCGGAGGGAATGGTCACACCTCAGCCCCTTCTCCATTCTCCTCTCAGGATTTTGGGCATTCACACACATGTGCCCACTGTGAGTTTTAAGCCACTGGACCAGGACTTGAACTGTGATCCACTATATGGGAGTGCAGCGACGTAACCATTATGACATCTGCTGCCCCCACAAATTGCACTTTTGCTTTACAATTAAGCTAGCTGACTGAATGCAGATTTTCTCTTATTTTTATTTTAAGATTTTTGTCATAAGGCATGTGCACTAGTCAGAAAGAATGATAGAGACAGAGACACTAAGAGGGAAAGTGAGAAATCACCCCAGCCCCTCAGTGGGGATGACCATGCCACAATCCCTTCTCCATCCTCCTTCTGGGATCTTAGGCACACACGTATATGTACCTGGCATGATTTTGAAGCCATCAGGTCCCAGGACTCAAACTGTGATTGGCCATGTGGGAGTCCAATGACATAACCACTACACCATCTATTGGCCCATTTTCTTTAAATTATTCTAACTGGTATAGTAAGACCCATTCCAAACCCCTTTGACTAGTTGGAAACCAAATGGCATCTATCTCACATAGAGGAATCTGATATATTTTAAGTAATTAGATCTTTGGGAAAGTAAGTATGTTCAGCAAATTCACACAATTGTTATAACTCCCAAAAATACTGCATAGCCTGTGTCTGAAAGACTCACTTCCCACACACTAAGATTTTAATAAAAAATAAAAAAATCAAATAAATAAAATAAATAAATAAATAAATAAAATTACTGCAGACTCAAATAGATGGAAAGAACACAGCTGTGTACACTAGTACCTAAATCTTCCTAAAAACAAAACAAAAAAAAAGTGTCATTTGTGAAATTATATCGATTAGATGGGAAATCACCTATTAGGGATAAGGTCTTTTGGGGGGCTCTCTATCTATGAATATCTATGCATAGCTTCTTAAATTAAATAACAAGAGAAAATACAATAGAGAAACACAAAAGTTATCATTGGAGGTAAGGAGGATATTGTGCAATAATGAAAAAAGTCCTTGATTAAATGCAGCATTGCCACGAATCAATAGCATCATTAGCTATTAGGCTCCAGGATTTTTAATAAGGAATCAAAGACCAAATGAGAATGACTTAGAATCTATTATTCAGGAAGCAAGAAATTGGAATGATAATCATATGAAATAAGTCAAAGTAAAGGATTAAGAAAAGGTATTTAAAAGTGACTAAGAATAAAATATACAAATTTAAGCCAGAACAAGTTAATACCTTATTACAATGACTTGACATTTAAGGTAGGAACACAATTCCAAATCCAGCCCTATAAAAATTATTCTTTTATTACTAATAAAATAAACTAGACACTTTCTGTGGTTATTTCGGAGTACTTTAGAAATGACTGTTTGGGGCTAACACTGGAATCCCATATAGTCAACCACAGTTCAAGTCTTGGACCAAGTGGCCAGAAAACCACGCTGGGCGTGTGTATGTATGTGCCTGAAATCACAAGCAGAGAATGGGGGAGAAAGGATCATGGCAAGGCCATCTCCCTAGGGTGATTTCTCACTTTCCCTTTCTCTGTCTCTCTCTGGCAAACACACATGCCCCTACAGCAAAAATCTAGAAAAAACAACAACAAAAATGACTAATTGTTTAAGTATTATATCTAAATTTGAATAATTTTCTCATAAACAGGAACCTTGCAAAATGTCACAGTACAAAATGAATTAATATGTAACATTTTTCCACTGAACATCAGTTGGTGAAATATATCTACCTACCTTATCTACCTACCTACCTACCTACCTCTGCCTCTTTATCTGTTAGATTAACTTACCTCTCTGTACTCTGAAAAATATCTCCACAAGCAAAAGAAACGCCCCTAGACTTAAATCTCCTAATATCTTTGAGAATAGATGCATTTGCAGAAACCCTCTGTGGATCCATGGTGTGCGGAGCTTTACTGTTTTGCTCCCTTGCAGTACACAGGAAGTAAATCAAACATTTCAAGTACTGGACATTAATAATACCCCATCTTCAAAGGAGGATCCTACTCCTAATGGAAAGATTATTCTCCAGACCTCATCAGCAGTGCCAGCCTCAAGGTGACTCACTCTCCCACCTGAACCTGCAGCAATTTCTTCCTCCACTGCTCTTGCCAGACATTAGCTGTTGCCATCCTCCACAAAGGGACATTAATAGTCTTGAAGGCAATATGCTGTTTTTGTTCTTGCTTCCTTGTCCCCTCCCTTGGAGCTCATTAACTTATATCTGCCCTCCAGGAGTGTAACTAGTAATCATGTAAGATGAGGTAGAAAGATCTTGCAACTTCACAGATAAAGAAGAGAGGGAAAAGATTTTTTAAAAGTAAATTATTAAAACCAAGATAACTCATTATTCATGAATCAGAGATCAGCTATTCCAATGTCCTTAACGTGGGTGATTGTCAATGGCATTTATTAATATATCTGAGTTCATTCTGGATTCAAAGTGCAGTTTTGAACACCACTTTTTTTTTTTTTTAACCTCGTAAGACATACATTCTGTAGACAGAAAACATACAGAGATGACAAAACACGTTGAGATAACACATAAGTGACTTGTCCTTTGGATGGTCAAACACGATGCCTTTTAGCACTTAAAGGGAAGAAAACCTTTCCCTGTTGCCTATAGGGAATATTGGCTAAATTCAAGGACATAATACATGCAGGCAAATAAATATCTATCTGAAATTGGAAATACTGTTCTTCAGGAAAACTAGACTGTTAAGTGGCTTTCAGAGTTACCTAAGGAGTGAAGATTAGGTTCTCAGAATACACCAAACAGTAAAGGAAGAACTGCGTGCGCTTGCAGTAATAGGCATACCCTCCCAACTGTTCTTTGGAAATGCCTTCACCTTGAGCCTTAGAGTCACATTTGCAAAATACTGGGTAGAAAGTTTTACTTTCTCTGTTAACTAGTAAAGAACATTTGATCAAGTCGAACAGAAAACTACCTTTCTAATTCCTGTGTTAGATATTGGGCTCAATGATCCTTTTGAAAAAACTTTATTTAAGCCCCAGCCATGACACACTACCCCTCAATTTAAAGTCCCCTTTGTGCACTGTGAGGATGCTGTGAAATAGCATGCCTTTTACACGAGCTGTGATGCTAATGATTCACCTAAGGTTTGCAGGGAGTATTGACAGGTTTGGGGAAAGGATGCCGAAGTACACCGCACGTGTCTCTTAGGAGCGCAATCCTGGGGCCGGCAGATGGCGTAGCAGCTATGCGCTAGACTCCCACATGACTGACTGCGATCCAAGTTCTAGACCTGGTGGTTGAAACTCATGCCAAGCACATGCACATGTGTGCCCAAGATCCTGGGAGGAGAATGGAGAAGGGATTGATTGAGGCGTGGCCATCCCCCCTGAGGGCGATTTCTCTCTCTCCCTCTCACTGTCTCTGTCTCTCTCTTTCTCCAGTGAGTGCATGTGCGCTAAAGCAAAATAAAATAAAATAAAATTTAAAAAGCCTCTAAAGGGACCAGCAGTTAGCGTAATGGCTATTTCGCTGGACTCCCACGTAGTCAATCACAGTTCGAGTCCTGGACCCGGTGGCTCAAACTCACGCCGGGCGCGTGTGTGTGAATGCCCAAGATCCCGATGGATAATGAAGCAGAAGGGATTGTGATGTTGCCATCCCCCCTGGGGGGTGATTTCTTGCTTTCTGTCTCTCTGTCTCTCTCTTTCTCTCACACGCCCTATAGCAAAAACCTCTCAAAAAAAAAAAAAAAAGAAAGAAAGAAAGAAAGAATAAAATAAAAAGCCTCTAAAAAAAGTATGTATTTTTAGTTCAATCTTTTTTTTTTTTTTTTTTTATGATTTTGCCATGGGGTGCATGTGCTGACAGAAGAGAAACAGAGACAGAGAGTGGGAAAGTAAGAAATCATCCTCCAGGAGATAGCCACTCCACAATCCATTCTCCTCCATTTCCTTTTTTTTTTTTTTAAATTAAGTCTCTTTTAAAAAAAATATTTATTTAATTTTCTTTATTTATTCACTTATTTTCATTTGACGAGAGAGAGAGGGAGAGAGAGAGAGAGAGAGAGAGAGAGAGAGAGAGAGAGAGAAGCCACCAGGTCCAGGACTTGAACCGTGGTCGGCCATATGGGAGAATCCAGCGCCTTAACCACCACGCCACCTGCCAGCCCCATCCCCTCCATTTTCTTGTAGGGATTTTTGGACACACATGCACATACTCTTGGTGTGACTTTCAAGGTACCAGGTCCAGGACTCAAATCTCAGTCTGCCAAGTGAAGGTCCAATACTTTAACCACCCTACCACCTACTGTCCCCAACTCAGTCCTTTTCTTATGCAAAGATACTCTCAGATACTTTAGTAATGTTAAGATTTGACAGGTAAGGAAAGTGCCTTTTTCTTCCTCCCTCCAGGTGGGACAAAAAGAACAATTTCTTGATAACTATAATAGCTTTTTTAAAGTTTCTAAAAATCACCAAGTCCACAGAAATTCTATTTGCCTCTAAAGTTTCCTATTGGAAAAACTTATAATTGCCCTGCTTACAAACCCACCTCTACCTATTTCCAGTTTTCCCACATAGTCTGCATTTCCTAATGAATTCAGATTTCCCCAGAATGTAGTAGAATGAGTAGAATGCAGTAGAAATGAGCTGTAAGTCAGATTAATGATTGAACATTGGGCTGATATATATTTTAAGGTTATTTATATTGCAGAATATACCTTTTATGTGAATGTAATTTATTTAGTAAAAGTAGCCTAATTCCTTACTACTCAAAGTCTGATCCTTAAGTCAACATCATCAGTGTTACCTGGCCCTATTGCAGATAGATTACAGGTTTATGAATCATAAACCTGTATTTTAACAGTTTCCCAGGCAATGTGTATGCCCAATGACTTTTGAAATCATTGATCTATCACCAGTTCAATGGAGTTCAAAGAATCTGGGCAGGACACTGACTTCCAGGACTAGAACAAAAGACTAAATTATAAAAGATTAAAACTATATTCAAAAGTTTGAAGTCTTAATTAAAATGACAACCAATGCATTCACACCCCAAAATTATAATCTTACTTTTCTAAAGTATCTTCTGAATTTCAGCTCTGCTTTACTCATAATCATCAAAGCTGTTTAATTCTACTATGCCTAGAAAAAAAATATGTACATATACAATTTTAAAATACTTTTTCTTTTTAGGGAGAGATTTTTCCTATTGGACATGTGTTCTCACTGGAGAGACATAAGAGACAGAAAGAGAGAAACACCCCCCAGGGGGGATGGCCACACTTCAATCTCTTGGAATTTTGGGCATGCACACTCACATGCCCAGCATGTTTTAAGTCACTAGGTTCAGGACTCTAGTCACTGTCAAATACGTGGGAGTGGGAATCCAGCGACATAACTGCTATGCCATCTGCTCATCCCACAATTCTAAAATACTCTTAAAAATTAAAGTGCATATGTTCCCTAGATAATTTTTTATTCGTTTGTTCTTGCCACAGGGCACATGTGCTCACCAGAGAGTGACAGTGAGAGAGAACGTGAGAAATCACCCCCTAGGGGCATCGCCATACCACAGTCCTTTCTCCTTCATTCTCCACTTGGGATTTTAGGCATGTAGGCACACATGCCAAAGTGATTTTCAAGCCACTGAGCCTGGGATTTGAATGGTGGTCAGCCATGTGGGACTCCAGTGCCTTAACCACCATACCACCTGTTGGCACTTAAATGTATTTCTCTTAAGTACATTCTAAGAATTTCTTTATTCTAAGTTTAAGAGATATAAGAAAAAAAGCTACCATTTCTAGTCATTCTTTACCTTTAAAACTCTGAAGCATTCATTGTCACCTAAAGCTTAACTTTCCAGTGCGCTTCCTCAACTCTTTACTGTAGCAAGTCCTTTCTACCAGGCAACAGGCCTATGAGTACCTACAAAGGGGACTTAGCCTCTTGTAGCAACATCTGGAGGAGATATTTTTCCAGGCTTCACCATGGGAGAGGTGAAGGACCTGATGAAGCTCATCAGACTTTGGTGATATAGTTTTAAAGGCTCTTGACCTTGGCTAAACAAAACAAAAGCGTATGCCTATTTGGGATTATGGACACCAGTGAGATGTAGACACAGGACCATGGTGGGAACTCTGTCTCCCTGAAGAATAAATAACTTCTTACAATTACAACATGAACAGAGTTGTCTAATAAGGATTGTGCCCTACATTAAGGACCTAGGCTTTCCGTGTCAGAAATCAAAGTGACATGGAGAACATGCCCTATTTCTGCTCTTCGGCTTACAGGACACCTATGGCCATCAGACTCAATTTTCTTTATTCTTTCCTCCTCCTCTTCACCTCTTCCTCTTCCTCTTCTTCCTCTCTCTTCCTCCTTTTTGTCCTCTTCTCCTCCCTTTCCTTTCCCTCTCCCTTTACTTTCCTTTCTAAAATAAATGTTTAGTTCAGATGATCTTGGTCCTGAGATACCTTTAACTCACAAATGCCATCTTCCATTCTCTGGTTCCTTGCTTTTCTTCATATCCCACATCTGTAAACGAGTTCTCCTCAAGCTTGAAATCTGACCCCATCCCTGAAATCAGCCCTTTGTTGGTTCCAACTTCAGATTCTTCATTTGCTCAAGAATACAGTTCAGACATTTATTCTTAAGGGCTCTCCCCTTTCCCCGGTATCATGCCAATGCTCAGAGACCTGGTTCAATATGCTCTAGGGTTAAACACCTAGAATTCTAAGTAGCTGATTCACACACAGATAGCAGGAATTTATCCTTAGTTTCTGACACCTCCCTACTCGCTTCCCGCAGCTCCCCTTTTGCCCTCAAATTAATATAACTCTAGTAGATATGAGTTGCTGGAAATGTTCTTAGTGAATACAGGCAACACTGTAGTAACTGTTTCCACCTTTACTTTTAAGACTTTTATCTGAGAATAAGATATCTTGCCCTTTCTTTTTAAAATATGGCTGTTCTAGGCCACCCTCAGCTCTGTATTTGGGGACAATCTAAGGATAAGGTTTGGGAGATGGAAAGTATGCAGTGTCCTTCCTCCAGAGCATTTTCTAGGTTCCCTGAACTTTGAATTCAGATCAATGAGATCCTGCTTACCAAAGGCTGGTCTATAACCAAGATCTTATAAGGAGCACATGGCAAAATGGTATACTCACTCTGGATAAGGCTAGTCTGAATAGTAGTCTTTTATTTCAACATCCTGTAGAATTCGAACTAGCTGATTCACCCATTCTGTGGCAAAATAGAGGAGAAGGTATCTGGGCCCGCATACACATGCATCCAGGGTGGTTTCAAGCCACCAGACCAGCATTTGAACCACACATTCAACCATGTGGTATCTTCATCTCCAAGTTATGAGGCTGGTCCCCAGTTATTGATTTCTTAGATCATTAGTAAAAATGAATAGTAAAAAGCAAAGGTCCACAATGAAGTTATTTCACAGTGATCTCTTTTTCTAATAAATATAACTTTCTGGTTTTGTTATTTTGTTTGTTCATTGGGCTCCCACAGGAAAGGTGAGGGACCTGGCAAAGCTCATCAGAGTTTGGTGAAATTATTTTTTTGACCTTTATAAAAAAAGGTGTATACCTATTTGACATTATGGATACCAGTAGCATGTAGAAACAGGAATGTTGTGAACTCTTTGTCTCCATGAAGAATAAATGAGTTCTTACAATTAAAACATTAATATAAAAAGATTATCAAATAAAGAATGGGCCCTACATTAAGGATCTAGGCTTTTCATGTCAGGATTCAAAGTGACACAGAAAGCATAGGTCTTCTAGGAGTTAACTATTCATTTTAGTCAGGCTTATTTTATTTTAATTTATTTGTCTTAGAATTATTTTATTTTACTTTATTTATTTATTCATCTATTTCAATTTGATCAAAAAGGGACAAAGTGAGTGAGAGAGAGAGGAAGTGAGAAAGCAAGCTGGCAGGTCTGGGACTTGAACTGTGGTCGGCCATGTGGGAGTTCAGTGCCCATAACCATCACATCACCTACCTTCCCCAGTCTGGCTTATTTTTAAATAGATTAAAGTTTCTAATGGAAAACCTTTTTATTTTAAGATAGTCAAATATAACTCCATCTAAATTCTTTTTTCCCCTGGGAGGAAGATTTAGAAGCTATAAAGCAAGGAAATTACAGGTCTCATAATTCACTATAACTGTCTAATACACACGTAACATAGGAAACACATAATTACTAATATTATGTCATATTAAAACCAGAAGAGCTTAAATGGAAAAGATGTGCATAATCATACACTTGTATGTACTTTTTGTTATTTGCCTGATGCTTCTCTTCTTAAACCTATATATTTGCACAAAAGTTTTCTTTACAGTGAAGGTAAAATATCCTGGTAAATTAAGTGGCATATCTACACTCGTTCCATATAAGATGACTAGTGTCAACATCTGATTCCTTCATATTCATAACTGCAGCTCTCTGGAGAGCACCTAAAGGTTCTAGGCTGAAGTCATTACTAAGTGAAACACTTGGGAGTATCTCCAACCTTACTTCCATTTCTTTTCTTCTCATTAATAACACTCATTATGACTGTAAAAAATGGAAGCATTTTTCTCTAGCCTTCATCATCTTAGCTCAAATGTCACCTTGTATATTCTGTTTTCTTTGCTTTTCATGATTCCTCTATTTTATTTAATTACAGTACCAATATTATAAAAACATATTTTGATACCAGCTTTCCTTTAGAAGTGTACACTACTTAGGATATATTGGAGAGGAAGCAAGCTATTATGAATACCTAGAAATGATTTCTGAGGAAAAATGTATTCAAAGACTCAATATCTAGTTACAAATACAATGTTGAAATGCCATCCACCTGTAAGTGCAGGCATGCTGAGTGATTTCTTTCAGGCCCTATTGCTCCTGCAAAGGAAATAATTCTTTAGATATGTCTCATCACCAATTAGGGACATGATCAGAGTTAGCTTAACCTCAACACTTCATTCATTCAGTGTTGCTTCATAAGTTCTAACAGCATCCATAAATTCCTCAGTTATTTACTAAATATCTATTAAGGAACTATCAATGTGACTGACAGTTTAAGAAACTATATAAGCTCAGCCTTATATATTTGTTTCAAACCATTATCTACCCAACCTCTATATAAAAGAGAGAGATATAATAAAATCTCCGAGTGGACAATGTCTTAATACGTAGCCTAAAAACACTCTCTGTGCAATTCTGATGCACCATTCCATGCCCAGTTGAGAATCCTCTTCTATATCCTTTCTGTTGGAAATCTCATTTACTCCCATGGCTTTAAATAACTTTTTTATGCAAATAACTCTCAAATGTATACTTTCAACAGTTTTCTGCCCTGAACTCCAAAACCACCTACTTCTAGATTACCTCCTTAAAGTATGTCCTCATATAAAACATCAAAAACAAACTCAGGATCATTTGTCCTACATAGAAACTTTCCCCTGGGTTGTCCCATATCATCAAGTATTGATGTGCACATAACTGCTGTTATTTGGAAGTTAAAAGCATTCTTGTCTCCTTCTTCTCCTATATTTTAGAACGTCCACCTTACCTGTCTCAGAGTCTTGTTAGTTTTTTACCCACAATATGACTCTAATATGCCCCTTGATCTCTGTTGCCTCTAGTTTTTCCTACAAACTAGACCTTTAACAACTGGTATTCAAATGATTGCCAAGAAATCCACTGCATTTCCAATCTTGGTGCAGATTTCAATTTACTATTCTAAAACAAAAGTAACTTAATTCCCTCCCTTAAAAATTTTGAAAGTGTACTTATCATCTACCAAATTACCTTAAGGCACATTGAGTGATGTAACACTCCTCAAATATAGCTTTACTCCCTGTGCCCTTTATATTTGAGGCACATGAAACTTCTCTGATTTTAAGAAACAACATAGATTTCATTGTAGTGCCTCTGCATACTTGAGGTCGCTTTATTTAGTAGGATGATTGGGTTTGAAATGCAGCTTAACTCTCTAACCTCAGACTTATAATACATAAATTGAAAATAGAAATAGCTATCTTGCAGATTTGTTCGAGGATTATTAAATGAGGTGTTTATAAAGCCCTGGATACATACCCTAGTACAAAATTAATGTTCAATAAGTGGTAGCTATTTAATGCTGTTTGTTTGTATCCGACAGCTTTAATTTAGCATTAGATTGTGAATATTTCCCCTTGCTATCAAATAGTCTTTGAAAATATGATTATAAACTGCTGCACAGTAATAAATCACATGGATATACCTTAATTTATTTTACCAAGCGCCTATTGGTGGACATTTATATTGTTTCCAACTATTTATTTTTACAAACAACACTGTAATAAACATCATAATACATAAATCTTTGAGAATACCTCCAAATATTATCCCAGGATGAATTACAAGAAGTGGAACATTTGAAGACTCTGGAAACTTACTGCAAATTTACTGTCCAGAAAGGTGTCAGTTGAAGTTCCTCTTAGCAATTACACGAGTTCCTAGTCCCTGTACACTTCCAACCAGGCATAGTACATCCTTTCTCTCTTTCCCTCTTTCTTTCCCAATACAATTGTATCTTACTTGTTTTTGTTACAATTACCAAACAAACTATCTATTTAACACCTTTGGTTCTTCTAGAGAGGACAGAAGTCGATTTTGCAGAATCATGGGAGATTTTATTGACTCCCTTATTGTCTTAGACTCATGGGAGGAAACTGTACATTTAAAGCATTGTCCAAAGGGGTTACTTGTTTTCTTAACCAGGTCTTAAATAAATTATTAAACAAATGTGCCCCACTACTTTACCAATTCCCAATCACTGCCAACAAAATATAAAAGCTTAACCTTCTACGTTGGAGCATTTTATGTTTCCCTGACATTCATTCTCCTTGTTCCCGGCCCTCAAAATGTAAAAATCCATATCCCATGATAAATGGCAGAGTAATTATTAGGGATAATAAAAGAGACAAGACTACTTAACTTCATAATTCTCCAGCCCAATCAAGGCCCCATCTGATCATTGGTATCAATGATCCTTAGCTAGGATCAAGAGTTCAGTTAAACACCAAAAATTGCATAAATCCTACTTAACAACTGGAAAAAGAGGAGATAAAACTAAATTATTTCATATACTGTTTACTAACTAGGAAAATGCAAGATGATATAAGACTGTAGTTCAGTGGAATTATTTTTGTCTTTTGGTCATTGTGTCCCTAGGGATAGGCATATTGTAGTCACTCAAAAATATTGTGAAATAAAAGCAAAAAGAAAAAAAAAAAGAAACCAAATTTCACTCTCAACTACTTTCACTTAAGCAGGGAGCCTTAGAATAGCTCTCAAAATTCTGATTAAACCTCCTCTCAACAAGTTTAATTTGCATTTATTGGAATGATGGTAGATAAACACAGTTTTTCATTTCACTATTAGTCATTTATATTATTCTTATGTGAAATATCATAGTATAACTTGCTTTAATATGCTATGACAGGGCATATTTCACATGTATCCTTTGAACCAGCAAGTCTGACTGTGACCCTTTAACCTAAGAAAATAAAATTAGAAATTCAGAAATAAAAAACATGTTTTAAAATATTTGCTCTGGTGTAGTTTTAGAAGAATGAATAAAGGGGGGAAAAGATGAAGTGACTTATATAACTAAACATGTAGAATTAATTAAATTCCCAGTAGTACATCTATACATAAGGGTGCTCTTTGGGTTAAAATGGACCGGGAAAGATAGTTAAGCACAATGACACTGCTCGTGATTTATTGGTCAGTGAAAACATGGTCACACAATTGTGTGTAGAATTACACCCTAATTTCTTGCTCTTGATTGAATCTGACATCATATCAACTGTTTTAACAAACCATAAAGATGGTACTAATGACCTCTGTGTTATAAAATCCAATGCTCAGCTCTCAGTCCTCTTCTTCCTTGACCTATCAGCACCATCTGACACAGGTAATCGCTTCTCCTACAAACAGATTGGCACTTGACGTCATGTGAACCACACACTCTTGGCTCTTTCTTACTTGCAGCTCTTCTTTGGTCTCCATTGATGATTTCTTTTCATATTCCAAGTCTGTACCTTCCCAGTCCTCAGGCCTTGATTTCCTGTTTGGTCTTAACGCATCACTAGGTGATTCCACTTGGTCTTACGACTATAGATACCATCCAGTGAGGACCCCCAGATCTGTGTCACTAGGCTGATCTCTACACTGATCTCCAGGCTCCATCATCAGCTGCCTATTTGACATCACCAGTTGTATATTTAATATGTCATTCTTACTACACACATCAGACTGAACCCCTGATGTTTTTCCTTCAAGGTTGTTGCTCCTAAGTCTTCACCACATCGACCATGGCAATTCTATTCTTTGAGCTGAGTAGCAATAATGAGGTGCAAGAACATAGGGCACTGATGGAAGGAAAGGGAAGCTGAAGAGAGGAGACACATTGAAATGTTCTTTTCTTCCAGTTTGATTCTAAGACTATTGAACTATTAGATCTTCACAACTGTAATTTTAGGCCTCAGTAGAATCAACTTCTATAACGTTAGCTATCAATATTTCTCAACAAAAAATTATCTCGGTGAGTTATGAAATTCTGATTGTAAAGTTTTATCCTTATAGCACGCATTCTACTCAATGAATGTGAAGTATTAGAATCATTCCTTTAATAACAGGAATAAGATAAAGATATTTATGGCTGCCTCATATATAAAGTTCCTAAAAAGTGTCATAAAGTAAGAAAAAGCTATCAAAATATAAGAATTGGAGTGGAAGAAACAAACTATTATTATTCACAAGTTTTTGCCTATATTTAAGACCTCAAATAGTTTACAGACAAATATCTGAATTAATAAAACAGGCTGGCAAGGCCAGCAAGTGGCACAGTGGCTAAGGAGTTGGACTCCCACATGGTTGACCACGGTTTGTGTCCTAGATCCAGCGGCTTGAAACATGCCAGGCAGTGTGCATGTGTGCCCAATATCCCAAGAGAAGAGTGGAGGAAAGGGATTGTGGCAAGACCATCCACCCTGGGAGTGTATGAGGGATGATTTCTCACTTTAGTGTCTCTGTCTCTCTTTGTCTCTCTAGTGAGTTCACATGCCCTATAGCAAAAATCTCCCTCAAAAAAAAGAAGTATAAAAAGGCTGGCAATTTTGCTGAATGAAAAACCAATATGGGGAGGGAACCAGCAGTTAGCATAATGGCTATGTCACTGGACTTCCACGTAGTCGACCGCGGTTCGCGTCCCGGACCCGGTGGCTTAAAACTCACGCCGGGCGCGTGTGTGTGTGCCCAAGATCCCGAGAGGAGAATAGAAGAGAAGGGATTGTGGCGTGACCATCCACCTTGGGGGGTAATTTCTCGCTTTCTGTCTCTATGTCTCTCTCTGTCTGTCTGGCGAGCGCACATGCCCTATAGTGAAAAACCTCTCCAAAAAAAAAGAACAACAACAACAAAAAAAAAAATAATATGGGGAGGGAAAGTCAATACATCAGAATAAAGGACTAGAAAATATCAATATCATCTTTTCAGAACATTTAATGCACAACAGCAAAACTATAGATGTATAAGATATTTAAAATATGAACAGGCTTCAAAAAGTACACGCATCCCCACCATTTCTCCTCCTTGGACCCCAGCTTGGTTGTCTGGGACTGTAAGGCGAACTCCCACCCCACCCCACCCGCAATCCGGATCCAGCCGGCCAGCAGTTCTGGGCTCCAGGCGGACTCAGGCTGCAGGCCCGACCAACCTGGTCCTGTCACTCATCTTCTGACCCTTTCCCACTAGCCTTTGGACTCTCTGAATTAATGCGCGCAGCACGATTTCCTTTTTTCATTCTGTTTTTCTTTGCTTTTGGGGTATTGCTTATTCAGTCAATTGAAGGCTCACCTCTCCTTAGAGACAGTGAGGACTTTGGGCCATCCAGGGTAGTGGCAAAAGTTAATGGTAATTGTGAGCAACAGGTAGGCCAACCATAAGGGAAATCATCAATTTTCTAAGCCTGTACAACTTTTAACAATCAGTTAGGAAGAAACATATAGATTACCTGATGACTAGGAACAATCGCAGAAGCTCAAGAAATATGAGCAACCAAGAAAAGGCCTCTCCCCCAAGGGAAATCATCAAGCCTACACCACCCACAGTCAATACAATGGACGTCGTGGACATGTCTGATAAGGAATTCAGATTATTTGTAGTGACCAAACTAACTGAGATGGAAGAGAAAAGAGACAAGGAGCTCCAGGAGATGAGGAAGTCCTTCAATGACTTGAAAGAAGAAATGGATACCTTAAACAAGAACCAGATGGAACTTTTAGGATTGAAGAATGTGATACAGGAAATCAAAACCTCCCTTGAAAGTATTAAAAGTAGGTTAGACCAGGCAGAAGATCGAATTTCCAACGTAGAAGACAAAACATCTGACCTAGAAAAAAGTATCAAGAAGATTGAGAAAACAACCATGAAAAATGAGCATAATATACGAGGAATACTGGATACTATCAAGCGCCCCAACATCTGGATAATTGGTATTCCAGAAGAGGAAGAAAATAATAAGGGCCTAGATAATTTATTCCACGAGATCCTGGAAGAAAACTTTCCAAATCTAGAAAGGCATTCAAGTATCCAGACCCAGGAAATACATAGGACCCCGGGTAGAGTCAACCCAAGAAGATCTTCTCCAAGGCACATTATAGCCAGACTGGCAAAAACAACAGATAAAGACAAGATACTAAAGTTGGCAAGAGGGAAACGCCAGGTTACTTACAAAAGTCACCCCATCAGGCTAACATCGGATCTCTCGGCCGAAACAATGCAGGAAAGGAGAGAATGGGGAAGCATAGTAAAAGTGTTGAGTGAAAAACAATTTCAACCAAGAATACTATACCCGGCAAAATTATCTTTCATATGGGAAAAAAAGATAAAAACATTCTTGAATAAACAAAATTTGAAGGAATTCACCAACTCCAGACCAGCTCTTCAAGAGGTTCTGAAGGGAGTATTATACCAGGAAAGCTAGAAAATCAGAGACAGTTATATGAGAACAAAAAGCAACCAAGAAAATGACTCACTTAATGATAGGATCAGGTACGGAAATATCGATAATTACATTGAATGTCAATGGATTAAATTCTCCAGTAAAGAGACATAGACTGGCTGAATGGATAAGAAAACAGAAACCCTCTATCTGTTGCCTACAAGAAACTCACCTTATGGATAAAGACATACATAGACTAACAGTCAAGGGCTGGAAAAAGATACTCCATGCAAATGGAAATCAAAAAAAGGCTGGAGTAGCGATATTGATCTCAGACAAAATAGATTTCAAGACAAAGACTGTAAGAAGAGACAAAGAAGGGCATTATATAATAGTAAATGGGGTAATCCAGCAAGAAGACATAACCCTTATAAATATCTATGCACCCAACTCAGGTGCACCTAAATATGTGAAGGAAAGACTGCTGGAGCTAAAAGGAGAGATAGGGAGAAATACTATAATTGTTGGAGATCTCAACACCCCATTATCTCCTATAGACAGATCTTCTAGACAGAAAATAAATAGAGAGATACAGGACTTAAATGATACTATAAGTGGAATGGGCTTGACAGATATCTATAGAACTTTCCACCCTACATCCACAACATATACATTTTTCTCACCCTGACATGGAACCTTTTCAAAGATAGATCATATATTAGGACACAAATCAAGCCTTTATAGATTCAAAGGCATAGAAACTGTACCCAGCATCTTCTCTGACCATGATGGAATTAAACTCAAGATTAACTTCAAGACACAACCCCGAAGATACACAAACACATGGAGACTGAACAACCTACTTCTGAATGACTTATTCACTACTGAAGAAATTAAGGCTGAAATTAAAAAATTTATGGAAACTAATGATAATGAGTACACAAGTGTCCAGAATCTATGGGACACAGCAAAAGCAGTCTTAAGAGGGAAATTCATAGCAATTAGTGCGCATAAGAAAAGGATAGAAAGATGGCAAGTAGATAACTTATCATCATGCCTCAGAGAATTGGAAAAACAACAACAAACAAACCCCCAAAATGCCAGGCAAAAAGAAATAATAAAGGTTCGAGCAGAAATAAATGAAATAGAAAATAAACGAACCATACAGAAAATAAATGAAAGCAAAAGCTGGTTCTTTGAAAAGATTAACAAGATCGACAGACCATTGGCTAGACTGATTAAGAAGAAGAAAGAAAGAAACCAGATTAATCAAATATGTGATGAAACAGGCAATATTACCACAGACATAGCAGAAATACAAAATATCATTAGAGGATACTATGAGCAACTTTACGCCAACAAACAAGATAACCTGGAGGAGATGGACAAATTCCTGGATGCATATAATCTACCAAGATTGGATCAGGAAGACATAGAGAGCCTGAATAGACCCATAACAAGCCAGGAGATTGAATCAGTAATAAATAACCTCCCAAGAAAGAAAAGTCCAGGCCCAGATGGCTTCACTTGTGAATTCTACAAAACTTTTAAGGAAGAGTTAACCCCTATCCTACTAAAATTATTTCTAAAGATTCAAAAGGAAGGAAACCTTCCAAATTCATTTTATGAAGCCTCCATCATCCTCATCCCCAAAACAGATAAAGACATGACAAAAAAGGAAAACTACAGACCAATATCATTGATGAATATAGACGCGAAAATTCTCAACAAGATACTCGCAAATCGTATCCAACAACATATAACAAAGATCATTCATCACGATCAGGTAGGCTTTATACCAGGGATGCAAGGGTGGTTTAATATACGCAAGACCATAAATGTAATACACCACATTAACAGAAAGAAAGATAAAAACCATATGATCATCTCAATTGATGCAGAGAAAGCATTTGATAAAATACAACATCCTTTTATGATTAAGACTCTCAGTAAGATTGGTATAGAAGGATCATTTCTGAACACAATAAAAGCAATCTATGAAAAACCTACAGCTAACATTATACTGAATGGGGAAAAACTGAAAGCTTTTCCTCCAAAAACAGGTACTAGGCAAGGCTGCCCACTTTCTCCACTGCTCTTTAATATAGTACTGGAAGTCTTAGCTATTGCAATCAGAGAAGAGAACAATATTAAAGGCATTTGAATAGGCAAAGAAGAATTGAAAATATCTTTATTTGCAGATGACATGATGGTATACTTAGAAGACCCAAAGGTATCCATGAAAAAACTGCTTGAAGTAATAAGTGAATACAGTAAGGTGGCAGGATACAAAATCAATATCCAAAAATCTATAGCATTTCTATTTATGAACAACAAGTTGAACGAAGCAGAGCTGAAGAAAGGAATCCCTTTCACCGTAGCCACAAGGTGTATAAGATACCTAGGGATAAACCTAGCTAAGAAAGTCAAAGACCTTTATAAAGAAAACTACGAAAATCTTAAAAGAGACATTGAAAGTGACATAAAAATGTGGAAGGACATCCCATGCTCCTGGATTGGAAGAATTAACATAATCAAAATGGCAATTCTACCCAAATTAATCTACATGTTTAATGCAATTCCAATCAAAATACCAGAGATATTCTTCAGAGATCTAGAAAAGGCAATCATAGAATTTGTCTGGAACCATAAAAGACCTCGTATTGCAAAAGCAATCCTGCGCAAGAAGAATGGAGTAGGAGGCATATCACTTCCTGATCCCAAGATATACTATAAAGCTGTGGTCATCAAAACAGCATGGTATTGGCATAAAAACAGACATGTGGACCAATGGAAGAGAATAGAGACCCCAGAAATAACTCCCAAAGCTTACAGCCAACTGATCTTTGACAAAGGATATCAGTCAATCCATTGGGAAAAGGAAAACATATTTAGTAAATGGTGCTGGAAAAACTGGGTATCCACCTGCAGAAAGATGAAACTGAACCCCCATCTTTCACCATTAACAACAGTCAACTCAAAATGGATCAAAGATCTGAACCTAAGACCTCAAACAATAAAACTACTGGTGGAAAATGCTGGGGAAACTCTGGGGGACATTGGAGTAGGCAAAGACTTCTTAAATAAGACTCCCAAAGCACAGGCAATAATCCCTAAAATAGACAAGTGGGACTATATTAGACTAAGAAGTTTCTGCACAGCAAAGGACACAGTAACAAGTGTGAACCGACAACCCTCAGAATGGGAAAATATTTTTGTTAAATATGCCTCAGACAAGGGACTGATAACCAGAATACATAGGGAACTCAAGTGCCTCATGCGAAAAAAAATGATGAACCCAATTAAAAGATGGGAAAATGAGCTGAACAAAAGTCTCCCTAAGGAAGACATACGAACAGCAAAAAAGCATATAGAAAATGCTCAACATCCCTCATCATAAGGGAGATGCAGATAAAAACTACAATGAGATACCACCTAACCCCTGTCAGAATGGCAAAGATGAAGAATATAAAAAGTGATAAGTGTTGGTGGGGATGTAGTGAAAAGGGAACCCTCCTACACTGTTGGTGGGAATGTAAACTAGTTCAACCACTGTGGAGAACAATATGGAGGTTTCTCAAAGATCTACAAATAGAACTACCATTTGATCCAGCAATCCCACTTCTGGGTATTTACCCAAAAGACAGGAGAATGCTCAGTCAGAAAAGTGCTTGCACATCAATGTTTATTGCAGCATTATTCACAATTGCCAAGACATGGAACCAACGTAAATGTCCACAAACTGATGAATGGATTGGAAAAGTGTGGCATATATACTCTATGGAATACTACTCAGCCATAAAAAATAACAAGATCCTGGAATTTGATAGAACGTGGTCAGATACGGAGGATATATTGCTGAGTGAAGTAAGCCAGGCTATAAAAGAAAGATATTGTATGTATCCACTCAGTATATACCGACTATCAGCACTCTATAATAGAGAGCAAAAAATTGGAGGACATAAAAGCAGTGAAGGTACTTAATGAGAATAGGACAGTGTGGAATGGGAGAAGTGAAGAGAAGAGAATAGAGGAAGATAACAAGTGAACAATAGAGAGGCAGGACATAAGTGAGAAACAGATATGGCTTATTAACTGTTGATGTTGACATGTATAGTATTCTCAACTGGATTTGTCTGAGAAGTATTTCATGATGGGCAAAATATTTGTACAAGCAAAATGAGAAATAGCAATTGACTGTTTTAAAAGATAATTAGAATAATAATAATGATTGGGGAAAACATAGAAAAGATATTGAATGTTAAAGTGGGGAGATTAATGTCTCTGTACTGACTGACATGCATGGCATTCCCTTTTGAAAAAGAAATGTAATACACTGTAAAGTTATATGTAATTCAATGTAATATAATAGAAGAACATGATGATAATAAAAAATTAAAAAAAAAAAAAGAGGAACCCATTCTCAGGGTTGTGCAAATGCCTAGCTTGCTCCACCCTAGTCCTGATGCTGATCCATACAGACGAAGGAGACAAGCAATCTAAAGTGGTCAGTTAGCACTGAGGTTCAAGTTCCCTCCTGGCAAAGCATTACTTCACTCAGGGACCTGACACTGCCTAGAGTCTATTTGCATCTCAAGAAGGGCTGTAAAAAACCGTATCATACCCCACAAAAAATGTACAATGATTAAATGTAAATCAGAAATTTTAAAATAAAAAAAGGCTATGAAATAAAAAAAATATGATCAATGTATAGTAAAATCAATAAATAATTCCAATACACAGTAAAAAAAATACATAGAAAAATGAAATTAAGGTATGAGTTTATTTTGTTACAAAAAAATTTTTTTTTCTTTTTTTGGAGAGGTTTTTGCTACGGGATGCGTGTGCTCACCAGAAAGACAGAGACAGACAGAGAGACAGAAAGCAAGAAATTACCCCCCAAGGGGGATGGCCATGCCTCAATCTCTTCTCCTCTATTCTCTTCTAGGGATCTTGGGCATGCACACACAGGCGCCCAGCGTGAGTTTAAGCCGCCGGATCCGGGACTCGAACTGTGGTCGACTACATGGGAGTCCAGCGACATAGCCATTATGCTAACTGCTGGTCCCAGTACAAAAAATTTTAAACTTACTCATTTAAACAACAGTTTATAATATGAAATTTCCATGAAATTTTTAAGACTACTTATATTTTATTAGATTTATTTCTAAGAACTTTTACAGAGAAAAGTTTAATGCTTTTTTGAAAGATATTAAAGAGTGATTAAAGAGTGGAGGAAAATAAGTATGTAATGTTAATGGATAAGCAGAGACAATATACTAAAGATATCAGTTCTTCCCAATTTTATATAAATATTCAATGCATTTCCAGCCAGAATCTCAACAAGAATGTTTAAATCTATATGGACAAGGAATGACCAAGAATAAGAAAACTATTCTTTGGACCAGCAGATGGTGGAATAGTTACGTTGCTTGACTCCTACACAGACTACCATGTTCGAGTACCAGACCCAGTGACTTAAAACTCACACTGGACGTGTGTGAGTGCATGCCCAAAATCTCGAGAGGAGAACAGAAGAGAAGCGATTGCAGAGTGGCCATCCCACCCAGGGGGTGATTTCTTTCTTTCCGTATCTCTGTCTCTCTGGTAAGGGTATGCACTGTATAGCAAAACAAAACAAAAAAAAGAGAGAGAAAGAAAAAATAAAATTCTTGAAAAGATGTATATGGTGCTAAGCAGACTTAAATATAAAATGCAATATTTTAAGTTTTTTGGAAAAAATAAAGAATATTCATTTCAAGCCTTAAAGAAAGAAAAAAAACTTCTTAAACAGAAGTGTAAAGTGCAAAGAAAAATGTCACTATGATTACGAATTTCCAATTCTCAAAATAGACATTAAATGAAGTTTTTAAAAATGTACAACCTAGGAGATATTTACAACAGAATTACCAAAGGGTTCCTGTCTAGAACATATAAAGAACTCCTATGAATAAAAATTTAAAAAATACCAAAAATGCACAAAAAGTATTTCAAAAGCATTTGTGCAAGAATAAATAATATATGATAGTTAATAAACATATGAAAAATTGCTCAAACTCATTAGCAGTCATGAACCT
Organism: Tupaia tana; assembly: GCA_026018925.1. Classification (NCBI taxonomy): domain Eukaryota; kingdom Metazoa; phylum Chordata; class Mammalia; order Scandentia; family Tupaiidae; genus Tupaia; species Tupaia tana. The sequence continues at coordinate 193,433,535 of JAKSZU010000001.1, read as the reverse complement.
GAAAACTAAAACTGAAATAAGACACTCATATACTGGACTCATTAAAAGATTTAAAAGAATGACATAGCTAAGAATGGGTACCAATGAGGATCAATAGAAACTCTTGAATACTGCTCTGGGGAGAGCAAATTGAAACAAAATCTTGGAATTATCTAATAAAGTATCTAGTTAAGCTGAAAGTACACATACCCTCTGACCCAGAATTACTAGTCCTAAATAGTATGTGTTTTACACTTCTGTACCAAAAAATGAGTAAGAATATTCATAGTGACCTTATTTTCAGTAGCAATAAATTGTAAACAATAAAGTTCTCTGGCCTGACATATCATCACATAAGACACACAGAAATTAGTATATCCCTATATGTCAAATACAGGTTAAAATAAAAGGGCATTTATGTAAAGAGTTGTAGTCTTGTAATAAAAGTAGACTGGATCCCCTAGGGTATGTGGGGACAAAGTAACTACTTTTGCTCTACCCATTTGCTTAAGAAATGTCCAGTTCTGAGTGACTGTAGGGTGGATGGTTTTCTTGTTTTGTTGATTATTTGATGAGGTTTTTATTTTTATTATTTATTTATTTATTTATTTATTTATTTATTTATTTATTTATTTAGAGAGGTTTTTGCTATCGGGTGCGTGTGTTCACCAGAAAGACAGAGAGAGACAGTGAGACAGAAAGCAAGAAATCACCCCCCAGGGGGGATGGCCATGCTGCAATCCCTTCTCCTTCATTCTCCTCTCTGGATCTTGGGCACACACGCACATGCACCCTGTATGAGTTTAAGCCACTGGGTCCAGGACTCGAACCGTGGTCAACTACATTGGAGTCCAGCAACATAGCCATTATGCTAACTGCTGGTCCCATTGATGAGGTTTTTAACAAATAGTTCATGACAAAAGCCATTGGGCTAAACACAGAGTAAATATCATTTTAGTCTGTATTTAGTCTGCCCTGCTTAGATTTTAAAAGTATAAGCATGGATGGGCAATTCCACTTGACATTAACAAAGCTTTTTGCACATTATATATATATATAAATTATTATATATCTACATATATATGAAATTACTTATTGTATTAATCTAGGTTCAGAAACTTGTGGTAGACCAGTTCCAGATAGTTTCATTTCACCTGGAAACTGTATCACTCTTACTGATATTGTAATTTTCAAATGTATAATATGTTTACATAGGTGCCTTGCATTTAGTCTGTCTTGTTCTTATTTTGATTTTTGTTGAGTCTCCTGCCTGCTTGCCAAAAGCTAGATGCTTCAGGCCCGTGTACTACTGAAAGCAGAGTCATCCTTGAGCTTCAAAACATTGAATAAACTGGAAAATGAAACATATCACATGAAGTGAAGTCTGTGTTTTTGTGTTTGTTAAAACCCAAAAAGTTTTAACAAATTTTAAAAGGTTAAAAATAAATAAATGTCCATCATAGGAGATTAACTAAATAATTGTGAAATATTCATATGAAAAAATACTCTGTGATAGAAAACAAATTAGCAACAGATCTCTGCAGCAATATGGATGAATCTTAGAAATACAATGATAAAAAGCAAGTCATGTTAGGGCATATATAATGCCACTTATATAGAGTTTGAAAACTAGCAATATTAAAAATATGTTAGTTAGGAGGGAAAGACATGGAGAAAAGCAAGGGAATGATAAATATGAAACATAGAGCGCTGTTTATCTCTGGCATAGGAGGAAAAGTATTGTGAGGGACGGGACAAAAAGAGACTTCACTGTAAGGATGATGGCCTGGCTAAGATGTTCTACGGATGCTGCTTTGGCTTAAACGTGTTGTTACAAAATTTATGTGTTCAGTCATTGCAATAGGATTAAGAACTGTAATTAATCTGATTATAGTGTTGAAAGGTTGGGCCTTTGGGTGTGATAGTGTCATTAGGGTGGATTTAAGGTATTATATAATAAAAGCATGAGACTAGAAACAGAGAGAAAGCAACATAGATCCAAATGATGCTTTGTTCTGCTAAAAATCCTGCCTTTTTAAATTTTGTGATGCTCTTGGACTTTCCAGCTATGAGAACTATGAGCTACTAAACCTCTATTTCATTTTTTCTTTTTTTATTTTTTTTGGAGAGATTTTCGCTATAGGGCATGTGCTCTCGCCAGACAGACAGAGAGAGACAGAGAGACAGAAAGCAAGAAATCAACCCCCAGGGGGGATGGCCACGCCGCAATCCCTTCTCCTCCATTCTCCTCTCGGGATCTTGGGCACGCACACACACGCGCCCGGCATGAGTTTTAAGCCACCGGGTCCGGGACGCGAACCGGGGTCAACTACGTGGGAGTCCAGCGACAGAGTCATTACGCTAACTGCTGGTTCCCAAACCTCTATTTCTTTATAATCCACCCAACCTCAGGTATTTCTGTAAACAATGCAGTATCTAGAACAAATGCCTTTATTATACTTTGTTGTCATTCTTTCAAATTTACATAATAATTGAATATTTTTCATAAAATATTTCATATTTTCTTTTTTTCTTTAAATTTATTTATTTTTTACATTAATTCACTATACATTACAGCATACAAATGAATTTTCCATCCAAAATACATTGTATATTGGCTCAATCAAGCACCTCAACATACATGTTATCAGCAAATAATTTTCTATTTCTTATGTCTTGTATACTTTGTTTTTTTGTGGGTTTTTTTTGCCATCCTTGATTCCCTATCTCTCACCCTCTGCCATGTCCCACCCTCTTTTAAAAATGATGACAAAACTTTGGGCTTCAAGTTTGTCACAATAAACAAGGTGAACTTTGGTTAATAGGTCAGTATGGTCAGTATGAATGTGCCCTATGTTCTCAATCAAGAAAAGGGTTTGATAGAATGGCTTACTTAATTGTAGACTCACTACAAACTCTTCACCTTCTCAAATGCTGGATGAGACTGTCATGTCAAATATCTTCCATTAGCCCCTCTACATACATTCTCTCTACTCACTGGATTCTTGGTCTCTGCCATCTGCGGGTGACCCATTTAGGCTACATAAATGAGTTTCCATTCCCTTTTATTTATTTATTTATTTATTTTTGGTTCAGTCAATAGAGGCCACTTCCCAAAAACAGGTGATCGAAAGGAGGACAGTGAGATCAGGTTATTCATCCTCCTCATCCCTTCCCACCAAAAGTATCTCCACATTGCTGTGTGCCCCTGACTCAACTGTCACCACTTCCTTGAAGCTACCAACTCAATGTGACGTCCAAGGTTTGGTAACTTACTCATCCCTTAGTGCTGAGTGGATTAAACCCTGGGTTATTACACCAAACATGTGGTACTCCTAAACCCATACCTCTGAAGTACTCCTTTGCAAATAAACCCTACTTGAAGCTTTCTATTCCGAATGTGTATCTATTTCTTGTTGGAACCTTGCCTGAAACAAATACAGAGGACAGAGGTTTGGAAAGAAAATCAGAGAAATGGCATATCAAAAGGCTAAAAAAAGTGTATATATATATATATATATATATATATATATATATATATATATATGTATGTATATATATCCTCCAGAGGGACAATTAACAGGGTCATTTTAAACATTTTAGATTATTAGAACTTCATGACTGTCTTAAAAATAAAAAAAAATTATAGAAATGGAAAGTGTGGGTCTTAATTCAGATATATGAACCTCCTATATTTGACAGGGAAATGGCACTTTTAATATCTAGAGGAAGATAATTGTGGTGACTAACTTTAGGTAGGATAAACTGGTGGCAAGGCCCTATAAGGAAGGTGTCAATGATGTAGCGAGCCTGTAGGAATTGCTTATTAAGACTAACCTTTGGGCGCATATTTAAAGGAGTCCAGATATGGTTACTTGATACTTCTGGTCCCCTGTCACAGCCTGCAGATCCTAGTCTTGTCTTGGCATGCCTTATCTGTGAAGTGTATTGTGGATATCAGGCAAAGGAATGACATAATGTAACAAACAAAGTGGGAATTTAGTCAAACAGATCTTCTTTGCCACCAATAATATTTTAATTTGTACCCTTATCAATACTAATTGTCTTCAATCACACTATTTAAGGTAGTTAGCAGCATTTCATATTCCACTCTAGGTGTATTTCAAGTCTTTATTGCAACAAAACAAATACTCATTAGTGTTTTTCTTTGCCTTCTTTTAAATCCAGTCTTTTTATATTGTTATTTTCCCTACAATAGATCCTAAAATGTCTCCCCATTTAGCACCATCTGCGGATTTAATTAATGTGCCATCTTGCTCATCTTCTAGATGATGAATAAAGATGCGGAATAAAATCAAGCTTAATACCACAACTTGTGGTACACCCTCCTCTAAGTGAACACAAGTGCAGTTTGCTTTTGCATCTGTTCATGGTCTTTCATGTTATTCTCAACCCATATGAAAAGTGTTCTCAAGAGGTCATTCAGTGGTTAAGTGGTAAAACATGTCTTTTGGGGCAGACCCACCCTATAAAGGTTGCCAGTTGGCATCCGGAGACCTCCCTGAGTGCACTGGCCACACATGTGCCCATGATTCAGGCTGTCTAAAGCTGGGGGCAGGATTACAGTGTTGAGGTTCTCTTAGAGATGATGTATCTCTCACTGTATCTCTCTCACTCATAGAATAAACTTTAAAAGCAAACAAACAAAAAGTTTCTCTTTTTTAAAAATTTTAAATGTATTAATGAATCCTATCTGAGCTTGCCAATCTGAATTGGGAGTTTCTATCAGAAGAATAACTCCTTCATAGATTGCAGTGTCTGCATCCTTATTGACATAATCCGGTGCTGTGTACAAGTCAATATAATGCAGATTTCTAAAATAATATATGCTAAATGTTTATAGCACTTGGAAGGTTCTCACAATGTCCTCATATTTCTAAATAACTTGGCCATTACAACCAGTGATTTCATAAAGGAGGTTCTATATTTCTCATGAGGGACTTGAGACTCATAAGGTAATCCAGTACCAGGATTCTGGAATTTACACTTGCTGATGTTTCATTCATTGTTCTCAAAATAGTTTAAATATGCTCCCTCAAGTTTTAATATTAGAAGTTTGAAGAAAGAACTCTTACCATACCATGCCTTCAACTCAGTGTTTAAGATCGAAAGTTAAAAAAATTGTATAAATGTCCAGCAGCATGAATTCCACTTTTTCCTCAACCACCGCTTTTTGTTGTGGTTCTTACTAATACTAAGCCAAATGTTAAAGGCAAATAATGATAAAATGAAAGGCAAGTTTTGTAAATAACTTCTTATAGGCCATACACACTCGCGAACGTGCTCATGGAGAAGGCTTATCTTTCCGTTGTTATAACAGAGTGCACACAATAATTCAGAGTCAGCTAGGCTTACTTATTAATGCCAGTTTATTACTTATGAGTGGGTTGTTCTAGCTGATTTTCTGCTTCACAGGAGAGGTTTTACTACTCCCCCTTCCTCAGGCTAGGTCCTCTCCCTTATCCTGCTCAATGATTGAACCCCTGAATTCATCCCAAGGCCACAAAGACCTCTGGCCTCTATTAGCCAGCACGCAGTTTCTTCAATACCAAGAAATGCCAAGAGCTGACAGCATATTCTTCACTTGCTCTTGCCTCCGGGATGATCTGCAGTGGAGGGTTTCTCAGCTGAGCCATACTGCTGATTTCTGAGCCGCTGCAGGGCTCCTTTGTGTGAGGGCTGTCAGGAGCTCCTGGGCACGTGTGAGGAAGCTCTCTCTGCCCAGCCCAGCTATGACAATAAAGGGCTGGCTGTAGGAGGAAGATCATATATAGCAAAGCTGAATATTTCTCCATTAAGTTTCTCTCTCTGGCAAGTTCTTGGGACAGTCTTGCAATTAGTTGTGTGACCCTTGGGGAAGTTACACCTCTTTACTGTCTCTCACCTACAGAGATAACAATAAGAGCAGCATCTTCCATTGGTGCAAAATATCTAATGTTCCAGAAAAGTAGAAGATGCTTTTATGCATATACCTCTTTTTTCTGTCTCATAACCCATGGAAATTCTCTCATCAAACTTATTTACCAAATGTTACATTGTAAAGGCACACATCTTCTTAGAAGAAAAATTAGGATAACACAACTTATAATAAAACTATATTTTAAGTGGAGTTTTATATATCTTTGAATAATAAGCAGAAGTAAAGCACACTTTTTTTGCTTTATTTTAATAAACTTTTAAATTAAAGTCATTATTAACCAAAGATAAAAATAGGAAGAAACTGTCTCAAGTCAATTTTTCAAGGTGCAAAGTGGGATTTAGTGCATAAATCCCAGCACTTACCTTCCCCCCACACACCGAGTCCTCACTAGAGCATCTAAACAAAGACTGAAGCAAATGGAAATCAGATTTCAGCTTAATTAATGATAAAGCATCATTGAAGAATGTGTCAGAAACTTAAAGCTGAAATGAGACTTTCTCAGTTCCCCTTCAAGTGTGGATAGTTCATAGAATTAGTCAACTTGACCTGGTTCTTTGGTTCAGCTTATCACACAGGCTCTACAAGATGCCCAGTCACCTGGTTAAGAATTATTTCCAGGTGTGTCTATGAGAGTATTTTTTGGAAGAGATTAGCTTTTTTTTTTTTTTTTTTGGAGAGATTTTTACTATAGGGCACGTGTATTCTCCAGAAAGACAGAGAAACAGAGAGATAGAAAGTGAGAAATCACCCCCCAGGGGGGATGGCCACACCGCAATCCCTTATCCTCCATTCTCCTCTTGGGATCTTGGGCACGCATGCACATGCGCCCGGCGTGAGTTTAAGCCACCGGGTCCAGGACTGGAACCGTGGTTGGCTACATTAGAGTTCAGGGACATAGCCATTACACTAACTGCTGGTCCCGAAGAGATTAGCATTTGAATTGGTACTCAATGTAGGTAGCAACAATCCACTTGCTGAGGGTCCAATGAAGAAAAGTTAAACCTATGAAGTATAATTAGACCTAAAACAAAGGCTTTTTCCAGGCCCCACCACAATCCGGGAGAGATAAGATAATGACTTTATATAGCCCAACGTTTCAAGACAAAGAATCTCCTGACCTTGGTAACCACTCCAAAATTAGGAAAATAATTGGACCCATCCAGCACGTGCCCCTCCTCATCATGAGGGGAAGGCATGCACAAGCCTCACCAAGAACAAGCCTGACAAGGCCCCTTGGACCCAGATTAAAATCCCTTGCCAGTTCTTCCTTGGCAACCCATTTTCTGCAACCCCTCCCTTCTTGGGAGTTCTGTTTTTCCTTCCTTCTCCTTCAATATACTCCCCACATTGCTATACCCACCCTCCCCCCCAACAAAAACACTCTCTTTTTCTGCCTCATTGCTGCAGCTGAGAGGTTGGTCTGCTTTCAGATGGAAAATTATGCCATCTCCTCTCCTGCTCCTCAAGCCTTCAAACTCAGACTGATATTTCTGTCATCAATTTTCCTGGGTCTTCTTGCAGATGGCAGATAGTGGGACTCAGTCTCTATAATCACATGAATCAATTCCTTATAATAAATTTAATGTTACACATACACATACAAACATACATGTGTGCACATGTGCACATGCATGCACAAACATATGCCCCTATAGGTTCTGTAATTACATGTACATCAAAAGAGAAAGATCAGTCACTACACCTGAGAGGTGGTTTTCTCCATGGAGTGGGGTAAATAAGAATGAAGAGGGGAAAAAAGAGTCAGTGAGGAAAAGAGAGAGAGAAAAAAAATGGTAGAAGTTTCTTCCACTAAAATTTCTGAGAGGTGACCAGCAGTTAGCATAATGGTTATGTCGCTGGACTCTCACGTAGTCGACTGCGGTTCGAGTCCCGGACCTGGTGGCTTAAACTTACACAGGGCGCGTGTTCATGCGTGCCCAAGATCCTGAGAGGAGAATGGAGGAGAAGGGATTGCGGCATGGCCATCCCCTCTGGAGGGGGGGGGGGGGTGATTTCTCGCTTTCTATCTCTCTGTCTCTCTCTGTCTTTCTGGTGAGCGCACGCGCCCTATAGCAAAAACCTCTCAAAATGAAAAAAAAAAAAAAAAAAAGATTTCTGAGAGCATCAAAGTGTTAGTGGTCATTTCTTTTCTATAGCCAGAGATACAGAGGTAGTTAAAAAATAGTTGCTTCTTATATTATCACCTGCCATAGTCATAGGTAAGTTATGTTTGCTTGATAAAGTTATATTTGCTTGTTAGAGCTATTCTTGGGCAACTGGACATTTTTTCACAGTAAGAATACTTAATGAATGGGACCAGCAGATGGTGTGTATACTGGTTACATCACCGGACTCCCATATGGTCAACCGCTGTTCAAGTACTGGATCCGGCAACTTAAAACTCATACCAGGCGCATGTGCATGTGTGCCCAAGAACCTGAGAGGAGAATGGAGGAGAAGGGATTGCGGAATGGCTATCCCCTTAGGGAGCAATTTCTTACATTCTGTCTCTCTGTCCCTCCCTGTCTTTCTGGGGAGCACACACGCCCTATAGCAAAAATCTCTTTCACAAAGGGAAAAAAAAAAGAATACTAATGGATAACTCATCCTTATTTAAAATTTTCTAATATCTTCAGTCTCAAGAGGTAATAACAATGGATGAATAGTATTTGTTTAGCATTAACTTTATACCAGGTACTTTATATATTACACACACACATACACACACACACACATCACACATCACACACACACCCATGCTCTTCACCAAGTTTCTACCAGTGGCAACATCTTGCAAAACAGGAGTACATCAATATAACAACTAGGATATACTCATCAATACAGTCCAGATACAGCGTAGCACAACGGCGCATTTCTTATTTTACTCAGGAGTATTCCATGATACGCATGTACCACAGTTTGTTTAACCATTCACTCTTTGAGTAACATGTGGAGTGTATTATGAAGAAAACTGCTGAGAATTATTTCATCCTCTTTCTTTCCAATGATAAGTTAGACACGATCACAGATAATTCACTAATGAACAACTTGAAGCAACTAAGGCTGCAAAAGTTAAGACAATTTGCCCAAGGTCACATAGATAGAAATGGTAGAGACAGGAATGGGATCCAGCTGCGACTTAATTCAGACCCGTAATAGACTGCACATGTCCAGTTGGCAAAAAGAAAAACAAAGAAACAAACAAAAATAGACATACATGCATACTTGTAATTAATAATCAAACTCTGAAACTGAGAAATATACTCTGGCAGATATATCCCATTTATATTTCAATGTATCCCATTATATTTCCACAAATATTTCTGTGGTGCATCTGTTATTTTATGGCATCTCTTCATGCCCATTTCAAATGATCTTTTAACCATGTTTCATCATGTTATCCATATATTATCTATTTATAATAAAGACCATCCAAACTTTCTAAGCTATCCCATGGAGGAAAAGCTAGGAAACTATATTCCCCAGACTTTCTTACCAGAAGGGGTCTGGTTACACTCTGTCATAAAAGGCACTCATATAAGATCTGAAAGGCAGAGAGAAGGAGAAATTAGCTGAGAGCAGGCACATAAGCGACAGCAGAGTTTCCAGGCTTCCTCCTGAAATCACCCAAGTCAGTGCTACCGACAGCTATTATCTGCTTTCTTGGATTGTCTATCTTCTGGATACCATGAAATCCACAGACTCCTTTCTTTACCATTTTTAGTCTTTCCAATAATTTTATAATTCTATAATTGTATAATTCTCTGTATTAAATGTGTTCTTCCTCAAAATACCTATAGCAGCTTTATATATAATAAAGAACAAAACAAAACAAAACAAACCCTACTTTATGGGTTGACCATCTGTGATCCAAGGGACAAATACAGTTTGTGGCCTGTTTTTGTAAATTCAGGTTTATTGAGCCATTCCCACTGATTACATAGTATCTGTTTTTGTTTGTTTGCTTTTTTTTTCCCCCCCACTACAATGTTGAATAGTTACAAGAGACCAAAAGGCCTTTGTGGTAGACAGAATAAGGACCTCCAAAGATAGCCTTGCCCTAATACTAAGGATCTATCGATATTTGAATTTAAATGGTAAGAGGCACTCTGTAGCAATGATTAAATTAAGGGTTTTAAGATAGAAGGATTATCCTAGATTACATGAATGGACACAATGCTAGAGTTAGAGGAGAAAGATATGAAGATGCTATGCTATTCCGTCCTTGAAGATGGAAGAAGTGGCGCAGTACAAGGAATGTGAAAGGTATAGAAGTTGGGAAAGGCAAAAAACCTTTTTTTTTTAAAGAGGAAGAATGAACAAAGAAAGAATGAAAGAGCAAAGAAAGAAAGAAAGAAAGAACACAGAAATAAAGAAACAAAGAAAAAGTATTCTCTCCTAGGACTTCCAGAAGGAGCACAACCCTACCAACATCTTGACTTTATGATACATGAAATCCAGAAATAAGATAATAAATCTACGTTGTTTAAGCCACTACATTAATGATAACTTGTTATATCAGTAATAAGAAATGAATGCAACCTGCAAAACCTAAAATATCATTATGGGGTAAGTTTGCTAACTTTTGTCTACCAAACATACTCTCTTAGTGATCACTCTGGTTAGTGATATCATTTTTTTTTCCTCTGGGACAATAAACAAAAAAATTTCTATTCAATCATTGGCCAAGGTTCACTGTGTCTTTCATGCAAAGACTAGAATATTGCCAGTAGGAATCATTCTTCAAATCTCATTGGGAAATTATTTTGAAAAAGAAATATTTTTTTCTCATTAACTGTGAACGTACATACTTCCTATCTGTTACATTGTTATTTACCACATTTTCATTGGTGGCTGTGTATATATTCCCATTTTCTTCTATTCTGTTCTGTTTAGGTCATCTTTCTTGTTCATGCTTTCAGTCACTCTCCTTTACCATTTATTCACCTTTTCTGTTTGTATAAAATTCAGACACTTCAGTTGCTGCACAATATTACTTTAAATTAGCTCCCTCTTCCTCATCTTCTTCCTGCATCTTTTGTTACCTGTCATGTGGTTTCCTGTTTAACTTTTCTTCTCACTGTTGCTCATCCTTCCAAATGTTGCACAATTTCCAGAAAGCCTGTTGTACACAGTTTAGATTAGCATACATTTGTCCCCTCTCTGATAGTTCCTTTCCTGCTAACACTCTCTATCGGCTACAGGCAAGGAATTGCTTGGGTGACATATCTTTGAATTATACAGGACAGCTTGGCAAGTACCAAAATTTTGCTACTCACAGATTGATTGTCTCAGACAATTCTAAGAACACATCTGTCCCCAGTGATTTAATTTGCTTGATAGTAAATCCATTGTAATCTACTCAGATAACAACTTGCTATTTATATCAAACTAGTATCCAATTCTGAGATGTTAAATATAGGATCTTCCACATATCCTGACAGTCATTTCTAATAAACTATGGCATACGTGGAAATGAACATTTAGCTTTATGGAGAATCAGCTGCAAGGCAAAAGATTTAAAACACCAGGTCAGATATAAGCTACAAAAAAGACCTCTATTTCTAAACTAAATAGAGCATTAAAAAATTTTTTAGAGCTAGGAAAGACATTTCAGATCATCCACTGCAACCCTTTTACTTTAGAAGTGAAGGAACTGACAAACTTCAAGAGCCCAGACAATTGGTTCAAGGTCAAAGAGCTAGCTAAGGGAAGAGTCAAGCTTGAACCTAGAGTTGCTAGCTTCAACCCCCAGACCAAGTAATCTCGTCAAACCCTGAAGACGCACCAGAGTACTCTGAATACCAAGAGTTCCATCCTTTCTACAAAGCAAATGTATTCCACTTGGAGGTTCAGAAAAACACATATTTTATCAATGAGGTAGGTGGGAAGCTTTGAGTTCTGCAAAACACTTTCCTATGTAAAAGCATGTATGTAGGAGCAGTGGCAAAATGGCTGCTGTCCCTAATCTAAGACCTGGACTCTCAAATATGCAGAGAAAAAATAAATTTATCATTTGAAAATCATTTCAAAAAATTTTCTAAACCTAGGGTTATCAATAATTAGCCTGAGTTGAAGATGTTACAAAGACGGATACATAAGCCAAAGAGGTGGCATGGAACTGTTATTCTATTTATCCCAAGAGACATGTTTCATCCTGACAAGTGTCAGTGACATTATGACAATGAAGAAAAAAAAGGCAATGATAGAGGTATATTAAGTTGGAACTGGTTCTATGACTCTTTGAGAAGCTAACCTAAGAAGCCTTATTTTTTTATTTTTTATTTTTTTTTTTTGAGAAAACATTAAGGAAGGTTTGCAATCTAGGAGAAGCTAGGACGTGCCAATGTAAGGCAACACAAGTGTACTTCAGAGACTACCTGGGAAAGACTCACAGTATGGGAAGTCATGAAGTATTTTTCTGGTTTTCTAGGCAAAAATGCATCATGACTTTCCCGACAACCCCAATACATTTTATGTTTGACTAAAGTTTTGACCATATAGATCATAAAGTGCCATTCAGATGCCTCCTCATACTACTATTCTATTCAATGTGGGCACACACAGCTAACAATAAAGATAGAAATTGTCACATCTTAATAAATCTGTTTAAACAAAATACCATCTCTGAATAATTCTATCATTATATCAGTTACCTTAAGCCGAGAAAATATGTTTAATTAACTGTTATAAATTATTAACTAAAATATAATCACATTTAAAAGAAAAACATGATGTATAAAAACAATGTTATGTCAATCACATTTCATCAAAATGATAGAATATAATAAACTATCTTATATTACACATTAACCCTTAGTTATTGAACTGTGTCACCTAATAAGATCGGTGTTAAACCTCATTATCTTTAAATTCCAGAATCTGCTACTATTCAAGGTGTTTAACCATTTGTTAAAACATATTGAGTAGGGTCTGTCCTTTGCCCAGACCTGAGGGGCAAACAATGCATTAGATGTGGCCTCTACGCTCAAGAGCAGATAGTGATTCTCTTTCTGAAGATTATAATCATGAGTTTTTAGAGACTGACTCCACCTGGCCAAAGAGTCAGGAAGAAGACATGATGGTAGGTAAAGGGTCTGGTCAGGCTGTATGAGGAGTCAATCTATTGCTCACAGGAAATATCCTTCACTTTAGAAAACAGACACATTACACCAAATTAACCAAAAGTTCTGTTCTTTATAAAGTATAACTTATTTTGATGACTTTCCATCGTATATTTGAAATGGATTTCTTCATTTAAAAAAATCCTTGAATAGACTGAAATTTTGGTTCTGAATAGATTAAGATGCACTGCACAATGTGATAGGAAAATCATTAGCCACGGAGAGGAGAAATGTAATTACTAGTCAGGATGTCCATATGAGATAGTCCACTGAGACACCACAGAAGCTTGAAAAACACGCAAGGTGCATGTGCATGTGTGCCCCAAATTTTAACAGGATGGAGAAATTATGGAGAAGGGATTATGGTGTGACTAAACCCCACTGGGAGGTTCTTTGCCCTCCCACACCCTATGAATACATGCACCTTTTAGAGCAAAACAAAACAAAAAACATGCAAAACAATGGGACATTTAAGAGCTGATTGGGTGATGAGGAATGAATGAAACGAAAGACAAAGCTGTTACTAATTATGCCACAATAATAGGCATAAACCAGGACTGACCCTGGAAAGTCTGGACATACATTCATCATAGTTGCAGAACCAAGTCTGCCATTTGCAAACTATTTTCACAGACGAGTAGCCAGATCAAGACACACCCATTCTTAAAATGCTCTGCTGACGTTGAGTTATCCACAAAATAAAATCTGAAATCCTTACCAAGGACTACTTGGCCCCAGAGTATTTGACCTTGGCTATCTCTCCAACTTCTCTCCCTTTCACTCCCTATTCTCCTCATTCTTTGTCAGTCTGCCAAGTATGTTCAGACAAGAATAGCTGAAGGTTCTTCGGCCTTGCACATTCTCCTCGGATAGCTTCATGGCTTCATCCTTCTCTTCAGCCAAGGCTCCCTTCAAATGTGACCGCTGAGGGGCACCTTCCCAGACACATTCTAAAATAGCAGTTCTTCTTACACAGTATTTGGTTATTTCTATTATCCTCTCTTGTTTTTCTTCATGACAATTTCACTCCTTGACTTACACTATATATCTATTGTTTCGCTGTTTAGTTTTACTCTCTACCCTAGAATATTAGATTTGTGAGGTCAGGGACTTCTCATTCAGTATTGTACTACCAGGATCTAGAATAGCAACTGGTATATTAGTAACACTTGATAAGTGTTTGTTAAATAAATGTTGAATGAATAAAAATATTCAGAACTGTTCTGAATCTAATTTCTTTATGTTATAAAAAAGGAAGTTTGAAATAGATGTTATTTCATTTCCAGTCTGTGGATCTTTAAATAAAAATGTCATTGAACAGGTACAGTATGTACAGGACTTTAATAAGAGATTCTCAAGTGTTACCTGTTTCTGATTCTTCTCGTAGGCTCTCCATGCAGTAATTCACCTCTCTTCCCTGAACGAGGATAGCCTGATATGTACCTCAATTACAGCTCTTATCATTCGGGCCATCGCCAGTCAGTGAACAGAGCATCAAGACAGGAGTGAGCAGAGTGTACAGGGAGTTAATTAGGACGTCTTGTATGGGCAGAATGGGGTAGGTTACAGTCGAAATGCAGGCAGAAATCAGATCTTGGAGGGCAAGTTTTGTAAGACAAATTAAGTAATTTGTATTTCATGCTAAGATAATGGGTGGTCATTAAAGGATTTTAAACCAAGAAGTGACATGACCAGAGTTGCATTTCTGAAGGATAAATTTGACTGTCTTATAAAGGATGAAGTGTAGGGTAACAAGACTAGCTACAGGAAGGTCGTAAAGTATTCACTGCAGTGATTCCCTTGAAAAATGGTCATGGCCTAATTAGAAAGAAAACTGCATAGGTCCACCTCTCTGCATCCCTTAGATTTCTCATTTAACAATTATTTTGTCTCCTTGGGTTAAGAATCAGCTATTAGTCTATGAAAAGAAACAAAATATTTTGCAGCTCTTTGTAGTGGATATACCATAAGAATGGCAACTGGCTGATTGTATTACTTAATATAGATCCTTTCTTCCAAATTGTCCCAGGTTATTTTTAATTTAATAATATTCTTGGTCAAAAATATCAGTACATTTAAGAAAAAAATAAAACAGTGTTGTTGTAGCCCAGGTTATTATTAACCTGTCATTCTATTTTGTTTTTATTTTTTTTTAGATTTTTTTACTGTAGGGCACATGAACTTGCCAGAGAGAGATAAAAAGACAGGGAAACTGAGGAATCTTCTCCCAAAGAGGATGGCCAAGCCACACCACAATCCCTTCTCTTCTGTTCTCCTCTCAGGATTTTTGGGGGCATGTACTCAAACACAACCAGCATGGTTTTTTCAGTGCTAGGTCTGAGACTCAAACTGTGGAGTCATCCATGTGGGATCCAGCACCTTAACCACTACTCTACCTGCTAGTGGGACCCAGCACTTTAGCCTATAACTTTAGTTGTTCATGGACATCCTCAAGTCCTATAGATCTAATATGAGGATCCAAAGAATTTTGTTTAAGAACCTCTACTCTGAGACAAAAGAGGGATAATAACTGAATGGCTGATTCCTAAGTAGGTGGGCTTGTTGTTGTTGTTGTTTTGTTTTGTTTTAAACAAGTAGATAGGGTTTTTCTTTATTTTTAAATTTTATTTTATTTATTTAGTATTTAAATTTAATCATCATATGTCTTTACAGTGTACAAAACATGTTTTTCCCCAGCACAAATACAGTGTATATCTGTATATCAGTCAAGACAAAGACATTATCTATACATTATCATCAGCAAATAACTTTTCTTTTTTGTGTCAATGAAACATATTTTTAAGTAGGTGTGTTTAATTCACAATGATTATCATAACAGAAATTGTGTGGGACATGTGCTTCAATGGAGCAGTACTGCTTTCTAATATCCTCTGGTGCTAAGTTAATAGCTGGAGAATATCAAGGTGTCTCTCTATCCTTCTACTACTTTCCCATATTTTGAGAAAGAAATTGCCTTAGTCCATTTTGTGCTGCTATAGCCAAGACTGTATAATTTATAATGGAAAAAAATCTATTTGGGCTCATGGTTCTGCAGGGTGGAAAGTCCAAGAGAACATCACCAGCACCTGGGGAGAGCCTTCATACTATGTTACAGTATGGCAGAAGAGTAAGAGAGCCTGAAAGACTGAGATTATAAAGGCAGAATTTCTTGGATAACTAATGTACTCCCACAATAATGGCATTAAGCTATTCGTGAAGGCAGGGTCCTCGTCACCTACTCAGCTCTTAAATGTCCCATGGTTTTGTTTGCTTTTTTGTACTGTTTTATTCTAAAGGGCACATGCATTTACAGGGTAGGAGAGGACAAAGAACCTTCTTATGGGGTGTAGTCACACTACAATCCCTTCTCCATCCTGATGGGATTTGGGGCACACATGTACATACACCTGGTATGTTTTCAAGCTGCTGGGGCTGGGATTAGAACTGTATTCAGTTACATGGGACCCAGCTCCCTTAACTACTAGGTCATAGGACCAGACCAAATGTCTCACCTTCTAATACCATCACAATGTCAGTTACATTTTAACATGAGTTTTGGAGAGGACAATTAAACAGTAGTAAAAAGAGGAAGAGAGAATTCTTTAGAATAGGACAAGCTTTGGTAGATGGTACACAAAGAATGAAATAATTTAGGAATATGAAGATTATTCTATTTCCTAACAGTTCCTGGTATGTCTAACATTTTAAAGCTTTCTTGTTTTGTCCAGAAAATAAGGTTTCAGTTAGAATGCAAAAAAATAAAGAAAGAAATAAAATACTGAAGGGCTAATCCACTAACACTTTAGCTCAAGTAGTTTATCTTATTAGTTCTATTGTCTGAGGATAGGAAGGTTTTAAGAGAAAGAGGTACACAGGAGGTAAGCTGTTAAAATACAATAATGCATATTTATTAAAGAATGTTTTAAAATCTCAAGAAAGTAAAAAGAAGAAAATTAAAGTCATTTATAATTCCATCATCTCCACATAAAACACTGTTAATATTTAACATATAATATTTCATATTTTATATGTGATAACTAAGATAAAACTTCTCTTAAGTAGCTAGAAAATATTCTACTTTCTGGACATACCATAAGTATGCAATAAATCATCTAGTAATAAAATTTTTAAGTCTTTCATTTTCATAAATAAAGCAATACAAATTTGGAGTTAAATGAAAATGTATCACAAAATTTATGTACCATCAGGTTTCTGGTACATATTACATAATAGATGGGGTTTTTTTAGATCTCATTAGTGGTGTATGAGAATACTGATTTAGTCAAATTCTTGTTAAATTTGGGAATTAACATTTTTTTAATGTTTTCCAGTGGAATAGGTAAGAAAACGATTATGTTTTTTCAAGTTTATTTTCTTGGTCCCTAATTTTTTATGTTAGCATTTTTAAAATTAACATGTCAAGATGCTAAAGAGTAGTAGGATGGCTTCATCCCTGCGTCAAGATTAACACAGTTACGAGAAACCCACTGGGTGAATAAAGAGCTGGTTGTCTAGTATGGAGAGGTATAGTTCTGGCCTGTGGTAAGAAGCAGAAAGACAAGGATGCAGGGAGTGTGTGCAGAGGTGATAAGACGAGAATTATTGGAGTTTATCTCTTGCTTCTCTTTTACCCTTACCTTAAGACAAAGAAATGCTTGATGATAAACCTGTGGACTCAGAATTCTATCCCAGATACCCTTAAGAGTAAAATAAGAGCAGGATAGAAGCCTACTCTTGTAAGAAACTGGGGGAAACAGGTTGGAATCAACCACCTCAAGTATCCAAACCCACCTAAACTCCCCAAATTGTTAGTTGTTATATAAATCGTGATAAGTAACAATGAGCTAAACTCTCAATGAACTAAATTCATCTAACATAACTTTTTGCATGAGACATACTTAAAGCTTATGAAGTCAAAAGAAAAAGGTATAAAATTATGTAATATCTTTGAAAAGTTCAGGAAAATGCATATTTAAAATATGTATAAATAACAAAATATTTTGCACAAAATAAACTCATACTTTAATTCTATTTTAACTGGTATATTTAATTTCCATTCTTCCACAACTTTTTTTTTTAATTTGCCAGAGGACATGTGTGCTTATCAGAGACAATCAGAGAGCAAGAAAAGGAAAAGGAGAGAGCAATTCCCATGAGGAACAATCACGTCAAAATTCCTCCTTTTGGGATTATAGGAATGCATACACACGCAGCATGTTTTACAAGCTACCAGGTCTGACTTGAACCACACAGTGGGCCATGTTGGAGCCATTTACCTTAACAACCAGACTAACAGCTGGCCCATTCTAGAAAAAAAAAAATTTTTTTGTGAGAGGTTTTTGCTATAGGACGTGTGCGCTTGCCAGAAAGACAGAGAGAGAGAGACAGACAGAAAGCAAGAAATCACCCCCCCCCCGGGGGGGGGGGGGGATGGCCACGCTGCAATCCCTTCTCCTCCATTCTCCTCTCGGGATCTTGGGCATGCATGCACACATGGCTGGCATGAGTTTAAGCCACTGGATCCGGGACTCGAACCACAGTCGACTACATGGGAGTCTAGAGACACAGCCATTACACTAACTACTGGTCCTTCTAGAAACTTTTTGAAGTCGTCTCGTATAGCTAACAAATGCCAACCTAGAGAAAGTTACTATGATCTAACTAGCATAGGAGAAAATAGAGTTTAGAACAGATATAACTATGCTTAAAGAAAATCATGGCATCATGATAATTTTTTAAAATTTTATTTATTATCGTTATTCTTCAATTTTGACCAGAGAAAAAGAGGAAGAGTGAGAAAGCAAGTCACCAGGTCTGGGACTCGAACCATGTCTGGCCATGTCGGAATCCAGCATCTGAACTACCATGCCACCTGCTGGCCACTAATGATGAAATTTTAATTCACAAAAATGGTATAGCAATATTAAACATGTTTATTACCAATGAGATAGTCTTACATACATATGAAAAAGAGCTAGTGATGTATGTACTTATAGAGAGATCCTTAAGTTACAAATTAATATGAAACAAGAAATAGAAACAAGAAAATAAGACACTACTACATATTCCATAAGTTGACCTGTGAAATGTTTCAAGGTAAATCTAGTCACAATCCCTCCAAATTGAGAATTTGATATAAATATTATCTAATTTTATCAAAAATATTCTAAAATTGGTTTGTTCAAATTATAAACTGTATTCACACATTATGTTTGGGGAACTAAGTCTCTTAAATCTAGATCCAACACCCACCTAACTTTTGATTTTTACACAAATGACTATTTACAGACATTAAGTTAATATCCTGTAGAATTTCCCATATTTTGAATTTGTTTCCTCTCTTATTATCATTTACCTTGCTACTCTATGTATCCTTAAGTGTAAAATAGTCCTAAAGACTCATTGAGATTCAAGTTAATTTTTTTCCAAGAACACTTTGTAAGTGGTATTTATGTTTTATATATTGTATTTAGGCATATAGTATCATGTCTAGGTCATAACAGCCCGATCCTGGGAACCAGCAGTTAGTGTAATGGCTATGTCGCTGGACTCCCACGTAGTGGACCGCGGTTCGCGTCCCGGACCTGGTGGCTTAAAACTCACGCTGGGCGCGTGTGCATGCGTGCCCAAGATCCTGAGAGGAGAATGGAGGAGAAGGGATTGCAGCGTGACCATCCACCCTGGGGGGTGATTTCTCGCTTTCTGTCTCTATGTCTCTCTCTGTCTGTCTGGCAAGCGCACGCACCCTATAGCAAAAATCTCTCAAAAAAAAATAAATAAATAAATAACAGCCTGATCCTTACATTTTAAACTGCCTCTCAAATTTTAATATAATGGTTTCATTTATCAATAAATTTTTCTGTAAAACAGTTTTTTAATTATTGGCTCCAGAATGTTGGTTTTCTTACTTACTTATTTTTTTCTACATATATTAACTGGAAATCTTCAGAAAAGAACGCTATCTATAGGAATATTTGGTTAGACTAAATTGCAATTTACACTGGAAAGTTATATCAACAATTTTGGAAGCTTAGATGAACTAGAAAAATTTCTAGAAGAACATAACTTACTGAAACTAACTCAAGTTATAACATCTCCAGGAATTCCATAACCATCAAATACTAGAAGCAGCAGTTTAATCTCTTTTCAAACAGGAAAAATAAATAAACAAACAAACAAACCAAAACACCAGATCTAGATTATATTAGAGAACATTTTTTGCCATATTTTCAATGTCAAGATCTATTTTTTACAAAACCTTGCATATAAAACATTTACAAGGACAGTATGACCCATGTCAAAACCAAACAAAAGTATTCCTAGAAAGAAGGCTATAGGTCAATTTTGTTTACCAATACAGATATATTGCTAAACAAATTTTAACCAACAAGATATGTAAAAGTTAATGTTTCTCAATCAAGTTTATACTAGATATATGCAAAGATGGTTTAATATTAGAAAAAAATATGATGATTTCAGTAAATGCAGTAAAGGCATTTTATAAGTTAAAACACAGTCAAAATAAGGAAAAATAAAACCTTTAGCTAATTAAAAAAAAGAGTAATTCTTGACTAGTCTGATTATATCGATCTATTGTCTATCTGTCTATCAACTACCTATCTATCATCTATTTATCTAAAACCCTCTAAAATTATCCTAAATGAGGAAACATTACAAGTATTGCTACATACTGGAATGAGGCCAGGAATGAGGCAAGGATTCCACTATCCCCATTTTAATTTAACACCACAACAAAATTTTATTTTGAACCTGTCCAATTGGCAAACATAACTTAGACAATCCCACATCTGAGAGATTATAGATCCATACAATCTCTCAGATATTGCTCATGGACTTTTAGTTGATGAAACCACTTTGGAAAACAGAATGATGCTATACTTCAACGCTGACCATTTATATACATTATGACCTACTGACTCCACTCCTAAGTATACAGATAATATGCAGCCCATAAACCACAGGAAATATGCACAGGAGTGTTCATAGCAATGCCATTCACAACAGCAAGCATCTGGAAACAACACAAATCCACATCAATAGAAGTCAAAAGAATGAACTACTGCAACAAAATATGATACCCTTTATATAAAGATAAAAACAACTTAATTAGAATATTCTGTTCTTAGGGATACATGTAAATGCAAAGAAATAAAACACTATATAAAAGGCAAAGTAGGAAAAGGACAAAGGTAAGATTCAGAATGATGGTCTCTTTGAATGGTTGTAAGAGGTGAGAGGAGACAGACTAGGATTAGCAGGAATGATATGGTAATAAGTAGGTTATGTCAGGTCTTGCCTTTGTTTCATGTGGTGAGCTCATGGATGCTTTTTATATTACTTAAAACAATTACAGGAAAAGGAAAATTCTCAATGGTAGCACAGCATAAAACATGAACTCTGCAAGGCTGACCCACCTGGGAAGGTTCCAGGTTCTCATTCTGAGACCTCCTGAATACTGCTAGTACTTGTGGACCCATGATCTGGAGCTGATTTAGGCAGGGGCTGGGGGGTGTGGATTATGGCTTCAAGATACTATGGGGGGGGGGTGGTTCTGTCTCTTTGTCTTTCTAGCTCATGGAAGAAATGAATAAATAAAAATAATTAAATTATTATTTCTAATCAAGTCGTATCTAATTAAGTGGAAGTAGGTCATATATGAATCAATGATGAGGCTATGTCAAAAAGTTATGATTAATCCAGTTCTGAAATTGGATCAATATACCAGAAATCCAAGAAGAGATATGTAATATTTTAACTATTTGAGTGCCAAAAAATATAAAATAACAAAAGAGAGAAAAGCACAGAAAGCTGCAGGGGCATTGAAAACAAATGAACATATTCATGTATTTGTATCCACCTTTCCTAGAACACCCAGGCTTTGATTAACACAGTGGGCAAAATAAAGGCCACTAACTGGCCATCAGCACAAGAAGAAATAACTAGGTTCATCCTTCCACCCCTCGTGTTCATCCCAGTTGCCACATAAATAGATAACATATGTGAAACATTTTGGAAGGATAAATTTCACAAGACATGAAAGCAAATAATTATAAATGTATCTACTTACCAGTATATCCAATATCCAAATATGACTTTGGATAGCTATAGACAGCCCTGTAACCAGTTGTGACATTGGTGATGGAAAGATATTGTCCACATCATACATTCTAGTCCATAATTCAAGGCTTAAATATTTAAAATTAGAACTCTTCTAAGAAAATTAGAGGTGTTATCATGTATATAAAATCATTGCAGCTCTAGAAGTAAATTATATTAGTATATAAGATAGTCAGGGACTAGTTCTTGAGAAAAGTGACCATGAGTCCTTGGAATTACATTGTATTAAATAAATTAAAATATATTCTAGAGTAAGTGAAGTTGACCAATCAAGTAAGAGAAGAAACAATACTTGTATACAAAACCATAGAATTCTTTTTTTTTTTTTTTTGGAGAGGTTTTGCTATAGGGCACGTGTGCTCTCCAGACAGACAGAGAGAGACAGAGAGACAGAAAACGAGAAGTCACCGTCCAGGGGGGATGGCCATGCCGCAATCCCTTCTCCTCCATCCTCCTCTCAGGATCTTGGGCATGCACGCACACATACGCCCGGCGTGAATTTAAGCCACCGGGTCCAGGACTCAAACCACAGTCAACTACATGGGAATCCAGTGACATAACCATTACGCTAACTGCTTGTCCCAAAACCACAGAATTCTGATAACATGGGGTGTATTCTAAGAATTTTAATACTCTGCTTAGCTAAGACTTAGGTTTCATGGAGAGAAATTAACACTGTGCTGTATCTTTGACAGTCTGACTCACTCTATCAAATTATTTCAAAAAAGCTTCTTCATTAGCAACTCAAAGACATACAGTATTATATACACACTTACTCTTAGCTTGGCCACCACTATTAGAAATATCATTTCCTCCCCAAGTAAACAATTATTATCATCCAAGTCACAGTTTTCCTTAGGCACTTTAATGCTGTAGGAAGTCCTTTCCCTTGAAGCCTTCCCAAGCATTTCCATATATACATATTGTTGTTTTTTAGTTTTTGCTATAAGGTGTGTGTGCTCACTAGAGAGAGAGAGAGACAGAGAGAGCAAGTGAGAAAACACCCCCTCAGGGGGAGATGGCCATACTACAACCCCTTATCCTTCACTCTCCTGTCAGGATTTTGGGCACATAAGCATGGCACATACATCTGGCTTGATTCTCGAGCTGCTGGCTGCAAGACTCAAACTCTAAGCTGGTTATGGGGGATCAAACTCCTTAACATCCACATCTCGTGCTGGGCCCAGTATGTCCATATTTTTGAAGTATATGATAGTTATCAGATAAACTAAAAATAGTTTCTTGATACTGCTTTAAATTCAGCATTATGCAACAAAATTCAGCTTTATGCAACAAAAGACTATGTAAAAACAACTTTTTGATACGCTCAAAGTTAGTTTATATTTGAAAGTGTGGGTGACTATTGTCAAGTAGAGACCTTTAGCAAACCTATTTCTCTTGCCTATGCTGTAACAAACCAATTGCTACTGCATTATGCTTCACAGGTCATGAGGAGCCAAACATTATTCTTTTCCATGCCTCTTGTTACTGGAGACTGCTCACTCACTCCCAGAACTGACCTGAACTCGCCTAGCAACAGGATGTAGTTGCTAATGGTAACCATTTCATGGGAAATATTTGTTTGGGGTATTTGGGATCTTTGTCTTTACAGAAGCATAACAATTTGATAGACTTTGTAAATGTGAGTGACAATGTCTCATTACCTAAACTTGTTCCATTTCTTGTTTTATGGTTTTATTTTGCCTCCTGTGCATATACAAATATGAAAATTTCTTTAATAGATGCACAGTCTATATTTGAGGATTGACTTCACCTCTGATTCAAATATCTATGCTACTTTTCTTTTTTTAAGATAAAAAATAATTGTAGGAACCAGCAGTTGGCATAATGGTTACACGGTTGGACTCCCACGTAGTCAACAAGTTTGGTCCCAACACTGCAGCTTAAAACTCACGCTAGGCTCATGTGCTCGTGTGTGTGTGTGTGCCCAAGATTACGAGAAAAGAGTGGAGGAGAAGGCACTGGGGCGTGGTCATCCCCGCTGGGGGGGGGGGGGGTGATTTCTCACTTTCTGTCTTTCTGTAGAGCACATGTGTCCTATAGCAAAATCTCTCTCTAAAAAAATAATAATAATTGTAAATACTACAAGTCTTGGACTAGCTGCAGATGCTTGCTCTCCTACATGGACACTACCTGAGAGTTCTCAGATTTGGCCAACATTAGTGGAATCTGGACTCTAAGCAATATTTTTTTTTAAATACCAGTAATTTGGAAAGCAGTAGAATTTATTTGAAAATGCATTACAAAGGTGTACCCTAGAGGTATTTAGGTTTTCAATATATTGACTTGAGGTTGAAAAATCTTTTGTTTGAACCAATTTGCTTTAGTGCAAGATTTCTCAACCTCAGCACTATTGACATCATGGACCAGATATTTCTCTGTTGTGTACAAGTGCCCTGTGCATTGGAAGATACTTAGCAGCTTGTCTGATCTCTACTTACTAGATGCAAATACAAGCTTACCCTACCCCAACTTGTGACAGCCAAAAATGTCTTAAGACATCACTAAATGCTTGGCCAAGTTGGAGGCGGTGGCGGTGGCAAGACAGCTCTTGGTTGAGATCTAATTTAAAACTACTCATGTAAAGTCAAAAGTTTAAAACTCAGAATCATTAGCTGAACAAGCAAAGAAAACATACTTTATTAAAAGATGAATGAGAAAATTACATTTTTTAGTCTTAGAAAATGAACAAAAATGCAACCCAATTAAAGCTTTTATACTATCTACAAAATACTAAAAATTGGTCAAAATAGTTGAAGTCAGTGCCTGACTGCCTGGAATCAAGTTGAATACATATATATATATATATATATATATATATAGAGAGAGAGAGAGAGAGAGAGAGAACAAAAGAGATCAATTTATTTATTTTTCTCTAATTCTCATGGCATCAGTGTTTATTCCTTGTTTGTAAATAACAATGAATTTAGTGATTCTTATGACTGATTGGTTAGAGGCTTTATATCTTGCTATTAATATAATTTTGGTTTTCCAACCGGGAGCTATACATAATTGCTCATATGGGGAAACCCTCGGAAACTAAAATATGATACTACCACAACTTTCTTTCTTTTTTTCCCTTGTTTTTAGAGAAAGGGATTTTTTGCTAAAGAGTACATGTACTCACTGGAGAGACTAGATAGACAGAAAGTGAGAATGCACCCCCCCCCCTCCGCCAAGGGGGAATGGCCATGCCTCAATCCCGTCTCCTCTTTTCTCCTCTCAGGATTTTGGGTATGCATGCACAAGCACCCGACATAAGTTTCAAGCTGCCGAGTACAGGACTAGAACCACAGTCGACCAAGAGGGAGTCCAGTAATGTAACTGCTACTCCGTCTGCTGGCCCCAGATACTACCACAATTTCTTGATATTGGTGGTCATACTGAGGTTATGTAGGAGAATGCCTTGGCTTGTATGAAACGCATACCAAAGTACTAGGCTAATAAAGAAATATGTGAACAGTTTGCTCTCCAATCACTCAGGAATAAATAAATTGTAATACAATTACAACTTCTCTGTAAGCATGAGATCTTTCCAAATATTATAAATATATAAAAATTTCCACTGTACATAGGCAAAAAAATAAAAGAAAAGGAAAGAAAAAATTGGGAAAGGACAATAATGCAGTAATGTGCACAGTAAGGTGATTCCCCTAAACTGACTTAGTCATAACAGAGCACGAACTGTAAGACATGAATATGTTATTGTCTCAGTGAGTTTCAAATCCCAGGCCTCTGATTATGTGAATTTCTAGACACATTTATTAATACATTTCATTGACACTTTTAATAATTATCATGGGTAATGTTTTACTATATGCAACTTTTTCTTTACACGTTACTTTTAGAAATTATCCTGTAATGAGATGCAACTAAGGAAGAATGGAGAAAATAAATGCTAAAAGATGTTAATGAAAGCTAAAGAAGAAGAGAATTTGAGATGGGTAGAAGCGTGTTAAATGCCACAGTGGTAAAAATGAAGGATGTGATCTATGCAAAGAAATAGGGTAGAGTTAAAATGTGGGCTGAAATGTGGGCTGACGAGCAGAACAAGCTCTCTAGGGAGGGCCATCTATCCAAGAGAGAGCTAGGAGAGCTTTCCAGAGGGTCTGGCATGCAGGGGACTTCAAAAAGTTGTAGTAGAAGTGACAGATGCAGCAACAATGCAAATAGATCTATATGAGAATAATTCTGGGTTCAAGCCCTGGAACAAATGCATGCCTGCAATTCAGATTGACTGGGGCTGGGGGTGGATCACAGTGTGAGGAACCGGTTGGGAATGCCTGTCTCTCTGTCCTTCTGTATATCTCTCATGGAAGAAGTAAATAATAAAAACATTCATGAAAATGGTATTAAAGTATAAAAATACAAATATATAAAATGTATATCTCGACATAAGCTCTATCAAGTTCAAGACACTTATGTAAAGGAAGATACTAGTCATTTACTCCATCAGGAAGAAACTGAGAGTCCTAGAAATTTAATCATATCAAGGCAGTCTTTTTACATTATTAACTAAAGAAAAATTTGTGTCCTTTGATGATCTTTTTAAGATTAGGAAACAAAAATCTTCAGAAGGAACCAAATCAAAACTGTAAGGTAGATGCCTAATGATTTCCCATCAAAACATTGCCCTCATCTGATGAAACTAATGAATGAAAGCATGGCCATGGTGGAGAAGGACTCCGTGGTAAAGCTTTCTTTGGTGTTTCCTGGTAAAGTTTTGGCTAGCTTTCCCAAAACATCTTATATTAATGATAAGTAGATGTTATTCTTCTTTGACCCTTTAGAAAGTCAACAAGCAAAATGCTTTAAACATCCCAAAAAACTATTGCCATAACATTTTCTCTTGACTGGTCTGCTTTTACTTTGACTAGATCACTTACATTTTGTTGTTTTTCAATTTTCCTGAGAACAAATGTTTTCACCAGAGAGGAACATAGAAAAAAGAAAGGAGGAGGAAGCTACCCCCACTGTGGCATGGTCACATCACAATTCCTTCTCTTCCTTTTCTCCATCTTATAGGGATTTGGGGCACATATGCACACATGTTCCATGTGAATCTTCAAGCTGCCAGGTTTTTTTTAATCACATGGTCAGTCATGTGGAATCTGGCTCCCTTAGGACATGGAGCTGGCCCGACCACTTTTCCTTCTTTTTTTTTTTTTTTTTTGAAGAGGTTTTTGCTATAGGGTGTGTGCACTCGCCAGAAAGACAAAGAGAGACAGAGAGACAGAAAGGGAGAAATCACCCCCCAGGGGGGATAGCCACGCCGCAATCCCTTCTCCTCCATTCTCCTCTCAGGATCTTGGGCATGCACGCACACGCGTCCGGCATGAGTTTAAGCCACCGGGTTTGGGACTCAAACCATGGTCAACTACATGGGAGTCCAGAGACATAGTCATTATACTAACTACTGGTCCCACTTTTACCTCTTGATGGTCATTGCTTTGATTGTGCTTTGTTTTCGGGATCACACTGGTAAAACCATGTATTACATACTGTTAAAATTATTCAAATAAATTTTTCAGGATCTTAATTCTGCTTGTTTCTAATTTCCATTTAAAGTTCTGTTCTTGGGGTCAGGAGGTGGCATGATAGGTAAGGCACTGGATTCCCACATGGCTGACTGCAGTTTGTCCTGGACTTGGTGGCTTGCTTTCTCACTTTCCCTGTCTCTCTGCCTCTGGTGAGCATATGTGACCTATAGCAAATTTAAAAATAATAATGATAAGTAAAAATAAATAAATAATTCTTTAAAAATTAAAAATAAAATTCTGCTCTTGTCTTTGGCTAATATGAGGGCAACAGTTTTGGCACCCATTTAGCAGAAAGTTTACTCAGCTTTGATTTTTCAGTCAGAGTTGTGTAAGTGGAATCAATTGAGATGTACATGATGTCAGCTAGTGTTTTTAATGTTACTAGTCCTCTTTAGTTAGGGCAAAAACAAGATTAACTTTTCCCTGAAAAATTAATGTGGTGGTCTGCTACTGTAGGGTGTCATATTCGACATTATTTCTCATGCCATCTTTTGTATTTTTAATAATTATTTAATTTTATTTACTCATTCATTTTATTTTAATTTGACCAGAGAGAGACACACACACAGAGAGAAAGAGGGAAATTGACAAAACAAGCCACCAGGTCCAGGACTCAAACTGGGGTTGCCCATGTGGGAGTGAACAGCACCGTAACCATATACCACCTGCTGGTCCCTGTCTCATACCATCTTAAAACAAGTTATTCATTTGTGAACTGCTAGTATCTTTGAGGTACTGTACATGTAAACATTGTATAAAAGCATCAATGATTTTGTCATTCTTCCACCTAAGCTTTCCAATTTTAGTAGAATTCATGTTGCGCTGATAGTAACTCTTCAAATTGCTATGTCCTTCTACTTGGTGCCTCAAACTAGATCCTGTTCAGACACGTTAGAACAAGTTAGTACATGTTTATCTTGGTGCAAAAAAAATGAAAGGAAAAAGAAAAATATGAAATCCATGCATACTTTTTTCATAATGCATATTTTACATAAACTTTTTGAAGATCCCTTGTATATGTTCTGTCTTCTTTCATTAGGGGATACTACTGCCTCCATGGATGATCATGAGGCTGGTAAGTAAACCACACCAAACAGACCAGCAGAACTAGCAATGTAACGTTAAAACCTTTTAGGTTAATGCCTCTTTGCTTAGTCACTAAAAGGCTATCAATGACTTCTGCTAGAGAGTAATTTCCAGTGGAACCATTGCAGTAGGTTAAAGAGATGAGAAAGTAAAATGCTTCATGTAGATGTCTCTTTCAAGACACCTGATCGGGAGGGGATAAGCATGTAGGTAACACTTGGGGAGACATACAAGATTAACAGATGTCATTTTTTTAAGATGAGGAAATCATAAACATGTTTCATTGTGGTGAGGGAATAATTCACAGAGAATAAGTAGGTTTGCACACAAGTAGTTTTGAAGAGCCAAGTAAGAGTCAAATGAAGAGGGGTCTTTTTTTTTCTTTGGAGAGGTTTCTGCTATAGGTCATGTGCGCTCCCCATAAAGACAGGGAGAGACAGAGAAACAGAAAGCGAGAAATCACTCCTCAGGGGTGATGGCCATGCTGCAATCCCTTCTCCTCCACTCTCCTCTCCTCTCGGGATTCTGGGCACGCACACACATGTGTCCAGCGTGAATTTAAGCCACCGGGTCCAGGACTTGAACCACGGTCAACTACATGGGAGTCCAGCAACATAGCTATTACACTAACTACTGGTCCCAAGAGGGTTCTTGATGAGACCAAGGCATATTCGCAGGAGGAATAAAGGAGTGAACAGGCTGAGAGGAGAGAAATGTAAGTTCATGGTTTCAAAGTTAAAACAGTTCTGGGTGAAAAAATGGCTCTATTTCAAGTCAGAAAAACAAGCCAAGCTATGTTCAGGGAAGTGAATGATTTAAGAGAGGCATGGAACTCAATATACAAAAGGTAGAAGGGCCACCTACATTGTCAGTGATGACTACTAAGTGTGACTTATGTACCTGAGGTATGGTGACAGAAAGCCTGTGATTATAATTTGAATTTTATCATAAGAACCTTGTGTGCAGAGAGAATCTCTACCATGTTCTTCCTCCTCTTTGAAAAGTGTTGGTCAACTCTTGGTTGGTTTGTTTCAGATATAATGCTTTCCTAATTGTTCATGGCTCAGAGGAGGTCTCTAGTTTGTTGTAGTAGACATTTATTAAGCTTTTTCAGTACAACTTGTAAGTTCTCAGCTCTACACCACCACCACCACCACCAGAAATTACAGATAACCTCAGGAAATCTCTTAGTTCAATAGGAAATAGTTTGAAAGCTGTGTTTCAAGATATAACACAGTTCCCTAATTTCTGGGAAGAATTAAATATTCATATTTAAAGAACCATTCCTATTTAATGTCTTACATTTTCATGTACTTATGCAATTCTCTTTCAATTTTGGTTGGTAAAGTCTCAGTCAGAAGGCCTGTAAGCCTATGGTATAACTCTCCAAACTGGTGATCCTTGAGAGGGGGCTATTTTGAGGGAATTGCTTTTGATATAGGAATTTTGTAATGCTGCTGACTCCAGTGTTTTAAAATTTGTACTTGTGCCCTTTGGCAAAGAGCATATAGGGTGTCCTTTTATTGATCTAAATAATAAATATGACGAGTAAGTTTGCTTTGCATTAAGTAAATGTGTCACTTCTGCTTAAACACATATCTCAAGTTCTAGCAAGTAGATCAAACATGAAAGGGAAATTTAACTAAAGACAACAACAAAAACTTGCAAAATGACTGATGCTGTACAATGAATAGACTGCTTTTTAAAATCTTCCCAAGGTTATTAAACCTATAAGCTTATAATTAGGCACCATCTTCATATTCTTCAGGGAAGTTAGGTGATGCCATTATCTACGGAAGTCAAATTTGGACATGCATGAAATTAAATTTGTACTTTGGGTCCTGACATTTGTCAATACAAAATGTGTTCCCTAGAAAGCCAGTGTCAGCACCTGAAGGCCCAGGAGTACTGAATAGTTCCAGTTTCCGCCAAAGCACTTGTTCCCTGTGACTGATGCACAAGGACCAGAGCACATGCACATACCCCAGAAGTGATGCATGGCAGGTGGAAGGAGAGTAGTCTGATAAGTTGGAGACTTGTAGAAAGAGAAATCAGTTAGCACTACCTTCTCTCAGCGTGAACCAGCCTTTTCTCCAATTTGCTTATTGTTTTGTTTGTCTTATTTAAGTTGCTGATCCACTGGGCAGAGATTGTAGCTTCTTAATATTCCATTCAGTGCCTACTTCACAGCTGGCTTTCAATAAATGTTAAATAACAATAATAACACCATATAGAGCCTCTAATTTCAGAAAGTGAGGTAAAAAATTGATGTTTTGAATCTCCCTACTAATAGCACTGGCTTTTGATGCCTTTTTCTCCTCTCAACACTGTCTGTCTCCTGCTGGCTGCTACACATCATGCAGTCACAAAGCAGCCGCTACTAGCTAACCATCCCAATCAGCTGCTGCAAGGGTCAGGAGGCTCTGGGCTCTTGGAGACTGAGATGCCTGCATGTGTGCACACATGCCAACACAAAGAACAAAAAGCCACTGTCCTCAGAAGAGAAACTCTGGTGCACACCATGGTCCTGGAACATCATTTCTTGCAAATGTGCTAGCCATTTTGGTAGAAAAATGTACTGAGGGGTGTTAGTGATTCTTTTATACCTCTTCTGATCATTAACGATGACCAGAGAGCTAGCTGCAAGTTCGGCATAGCGATCAGTATTTGCTTAAACTGGTGGAGTTGAAATGGATTTTTAATGTCTTTTTTTTTTCTTGAAAGTTAGTAATTTTCTTTCAGAAGAAAGAATTTCATTTTATCCCAAGTGCTACTGGAAACAAAGAGAGCAGTTAAGCTTCAAGTTAGAATAGTTGCTGTCAATTAGAAACTGTCTGCAGGACCCATGGGCATCTTTTTTAAAATTGAAGATATTAATAGATTTTCTTTAACTAGACATAAGAAAGGGAAATGCATATGTAGTAAGGGGGAATGAAAGATTCTGGGGAGAGAAGGAAGGAAGGAAAGGGTGAGATATGAGTCCAAGTGATAGAGAAGTATTTAGATTGTAGGAAAGAAAAACAAGTCTTTTTTTGTTTTAGGGTTGTGTATGTGTGTGTGTGTGTGTGCGCGCGCGCACGCGCGCTACTTTGTCTATTTTGCCAGCTGTGCTTAAGTTAACTTAGTGTTTGGAAGAATATAATTCATCCCAGAAGGTTTTCTAAAGGGCAAAGCAGTATCTTTGTTTATGTTAAATGTGGTAGAGATAGATAAATGTTCTAATTTATATTTATAATTGACTCTTTACAACAGTAAGTTTTCATTCCAGAAGCATGGAGTGACAGTTTCAGGGATGTGGGTCCTCCATCAGGTTTAGTCTTAACTCAGAGGATGGGGTAAGGAGGAGGGCATCACACAGCCTCCAGAAGGGAAAATAGGAATGTGTAATAACAATAATGGCACCAAATGTTTACTGCATGCCAACTGCCGTTCTGCCTAAATGCTTTACATCTAATTATTTTCTTAAATTCTTACAGTAAATCAACGAGAGAATGGACTATTATTATTCCTATCTTACACAAGAGGAAATTGAGGCACAAAGAAATTGAGAAATGTGCTCCAGGTCACATCAAGAAAGTCATAGTACCAGAATTTAGACTCAGGCACAAGGACTGTGGTCTCAACTGAGTACTCAATATAATAATAATAAGAAGAAGAAGAAGGAGGAGGAGGAGGAGAAGGAGGAGGAGGAGGAAGAGGAGGAGGAGGAGAAGAAGAAACTTCAAATACTTAGATATTATTGTGTTTACTGTACTGGCTTCAATGAAAAACTAAGAACTAGAACTAGGAAACTAGAACTAAACTTCCTTTGGCTCTTTATTAACCTGCAAGATAAAATCCCCACTCTAGCAAGCACACTGAACTTCACATGTAGAGGTTCCTTCATGATCTAGTCACACCCTCCATTTTCAGAATGAGCTTCAGTCGTTCTTCACAGGCAAGCCTCTAATCATCTTTTAAAATTTAATTGCAGCTGCTATTTTTCCCTATGCCTCCTCATCCTCTGAAAATGCTCATTTCTTGCCTATAATTCCCAAATCCCTCTCTTTCTATCTTTCTCATCCATTTGTAGATTTACTTTTCAAAATTCAGCTCAGACTTTATCACCTCTGGGATATTATCTCTGACTTCTCCAAGCAGATTTAATAATTCCTATCGTAATAATCCCATACTCCCCATATACACATGTTTTGAAGCACTTGCTTTCCCTTATCATTATTCTTTTACATATATTGCTCTGTTCCTTGACTATGAACATTCTAAGATAAATGCAATACCTCATTGCATATTTGATGCATTTAAAAGTACCCTGTAAGTGAGAAATAACAATAATTATCGTTGAATAAAAAACAAATAAGCCTATCCTCAGACTCCTTTTTTTTCTCTTCAGGGCTCATCCTAAATGTCAACTCCTCAAAGAGTTCTTTTTTGACTGTCTTTCAGTTACCCTCTATAACAGACTGAAGACTAAGTTAAAGTACTTGCCATTCCTCCCATCAAGAAGTGGGTCAAATACCTTTTCCTTGAATCTTACAGGCTCCTGACTATATAGTCAGTAGGATAGAGCAAACATGATGTGTTCGTAGGTTTTGTCTCAGTCTATGAGAAACCAGAAGCTTTCACATTTTGTCTTTTGAAACGTGCTCATAGACCCAACTGCCAGATTGTGAGAATGCTGAAGCCATGTCACAAAAAGGCCCACATGGAAAGGAATGCCAATAGCTAGTATTGATTTGCAATCCATGTGAGTAAAGTCGACCCATCCAACCCCATTCAGAGTAGGAATATGCTGTCTCAGCCGGGCCCTGACAAAACTGTAATTAATGAACACACGCAAAAAAGTGATTATGGTTGTTTCAATTCATTAAATGTGGGTTGATTTGTTGTGGAGCAATAAGAAACTAGAATATCTTCTAACTCTGAATGTTTATTATGAGAAAGTTATGCATAGATTTCATATTCTAGTCAGTGACAGTGACTAGTTTATATTTATACAAGGGTACTTTGAAAGGTTCATGGGCAAATGGAATTAAAGCGCAAGTTTATTTTGTTGCAACAATTTTGAAATCTATGCATAACTTTCTCATAATATTCATTTCCACGAGCTTTGTGAAGATCCCTTGTAAGTACACATTTTTTGAATATTTAATAAATGTTTCTAAACCCAAACAATATATATATGTAAGTGTGCATATATATATATATATATGTATGTATTTCTAATTAGAAAAGGATGAAAAACAAAGTGTGGTTATGTCATGATAGAATAGCTTTGTTTATAAACAAAATAATTTACAAATTTACAAGAAAATCCAGAAAGTACAGATCTCATTTTTCTTAAGCATCATTCTAAAGAAATACATGTGAATGCATAAGTTCTCTGAAATACTATTTTTAATACATGACCTTAATAACTTATGTACTTTTAAAAATTCTGTCATGCTTTAATTTACTGTTAAATAATTACACATGGTCTTTCAAAGTACAGAGCATAAAATTTAAGAAGAAAAACTCACTTTTGTAGAGGTCATTTAAATAAAAGAACAAAAAGAAATGGAAGTTTTAATGTTACTTTTCACTGTCACTGGGTACTTTCTTGCATGAGAAGAGAGGAATTTTGGTCTCAGTATACTCATTCCCAGCTCCACAAGCAATGGAACACTTTAAGTCCATGTAGGAAATAAAATATCAAATGATCAGCAAGAAGCTGAACTTTAAATTTACAAGTGCACTTTCAATCTCTATGGAAATTGCACATTTTGTGGAAATGTGCTTAGATTGTCATTGTCTAGTCAAATACAGTGAAAATGCAAGTTGAAGGAGCATAATTAAGGTTAAAAAAAGATACAAGGAGAATGGCTGTCTTTCATGAAGCCTAATCAGCACCTTGGCTATATCTATGGGCATAGAATGGTCAGACACATTCTCCTAAACTACTGGTCCTCAATTATCATCATCTGTGGCTTGTTAGGTAAGTGTATGCACTATTTCAGTATCCTTACTTAGGTAATCTTGGTACTTGTTTGAATAGAAATTTCTTTGAGGGAGCTCCTTCAAATATCATTGCCTGGTTCTATTTCTTTGATTTCATGAAGCTTGTCAAGTTATCAATAAAGTAGAAATACTATTTTTTTTAAGACAGAACTTTTTTGGCAACACCATCAGTGAATTCTAATGTCGAGTTTAAAGAGTAATTGTAAAGATACCAAATATATTGTTATATTTCCTGTGTATCAACGATAGAAATAATAACAATGCACCGATAGAAGGATTAGCTTCCAGCTAAAATTTCAAACATCAAGCATCTCCTACAGAACAATGTGGAATATAATTAAATTTGAATCCACAAGTATTTATTATTTATTGAATAGCTACTATGCTCAAGGCAATGTAATATGTTCTGTGAAGGACAGGAAAATGAACCTATAATCCTTCATCAAGTAGCTTGCAATGTATGTTAATATCCTATAATTTATGAAAATAAATATAATTTTATAAAACTGGATTAAAAGATTGTAGAAATGTGACCCCAAATTGAAGAAAAGTACATTTAGATAATAAACAGAAGTAGTCAAATAGCAACCCATTGAGGAATATGTGGGTATAGGTCCATAAAAATAAACCCAAAGATTCAGAAATGAATTGTTTTTCCTTTCCATTATTTGTTCTGAAATACTATTAATGCTATCTAATGATCAAGAATTTTAATGTAATTTTTAGTAATGTAAAATGATTGCAAACTCCCAATATTCTGCCTGCCTGTCTTGGCTGTAGGATATGTGACCTTTTTTATTATTATTAACTTTAGACTATTTCATGATTTTAAAAGACAGAACACATACCAGTGGAGGAGATAATCTTTAAAAGAAGACACTTGGATTTCAAAATTCATCTGGACACTAAAGAGGACTGGAGACATGTCACAAACACATCTTCCTACTCTTCCCTACTATTTTTTCTGTAGAAGTAAGTAGCTATTTCTTTTTTTTTTTTTTTTTTTTTTTTTTTTTTTGGAGAGGTTTTTTCACTATAGGGCGCGTGCGCTCGCCAGACAGAGAGAGAGAGAGACATAGAGACAGAAAGCGAGAAATCACCCCCCAGGGGGGATGGTCACGCCGCAATCCCTTCTCCTCCATTCTCCTCTCGGGATCCTGGGCACGCACGCACACGCGCCCGGCCTGAGTTTTAAGCCACCGGGTCCAGGACACGAACCGCGGTCAACTACGTGGGAGTCCAGCGACATAGCCATTACGCTAACTGCTGGTTCCCCAGTAGTTATTTCTTGTACAAAAATGATTTGAGTCATTTTTGTTTTCTTGTCTATTGAATCAAGTTCAAAAAATTAAATTCCAAGAGATTGGTAGCTTTGCAGTCATTGTACTATGTTTCATCTCCTGCTCCTACAATACAACTCTGGTTACTTCAGAAACTCATTGACTGTAGGGTATGAATATTTTGTGCACTTTTCACATTTGTTTCAAGGGTAAGTTTTTTTTGCAGACAAATGAATACAATTAATTATCTTTTAAAAACTCCTGGCAGAACTCAGACATACCTTAGTACAAACCTGTTTCAAGACATCCTATTCAAATCCTAATCTATAGAGTGTTACTAGAGCTGAGTGGAAAATTGTCAGAGAAAGCCAGTCAGGGATGAGATGATAAAGAGTTGAGCATGCAATGCTGGGAAGTTTCGATGTTTTGTTAAGAGAAGGAGAATATGTCAAGTTATTTTAAACAGAGAAATGACAAAATAATATTTTCAGTTAAAAAGATCAGTAGAAGCAGCATAGAGAATGTATTGGAAACTACAAGATTAGAGACCGAGACATTATCTTGAACACTTTCAGAAAGAAATGAAAGCAATCTGTAGTAAGTTGAAGAAATAGGGATGGGGAAAAAATAGGTTCAAGAGAGATGTACAAAGTAGAATCAGTAGGACCTGTGGAGTGAATAAGAGAGAGAGTGATAGAGAGAGAGAAGGCATGGTCATGATTCTCTAGGCTTTGGATTGGGGGTTTATATAGAAATTGGTGCCATCTGGGGACCAGCAGTTAGCATAATGGCTATGTCGCTGGACTCCCACGTAGTCGACCGTGGTTTGAGTCCCGGACCCAGAGGCTTAAACTCATGCCGGGCGCATGTGCGTGCGTGCCCAAGATCCCGCGAGGAGAATGGAGGAGAAGGGATTGCAGCGTGGCCACCCCCCCGGGGGGTGATTTCTCGCTTTCTGTCTCTCTGTCTCTCTCTGTCTTTCTGGAGAGCGCACACTCCCTATAGTGAAAAAAAAAAAAAATACTAAAAAAGAAAAGAAAGAAATTGGTGCCATCTGATAGAATAAAAGGAAAAAAGCAAGGATGTAGCATGTCAAGGGTGACATTGATGAATTGGAGAATCTTGGAAGCTTTCCACTAATACGTTGTTTGACATAGTTGTTTGGGGTATCTTGGTCTGGAAATCGGGAGAGAAAGTTCTGATCTGTGCACTTTTAAATTTATTTAATTTTAGTGTCAGCTTGATGACATAACAGTGACATTCTGCTCAAGCAATGCTGGATTCATGTGGAAGATCCCAGGTCTACCTGTCCAAATCTGGAAGGTGTGCCCACAATCTTAACTGGCTGGAAGACTGAGGGAAGATCAAGGTGTGAAATTATGTTGAAAGTACTTGTCTGTCTTTTACCTGCTCTCTCTCTCTCTCTCTCTCTCTCTCTCTCTCTCTCTCTTTTTAAGGATAAAAAACTTTAAAAATACTAATTATAGTTCTTTGTTCCAACATGCAGGGAACTGTTCATTAGTGTATGTAGCACCTTGTAAATCACTGGAATATAGGCAGAAGATAAAATCACTCTGGGAGGCTAAGTATAATGAGAATAATAGAGGACTGAGGATAAAAGCATCATTAAAAGAGGATAGACAGAAAGCCAGCAAATAGCATAGCAGTTGTATCACTGGACTCCTACATAGCCAACTGCAGTTCAATTCCTGGATCTTATGATGTGAAACTCCTGCTGGGCATGTGTGCATGTGTGCCCAAGGTCCCAGGAGGAGAACGGAGGAAAAGGGATTGTGGCATGGCCACCCCTCAGTAGGGCAATTTCTCATTTTCCCTCTCACTGTCTCTGCCTCTCTCTCTCTCTCTGGTGAATGCACGTGCCCTAAGGCAAAAGCCTCTAAAACTTTTTCTAAAAAAAGAGAATAGATAGAATTAAAATTGTAGGGGCTATGAAGAAAGTAGAAGAATCATGAGAAAAACCGCTCTAGGAACCAAGCAAAGAAAATGTCTCAAGAATGACAATTATCAATAGTATCAAATATGACATAAAAGTGAAATGTGATTAACACATGTATATACCCCAATACATTATTGCAGACTTGGTCATTAATTAAACCATTTATCATTGAAGAGGTGCCCTTTCTATCCAGCTGGGTCTCTAATACTCCATGCAGTTCCACCCCCGTACCTGAATGCTCTTCATCCTGCTTGGCTTCTGCCTCTCTGACAGTTCTCCCTGGCCACCACCTACCCACTAGTCACCTTGTTTGGGCTCTGCCACTCCGCACTGTGCTACTCTGTTATGTTGATCTCCTTGTCACCCTGATCAGACTCCAGGCAGCATTCTGGTCCACTACAACTCTTCTTGCCCTGGGCAAAGAGGCCTAACATGCTATGCCCCACCTAATAGCTTTAGCACCAAAGGGTCCACAAAGTGAAGAGTAGAGAAAAGGAAAAAAAAAAAAAAAAAAAGGAGCAAATTTGCATAATTTAAATGGTGCTTATGATCAGAATCTGCTGGCCTCAACCTTCAATATGTAGCACTTGCTTCTCTTTCATAGGGAATTCTGGATTTATCCAAATGTGGAAAGCACAGTAAGTCAGTTTGGCCAGCCAAGAAATAAAAGTGAGAGGAAAACTTTAAAATACTCATTAGGCCCATCAGTAAGAGGTAGCAATAATCTTGGCTAGAACAGTTTTACTATGTTCTCTGTCTTCATCTGCATTTTAAATGTTTCAGATTCCACCTTTTTTGACTTTATTTCTTCTCCCTTATACTGTATATATTTTATCCACGTGCTTTACAAATCACATTTTCTACACTGATAGCTAAAACTCCCCCTACAATCTTCCATAGTCTCCAAATCCCTATTTCCAAAAAGTTTGTAGATGTCGCCATTAAATGTTTTACACATGATCAAGAATATCCAAAATTTTATTTTTTATTTTTCCCCAAAAGCTGTTAATCTTGCTGTATTTGCTTTCTCCTGAATGGTATCTTCTTCTATTGCTCATCCAAGCTAGAAATCTAGAGCCACTTTGTATCCTTTCCTTTCCCTAACTTCTCAAACCCAATATTGAAGCTCTATTGTTTCATTTTTTTTAAGAATTATTGGGAACCAGCAGTTAGCGTAATGGCTATGTCGCTGGAGTCCCACGTAGTCGACCGCGGTTCGCGTCCCGGACCCAGTGGCTTAAAACTCACGCTGGGCGCGTGTGCATGCGTGCCCAAGATCCCAAGAGGAGAATGGAGGAGAAGGGATTGCAGCGTGACCATCCCTTCTGGGGGGTGATTTCTCGCTTTCTGTCTCTATGTCTCTCTCTGTCTGTCTGGCGAGCACACGCGCCCTATAGCGAAAACCTCTCCAAAAAAAAAAATTATTTTATTTAACTTTACTTATTTACTTATTTTAATTTGACCAAAAAGTGAAAGAGCAAGAGAAAGAGAGAGGGAAAGTGAGAAAACAAGCCACCGGATCTGGGACTTGAACCGCAGTCAGCCATGTAGTAGTCCAGCGCCCTTAACCACCATGCCACCAAAGCTCTATTATTTCTAACTCCTAAATAATTATTAAATACATCCATCTCATTATTATAATTTTCATTATAAGTACCTTACTTTGATTCTGTGGTTCACAACTCAGCTCCACATTCAGGTTCAAGGAACTCCTTCCCTCTAGCTAGTAAGAGGTTGCCTGCTGATGGCTCACAGCTGAATCCCTCCAACCAGAAATTTTCCTTAAAGAGAGGTGCCTTACCTAAGGTTGTATCATATCCTGTTCCCAGGAGCAACTCACACCCGGGGACTACTGAGAGGTACAAAGGTACTAATGTTTAGCCTTTTCCCCACAATTTAAGACAACTATGAACAGCCATTGCTGTAACAGATCTCCCAATGGGTTCAGATGAAAATCTGTGACAATTTCATTGCAGTTAAACTTCTCCTATTCCTGATGCCTTCACTCCTTCACAGATATTCTTAACAAAAACACTTCTGATAAATTTACATTATATCATTCTGTATTTAACAATTTGCTGGGAAAATTGACTAAAGACCTGAAAAAAATTGATGCCAAGAGCAGAGCAAGAAAACAGAATTTTAAAGCTAGATCACCTACCTAACATGTCCAGCAAAAATTATTCTTATCACTGATGACAGGTAAACTCTGATAGTCTCTGACATGCTTTACTAACCATTTTTAAAACTTCCAGCATTAATTCAAATTGTACAGTTATGGAAGGGAATGCACTAGTAGGTGCAATCTCAAGTATGTGAGAGGTTCAGAGTAAGTAATTATAAAGGACAATGAAATTGAATAGTTGTTATTGATGCCATATGTTCATTGACAAAGAAAACATGGTGGTAATTACTCACCAATTTATGACTGTTAAAATTGGAGGGTCTCCTTGGTGGCCTTTAAATGGATTTAACTCTTGCAGCTGAAGGGCAAATCATTTGAGATCATATGAAGATCAAGTTAAAGGATGTGGTGCTGAAAGGAAGTTGAATTTATGTCCCGAGCAAGTCTGCCATGCCAAAATCAAGGCACAGGTTGAAAAGCAATAGGGCCCTGAGATCGGGACAGGACTATGCAATCAATGCATGCAAGTATCTTGAATTCCCAGAATCTCCTAAATGCTCTGAGGCCACTAAAGTGACCCGTTCTTCTCCCTGAAAGGTTAGCATTCACTCTCTCTTTCTTCAAATGATGCAGAGGCCACTGTCTTTAATGAAAACATGGACTACCACTCCTAACCTCAGGATCTATCTTCACC
Source organism: Tupaia tana (assembly GCA_026018925.1). Taxonomy (NCBI): domain Eukaryota; kingdom Metazoa; phylum Chordata; class Mammalia; order Scandentia; family Tupaiidae; genus Tupaia; species Tupaia tana. Next base: position 193,392,656 of record JAKSZU010000001.1, on the reverse strand, counting down.
TTATCTCTTTGCCGTAAAACCAATAACTAAGGTTAAGTCACAATAATTAGCCAGAAAAAATCTGGGCTGGCTAAGGTAGAAAAGAGACTATAGTCTGAAGAAGCTGCGTGTATCAATAAGAGATAAAGCATGTAATAAGATTGAATCCTGAGATCCTAGATCAACCTGGGCAGAACATAAAGTTGGATAAGGGAAAGCTTATCAGCCATGAAGCACTCTTCCATGAGACAGGATTTAACACCACCAAGGAAGAGGCATTAAACAGTCCAGTAGACAAAAGACTGGCTTGACAGTTGATGTCAGTCAGCTTCTGCCATCAGCCACTGCAGTGTTGATGTACTGGTTGTGTGAATGGAGTTGCCATGGGCCAAACAGGGTGGACTCCCACTCACCAAAGATGATTAGATATTGCAGCTGCCAGGTGTCCAACCTGCCAACTACAGACTGACACCGATCTCAGGATACTCTGTTCCTCATGGATGCCAACTAGTTACTTGCTATAAAGTTGATGATATTATACCCCTTCAACTCTAGAAGAGGTAGTGATCTGTCTAAAATGGATCTAACATATTTTTCAGGTCTGAGTTTGCTTTTCCTGCCCACAGACCTTAACATCACATCACTAACAAAAAGAAAAGTACATAAAAAAATCTTTGTTCTCACAGAGCTCACATTACAGCAGAGTGGAAGGGAAAATGTTAGCTACTTCATAATCCATCTTCTATCATGAGGACAATCTGAGGAAGGAAAATATTAAAAGAGGATTCCAAAGGAGGGAAGGTCAAGGGAGGAAGGGAAAGAAGTGATGTGGTCAAATATGTTTGCAAATATGCTAGCAGAATTTTCTGGTTGCATTTACTAAAGCAGAATCCTTATCTGTGGGATGCTTTAAGTCTCATGTATCTGACATATCTAGGTTTGCCAGTTGTAACCAAGTCAGAAATCTATGGATTAAGAGGCAAGTCTCTTTATGAAAGTCTCTCTAGGTGCCAGCTCCTAATTATTGGATTGTAAAAAAGAAAAGTATAATGAACTAAACAGCCCTCTATGTGTATCAGAGGTCAGCAAACTATTGATACAGTCAAGAGCCAAGTCTGCCCTACCTATTATCTTACGTATTATCAATTGCTGTTTCCACTGTACCACTAAGAGTTAAGTAGTTGCTACAGAAACTATATGGACTGCAAAGGGGAAAATACTCTCTGGCCAGAAAAGTTTGCCAACCCCTGATATGGGTCATGTTCCACAAACATCACTTACAAACCTTCTAACATAAATCTGTGCCATGGCTCTTCTTATCATAGCAAGGAAGAATTGAAGACTAGATAGTATAGTTCCTAAACCAAAAGGAAAAAAAAATGTTTCTACATGGAGATTTTTTTTCTCTAAGATTTCTTAGCTAACAGAACTATAAATCAAATGCTTTTATGATTTAATCTAAGTAAAAAGTCTCCCTTGGCCCCTCAGTCAGAAAGTAATAGGGACCTGACAAACCAGGAGACCTCTCTCTTGTCTCTTTACTGTTCTCTGAAGTAAGTAGACAAGTGGTTTTCTCCTTACAGAAGCAGTCACTTCCTTTTAGGTATGGAACTATGTGTGTCACACACTATAAAGACCCTCAAGGTTTTCTAAAGCTCTTGGCATAGAGATTCATTCTCTAATTTTCTTGGTAGTTAAGTTTGTCACTTTTCAGTGATGGTCTTCCAAATTCCTTTTAAAAGATAATTGAATGTTTAAATTAAATCTTAATAAATTTAAAGTTTGAACAACCCTGACTGAAACAGAGGGTTAAGGGCCTTGGGCTCCATAAGCCACTTCCCTGTGCTCCCTCCTCCAGAGGTCCTGGAGTGAATTTCTTGGAGTCCCTAGAGCTCAGTGGATCAGATTGAAAAGTCAATGAAAGAGATAATATTAAGGTTTTTTTCCAAGACTAATTTATTGACTTTTAAGTCTCATATCTTAAGCTCAAGGGATTATTTTTCCTGTTTTAGTAATGCCTTTATGTAACTTGATAGAAATCTGCATTTCATATTCAAGGATGCAAATATTCCATTGCATTTCAAAATGAAAACTTTGATTTCCCACCATGATAAGTCAGAGAGTTCTTCTTCCCTTTGGTTTTTCATCTTATCCCATAGTGAAATTAACTTCTGCTAATATCCAATGTTAAATGAAAGTTAGATTCAAAATAGTAAGGGTAAGATCTCATAATAATCTTAGGACCAAGAATTTTAATTTATCTGCCTATTAATAAAAACTTTGACACTCTAATGGTCAGGACTCTGGGAGGGAAGAGGGATGAAAGGTATCCTCAAATTGGACAACCTTATTAGAGTTCATGAACTAAGTGACTCAGGAAGTAAAGACCTTAGAACCATTGTGGTAGTATGTGTTTGCAGATACTGAAATGTTTAGCAGACCTGACTTCATGACTTGTGATGTTGTAGACAAAATGCAGTCAGATGGTTTAGTCTGGCTCCCTCACTTCCTATATTAACATGTTTGCAGGACCCAAGATAAACAATTTATGTAATTAGCTGTAGTGTGCTTGCACACTTCTTATGTAATTATGACCTTGCTGTTTTACACCATTGCATGTAACGCACATGTGTGTGTGTGTGTGACAGTTTGTCTTTGACAATGAGTCGCTATTGTCTCCAGCCCCTTTAAGAGAAAGGGAGCACCAAGTCAACTAGCTAGTCCTGCTTAACTTGGTTCTGCTAGCTCAGCCCTGATGGCCTTCGCTTGGTTTGACCTTAGCCAGGCTCAGCTCAGTTCCGCAGACTGTGAGCTCTGAGAGGGAGGAAGTGCTTTGTATACACTCTCCAAGCACATTACTAGTTCCAAGAGGAAGGGCTTTGGGAGCAACATTACTAGTTCCAAGAGGAAGGGCTTTGGGAGCACTACTAAATTCAGCCAATAAACAATATACTATTAGTGCTTCACATCTTTTTCCCAACTCCCTGCATCTCAATTTGACCCACCCCCTAGAGGAGGAAGAACCTTGCAAAAGAGATAGCTTGATGTGTCAAAGCTAGACTTGTAACAGCATCTATGACTGGGTTTTGAAGAAAGAAGAAAGAAAAAGAAAGAGAAAGAAAGAAAAAGAAAGAAAGAGGGGGGAGGGAGGGAGGAAGAAAGAGAGAGAGAGAGAGAGAGAGAGAGAGAGAGAGAGAGAGAGAAAAGTCATTTTAGAAAGAGTCAGTGAAGCTCATTTGCCAGGATCACAAGCAAAGATCAAGGATTGGTTCCCGGGCAGAAACAGAGATTTCTTTCATGGAAACAGGAGAGAGCCTACTGGATAAGTTAGAATGAAGATGAAATTTCTCTTCTCTGGAATGCTCTGCATATAGATCTTACAAGCTTGGCTATAAGACCCAAGACCTAGAGCAATTTTCTCAACTCTGTTATATGTCAGAATAAATGGGGGATTTAAAAATATATATATCTCTTATTTCTGGTCCCTAAAACAGACCAATAACATCCTCTCCAGTGGTAGGGGGTCTCAGCATCTGTATTTGTTGTTGCTGTTTTTAAATTCCCAAAAGACATATGCACTTGCCAGAAAATGGTGAGCACCTCTCAATGGAGCATGATCACTCTGCAATATTTTTTCCTCCATTTCCCCTTCTCATCAGGATTTTGGACACACACACATAGCACATTTCTTCAAGCTTCCAGGGTCATAATTCAAACTATGGCTGGCCATGTGATATCTGACTTCCTTCACAGCTGAGTTACAGGGTTGGCCTACATCTGTAATTTAAAAAATGCGCCAGGTGACTCTAACATCTGTCCAGTTTGGGGAATCACGAGGCAATGTAAGTGTATTCACACGAATGTAGAGAAAAATTTGTGCAGTACTGAATACTTTAAGGTAGAAATCCAACAAGTTTTGCTATTTGTTTGTATTTTACTTTGTATATATTTCATCCATAGCTAAGAAAAGTCTGATTTCATTGCAACAGGAAAACAAGTAAAGAAAACATTTTTTTTTTTTTGTCAGCAGTGGAGAAGTGAAAGTTTATATTAAAGAGTTGATGAGGTTTCTTAAATATCATATGATCCAGTAATTTCACTCCTGGGTATCTATAGGCATACATTCAGTCCGAAAAATACTTGCACATCCATGTTCATTGTGGCATTATTCACAACTGCTAAGACATGGAATCAACCCAGATGTCCATGAACAGATGAATGAATTGAAAAAGTGTAACATATATAACTGTATGGAGTACTACTCAGTAATAAAAAAAAAAAAAAATGAGACCATGGCATTTGATAGAAAATGAATGAATATGAAGGATTTACTGCTGAGTGAAGCAAGGCAGACTATGAAAGAGAGGCACTGTATGTTCCTACTTAATATATACTAAAGGTCTGCACTCTGTAGCAGAAACTGAAAGACTGGAAGGTATAGAAGCATGAAGGGCAACTGTGGATATTAGAGACTGTGAGAGGAGGGCGGACAATGGGTACAGTGAGAAGGAGAGTAACAAGGGGGGAAAGAAAGAAGCAAAACCTTTAAGGGACACAAAAATAGAAAATTATCTGTTGATAACAACAGGTATGGTGATATCTTTGGACTAATATACACTGTATTCATACTGGAAAAATTCATTTTGTATGCTGTAATAATATACAGAGATTGAGGTTAAATAATAACAAACTAAATTTTTAAAAAAGCTAAGGAGAGGCAAGGTTTGAACAGAAGGACACAGAGTAAAGATCTTATTTGGGTTTTGAAGAACTGGAAGTGGTATTAAAGGCTAAAAGGACACCAGAAAGACTAACAAAAATTCTTCGTAACCTTCATGTTTACTAAGATATCCCTTGAAACTAATACTTACTGGAGGTGAGCTAATGAGATAAAGATCCTGAGACCCTTCCACTCCCTTCCTTTGTACACCCCACATACCACTGAGAATACCACCAAGAAAACACAATTTTTAAATTTCAAGTCCAGAAAAATCAAAATAGCTAGGGTAGCTTAGTGGCCTCATAAAAATTAAATCAGGCACACATTTCAAGTAAGCTCATTATGGAAATAACAACCCACAGAGCCAATTTAAAATTGATGCCCAATCCCAAATCTTGCTATTATCTTATATGCGTGTATATGTGCTGGAATGTCCGGCATGTTGCTATGTAAAAATGCCTGATGGCAACCCCTGTCTCCCCCAATGGATATTTTGATTTATACTGTTTCCAGCTTTATTCTACTTCCACTGATTAGTTTGCATTTACATTTTCATAGCATCCAGCTGCTCGGCATTCATGATTTACATTCACCCAATGTAATTAAAGTATTTGTTGTGGGTTTATAAGCTTTTTAATGGTCTATATTTCTGCATTTTGTGTCTCTCCTTTTCCAAATTTATTTTATTCATCAAGCTGTGTCCTAAAAAACAGTAGAAACAATTACCTCTGAAGAATGTTAGTATACAGCATGAATAACGCTCATGCTGGATTTAAAACTACCCTCACTCGAATTACCAATTCAGTGCTGAAAATAAATGTCTCTCTCTCCAGAAATTAGAATCTAATTATGTACAATAAACCGTATTAAATAATATCAAGGGTCTAGCCTAAACCAACAAAGACTCAAACATCCCCATAGAAAGCTGAAATATTCCTCTTCACACTTGCTTTTCATGGGCAAGATTATTTTCAGAGGTCTCTGAACTTGCTGAGGGCCTGTCCAGGTTTAACATGGTATAAGTTTAAGTGCAAAGGGACTTCAAAAAGTTCATGGGCAGGAGCCAGCAGGTGGTATGGTTAAGGCGCTGGACTTCCACATGGTTGATTACAGTTTGAATCCTGGACCTGGAAGTTTGCTTTCTCACTTTCCATCTCCCTCTCTTTCTCTCTGGTCAAATAAAATAATAATTAATAAAATTACATTAAATAATTATTTATAAAATTCATGAAAATGAAATTTAAGTATGAGTTTATTTTGTTGTAAACACTTTAGAAATTTATGAATAGTGTTTTTATAATACACCCTTTACACAAACATTTTGAAGACTATATATATATATATATATTTTTAATTGTCTTGCTACAGGGCACATGTGCTCGCTAGAGAGACAGAGAGACAGAAAGCAAGAAATCATCCTCCAGAAGGGATGGCCATGTTGCAATAGCCTCTCCTCCATTCTCTTCGGAGGATTTTGAGCATGCACGCATACTCACTGCTGAGTCAGGGACTTGAACCACGGTCGACTACATGGGAGCTTAGCAATGTAATCATTAACGCCGTCTGCTGTTCCTGTCTACACACACACATATATCTATGTATATATGTATAATATATATATATATATATATATATATGTATGTGTGTATATATATATAATATATATATATATATAAGAGAGAGAGAGAGAGGAGAGAGAGAGAAGTTGTAGCTTGTTTGTCTTGCACACTACTCAATACACACAGAATCTGGTAAATACTTCCTTTTAATTCAGTCCGCCGTACTTGATAATTATTAGCTCTGTCTCTGGGAAGTAACAACAAATGACAAGTAAATCTTTTGGACTTTTACTACAAAGAAAGCAGTCCATACTGCAATATGATTTCAAGGATTTAAATTCCCATTGACCTCATTCCTAATTTATAAGTTCCTTTTTGCATTTATCCCCCCCCATATTTGCTTTCATTGTTCAATAGATGCCTATAATACCATAAAATTAGCTAACCTTGTCTTCTATACTCAGTTTTCAGTCAGTTCTCAGCCTTTTTCCAGTCCTATGTAAATTTTATCAATTTATTATCTTATTAAATACAAAATCAGAGTCTTCACCTATTTCAAGTCTCAGGTCAAAGCTAACATTTTAAAGAAGTCCTGCCCAGTTAATACTAACAATTTATCCTCCACTTTTCAATCATTAACCAGTTTCTAAGACATTTAAACAATCATTTTATTCTTGTATCCATTTATCTTTTTGGTATTTATCTGTGCAGTTTTGACTGTTTTTCCCCCTATTTTGATACAGATTGGTGAGTGATTATTCTCTATTTTAATAGGTGCCAAAGAAAACAACTTTAAATAATTGCTGAAAAAAAATAGTGAGTATTGATTTGGAGAAGAAACCAGGCAATAATGAAATTAGGGGAGTGGACCAGGTGGTGGCACAGTGGTAATGCGATGGGATTCACATGAGAAAAGTCTTGGGTTTGCATTCTGGGACCTCCTGGAGCACACTGGGCATGTGTGTGCCCATACTCTGGACCAGCTGAGATGAGGATTGTGGCATAGGGACTCTGATGGGAGGTACCTATCTCTCTGTCTCTCTCTGTCACTCTTTCTATCATAGAATAAATAAAGCTAAAAATAAATAACAAAATGGACCTTGTTCCAACTGATTTCTCTTTTTAAAAAACTAGAAAATGTGAAAGATAGTCATAAAAATCCTTGGGGGACAGAAGATGGCATGGAGGTTAAGGCAGCTGGATACTACATGGCAGCAGGTTGCCAGTTTGACTCCTGGACCCAGTGACTTGAAAAGCACTTCAAGCACATGTGTGTGTGTGCCCAAAATCCCAAGAGAAGTATGGAGGAGAACGGACTGTGGGATGGCCATCTCCCCTGAGGGGTAATTTCTCGTTTTCTGTCTTTCTGTCTGTCTCTCTCTAATGATCACAAGTGCCCCATAACAAACTAAAAACAAAACAAAGTAATATAAAAAACCTCTGATATGCTAATTAGAATGCTCTTGTTTATTGTCCATAATCATTAGATCTTGACATTTATTAAAATAAATTTTAAAAAAATAGTTAAAGGGGCCAGCAGATGGCCAGCACCAGACTCCTACATGGTTGACAAAGAGTTGAGTTCCAGATCTGGTGGCTTGAAAGTCATGCCAAGTACATGTGTGTGCATGCCCAAAATCCCAGGAAGAGAATGGAGGAGAAGGGATTGCAGTGTGGCCCTCCCCCCCAACCCCCACAGAGAGGTGATTTCTCATTTTCCCTCTTACTGTCTCTCTGTGTCTGTCTCCAGCAAGCACATGTGCTCTACGACAAAATCCTTAAAAAAAAAAAAAAAAAGTAACTAAATATGCTCAGTGCTACATGTCAATATAGGCTTTCACTGAGTAGTCTCCTGAGATTCTGGTGTAATTATCTTTTAGTTTTTATGGCTATTCCACAATTTTAACTAAAATCCTACCTTTGAACATTTAGATCAGAACAGCTCTCTAGGAAATATCCCTCAGAAACTTCTTAAAACTTATTTTGAAATAATTTCAGACTTAGAGACAGGTTGCAAGACCCATGTATTCATTTTCTTTTGTTATGACAAGTAACCACAAATTTGTAGTTTTCAAACATTACAAATTTAGTCTTACTAGGCTAAAATCCAGGTATTGACAGGGCTACATTTCTTCTGGTGGCTCCAGAAAATCTGTTTAGTTACCTTTGCCAGCTTTTAGAAGGCTTCTGTGCCCCTTGGTTCCCTTCTCTACATCAAAGCCAGCAGAACAGCATCTTCAAATCTCTTTCCACAATATATTTAATTGACACAAAAATGAAGTTATTTGCTGATGATAATGTATAAGAAAATGTCTTACTCTTGACCGATAGCACTGCACTTGTGCTGAGGAAAAAAAAAAAAAAAAAAGAAATGTTTTGTACATTGTAAAGATGTATGGTGAGTAAATGTAAATAACAATAATAATAAAATATCTCTTTCCAACTCCAACTCTGTCTTTCATTTATAAGGATATTTTTTATGTCTCTGGGTCTACCTGGATGATTTGAGATAATCTCTTTATCTTAAGATCTTAACTATTTATATCTGCCAAGTCCTTTTTCCATACAAGTTAAAAAATTCACAGGTTTTGAGGATTACCACATAACTAGCTTGGGGGGAGGGAGGCTGCTATTCTGTTATCATGAAGAGTATTTAAAATATTATTGTATACCATTTAATTATATTCCCTACTGTTATCATTTCACCACATTTGCTCTCCAGAGAGACAGAGAGACAGAAAGCAAGAAATCACCTCCCAAGGAGTGTGGCCATGCTGCAATCCCTTCTCCTCCATTCTCGGGATTTAGGTCATGTATACACACGCACCTGGCGTGAGTTTTAAGCCATCGGGTCTGGAATTTGAACCGCAGTCGACTACGTGGGAATCCAGCAGTGTAACCATTATGTCATGTGCTGGTTCCGCAAGCTCATCCTGTTAAACAATCACCATAAAATTTATCCAAATCAAGACAATTAACATTTATAAGATATTAGTTGATACACAGATCTTTTTCAGATTTTACCAATTGTCATAGTAATGTCCTTTATACTCCCCCAAAAAATCTTAACTCATATACATGTAGCACTTGCTATCACGTCTTCTTAGGCTCCTTTAATCTGCAACCGTTCCTCATTCTTCCTTTAATAACATGGGTAACTTTTAAGATTAAAACACCTTTTGGGGAACCAGCAGTTAGCGTAATGGCTATGTCGCTGGACTCCCACGTAGTCGACCGCGGTTCGCGTCTCGGACCCGGTGGCTTACAACTCACACCGGGCGCGTGTGCGTTTGTGCCCAAGATCCCGAGAGGAGAATGGAGGAGAAGGGATTGCGGCGTGACCATCCCCCCTGGGGGGTGATTTCTCGCTTTCTGTCTCTCTGTCTCTCTCTGTCTGTCTGGCGAGCGCACGCGCCCTATAGCGAAAAACCTCTCAAAAAAAAAAAAAGAAAAAAAAAAAAAAAAAACACCTTTTGTAAAATGTCCCTCAATTTGTGTTTGTTTGATGTTTTCTCATGGTTAGATTCAGGTTATGTATTTTTTTGCAGAAATGAAACAAAGGTGAAATTTCCAGTCCATGATGTCAGGTATTCCCAAAAAGTTTAGCTGGATCTGATTTTTAGGAGAACTAACATCTACTGAATTCTTACTCTGTATCTGGATCCATACCACTCTACATACGTTATCCAGTTAATTTAGCACATTTGTGTTTAGTATAGCTATATAAGAATTCACACAACTGGTGAAATAAAGATTTAGAATTTGAGCCCTCGTCTTTTTTACTCCATATGCCATGATCTTTCCATTATATTTATAATAAAGGGAGTGATTATGTTTCCGTGTTTACATTTGACCAAGATGGTCTTAACTTTCACCTCTGCTTCTCTATACTTTAAACTGGTTTCTTCCTGACTATAGGTCCCAGACCTTCTTTATCTTCAAGCATTTACTTTAGATAACTTGTAATTATAAGTTCTTTCTCTGTCCCTTTGAGATGCAAATCTTCTCCCAGCCTTTTGACAATTTACAATCTAGGAATGTCTTTCTCAGTGACCTAGAAGCCATCCCTTTGAAATGCAATCATTAAGAAAAGCAGAGCCCCCATTTCTCACTTTCTGTGGAAAGAGTAGGAGCCTAACTTCAAGGAATGTTGATTAGCAAACCCAAATGGCCTAATCACCTTGACCAACCTTCCTATTAATGTCCTTTGGGACTAATCTACTAGTATACCCTAAACACTTAAAAACTCTCCTTCCTTTTGTTTTAGAGCAGTTGAGTTCAATCTCCCTTACTGCAATAGTTTCTATTCCCCATTGAAGTAATATTGAATAAAGTCTTATTAACCTGTTCAACTTGTCTGGTGCAATATTTCCTTTATAAGTGCATACGAAAAAGTAGTGTTAACTGATTAGAGTCAAGTTTCCTCCAACAAACATAAAGTGGACAAAAACAACTACAACAGTTTGGGTCATTATTATTTCTAATGTCTCCGGATCACTCACACGTTATTTGAAAGCTCTCACTTTGACATAGCCAGGGTTTTGTTTTAAAAGGGAAAATTGTACCCTCTGTTTTGTCATTGTAATCAACACCTACGGTTGCTTGTCACTCATTTTCTAGGAACCGCTATGTTGGGGCTATCTGAGCCAATGTGTTAGTACCTTGCTTAATTCCTAACACATTCCCCTCTTTGCTTAAGTACTGGATTTCTGTAATTTGCAAAGAAAGGAGTTCTATCATTCTCATTTAAAATGTCTTTCCACCTCTATTTGGGATGTAAACCTTTTGTCTGGAGACACATGTAAGAATTTGTTTAGAGGTTTTTGCCTTAGGACCTGTGCTCATGGGAAAGACAGACACAGTGAGAGAGAAAGAGAATTCACCCTCCAGGGAGGATGGCCATGCCACAATCCCTTCTCCATTCTCCTCTTGGGATCTTGGGCATGTACATACATGTGCCCTGCATCATTTTCAAGCCACCAGTCTAGGACTCAAACCACAGTCGGCCATGTGGGAGTCCAACGACATAACCACTACACCATCTGTTGGTCCCTATAAGAATGTTTTTGGGGACCAGCAGTTAGTGTAATGGCTATGTCGCTGGACTCCCACGTAGTCGACTGAGGTTCGAGTCCCGGACCCGGTGGCTTAAACTCACACCAGGCGCGTGTGCATGCGTGCCCAAGATCCCGAGAGGAGAATGGAGGAGAAGGGATTGCAGTGTGGCCATCCCCCCTGGGGGGTGATTTCCTGCTTTCTGTCTCTCTGTCTCTCTCTGTCTGTCTGGCGAGCGCACACACCCTATAGCAAAAACCTCTCCAAAAAAAGAAAAAAAAAAAAAAGAATGTTTTTGGTTCTCCTAAAAACTTCATGGCAGAAACCTTGATGTAGATACCTGCATTCTCACTTTTTGGCTATGTGCATGGGGGATTGAGGGAGAAGAAAGATGTGCATTTTCTTGTGTAAAAAACGATTTGGGACCAGCAGGAGGCATGGTGGTTAAGGCGCTGGGCTCCCATGTGAGCACAGTTCAAGTCCTGGACCTGAAGGCTTGGCAATCACAGCAGGCATGTGTGTGCATGACCAAAATCTCAGGAGGAGAGTGAATTAGAAGGTACTGTGTGTGGCCATCCCCCTGAAGAGTGATTTCTCACTTTCCCTCTCTCTGTCTCCACTTGTCTCTCTACTCTCTTGGGAGCACACGTATCCTATGGCAAAAATCTAAAAACAAACAAAAAACTGATTTTTGGTGTCCTTGGACGGAGTACCAGCTGAATGTTTTTACTATTTATCTTCGGATTCCAATTCTATAATTATTCATTTTCTGTTTGATGAATTAGTTTGTCTTCTAGGTATCAAAATTTCGGTTACTAATTCTTAAAGGAAATATCTTTTCTTAAAATTTTGAGGATATCTACCCATTCTTTGAAATTTTTCAATTTCTTGTATTGACTGTTTTATCCCAATTTCTTTATTATGGCCGTCTATGTCTCTCGTTCACATTGTAGCAGCAACAAACTAGTAAAGCTAGGCTACCTATTCATTTTTAAAAGTAAGGCACTAAAATCTGCTGGGAAATTCAGGGTATCATCTCTAGAGTTCTCTATCAACTAAACAAGCCCATTTCATTGGAGGGTTTCTGAACAATATTATCTTCAATCCATTTTCTTAGTGAAAAACTTACAACCTTCTGCTTCTGAGTATATGCCTGGGAACTGCATTCTAGGTGTTAAAAGTACAATTGGATATGGGGTGCTGGGAAGCTAATGATTCAATACATAGACTGATTTGAGTCTGCTTTTCAATTTGCATTTCAGTGTTTCAATTCTTCTAAATCCAAAATTTCTCTGATTCCATAATCTAGCATAAATCTTTTTTGTAATGTGAGTGTGTGTGTGTGTGTGTGTGTGTGTGTGTGTGTCTGTGTCCATAGAGGAGATAGAAAGAAAGGTAAGTCACCGCAATGCCAGTGTTGAGGAGGAGAAAGGGCGGTCCCAGTGTGCCTTACACATGTATTTGGCCAGTCCTCTCTTCCTGTATCTCTAGTGTTCCCAGTTCTGGAATTTACCTGAGGTTCTGCAGCATAACCTTGCCTGCTTGTCACTTCTTCCATATCTCTTCATTCTTGTTGGTTAATAATTTTTTTAGAAATTGGGTCCAGCAGTTGGCGTAATGGCTGTGTTGCTGGACTCCCATGTAGTCGACCGCAGTTCGAGTCCCGGACCTGGTGGCTTTAACTCACGCCAGACTCCAATGCATGCATGCTCAGGTCTCAAGAGGAGGATGGAGGAGAAGGGATTGTGGTGTGGCCATCCCCCCTGGGGGGTTATTTCTCGCTTTCTCTCTCTCAGTCTCTCTCTGTCTTTCTGGTGAGTGGACACACACTCTATAGCAAAAACCTCTCCAAAAAAATAATGATAATAAAAAAATATTTTTTAGAAATGTGTTTTGCTCATTTTCATATGGGAGGAGAGACAGAAATAAATATAAGCATGCAGCCCACCATGTTTAACTGTTACTACTACTCAGATTTAGTTTAGATCAGTCCTTCAATACCTACATCTTTATTGCACTTCTTTTCTAGCTAGATTTAACCACTTAAAAAATAGGCATACTATCATAAGTCCTTTCACTATATGGTATACATGTATGTTTTTATATGTGTGTGTGAGGTATTGGGGGAAGTTTTGTAATAATTACAGAATTAGAAGATAGTCATACAACACATATTTTCCAGACGCTGATATGAACACTTTCTGTGGATTAGTTTATTTTTGTAATATAAAACATTTATTACTATTTCTGATCTACAAAGGAGGAAACTGAAATGATTAAAGGTTAAGAAATTTGCTTGAAATCACTTAGATAGAAAGTGATGAAGTTGAGATTAAAATCTACACATTTTAGTTCATGTCTGTATCTGTAAAATCTATACCTCACGGCCTCTCAGATATGTCACTTTTATGCCATATTACATAACATAAACCAGTGTACTGTGGTAGTGTGGTATAGTGGTTATACACACCCACACACACACACACACACACACACACACACACATATATATGTATATACATATATACATATATAGTGCTTCTGTCTTTTATCTGCTATCTGCTATATTTTTTTTCTTTTAATTTGTATGTTATTTAGTAACTGGGAGTAGTGTTTGTGTTAAAACAGATATTTGTATCATTAGGAGACTGGTGTTAATACTACTGTACATGGTCTTCTTATCCCACCCAAGCAGCATGCCTTGTCCATAGGAAAATCTCAATAAATGTTTATTATTTCATTTCATTTTGATATCAATACACAACAATTTTACTGGTAATTTAGATTTTGTAAAATTTCTTCAATCTGTAAATACTGTTAGATCTAAAATTTAAGCTGCTTTATTGAGGAGTGAAGAAATGATTTTCACAGAGTAGCTATTTACGCAAAAGTTGTTTACTTCTGGACTGAAATGAAGAATCTATTATACAACCCAATTGTTCTATTCCTGTAACCACTGTGCATTTAGATGTACTCTATTTAGAGTCCACTGTACATGATTTAAGCCATTTAGGTTTAGATGGAATCTGGACTGTGTCCGATAGAAAAGGACGGACAAAATCACTTTTTTTAAAAAAGGCTAAGTTAAATTTCCAGATGTGTTATATGAATGAAAATCATTGTGCCTCTCTTTCCCCAAAATATAGTACCCTAATTGTTTGATTCAAAAGGCCTTATATGTATATCCCTGTTCCCTCATCCCATGCCAAAATAAACACAGCCTAGTTTTCTGGTCCTAGTTAAGGCTATTTCTTCAGCTTGAGAAATGATAACAATGGAAAATAAATTTCTTATCATTATTGGGTTATATCATAACCTGATAGTCTCCCTCCTTCACCTTAGGAAAAAAAAATCACTGTTTTGGAATAAGAAAGTTGTGAAACTCTTAGCTGTACATTTTGACAAGAGACACAATTAGTATTAGATTTTTCAATGACTGATGATTTGCATACATCTCAAAACAGCCCCAGGTCACAAATTTTTTTCACAAAGTGCACCTGAGAGTTTGCAGCTAGGCAGCAACTTTGTCATCATTACTGACCTTTCTGTAATTCTAAACAGAAATTGTACTTCCTCCATATCCTATTTCTCAGCTTCTCTACTCAAAAAGTTTTCCCACAAATAAGTTGGAGCTCTCTATATACATTCTTAAAAAAGATAATTAGAACCAGCAACTTTCTAGAGTAAAAGATACAAATGCAGACTTCTCTTCTTTTTTTCAGTTGCCAAAGGGGGTATGTACTTACTGAGACAGAAAGAGACAGAGAGAGGCAAAGAAGCCACCCAGTGGGTCACGGTCACACTGCAGTCCCTGCTCCTCCAGCCCAGCAGGATTCTAGGTACATACCTAGAATGCTGCAACCACCTAGGTTGTTCTTTAAGTTGACAGGCTGGGACTTGAACTGTAGTCAATCATGTGGAATCAGTTTCCGCCAGCCACTAAGCCATGTGGTCAGCCCAGATTTACTTACTTTTTATCTGGACTTTGTATATATTTTTGTGCAAATGTGTCTCATGTGTGTTTCTCCTCACAGAGAGTTTGTAATTATGTGACATAAGGCAAACATGTGTTTCAATGAGTTTTCAAGATTCTAATAAAATAAAATGAACAGATTTTCATAAATTCAGTAGGCATTTTCAATGTTTCATGGTAATATTCAAACTAACTGGTTAAGGGCCAGCTCTGTGTTACAGTGATAATGTATTGTTCAAGGAATGTTAGATCCCACGTGGCGACTGTGGTTCAAATCCTTAGGCCAGTCAGCCTGAAACATGTTAGGTATGTGGGCAAGTGCTCAAGATCTGACAGGCTGAGAAACTAGAAAAAGAGGATTGCAGCATGACTAAACCCTGTGGAGGGTCTCTCTCTCTCTCTCTCTCTCTCTCTCTCTCTCTTCTCTCTCTCTCTTCTCTCATGAATAAGAACAAATTAATAAAATGACTGGTTATAGGTACATTTAAATAAGCTTGTTTTATTCTCTTTGCTGTCTCTCAGCTGTCTGTGAAACTGTTCTCCTTTTCCTATTTTACAAGTACATTGGTATTATCTCCTTTGTGTCCCTCATGGTCCTTTATTTCTTTTGGTATATAATTAAATTTTATGAAACAAATATGGATTCTTCTTGATGAATGTTAATATGTTGAACTCTGCTATTAGCTCTGGCCATTTGGGGAATGCAATAAAAGTCTTTTGGAATTCTCCCAGAACTAATAGAATTCTGAAATGAAAAATCCATCAATTTACTTCCAAGTTTGTTCATTGTTGATTTCTTGAAGTAAGAACGTGACCTTTTCTTGATGAACTTGGTGTTGATTGAACTCATAGTGGAGGGGTTTGCCCAGAAACTCAGAGACCTTGTGACACGAAGATGGGAAGCAAGAGTCTGGTTTTCATTCTCAGAATTTGTTATACTTTTCTTATTCTATAAGGTTCAATTTCACCTTCTCATCCTCTTCTGTCATTTAGAAGGGGAACTACCTCAACACCTGGAAGATTTGTGACACTGGAAATTACTGTACTTTTAATACAGCAAATTCATTTTCATAATTTCCTATCCCACTTAGGAAGTTTTCTCTTCCCTCTCAGTGAAATTTGCATCTCAATCTTTTTTCGTTGTAAGAGGCTCCAAAAACCCTTAAATCACTGTATTTTTGAAAACATGAAAGTTATGATTTGACTTTCCCATTGCCTGTTTATCCATTGGATTAGTGATTTTCATTAACCTCAGGAATTTAAGGAGGCAAAGCTCCTGACTGAGAATAGATTTTTATCATGAAATCAAATTATCAGATGAAACCGTAATTAGGATTTGCACTGTTGATCAAAGGAACAGCCAAAGGATTATGTGGCAAAAAAGGGAACACAGAATTTACCAGCTGCCAATGGGTGGATTTTCTTCCTGATGCTTTTATATGTGCTAAAACAGAGTTTTGAATGTGTGGCCCACTAAGAAACTAGAAATATGGACCTGTTACTCTTAAGTGAATCTACTAATACATTGTTTTAGAACCAATATGAAGTAATATGAAAGGTATTTCAATAAAATACTGTAAGAGTTGTAAACATTTCATTTTATTTGATAGTACCATCTCTTTATTTCAGTCTATCAAATCATTCATTATAAATGAGGTTTTTGAAGGGAAAAAGAGCCAAGGGAGGTAGTTCAAGCAAGCTTGTAAGATTCAGCATAGACCAGGGCCCAAAGAAGGGGACAAGTCTTCGTGTTAGGTTTTTAATGTTTTTTTGTTTTGTTTTTTTGTTTTACTTTTTTTTTTTTTAGAGGTTTTTGCTATAGAGTGTGTGTGCTTGCCAGAAAGGCAGAGAGAGACAGTGAGACAGAAAGCAAGAAGTCACTCTCCAGGGGGGATGGCCTCACTGCAATCCTTTCTCCTCCATCCTCCTCTTAAGATCTTGGGCATGCACGCACATGCGCCTGGTGTGAGTTTAAGCCACCAGGTCCGGGACTTGAACCGTGGTCGACTACATGGGAGTCCAGCGACATAGCCATTACGTGACCTGCTGGTCCCTGTGTTAATTTTTAGATATATTTTTTGGTCTAAAACCAGTTGTGCCTACCTAGCGCAGGTTTGGCAAGTTGGTACTGAACATCATCAAGCTGCAGATTCAGCCTCTCTAAGACTCTGAGCCAGTGGGAACCATGTATATCAGCAGACCCATTATTCTCCTACAGACAGTGAATCTGGAATTGGCCTATGACTCTGAATCATGATTCCCCCTGTGACTCGTTTCATCTATTTGACTGATATTGATTGATCATGTTTTGTGCCCATTGCTTTGAGATCTGCTAGGGGAAATAACAGAAAAAAATGCACCCCCCTCTCTTAATGAGTTTGCAGTTCACTGAATAGACACAAATGTAAACAATTTCAATAAAACATAATACGAGCACTAGTAGAGGTAAATATAACCAAAGGTACAATAGGATTATAAAGGATATTTATCAAATCTAGGTGGGGAGAGGAGTCAGGAAAGACTATCAGGAACTTTAAAATGTCTCTCTGGAGCACAGAGGTATGAATAAGTTCCACAATAGGACAGATAGAAAGGTTGACCAAGAACAACTCAAAAAGTTCCTTGCATTGTGCACTAAAGAAGCCAGATTTTATCCCTATGGCAACAGGGAATACCTAGAAGGTTTAAGCACAGTAATAATATGATCAGACAAAAATATTAGAAATACCTCTCCAAGTTCACAGTGTAGAGGTGAGGAAGGCTGAAGGCAATCTCCTATTGAGAACTACTAAAAACCTAAGGGACCAGCAGTTAGCGTAATGGCTATGTTGCTGGACTCCTATGTAGTCAACCACAGTTCGCGTCCTGGACCCGGTGGCTTAAACTCATGCTGGGCACGTGTGTGTGCGTGCCCAAGATCCCAAGAGGAGAAAGTAGGAGAAGGGATTGCGGCGTGGCCATCCCCCCTGGGGGGTGAGTTCTCGCTTTCTGAGTCTCAGTCTCTCTCTGTCTGTCTGGTGAGCACACGTGCCCTATAGCAAAAACCTCTAAAAAAAAAAAACCTAAGATCTGGGGCTCAGCAGGTTGTGTGGCGGTTAAGGTGCTAGAATCCCAAAAGGCTGACCACGGTTCAAGTTCTGGACCCAGTGGCTTGAAAATCATGCTGAGCATGTGTGTGTGTGTGTGTATGTGTGCCCAAAGGAGAAGGGAGGAGAAGGGATTGTAGCATGTCCATTTCCCCAGGGAGTGATTTTCACTGTTTCTATCTCTAATGATTTCACATGTTCTGTGGCAAAAACCTAAAAACAAACAAAGAAACCAACCAAAACCCAAAATCTGAGAAAGTATCAGTGGAAATGAAATAGTTTCAGGAGTGGTTAAGGAACCAGAATCATAAGATTTAGGGATTGACTAGATAAGAGCAAAGAATTTTTTTTTTTAATTTTGAAATTTTATTTTAGTTTTTGACTATAGGGCACATACACTTGCCATAGAGAGACAGAGAAGACGAGAGAGAAATAAAGTGAGAAATCATGCCTGCTCCCCCAGGAGGGAGGTCATGCCACAATCTCCTCTCCTCCAGTATCATCTCAGGGTTTTGGACACACAAACACACACACACACACACACACACACACACACACGCACACTCAAACACAGAGCATGATTTTCAAGCTCTGGTGCCCAGGACTCGAACCACACAGTTGGCCAGGTGGGATCCAGTGCCTCTGCCTCCACAGCACCTGCTGGCCCAGGAGTTTAATGAAATGTAGAAGTAAAAGATGCCACTCAAGTTTCTTGCCTGGGCAAATGGTTAAATGATGAGGCATCTCATAATGAAATTACATGAAAAGTAGGTTTTGTAGAAGGTAAGTTAAACTTTGTAAATATTTAGTGTGGCAATGTCTGCACAACATCCAAGTGGAGCCGTCCATTGTGCAATGGTTACAGGAGTGTGGAACAGAGAAGACAGGGCTGAACTACAGACATCCAGATATTTGTGGCTCTTCAACATGGAGACAGAGTGAAGTCATGAGGATTGAAATGTTATTATGGAGAATGAAGACAGAAGAAAGCATAAGGGATGTGCAGAAAAAAGAGGAGCTCATCTCAGAAACATGAACTGCATCTTCTTCCACTACCTCTCTGTATGATTTGCCTTCTGTCCTCGCTCCTGCTTCCTGAGCTGGCTTCCTACTAGGATAGAAGTCCTGCTCTAAACCTTAAAATCTCTTGATTGGGCTAGGACATTCATAAGATCTTGCCCAGCAAATAGCTTTCTAGAGAAGACTAGATACTGTTCTTTACCTCCGGTTAGTGATTAGAATCCTGCTTCAATCTACTCATCTTCCACTGCAATGAAGCTGCTTTATAGCTCTTTGTAGAAACTCCTAGTTTCCGCTCTTTTCTATATACCAGATAAGACTCCTTGAATATGAGTCCCATTCCAAATTAGACTTAAGTCTAATTGTCATGCTTTCTTGGCTAGCTGACCACAACCTTTTGATATTAAGCATATTTGAACTTCGGAGTCAGAAAAATTTCAGGGTAAAATTGATCCTACCACTTAATAACTTTACAACTTTGGAGTGTTTCATTCTAAACCTCATTTTCTTATATCTGTAAAATGGATTAATAATTTTCACCCACCAGGACAATTTTGCAGATTGAATGAGAGCATGGACATAAAGTTCCTGGTACTTCTCTGCAAATTAATACACTTACTTTTCCCTACATTTTCTCCAGCTTGATTTTAAGTAATGTGAGAGCAGTGTGATACAGTGGAAATAATAACTGCATGTAGTAAATGCTTAAATGTTTATATTTTTAGAGTCCTAAAATGGGTTTCAAATTGCTTCACTTCTGTGTGAGTGATTTTATGCATGCCAGTTCTCTTTTTGAGCTTCAGTTTTCTCATTTGTAAAATGAGGATAATAATACCTGTTCTTATTTCACAGTTATCATGAACCTCAAAGATAAGGCATGTGAGAATACTGTGAAAAGTAGGAACTTTTTAAAAATGCAAAATATTATATCAAGCATTATGCTTTACTCTTAGAATATATTTACACTTTTTTGAATATTGATACATGGACACATTAGACATTTTCTAAATATGTGACCAGAAAATATTTATTTGTTGCTATTTAATCATTCACATTGCCTAGCAATTTCTTTACTTGCAGAGACTCAAGAACACTAGAATTTTTATTTTCGTGAATCTTAGTCTACAAACATTAATTGAGCACTTACTCGGTTAAAGGCACTGTGCTTAGACTTAGGAACTGTCTAACACCCGACTTTCAGAAGATTTTAGCCTTAAATGAAGATAGTCAAATAAATAATCACTACATAGAGTGATAAGCTATGTGGATTTTATATATATATATATTAAATCACTCAAGGCTGAGAGGATAAGATAAGTCTTCTTAGAGGAGATGATGACATGTCAGGTTTTGAACAATGATTGGGAGGGGTTATCCAGGTAATCGTATACGAATGGAAGTGTCAGTTCCAAAGATATTCCAGCCAGAAAGTGCGGCAATAACAAAGGCAAAGGTACTGATGCATTTCAGAAATCACCAGGATTTTAATACAATTGGTTTGCATTTGTTTGGGGATGAGAAATGGTGAGAAAAATATATAACTGGATAAAGAAAATGTGATACACACGTATGCACAAAATGGAAAGTTATTCGTCTGTAAGGATAAAATCCTGTCATTTGAGGCAACATGGATGAGCCCAGATACTCTTTTGTGGAAGCCATAGGTTTGGTCACATAGAAGTAGAAAGTGTCATGGGAGATATCGGAATATAGGAAGGAAAGGATGGGAGGAAGGGTAGGGAGAGGTTGGTTAGAAGATAAAAAATCGTAGTCTTTTAACATGATAGAAATAGCCCCTGAAATTCTACAGATAAATTAGCTTAATGAGAAAAAAAAATTAGTGAAATGAAATAGAAGGTTTTAAAGACCAGCTAGGAAAGGAAGAGCAGAGGATCTTTCCCTCCTTGGCAACTGAATAGAGCCAGCAAGACCATCTTCATGATCAAACTTGATACATTCTACTACCAACTGTAGGCTTTGTTTTCTTTTTATTATTATTATTATTATTATTATTATTATTATTTATTATTATTTTAGAGACCTTTTTGCTATAGGGCGTGTTCACTCACCTGAGAGAGAGAGAAAGACACCACTCCGTCAGTGGGGATAGCCATGCCACAATCCCTTCTCCTTCATTCTGCTCTGAGCATTTTGGGCACACACACACACATGCACATGGCTTGAGTTTCAAACCACTGGATCTAGGACTTGAACCACGGTCAGCCATGTGAGAGTGCAGCACCTTAACCACTCTTCCACTTGCTGGCCAGCATTTCTATTTCAAAGAACCATTAATGCAAAATAAACTTGCTCCTTCATATCTATATGTTAGTATCTAACTTATGTAATATAACTCTTTAAGAATCAACCCGTTTTCCTTCCGTACCAGGTGGGGTAGCAAATTGATATAAAACTGCTTGAGTGTGCAATTTGACCATCACTTTCTGACCTCAAGACCTTGGACCAGTCAGTACACCCTGGGGCTTGTATGGAGTAGAGATAATATTTGTAAATCCCTAAAAGCAGGTCTGTCATGCAGTAAATGATGTCTATTATCTTTACTATTTCAAAAAGTCACTAAACTTTCTTAGAAAAATTTAATCCCAAAGAATATTTCCTGTCCATATTTATCCTTTGTACCATTTAGAAGCCAATGATCGTATTCCATTTTTAAGTCAAACAAATTTTAATATCTCAGAATATTCAAATTATATTATTCAAGACGAATTTGTGCAGGCCTTCTTCCTATTTTTCTGACATGGCATGAATTTATTTCACTACAGTTGTACATCTTTCTTCCAATAGCAGTTATCTATACAATTGAGAATTATGGACCTCACAAATCAGGTCAATGGAAAGTTCTTCTTGTGCTCTGCATCGTTCTTATGCTCCTTCCTTTGTAATTCAGTAACCAGGTGTGAGCTGAAGTCACCACCTCACCACTGCTGGGTAACTCCAGCTCATCTACCTCCCTAGCCTCTTTTACTATCCCAGTGGCTCAAAGGGTGAACCTTCCCTGAATGTTCTTTGTCTCTAAACCTAAGTTGTTTAAGAGCTTTCCTAAGTAAAAGCCCACAGTGCATTATTTAGAATGTATTTCAGGCAAATAAAATGTTTAAATCTACAGACTGAAAATGATCTTCACACATAAAATGAAATCTGATCAGTTTACAGCCCGACATGAACAGAACTCCCAAATTAGGCACTTCCAAATTCAGCACAGCAAACACTGCCAGCCGCCAAAGGAATTGGAGAAATCAAAGCCCCTCTAAATCTTCCTTCCATGACATATAAAAGATTCAGCAGAGTAGAGGTCAAAGAATATGAGGGGGGAAAGGTATAAAAGAAAAGTAAGAGAGCTGATTTTTTTTTTTTAGCATGAAGGAATAGAACCTAATTATTCTTTTATGCAGAAAATCCCTTTGGCTGTACACATGAATAAGAGCACTCAAGGTAGCAACATTTTTCTTATAATTAGGAGAAATTATGAT
Source organism: Tupaia tana (assembly GCA_026018925.1). Taxonomy (NCBI): domain Eukaryota; kingdom Metazoa; phylum Chordata; class Mammalia; order Scandentia; family Tupaiidae; genus Tupaia; species Tupaia tana. Next base: position 193,369,773 of record JAKSZU010000001.1, on the reverse strand, counting down.
GTCTCTCTTGAAAGGCAGAATTTTTCTTATCATGAAAAACAGTGTTCTTTATCATCCTTACTTTTTATTAGAGCCTTCAAAATGAGGTTTTCTTGAGCCTCTTGAAATAAATCCATTCCACTTTGAACTGCCGGAACTCACTATTAAAATGTGGCCTGATTCATCCTGAGAAATGGCCACATGCTCACTTGCCTGGGATAATAATGATTGCTAGGTGAATTATAACAAATGCAGAATTCCTTTATCCTACAGCCCCAACTGTCCTGAGAAGGTAAACATATCGCTCACCTTTTTTTCTTAATAGACTGGTATATCTCATCTTCACATTCATTTATTAATTTTTTACAAGTAGTTATTAAGTGACTCTATACAGAAAGCGTTGGACGAGGGACCGAATGGCTGTGGCTGCTGTAGAAGTTAAGCTGAACAAAACCCTACACATAAGATAATTAAAGTGAAGGGACATTGTTTCAACTTGGATTTAAATGCATTTGGAAGGTTTAAAACAGTGCTTTTTAATTCCTTGTCAACTCTTCATAGCACACAGATTGCACAAATCAGAATTGTTATTGGTGAGACTGACACCAGGGATGCAAAAATCCTAGAGTGGTCGCTGCTCTACTCGCTGGTCCACTCTGAGCTGTGCAAGAAAAGCTTCCTTACAGGGTGCTTCCACAGACTCTGGCTCAGAGGTTTGCCTTTCAGTACTTGGGGGCTCATTCCAGTGTGTATGCCCTTAATGTGCTCAGGTATGTCTGGGGTTCCTTTCCTCTCTTCTCCATTTATTGCTTCATTTATTATTTTTCTTTTGCCTTTTTCCTAATTACCTTCCAATTCTGTTTCTCACAAGCCTGAGGCACCTTTGGAAGATTTGGAAAGGAAAGAAAGGAATAAATTAAAAATCTTCCAAAAGATGTGCCTCTGTGAGTTCCCATAAAAGACTGTTTATTCCCAGCATCTTAATATTTACATTGAATTGTAATTACCTATAATTATCAGTCTGCCTCCTCCTATTAGATAGTAAGTTCCTGGAGAAAAGAGGCTATATTTTGTGCATTCCTGTACTTTTAACTGTCTAACCACCATAGGAAGGGCTTTACAAACAACATATAAAGAAAGGATTGATGTCTTCTTTGTCCCACCTTATATCTTTACTCAGGTTATATTCAATTTATTTAAACTCAACTATTTAACGAACCTTAGCCATGTACAACGCTCTGTGCTACATGCTCCAGAAAAATAAAGATAAAACAGAGTTTCTGTCTTCAGAAAGATCAAAAGAGGGGCTAGGCTCATGGTCTAGTAGTTATAAGAGTCAAATCCTATATGGCTGTCAGTACTGTTCAAACCCAGCCCCAGGATGCTTGATGGAGAAATGGAGGAGAAGAGATTGCATCATGACCCCACTGAGGATGCTTTTTCACTCTCCCTCTCTGTCTCTCTGGGAAACACAAGTGCTCTCTGGGAGGTAGTGGAAAAGAAAGGGAAAACAGAATGAATGTAAAATAATTGTAATAAAAGCAAAAGATAGCAGTAAACATAGCAATAAGCATAAGAAAGAAGTCTGGAGCCACTCTTCACTTCTTTATGTATGAATTAACATACAAAAGACAACACTGATGTTGTCAAAAAACCCAAATGCTTGGACCAGCAGATGGCGTAATGATTACATCACTGGACTCCCATGTAGTTGACCACAGTTCAAGTCCTGGACCCAGCAGCTTGAAACTCATGCCAAGTGCATGTGCATGCATGCCCAAAATCCCAAAAGGAGAAAGAAGAAAAGTGATTGGAACATGGCCATCCCCTCTAGGTGGTGGGGGTGATTTCTCACTTTCTGTCTCTCTGTGTCTCTCTGTCTCTCTGGTGAGCCCATGTGCCCTATAGCAAAAAGCTCTCTAAAAAAAGAAATAAAACCCAAATACCTACCATGACTTCACCACAAACTCATGCGTATGACCTGAAAGTGTGTAATGAGACTTTTTTTTAGAACTTGAAGCAAGGAATGGAGCATATTCAGCTAAAAGGGAAGGAACACCATTCTTGAGTCACAACACTGGGGTTTTGGAAAAGTATTTTTCCCAAATTGGTTTCTGGGTAGAAACTTAAAAGTGTGATACTTCAATGATGTGATACTTCAGTAAACAGTCATTCTTTAAGGGTGTGTGCGTGTGTGTCTATTTATGTATGTGTGTGTGTGTGTGTGTTTGTGTGTGTGTGTGTGTATTTACGCCACACTATTAACTACTTGTACTTTATTATTTATATATGTTTTTACTGAAGACCATGCATATTGATCGGCAAATATAAGTCAGGCTCTAAAAAAGGTGAGGTTATTGCAAAGATGACTGAGACAGGATTCCTGCTCATGAAGATTCACAATTTAGGTTCCAAGAAAAAACAATGAACAGTGGGAGAGATTTTACCACTAAGGTGCCATTGATTCTTCTTCAAATACTGCTATTAATAACTAGATAATTAAATCTAATCTAATTAAAAACTGGATAGTCACCTATTTTTGACAGTCATGGGTTCTGACAAAGCAAAATTTTTGGACAAATTATATGCATAGTATTTAGTATTTTATTAAAACACTATTAATTTTGTAGTAAGAAAAAGCAGCAATATTTGAAAATTATAATGTAATCTGGTCTGGATGCTAAAAACAAAGCAATTTGGTTAAAATATCTAAACAAATATTTCAATAAAATAATCATAGAAAATATGTGGAGAGAAAAATGATTAAAAAAATTCTTCTCAATAAATATCATAATCACACATAAACATATTATTGGTAAATCATAGGGCTAATTTAGAAGAAAAGCTAGTTTAAGTTTCATTTATTTTATAGCAATTTGCAATAAATGCTGCCTATTATGGAGTTGATGAGTGGCTTCCAGATCTAGGTCAGAGTATTTTAACAAAGTCGCTTTAATTGATTGTATCTTCGCAACTCCAAGAATGGGGATATCAGAATTATAAAATGACCATCTCATCTTTTACTCTTCCCATTTTTAATGGCATAAATTGTTTATGTAGCCATACATATTACATGGTTGCGAAAGTCATGACACATTTTTCCGTGTTTTTCTATGCAATAATGCGTCATGACTCTCGACAGGCCAAGAAAATCCACATATATTTGCCTAATTCCTTTAATTACTTTTTTCCAAAATCAGGTCACATTTAGTGCAGGACGAAGGTTATCTAACTCACTAAGTAAGTTAAGTTTATTCTGTCATGATTTCAGTGAACATAAAAACGGTACTTTCTTGGGAACACATAGTTTTTTGCTATCAATTGACATCCACAACTTAGAGGTTTCAACAAAGGGTCTTTATAATTTGCCCTTTGGGGCAAATGGCTGGATCATAAAGAGTTAACATAGTTTAAGACTTGAAAGAGAAAAATGTTCCTAACAAAAAAGGCTTACAGCTAAATAATGAGTGCCAAGGTTGAGGCTGCTCTTTCTTGCTTTAGTGCTAGAGCTGCATTATTCACAACTGCCAATCAGCTAATCTGAAAAGAATTTGTTCTTTACTGCATTTCTCCTGTATTGCTCCCACCCCACTGGTCTGGTGTACATTGCCTCCAGCCAGGATGGTTTAGAAATAGCTCCTAAACAGACAACAAATGCTGGACTGTGAATCGAAGGGCAGTGGACACTGTGGAAAAAAAGGGCTTTTGCTCACCCCCATTTGCTTTTCACATTTAGCCTTTGCTACTGCAGTACTGAAAAGCTAAGGCTATTGGAAAAGGAGAAATTGCCTGCCAATTTCTGAAAATTCAACACTGAGCTGTTATTGAAGATTCGGGGTGCAGGACTGGTTGGAGCTCTGTGAGATATTGGTGGTAAGAAACAAAAACATTCTTACTCAGCAGGAAATGAATTTTTAACAAATGAGATAGCAGACATTGCTGCCTAACCTGAGCACCATTGCGTGTGAGGGGAGGGAATTAGATATCATGATTTACAGTTGAAAACAAAGAGCCCTACAAATGAAGCTGAGATCCATGTTCAACAATTATCCTCACTTGACATTTTGAATATCCTTACAAATGCTCACTATATTATCTTATACCAAATTGTGTGTGTGCGTGTGTGTGTGTACACACATGAGCAATGTTAATAGACATAAAAATAGATACATGTATAAATAATTGGAAATGTATCTTTTAACCAAGCAAGAAGTAGTATCTTGGAAAATTTGATTAATGCCCTAGGGTCTTTTTTTTCCCTTGGTATATTCATGAAGTACCAGTTAAGCATGTTGGAATTTATGTAGGTCTACTAGGGAGTAATTATCACTCAATGCATTAGCAGTGAAAAATCAAAGATCGTGCCAGCTTTCCCCACTTCCAAAGCAAAGCTAAACATTCTCACAGACTGAGTCAAATGGTCTTTGTTAATTTCTTGCACTAATTTACCAAGTGGAAATGTAGACGTGACATGGGCTTCTGTTGCAGATATTGTCATTCTATGAAAAACACGATGTAAGAGAAACTTCAATGAGAAATGGTATGCTCCACATGGGGCACATGCCTGGGGGATATCTAGCTGTCAGCCTCACAGGTAAGTAAAGGCAGCATGGTTTGGGCTTGAGCTGGTTTGCTTTTGCTGTTGTTGTTGGCTCTCGAGTGGAAGGGCATAGGTCTCTTCAGATTGGAGGAGCAGTTGGAGTAAATGGACAGCATGGTTAACTCAGATGCATGTACTGATTCCATGTCTAATCTCACACCAGTACCACTAGGCATTTGGGACTTCATTGCACTCCCCAGCCTTGCATCAGCCCCCGGGACAGGCTCAGCACCTCATCTTTCAACAGAATCCCATAAGCTGTCAGGTCAACTCCTCTCTTCATTGCTTTTCTGCCACATTCTCCAAGCCCTCACTTCTCTCCTTTCCTAAAACCCACCAATATGCTTCCTGCCGCTCCACTAAATCCCATTCCACTCTACATCACTCCCTGAGAAAGTGGAGCGGGAGTATGGGACTATCACGCTGTCAGTAGCATCATCTGCAATGATCACAGGCTATCATACAAAGAGTCAGATGCAACTCAGCCTCAAGTAAACAAAGCCACAGTGTAGCCCTGAGGAATGGGGCAAGAGCCAACACTGTGCAGCATCCAGCTGTCCTAACAAAGCAAAATAATTGAATCATGTAAAAGACCCAAGGGCCCCTAAAACAGTGATGTCATTTTATATTTTGGACAGAACAGTTTACTTGTTAAGACAGACCATTGAGAATCCAACGGATGCATCATTATATCCTTCTGAAAGAATGTGCTTCTCTGCCACCTTCCTAATGCATAGTAATGCAATTTATGTGCTGTTCTCTTAGACATACACTATATCCATGAGACTTAGGTGCATACGCATATATGCATGCCTATAAATGCTATACCCAAAGAAGTAGATAGAGAAGCCTAGGGAGGAGAGGGAGTGAGAGAGAGAAAAAATGAGCAAGCACAAGCAAGAGCAAGCACGTTGTACAGAAAAAAAAAAAAAATCCAAAGGACTCTCTGCAATGCAGTTTTACATACAGGCCTGTAGGAGCAACCAGAATGTTATTAGACCATAAAAGCACATCAGGCTGATTTATGGTTTCTGATCAAGGTTTCTGTGAAAATTACTCTGCATCACCGGCTCAAGGTGACTGCTACCATTAATGTGTGGAAAATAAATGAGATGGGGAGGCTGATAGCAGAGGAAGGGAAGGAAGCGCTGAGGCAGTTTATACAGCACAGGTTCCCCATTTTGTTTTACAGTGCAGAGAAGCCTGTCATCAAAATGATTGCTGTGGGGCAGGAAAGGCAATTCTTGGTAATTAGATCTTATGGCATGTGGCTGGTGCTCTCTTATATTGAATGTACCAGCATATTAGGACGAACGTCTGCTTTCTGCATAGCATCTTTTTCGTTTTCTGCTCATATTCAGATACAGTAGTCTAAACTTAGGTGAAAAAAAATAATACTGTTTTCGTGATTCTATTTCTTTTCATAGTATTCATCCCTTCTCTACTGTTTTCCAGACTCTGTTCGCTTCTAATAGTGTTCCCCACCCAAATAAAAAAATCTTCCAAATTTGTAGGTTGCTCTTTCCAAGAGAACTGATATCAGGAAATATTTTACATGTGATCTGATGGTCACAACAGAGCTCCGCTGGTCCTTCCATTTCTGTGCTGTGTATAATTCATCATCAAAGCATCCGTAGGTGTAGATGGAATACTGTGCTGCTTGTTTAGATGTAAACAAATACCATATATCACAAGAGTTTCATACGAGACAGTGCTGCAGAGGAATGAAAGCTGTTTGCTTGAAAGATGCCCTTCTCCTCTTTTGCTTGTATTGAATACCTCCATATTGATTTAGAGTTGGGATTATAATCTGTGGGTAGATTTTTGACTCCGCGTGCAGGTAGAGGACCTAGCATTTTGGAATGCTTGAGGTGAAACAGTAAATGAAAAGGTTTTCATATTCTTTCACTGCAAACCTTTCCCTGGCTCTTAAAACTTGCTTTCTATACCTCTGTGCAGCATTCCACATCTGGAACACATCAGTGCTCTCTTAACTGGCTTCTGTTATAGTGATGGCCGTTAAGAACCGTAGCATCGCAGGAACCCACAGCAGAGAGTATGCAGCCCACCTAGCCAAGAAAGAACGGTGACCTGTATTTTCCTCTAGATTTAAAAATAAGTTTTTCATTTCACTCACATATCCCATTCCAATGCCAATCTTATATTACCTGAAAACTAGATTGATACTTGCACACACCCCCCCCCCACACACACACACACACACATCCTGGCTTATCTGGAACGAACATTCAACATTTGTGCACCCTACACGTGTTCTAGAGGCTTCTGTTAGAAAGGCTCCAACATAGTAACCTCCCAAAATACAGATTACAAAAAGGCTTGAGGCAAAGGATTTTGATATCCATACGGTATTATAAATTCTTCAGATAAGCTTTCACTCATTTCACCTCATTTGATCTTCACAAGTGCTCAGAGATCACTGAGGTGGCTGTAACCACTTCCACTTTACAGATGGAAACACAAGCTTAGCAAAGCGAAGGGTTTTGCCCGAGATCATTTTAATCACAATAGTGGAGCCAGTTCTCCTTCCCCTTACTTTCACCTAGGTAGGATACCAAAATATATTGGGTAGTCAGAAAAGTCACAATGCATTTTTGCATTGAAAAATATTGGAAAATACAACATAACTTTTCCGATGACCCAATGGGTAGATAGATAAATCTTTATATGTCTCTATTCCCTCACCCCATCCAGAGAGAAAACTGTGCTATGTTATAGTGACTCTGCTAGGAATAACAAGCAAGACACTGGGCAAGGCTCCTAACTTTGGTTTCCTTTGTTTGTTCAACTTCATAAAAACTAAAAGTTTTCTATAGCACCTTTAAGCAGCAGTCCTTTTTTCTTTTCAAAGCCTTCCTCATGAGCAACATTCTTCAGGAATGAATAACCAGTCACTACTAACATTCTGAAACAAACAGGACTACCATTCCCAGTTATTGCCTTTTCCTTCTTTGACACGCACACATGATACTGTTTGAAAATGTCATGATAGGAGATAAGTCAGAAAATACAGGCGCATATAAGCATTCTGGAATGCCTGCTTCATTTTAAAATTAATATTTAGCTCTGAGAATAATTATTAAACTCCACATAGATAAGAGGGAATATCTAGAGGTTCTGGAGGGATGTATGCCAAAGTAGGACATCATCACAGATTTTTGTCAGATTGCCATTGCTTAACGGCTATGACACAAGCTGAATGGATCTAATTTATTTCCCCTAGGCAGGGTCATTCCTCCACTTATGCAGCTTCATTTAATTTGGCAGAAGCTACTTTTTATAGAAAAAGATTTACAATTTGCTAGGATTTTTTTCTTTTCTTCTCCTATGTTCAAGGGATTGTTTAGTTGATCTTCAGGAAGATCCACTTATAAATAGAAAGTTTAAGAATATGGAAGTCAGCTGCCTATGAGAGTATATGAATATAAATAAAAAGCCGTTTTCTTATTTTTTTAAATGTTTTTCATGAGCAATGGGAAGCTGACTGATCATAGATTTTTCCTTACACACATACAATAAATAAATAAATAAATAAAACTCTTAGAAATCTTTCCCCCTGATGCCCTGATGACGTTATACAATTACAGGATTTCTAAGTCCTATTTCAGCTACAAAACCTGATTGGTGTTTTAGCTACTGCTTTAGACTTTATGGGGAATTTTAAGTTCCAGGTGTGGTCATCTTCAATTCTGGAGTGAGGAAGCACCTCACAAGTCTCTGAGCACCATACAGTTGTCTCCACTCAGTGACTGGATGCTCTGTGAGTATTGGAATTGATTGCTTTTGCTAATAATAATGAACACTGCATATCTGACTTCCCTAAAAAGTCTGTCTTGTCAGTTCAGGGTGCTATAGCAAATTACTATAGACTAAGTAACTTATAAACAACAGATTTATTTCTCACAGTTCTAGAGGTTGTAAGTCAGATTAGGTGCCAACATGGGACCGTTCTGGTGAAGTCTCTCTTTTGGGTTCCAGACTGTCATTGGACCCTAACATGTTGGAAAGAGAACAAGTTCTCTGGCCCTTATAAGGGCACTAATCCCATTCCTGAGGTCTCCACCCTCATGACCAAATTACCTTCCAAAAAACCTCATCTCCAAATTCCATCATATTAAAGATTAGATTTCAACATATACATCTTGGAAGGAACATAAATATTCAGTCCATGACAGGCTCTAAATCCTACCACTAGCTATAAGAACCACACAGATGGCCTCGTGACATATACGTATGCATTTTAGAGGAACAAGTGAAAGAGAGGGAAAAATTGCAAGAGATGAGGGCCACTTTTCTTTCCAACAAAACTTCAGATAGCTATTCTTTGCCCCCAGACATCAACCAGCATAGCTAAACTGTTTAAACTTCCATTCTTCATAATGCACAGAGCAGACATTATCTCCCTCCATAGAAATCCTGCCTTTTTGTTCAGATAACTGGCCAGAAATAAAATGTCATTCTTTCTCTCCTCTCTCTAAGAAAACATACCACAGTAGGCATATTTAAATTTAGGGCTAAATGGAAACAATTTGCCTTTCAGACCTTATAGTCCAATACCTCAGGCCTGTACATTTCTCTAGAGAATCAGTGCTTATACAATGGCCTGTATTTTGTCATTTTTTGCTGTAAAAATACCCAGCAATTTTTTTAAGTACTGTAATTTTGAGAATTTCCCTTTATTCCAGAAGACATCATCTAGTGACCAATCAGACAAAAGAAGCAAGAAGAATGACAAAGCCCTTCAATAAGCAGATCAAAATCTTTCCAAACTTTACATGATAAATACCATCTACCACAAAGAAGATTTAATTTTCCTTCTGTTTCTTGTTCAGTTTAGTAAACCTTTGTAGGAAAAACTCTAGCTATGCAGCTTTTATGTGTGCAAGAGAACCTATCTCAAATGCATCCTGTTTCACAGAGTATAAAGACATGATACCACCACTAACCATTTTGAGGATGGTTAGGTTGTTCTGGCAGGCTATAATGTTCAGGATTATTTTGATATGGAAATGTTATTTTTCATACTTTTCTGATGAAATTTAAATTTAAAGTTAAGTGCTTCTTACCTACAAAGAGAAGACAAAAATTTATTTTTTTGGTTTATTAACTTTGGTTAATAAAATCAACAAAATCAGTGGCAAAAGAAGCTGAGGCATAATACTGAGAGGTATTATGAAATAGAAAAAAAGAGGAGAGCTCTGGGTACTTATTAAATATCTAGACAAAAGCAGACAAAAGAGAGAGAAGCTTCTCTGTCACCTAGAAGGATATTCTTTTGCAGGGTTGTGGGAAGGGATTGCCATAGGTTGTGTGTGCTCGCCAGAGAGAGACAGAGACAGAGAAAGTGAGAAATCACTCCACAGGGGGATGGCCATGCCCCAATCCATTCCCTTTGGTTTGGGGCATGCATGCACACATGCCTGACATGATTTTCAAGTTACCAAGTCTGAGATTCAAACCCGTCTACCACATGGGAGTCCAGTGCCACCTGCTGGCACATCCTAGAAGGTTATTCTATCTGGCTTGGAAAAGGAAAGAGAGGGGAAGGTCTATTATGGTATATCTCAGAAAGTAGGCAGCCTCAGTTGATGCCTGTTTCACAAGCACAACCTGTAGGAAGCATTGCAGCTCCCTGAAAGGCATTGTTTGAGAATTTAGAAATTGCCTGGAAACTCAGTCAACGCAACAGATTACCCAGCCACCACGTGCACTCAGGTGTCAGTCTGAGTCTTCTTTCTATTATTTCTGGAGAGAATTTTCCTTTACTTCCAAACAACAACTTACCCAGAAATAGACCACCTGGACTGGTGCTTGTCCTGATTCAAGAATATGATGGATCTACATTATATTCATGTGTGTGAATCTCATCATGTACCGCATATACCACTAAGACCCTGAATATCTCGGAGTTCAAGACAAAAAGCATGGGGTCTTGACATAAAGGGAAGTAAGGGATGGATGGCAATGAATAGAACCTGCCAGAAACCCATGTGAACTGTCAGTGCTTTATTTTATCACAGAAAAGAAGCTCTTAGAGTTTACAAGTGGCCCCATTTAGTGTGTCAGGGTAGAAATTCCAGTTGCACTTTCAGAACCAAGCATGGTTTCATGCCTGTAGAGTCTGCTGTTGCATATCACCATTGGAAACCCAATGTAGTATTAAGTTGAACCATATAGCATTTCAAATGTTCAACTACTTTTGGTCTGTTAAAATGATCATTTTGTGTCATTTAACATAAAAATAGACAATTTGGGGAATTGGAGAAACCTGCCAGTAATGGTTACAGAGTTTACATGTAAGCTTAGAAGAGGTATTCTGGTGGATGGGGAGAGGACACTACAGGAACCTGCGAGGACACTGTAATGAAACTGCTGCGCATTCTTAGCAAACATACTGTTTCTACTTAGGCTAAATTTTTATTTGGAATTCTCCTCTCCTCCCATTCTCAACCATCCATCCTTATCCCTGCAACTGATTCTGAGCACCTTTCTAGCTCTTTCTATAACATTAAAAATGTATAACATGACTAAAAGCATGTACGCCTCCAAAGTTTTGACTTCAGTTCTTTTCTTTTCTTTCTATATACCTCTTTTTCTGCCACAATGAACTATCTCATCAAAATCTGAAATTCCCTAGTCAATATGTATGTTACAAATTCTTCTTATACATATAGATCCATATTCCGTCAGGCTTTTTTTTTTCTTGTAATTTTATCAACAGGTTCAATATGTCCCATTTTGAATCCTCTAGATTTTCACTTACATTTGAGAGTAATACCAACCCTATTACATGCTTCAAAAATTCATTTTTTCTGAGCTAGGTATCTCTGATTGAGTGGAACAGTGGTCTGATTAATCAGATCACTCTACTTCCAGTCAATAAGAATAGTACTTCAAATCAGTAGTAATATCTCTTTCACCATCATCCTTTGTGCCTCGTTACCAATTCCTGAGTCACCATTCCTCTGCAAATCTCTTATTTATTTTTTTCTACTAATTCAGCAGTGATGTTTTCTATGTACCTCTGTTATTATTGCTATTTCTTTCAACCTTTTCCTACCCTGGATGCTGACACAGCTGACGCATTTATGACCTTTGGCTTTGATTTCTGCATTACCTACCCAGCTGTTTCTCCACATCACACTATTCCTACACTGCTGACATATCAGTATTGCTTATTATTTTCACATTCCATGAATCTAACTTAGAGATGAATAATTCCTTACCAAACAAGATGGGAAAAAGAGGAATGGGAATGTCATGAGGCTGGTCACCAAAAGCAGGATAAGACACCATCATTGGGCATATCAAAATGTCATTGTATTTCAATGGCATGGCAGGCTTGGTCAGGATTTAGGCTGTAGACAAAGGTAACAATCGGGCTCCCAATGTGATGCATTGGAAATAACCTCAGGGACCATGAAGGATAGTTAATGCTATATACTTCACTGAACTTAAAGATAGAGATGTTAGGTCTGTTTAAATACAACTGCTTTTATTTAGCCTTAATGAGAACTGGGTAGGCAGTGTTGTAAGGGAAGAAGTTAAGTTGGTCCCAACTTACAGAACTAGGGAAATAATACAGAGGTTGGTAATCCTATTACTTCTTTCCTTAAAAACACTGAATTACTCTTTATTGTCTTTAATTGTCAATATAATCCTCACCAAGTCCTTCAACTTATCTTTTTAGCCTTATTTTCAGCAACTCCTCTCTATACACCTAGTAATCCATTCAACCTGCCAAATGCCTACACCTTTCCACTTCCTGCTTTATGGTTTCTTGTCCATTTCCTTATTTCTGCTATTTAAAATACTATGGAGTGGGCGTGAGGCAAAGGGAAGAAACATTTAACAGACAAAATAATGTAAAGTTTTCTGTTGAAAAAATAAAATGTCATTTTTGCTTTATAAAAAAATAAAGTTAGGGTGAATAGGGGGTATGGGGGTTAAGAAGCTGGACTCTGACATGGCCAACCACAGTTCAAGTCCCAAACCTAATGGCTTGCTTTCTTACTTTCTCTCTCTCTCTTTCTCTCATGTATATACCCAATAGCAAATTAAAATAATAATAATAAATAAATGAACTAAAATTAAAATTAAAAAAAGTATTAGCTACCACTCAAGTGTTGGTTCAGAATTCACCTTCTCCTAAAAGCATTTCTGAATCAGAAGAGAAAGTGAATGGTCTTTGTACTTCTCACATTGCATGCCTTCTTGAAACCAACTCCTAGGAATAAAACTAAATGCCAGTGTATCGTTAGTATTCAAAAAAAAAAAAAAAAGACATTGTTTTCATGTTGTACTCTGTCTTATACTGTGGACATTTATAATTCATCTAATCCACTCCATAAAATTATAAGTACTTTTGTCAGAAAGAGGTCATGAATTAACTCTTTAACCCTTTATAAGACTTATTAAATGCTTTGAACAAAACAAATGTTAGTCACAATTTATCTAACTTATTAAATGATCTCATTATATAACTGGATAGCTCAATATTTGAGCATTGACATTGTTGGGACACTCTGTATTGAATACAGATGTCATTTTGGAATTAATTTTCAAGTTTCAATACTAAACCCCCTCTTGCTGAAAAAGATTTTGATCTTGTACAGAGTTCCCTTACCACAATATTTCTGAGACTCTCCAGTAGAGCTGATGTATCCATGAATATCTATTGGTCACTGAGTACAACTGCTTTGTATCAGCTATCAATAACTTTTAACCTATCACAGCAAGAAAAACATAACTTTGCAGCCCTTCATCACTCATATGTCTCTGGTCCAACTTCTGCTTTTGTTTGGTAGACTAATTGCCTCACACCTTAGCTCGTACCACTGTGGTTCCCCCTCACTGCCACCATAGTGGCATCTGGAACTGGAAAGGCAATAACACTATCACCATTGCCAGTAGTATTGCTGGGGCACTTTACAGTCTTTTAGTGCATTAAGACATAAAAAAGTGCTACTTGATCAAGCTATCTACTGTACTATTGTAATGTAACTTTCCACTCATTCATCTAGACAAAGATGACATGGTGATTATATTATACAATTGCTCTTTTATACCCCTTTAGTATATCTCCCCAGCAACAATATCTGAGCTCAATTTAGTTCTTTCAATTTACATGTAAATAGTACAAGTTATCCCAGTTAAACTCCACCCCACTGCCCAACCCCACTACTTCATTCCTTATCCATTTGTAGCTGGGTTGAGATGTGTTGTGATATCAGCCACCTAGCTATGCTAAGATCAATACTCTTTTTCCCTTTGGCCTACTTTGACTCACTCACTATTTCAGTTTTCTCCTTTTATCAGGAAATCTTCCTCAAGAGACCTATTTTCTTTTTTGAAAAGGCTTTGATTAGTTATAGCAGTCCATTTGATATGTGAGTACACTCTTCAACTTCATTGGCGGTCAGATCCAAGTCTTTTACTTTATCTCATGAGATCTTCTATCCCAACATAAATTAGTGAATGCAAGTGTCTTGATGTGGAAAGGAGTGACATCTGAGCCCTAACCATCTAAGACATCAGTAAGCACTGCATATCAGGAATTATTTTCAAAATTTTCTAAATTCCCTGTAGAGGAAAAGAGAATTTGAAAACTTGACTATTGCCATGTTTAGCTATTCATCAAAGTTCTAGTCAGTACATGTGTACAAGACGACTCCAGAGAGTTTGGGGCAAAGATTAAAGTAGGAGCTTATTTTCATGCAAAATTTTAAAACTCCGTACATAGTTTTATCGTATTATGTATTTTCTAATAACTCTTTGAACACCCCCACCCCCGAATGTAAGTACATGAAGTTGAGGAAAAAACAGCCCGAAAGTATAAGAGACAACAGTACACGACACCTGGAGAGCGCCAACAATAGTGCCTGTTCACACCAACCAGGCCAGAAATTCTCATTAGTCAACAGCCATTTACGTATTAGGTTGTCAAGAAAAATCATAATACATTTTTCTATGTTTGTCTATGCAAAAATGCATCATGACTTTCCAGACAGCCCAATAAAATTCACAGTGACTACCTTCTAATCAAAAATGTATGAAGCATCGACCAGACCAAGGTCTGGTGATTAAGATGGCTAGATTTCACATGGCTGACTAAGAAATTTAAGTCACCTCCCAAGTGGCTTAAAAACCACACCAGGAATGTGTGCAGTCATGCCCAAAATCATGAAAGGAGAGAGAGATATGGAGAAAAAGGGATTGCAGTGTGACTATGCTTTATGGAAGACTGTTTCCTCTCTCTTTCTGTCTCTATGTCTTTCTTTCTCTTTTCTGGCAAACACACATTCCCTCTGGCAATTTTTTGAATGTATAAAGCATATAAATAAGCAAAAAAAATACAACCTATAATGAAAAGACATTCAAGTAATAGGAACTGACATAGACATGATATCTGTTAGAATTAACAGCAGACATAAATGATTATTTTAACTGCATTTCACATGTTTAAATAGCCAAGTGGGGGTGTGAAAGCCATAAAACATATCCAAATCAAATTTTGTAGATGAAAACGAATACTTGAGATAAAAATTACACTATTTCTCTTTTATTTTAATAGAAAATCGCACATTTCAAAAGAAAACATTACTGACTTTGAACACATCATAATAGAATTTATTAAAAATAAAATACAGATTTAAAACATTTTAAATGAACTGTAAACTTTGGGAGAACTTGAAGGGTCTGAAATATGTGTCATTGAAATTTCCAAAATGAAGAAGAGAAAAAACACTGGAAGAATGGATGATTAGAATACTTCCAAGTTTGAGGAAAACTATAAGCCCATAAATACAAGATACTCAATGAATCTTGAGCACAAGAAATATGAAGAAAACTACACTAAAACACACATCATAATAAAATTGTTTGAGACTAGTGTGTAACAGAAAACTGAAAGTGCCAAATTGGGAGGAGAGGAAAGACATAGTCCACCAGGAGAAACATAAATACTGATGACAGTGACAGCAGATTTCTCACTCGAAGCAAAGCAGGTAAGGAGACAATTGAACATCTTTCCAGAACTGAAATTCAAATGAACAAACAAACCAGCCAACAAGAATATCTTATATAATAAAAGAAAATAAAACGTGTTTCAAAAGCATAAAAGCTGAAAGACTTTAACGCTAGCAGGCTTAAACTATAAGAAATCTTTTTGTCTTTTATGTTTTGTTTTATAGTCCATCACTGTATATCACTACAGCATACAAAATGAATTTTCCCATCAAAAATACACTGACTATTGTCCCAATCAAAGATTTTACCACACCAATTATCTTCAACATATAATTTTCTATTTTGTGTTTCTTAACTTTTTACTTCTTTCTTTTTTCCCTTGATCTTAAAGAAAGCCTTAAGGCAAAGGAACAATGTTACCAGATAAAAATACATTTTTATATGAAGAAATGAAGAGAATGGAAATGGTACCAATATGGGTAAATATATAAGATTTTCTTCTATTTAAACATATATTTTAAAAGGTAAGCTAGGCAAAAATAATAATACAGTATGGTACATTTAATATGTTCTAAAGTAAAATATGTAACAACAGTAGTATAGAGACTGGGAGGAGAGAAATGAGGGTATACTATTGTAAAGACCTTATGCTATGTGAGGTTGTGTAACATAATTTGAAGATAAGTATAGTAAGTTAAAGATATATACTATGAGCCTTAAGGTAATCACTAAAATAATAAAACAAAAAATTGTTGCATCAAATAACCTAACAAAGATAGAATTTTAAAATAAGTATTCCAACAGAAGACAAATAGAAAACTAACAGCAGATAGAACAAATTTAAAACAAACAGCTAAATGACAGATTTAAATCTAGCCATATCAATAATAATATTATTGATTATTATTGTCTAAACACTCCAATAAAAAGCAGAATTAATGGGACCAGAGGGTACCACAATGGTAGTGCAACTGAACTGACGTGAGAGAGTCCTTGGTCTGATCCCAATGTTTCCCTGTATAGGCCGGGCAAATGTGCACATGCCCATGATCCAGGCTGGCTGTGGATGGGAATGGATCCTGGGGTGGGACCTTATTGAGGATACCTCTGCATCTGTATCTCTGCATCTGTCTGTCTCTGCCTCTCTCACTCATGGAAGAAAGAAAAAGAAAGGAAGGAAGCAAAGAATGAAGGAAAAAAGAAAGAAACTTAGGAAAAAGGTTGTGAAAAACTGGAATTAAAGTATGAGTTCATTTTATATTATTTTTGCTAGAGGGTACATGCACTTGCCAGAGAGAGACAGTGACAGAGAGAGAGGAGAAAAAACTCTCTATGGAGAATAGTCATTCTACAAGCAATCTCTTCTCTTTCATCTCTCTCACTTTTCAGAATTTGGGGCACATGCACACACACATACCAGCATATTTCTCAAGCCACCAGTTTCCAGACTCAAAATGCACCATCAGCCATGTGAGTCTGGCTGCCTTAACAACAAAGCTACAGAACTGGCTGGAGTCCATATTTTCTGGAAACGCAAAAATTATCAAACTTTACTTAATCTATACTTTCTAAAAAAGTTGCACATGAAATATAAAAAGAAAAAATATGGCTACTAAAAAAGAAACATAGTTATACCATATACATAATAACCTAAGAAGGCGAAATGGTTATACTAATATCAGACTAATTAGAATCCAAGACAAGAGAGGTTGGCAGGTGGTGTGGTGGTTAAGCGCACTGGACTCCCACATGGCCGACCATGGTTCAGGTCCTGGACCTGGTGGCTTGTTTTTTCACTTGCTTTCTCTCTCTCACTCGCCCTGTCCCTTTCTGGTCAAATTTGAATAAATAAATAAATAAATAAATAAATAAATAAATAAATAAATTTTTAAAAAAAAGTTAAAGGGGATAATTCTTTTAAAAAATAATTCAGGACAAGGAATACTATAAAATATTTTTTAAAAAGCTTTTTAAAATGACAATAGTATTGACTTCTCAAGTATAATAATAATATTTCTCAAGTAAATATATATGCAAGTAATAACAGAATTTAAAAGATAAGCATACTCACATTATATTTATATTATTTATTTTTTTGTTTGTATTTTTTGTCATGGGGCACATGCACTTACTAGAGAAACACAGAAAAAGGAAAAGGTGATAAATCACCCCTCAGAGGGGATGGCCATGCTGCAATCCCTTCTCCTCTCAGGATTTTGGGCATACATGCACACATGCTTGGTATGACTTTCAAGCTGCCAGGTCTGGCACTCAAACCATGGTTGGCCATGTGGGAGTCCATTATCTTAACTATCATGCCACCTGCTGGCCCCTGTATTAATAGCTTTTACAAGGAGTTGGCTCATATAATTCTGGGGACTGGCAAGCCTGAAACCTGTAGGGCAGGCCAGCAGTTCACATGTGATTTATTGTGATCAAGACTGCAACATCAACTTCCAACTACAGTCTGGATAACAATAAATTACATATGGACTTTTTAAAATGACAGAATATTTTATATTTTTATTAGAATGAAATTTCATAGCAGAATAGCCCCATAGCCTAGTGGTTAAAGGAGCCAGATCCCATATGACTGACTGCAGTTCAAATCCCAGTCTGACAGCGAAAACATGCTGTGCAGGCACGAATGTGTTTCCAGAATCCCAATAGAGAAATGGAGGGCAAGGGATTGGGTGTAACTATGCCCCATTGAGAGTGCTTGGGAACCAGCAGTTAGCGTAATGGCTATGTCGCTGGACTCCCACGTAGTCGACCGCGGTTTGCGTCCCGGACCCGGTGGCTTGAAACTCACGCCGGGCACGTGTGCGTGCATGCCCAAGATCCCAAGAGGAGAATGGAGGAGAAGGGATTGCGGTGTGGCCATCCCCCCTGGGGGGTGATTTCTCGTTTTCTGTCTCTCTGTCTCTCTCTGTCTGTCTGGCGAGTGCAGGCGCCCTATAGCAAAAACCTCTCAAAAAAAAAAAAAAAAAAAAAAGAGAGTGCTTTATCCTTCTTTCTCTGTCTCTCTGTCTCTCTCTGTAAATACATGTGCTTCTAGCAATATTCAATCCTGAGGCCCCCGCCCTGATGATTTTATCTAATCCTCATCACTTATACACTCCACCTCATAATACATCATTGAATTAAGTTTTCAGTCTCTGAATACCATCATAGTAACAACCAAACTTCTAGACACGAATTTTGGGAGGACACAGTCACACTATAGAATTGAGCAGCAGCATTGTTCATTTAGCCCCCCTGCCAGAAACTGGAAAGTCAATCAGAATATGATAAACAATAATAAATTTTTGGATTCGTAGCTTTAATTTTAAGGAAAAATAGAGCAATCAGCTGGACAAGAGCAACTTCTGTCTTCACTACATACTTTACAGCTTTCTCCTAGTAAATATTAATTTGATCTGAGAGAAATGATCCGGTTAATTTTACCTGCAGAAACCTGGTCCACATAGTCTATGGAGGGAAAGATTACAAAGGAAATTTCCATTTATATTTTTATCATGGACTTCTAGCTGACAGTTCATGAGAGTTTCTCTCCAGCCACATCATTTATTACCAGATTATTGAAATAATTTCTTAATCAGATTTCTGATTCCAGTCTCTGTGAATACTCAAGCCAGCTCCCTTTTCCCACATTGCTGACAAGGATTCAGTCTAGGAAAAGTATCAGTGATTTAGATTGCAGTTGAGTCCTTCTGTAAGATCAATTCTGATAGTCACCATGTCATAACTGCCTTCACCCCACATTTTTTTCCTGAACTTTATATGCTTGTCTGTTTTCTAGATTTTTGTTTCATTTACTCTTCTGCCTATAATGCACTCGTACTTCATTCTTAAACACACACACACACACACACACACAAATCTCCCAGTCATTTTTCTAGTCCCAGACAATCTATTTTCTCTTCAATTGAATTTTTTATATATCTTTTCCAATTCTGGCCCTAATATAATTCTTTTCGTGTCCTCTGTACCATAATCAACCCTCTACTAAATTTTTTTTTATTTGCTTAACTATGTATGTTTTATACAACATTTTTAAAAGAGGTTTTTGCCTTAGGGAATGTGCGATCCCCTGAGAGAGACAGAGACAGTGGGAGGGAAAGTGAGAAATCATTCCCCAGCAGGGATGGCCACACTGCAATCCCTTTTCCTCTATTCTCCTCCTGGGATCTTGGAGACTCACGCAAACCTGCCTGGCATGATTTTCAAGCCACCGAGTCTGGGACTTGAACTACAGTCAGCCATGTGGGAGTCCAACAACGTAGCTACTACACCATCTGCTGGCCCATGTTTTATATAACTTTTATACACAGGGCTCAGCACAGGATTTCTCAGCCTTGCCACCATTGACATTTCAGATTAGATCATTCTTTGCTGTGGGGACTCTTTTGTGCTTTGCTGGATTTTTAGTAGGAGCCCTGACTTCTACCACTAAGTAGTACTCCCCCTACCACTGTCACGACACCCAGATATTGCCCATGTCCCCCTGGGGGCAAAAGGTCATCCTAGTTTGCGAACCAGCAGTTAGCGTAATGGCTATGTCGCTGGACTCCCACGTAGTCGACCGCGGTTCGCGTCTCAGACCCGGTGGCTTACAACTCACGCTGGGCGCGTGTGCGTGCGTGCCCAAGATCCCGAGAGGAGAATGGAGAAGGGATTGCGGCGTGACCATCCCCCCTGGGGGGGTGATTTCTTTCTTTCTGTCTCTATGTCTCTCTCTGTCTGTCTGGCGAGCGCACGCGCCCTATAGCAAAAAACCTCTCCAAAAAAAAAAAAAAAAAAAAAAGTCATCCTAGTTTAAAACTACCAACTCTATACATATCTAGGCACATAAAAGTGTGTGGAAATATTGTTTGTGAAGCATGAGAAGCAATAGCAGGAAAGGGTAGAACTTAGCATGTTACCACAAACTTAGCCCTGAGAAGAGAGTAATGCGATGGGTAGGCAGGGGCCAAGGCAGAAAGGCTGCAGTGCTAAAGCCTTTGCCAACAAAGGAAGGATACCATGTGGTATCAGAGCAAGACAGCAAGAGGAGCAAGAGGGCTGAATGAATGTCATGATGTTCAGTGCTATAGTTTGAATGTGTCTTCCCCAAATTCACGTCTGGAAATTTGGTTGTTACTGTGATGGTATTAAGAGAGTGAAAACTTAATTTAATTATGGCGTTATGAGGTGGGGTCTATAAGAAGTAATTAGGATTAGATAAGATCTCTGTTTTCTCTTCTCTTTGCAAGACAAATACAAGCTAGTAATTAGTAGAGGCAAACTTTGATCCCAAGTCTTGGTGTTTAGTGAAGAAGAGGACTGTGTAGATTTCCAACTTAGACAGGACCAGAGCTGGGCTATCTGAAGACGTATATAAAATGCAAACAGATTTCACTGATTCAAGAAGATAAACAATGGTTTGATATTTCCCTAAAATTGATTGCTGCCTTCCTGGACACCTGAGAAGAAAAGGTGAACATTCCTCTTTAATGGAATAAAAATAAGATGGGGCTTCTCCCCAGATCTGGATTTGGCCATGAAGATTTGAAAGACACATGCAGAAACAACTACAGAAAGATTTGGATTTAAATGAGTAGGGTTTCTAGGGCAGGTCAAATATATTTTTACACTAAAATAAAGAACATGTGAGCATCATAATGGAAATGCAGAAATCATAAATAGCAAAGCTAATGCCAGCACAGCAGCAGTACAAAAGATCAGCAAAGAGGCATGACTGAGTGTTAAAAATAAAATAGGTTCTGAACAGACACACTGAAAATGGGAATTTTTTGTTTTGTTTTTTAAAGCCAGTGTAACAAATGATGGTAATAGTAGCTTTGGCAGGCCGCTCAAAAGCTGGGTATGTCAAAAAAGAGTCTCTCTTCCCTAGCAAAAATAATATTAAAATAAAATGGGGATATTTATTTCCCTTTTTAACACAGCAGGGATCACTTATAGCAGATAAACCTGGCAGTGCTCCAGTGTGAAAATCACTGATGATGCTGTTAAGAACTGACCATTGTCATTATCTATACAATATGTTAAATACCCAACCATGCCTAACAAGGGTCTCTATCTCTGCCTTCTACCTTCAAAGTGCTGCTTATTTTTCCCCATAAAATGTTCAGTGTTATTAAACAGAAAGGAAGCTCCTCACCCATTCTATCACCTCACCCTCTGCTCACCTCCAATGCTGGAAAGATTAAGTAGACCCAAAACCTGGCATCATGATTAGGCTCCAGATGTGAAAGAACTTACCAATTTGTCAACTGTTTTTATTGACCACCTCCATTGTGTCAAGAATTATATCCAGTTTTATGAAAGTTAAAAAGAGAGAAAGAGACAGAATCTGTATGAACATTTTTTGTTGAGCTTAGGAATTGCTAAGGAGGACAACAGGCCCATGAAGCAACTGGGTGTTTACCAAGCAGGCAGCTTAAATCAGAGAGCAGAGGCAAAAGAAGTCCCTGAATCTTCAAGGGGCTCAATCAATGAAGCTTTCAAGAAGAATGTTTAATTGTTAAAGGGCGTATGACAGACTCTTAAAAGCAGAACAGACCCTTATCAACCTGAGAGAAAATTAGATTTAACAGCACTTGAAATCAGAGGGGTGAATTAAAGGGCATTAGTATGGCTGCTCTTGCAGCTTTGAGCAAGTGGCTCAATCTCTCTGAGCCTTATTTTTCTCATTTATGAAATGTTGCAACATCAATTCCTTCTTCATCGATTGGTGGTAAAGTTAAGTGAGATAATGTACGTTGTGTGTGCCTAAGCAGTGTGGTTATTGTTACTACTAGGTTGTCTGGAAAGTCATGACACATTTTTGCATAGAAAAATACCTTGTGACTTTCCTGACAACCTAATATTGCAAAGACTGCTAGAAAATGAATTTTAATTATTGGGCAGGAAAAAAGGCACCAAATTGATCAAAAGCAATTTTCTTTTAATACTAGAATTAGAGGTGAACTGCTTTTCTTTTTTTCTACTTTTCTGCGTTTTCTATGTTTTCTATAATGAGCATATATTATTTTACAATCAGTAAAACATCAGGATTTAAAATAGATTTTAAATTTAAATTTATTGAATAAATTATTTGCATGATAATAAATGTTAATACAACTCATATAATCAAGTGGCTTTTGAATGTACAAATCTTTGATTATCTTGAATACTTAAATTGTACTGAACACTGTCCTATATAACATACAGAAGTGGGAAACCATATTCCTGGTCCTCAGGGAGACTCATCTCAAGAATAAATGTGCCCCTTCTTCTCTCTTCCTATAAAAGAAATCCAGAAAACTGTGGCTATGTAGATAGACCTGCATGAAAAAAATGTACTAAAGGATTAACAGTTAAATATTCAGTATGGATCAGCAGATAGAGTAATGGTTATGTCACTGGACTCCCACATGACCGAATACAGATCGAGTCTCAGGTCTGGAGGCTTGAAACTCACGCCGGGCATGTGTGTGTGCATGCCCAAAATGGAGGAGAAGGGATTATGGTGTGGCCATCTGCCCTGGGGGGTGATTTCTCACTTTCTGTCTCTCTTTCTCTCTCTATGCTCTCTCTCCAGCGAGAGCATATGCCCTATAGCAAAAAAATCACTCTTAAAAAAAGATTTAGGGAAGGACCAGCAGTTGTGTAATGGCTATGTCGCTGAACTCCCATGTAGCCTACCGCGGTTTGAGTCCCAGACCCGGTGGCTTAAACTCATGCCGGGTGCATGTGTGTGCATGCCCAAGATCCCAAGAGGAGAATGGAGAAGAGATTGCGGCATGGCCTTCCCCCCAGGGGGTGATTTCTCACTTTCTATCTCTCTGTCTCTCTCTCTCTGTCTGGCGAACGCATGCACCCTATAGAAAAACTTCTCAAAAAAAAAAAAAAAGAAAAAAAAGAAAAGATTTAGAATTGGGAATTAGTTGATGTGAGCTCAAATTCTGGCTGATATTCAACAAATATTGATAAATTTCCTACTATTGGTGGGCACTTCCTGGGCACAGGAATATAGCAGTGAACAAACAAGTGTGAAAGCTTGAATATGCATTTTTAATCTTTCTGTCTCTCTCTTTTTTTTAATCATACCCATGGAAAGGAGTAAATATTATTTAACCAAACTAACTACAAACAGGAATCAGCTACTGTCTGCCAGAAAAGCCAAATTCTTATCCACAAGTTTTGTCAAAAAGGAAGGCTTTATAATGGGTGACTTATAATGAGTTTGGGGACTTTTGTGGAGAATAATTTTCATCCAAGTCTTCAACCAGGTCTGTCTATGTAAATGAAGGATTGAAAGTCATCTTTGATTGGTCAACTCAAGCAATGGACCATTGATTCTTTGTTGGAACTGATACTGTTTTGACGGGCTGCTCTCCTGCTGACAGTATCCACACTCCCTTCACACAGTTGAGTGACCTTTCCTTTGCATGCGTCCTGGAAACAGCAGTTAGCCCCATTCTCCGCCATCAAGTTCTAGTCAGTTACATCAATAAGACAACAGAGAATCCAGTGTAAAACAAGCATAAAGCATCCTTGTCCACAGAATAGTTCCTACCAATATTCAAATACAATTTATTATTACATCTCCCATTTAAAAAATAATAACATTTTCATGACTCTATAACTCTTCTGGTTACATATTTTTCTCCTATTGTTTATAGGCTACACTGCTGGAAAGGATTGTCCATACAACTGTCTTCAGTTCTTCCCTTCCCTTTTTCATTGGAACTCACGCTGAACAGGCCTTGGCCCAGAAACTGCTTTCGTCAACAGGGCCTCAGAGAATACTGTGTCTTTGGGCCAATTAGAAAATGGTGCCCCTTTGAATGGATGAATTACAAATAGCTGTGATCTTCATTAGCTACAGCAGAACAGTTTGCAAATTACAATTTCAAGTAGTTATGCCCTCCAAGTAGTTGTGGCAGAGCACAAGTGTTATTTTACTACTACTCATTCATTTGGCTGGGCACTGTAGTACAAAGCATAACCTGCACATCCACAGTGGTCCTGCTTCTCATGATCATCAGTGGCTTCCAGGTAATTAAGCTAATAGTCAATTCTCAGTCTTTAATTTAACATGCTTTGATGTACCTTCTTTGAAACACTCTGCCATTGGTTTCCTTTTTCTCCTTGATGGTTCTTCTTTGTCTCCAAGAAACCATATCACTAGAGTGGCTCCCAAGCTTTGACCTTGAATATATTCTATTTTCTATCTAAAGTCATCTATGTGTAGAACCAATATAATCTCATGGATTTTAAATAAGATGCTGACTGTGCTCCAATGTGTAGCTCCAATCAGGACCCTCCTTCTGTATCCAACTGCCTCCTCACCGTCTCCTCTTGGGTGTCTAATAAGCATTTCAAAATTAACAATCCTTTGGGCCAGCAGATGATGTAGCAGTTACATCACTGGACTACCACATGACCAAACACAGTTCAAGTCCTGGACCCAGTGGCTTCAAAATCACACCGGGCATACATGCATGTGTGCCTAAAATCCTGAGTGGAGAATGGAGGAGAAGAGATAGTATGAGTATGTGGGGGTGATTTCTCACTTTCCCTCTCACTTTCTCTGTCTCTCTCTCTCTGGTGAGCACACATGCCCTAAGGCACAAATCTCTAAAAAATAAAAATTAACAATCCATTGTATGTCCCCACTCAATATGTACTAATTGTGGGCACTATATAGCTGAAACTGAACGTTTGAAAGGTATAGTAGCAAGAAGGGCAACAGTAGATACTAAAAATAGTAAAAATAGGGGTAATGTGGGGGTGGGTGATAAAGGAAGGGAGGAAGGAAAACAGGAGGAAAAAAGTACATTAAATTGACAAAAAATAGTTATTTGCTGATGATAATGTATATAGTAATGTCTTTGTCTTGACTGATATACATAGTATTCATGCTGGAAAAAGCAATGTTGTACATTGTAAAGATATATGTGATTAAATGTAAATTAAAATAAAAAATAAATAAATAAATACTTTGAGGGGAAAAAAAAGAAAAATTAACAATCCCCAATCTGTGTTCCTAATCCTCTTCTTACTCCAGTATGATCTTCCCAATGCTCTTTTCATAGCAAGAACCTTGAATTCCTTCTTAATTCATACACCATCCCTACTTGTCAGCATATTCATCAGTACTACCTTTATGTATTAGAGAACAATTTACCAATGCCTCCACCACTCATACCAGGTTCAAACCTCCACTATCCTTCTTCTTTAATTTCAATTGCATCCTAATTGTTGAATCTGCTTTGCTTCTGGGTATCATTCAATGTATTTTCTAGGTAAGTCAGAGTGATCCTGTGAAAATTAAGTCAGAATATGTCTCCTGCCTATTCAAAACACTCCAATGGTTTCCTGTTTAACCTAGGAAAAACCCAGCAATTGCAGTCTTGCACAAGCCTCCTTGTGACACCTGGGTAATACTGCCTCTCTGACTTCTCCCCAGTAAGCACACAGCAGTCATTCTGCTTCTGCCACATTTCCTGATTTATTGTCCTTTGAGCACATACATATACATACCTTCATCAGGGACCTTCTACTTGCTATTCCTACCTAGTAAAAGGTATTTCTCCCAGAAAGTTTCCTTATTTACTTCTTTACTTTCTTAAGATGTCTCCTTCTCAGTGATGCCTCCCATGGATACTATATTTAAAACCATAACCCTCAACACTGCCCATGGCCTGTGATTTAGTGAGGGGTTCCATGTGGCTAACTGCACAGTTTAAGTCCTACACCCCTACAGCTTGAAAAGATTCCAAGTGCATGTGTGTACATGCCTAAAATCCCTAGAGAGAGAAATGGGGGAAAGATTACAGCATGACCATGACCCGTGAGAGTGAAGAGTTTTCTCCCTCTTTCCCTGACTCTCTAGTGAGAGCATGTACCCTCTGGCAAATTTAAAAAAGAAAAGAAAAAAAGAAAGTCCTATAACCCTCAATTTTTCTTCTTAGCTTTATTAGCTAATAATTTAAAATATATTTTACTTATAACCATGACATAACAATTAGTAGATACCAATGCATATTTATGTATGTGTGTATTAAAGTACTTGAATAAATGTATAATAATTATGAATAGTAGCACATCCTTTTACTTGAAGTTTACCTGATAACAGAACATTCAGAAGGGGGTAAGGAAAGACAATGGTGCAGTGGTAGAACACAATGCTCTGCAAAGCTGACCTACGTGGAAAGGTTCCAGGTTCCTGTCTGGAGACCTCTCTGAGGACTCTGGGTAGG
The DNA here is from genome assembly GCA_026018925.1 of Tupaia tana. Taxonomy (NCBI): domain Eukaryota; kingdom Metazoa; phylum Chordata; class Mammalia; order Scandentia; family Tupaiidae; genus Tupaia; species Tupaia tana. The sequence continues at coordinate 193,342,953 of JAKSZU010000001.1, read as the reverse complement.
TGCATTCCCATGCTCTGGGGTTGACTGAAGCTGAGGGTGGATTGAAGCCTAAGGATCCTGTTTGGGATGCTATTTCTCTCTTTCTCTAACTTATAGAAGAAATAAATGATTAACTTTAAAAAAATAATGAGAGGATATAGTGAGGCCAGTGATACTAGAGGGGAATGACCATTCTCCACAGATGCTTGCAATGAATGATCCAACAAAATACAAGAGCCGGGAAAGTAAAGGCAGTATTGAGTCCCATTCTTGATATCTACCAGATTTATTTTCTTTTATGCTCTAACAAACAAGTTAAACTCAGGTGACTCTGAAAAGATTCCTAAAGAGATAAATGAAGTAAGTTAGTTAGGTCACAGAGATTTAATGAGATTAAGTTAAAAAGTATAGTAGTGAGATATGCATATGTAGATGTGTTGAGATTCATTGTTGTCACTTTTTCCTATTTTCCTGTTCTTTCTTCTCAACCTCTTGCAGTTATATTGGTCATATGATTAGTTCTGGTCATTGAAATGTTGAGGCAGTAAAAACCCTCGGTGATTCACTCTACCAAAGTAGTCATGTAGAAGACATCAGCCCTAGACGCTAACTCAGTCTTGCTGTAGCTCTTGTGTAACTGAGAAACTAACTTAATTTTCAAGGCCATGACATGTAGAGGTTGTTTGCAATGAAATTTAGAGAAGCTTACTTATTCTGACTAATACATTCATAAGATGCTTATATAAAAAGGAATGATACAGATTGAGAAAGGGAGAAAATACGACTTTAAAAGCTGAAGGAGTATTATGAGCTGGGTGACAAAAAAATGTGCTGAGATGCAAATAAGTCATTGTGATAAAAATGTATATGAAAGGGAATAATGACATACATAATTATAACTGTATAATTCCAACAAGAGGACCTCATTAAGACAATATACTAACAGGCAGTACTGATATCCAAGTTAATCTTGAGTATGTTTATGTACACATGTGGTTTGCTGCGTTCATGACTGATTTATTGATCTGTATTCAGAACTGGGTATTACTGATAAGATTTAAATAGCAACACTGTTCATATCTTATTATAACCTTAGGTTTCTTCTGGACTGCTAGGTTTCTTTTCTTTTCTTTCTTTTTTATTTTAGAAATATTTTTGGTATAGGGTGTGTGCACTTGCCAAAGTGAGAGAAACAGAGAGACCTAAAGCAAGAAATGACCCCCCCCCCCCCAAGGGGGATTGGACATGCCTCAATCCCTTCTCCTCCAGTATCTTCTCAGGATTTGGGGCATGCACATGCACATGCCTGATGTGAGTTTTAAGCTGCTAGGTCCAGGACTCAAACCGTGGTCGACTGCATGGGAGTCCAGCAACATAAACATTATGCCATCTGCTGGTCCCTAGACTGTTAGGTTTCTTAAACCGTCTCTATTCCCCTAACTCTGAAGGGACATGGGAACTTCTGGATGTCCAGCATTCTACTAATAAATGGGAAATGATGAGGGCTATCTCAGATGCTTGCTCTGCCTGGTGATATCATTCCTACATTTCCTCTCCACTCTGAGGGCCAGATTAAGTTTTTATGCTCTTTACTGAACAGGAAGCCTCTCCCAGAATTCCAAGCAGTAAGCGTATCCTAAGTTGCTCCCATTTTTCTAGATCTTTAACCATCTAGTATTTTTGAAATATTTTTCACTTTGTTTTTTCTTTCTGTTCTTGATTTCTGGTTTAATTATTTTTCAACAGGGGCCAGCAGGTGCTGTGGTGGTTAAGGGCACTGGACTCCCACCTAGCCAATTACAGTTCGAGTCCAGGATCTGGAGGCTTGCTTTCTCACTTTCTCTCTCTCATCAAATTAAAATAAATGAAGTTAAATAAAATAATTATTTAAAACTTATTTTTCATCGCTCTAAAGAAATTGTCTTTGTTGTTTTTGGCTTCTGTAGCATTTGTTGAAAAACAAGTTCAAGTTTTAGTACTAGTTTATAAAGATAATAAGATTTTTTTCTCTGGATGCTTTTAAAGTTTCTATTTATATTTGGTTTGCAGCAGTTTGTAATTTATTGGGCTGTTTTCTTTGCTTTTGTCCTGCTTAGTGTTGTGTTCAGTATACTTCTTGAATCTGTGGGTTGATGTCTTTTAACTCTTTTGGAAAATTCTTGGCCATTATCTTTTCATCTATAGCTTCCATCTCATTCTTTTTTTAACTCTTATTGCTTCTTTAGTTATGTATATACATTAGGTTGTTGGAAAAGTCATGACATATTTTTCTATGCAAAAGTATATCATGACTTTTCTGACAACCCAATAGGAACATTTGTCTGTATTTCTTATGTCCTTTATGCTTTATTGTTCTTTGAGGTGTTTTTGTCTTATGCTTCAGTTTGGGTACTTTACTGGCCTGCTTTTGAGTTCCATAATTGTGTCTTTATCTTGTTAAAGCTTATTCTATGATTAATTTAAAACAATGAATATTCTAGTTATAGAATATTTATTTTTACAGATTCTATTTATTTAATGAAATCCTCTATCTTTTTTCCATCAATTTTGACTATTTATTTAAACCATTTATACTAGTTATTCTATAGTCTTGATCAATCTAGTATCTGAATATGCACATCCACTTTTTCTTTTTTATTTAAATTTGTTTTCTTTTGTTGTTTTTGGGGTTTTTTTGTCTGTGTGTATTTACCTCTGTTGATTTTTTCCTCAACTACTGGGTACTTTATTGCCTTTTCCTATGTTTGTTAATCTTTTATTATATACTAGACATAAAATAAGCAGAATATAAAATTGATAGGACTTTCTCCGAGGAAGTGTCTACTCTTTCCTATATTGAACAGATGAATTTAGGGGTTGATTGCAATAATCCTGTGAGAAATTGAGCTTTGGCAAAACTGGAATTGAGTTTCTATTTTTTTAATTAACCATTTCACCTAGTTTTAAGTATCTCATGAGGAGTTCATTATCTGCTTATTGCATGTCCCTCTCTATAGTGGGATTTTTCCTCCTCAGAGTCATAAAATGGTAGAAGATGTTTAGAATAGCTCTACAAAACTCCACACTATTATATCACTCAGCAAATATCCTGTGGAGAAAATACATCGTGAGTTAGTTTAGGATCCCTCTAGATTCTAACCTCTCACATCAGTTCATGTGGCTATGAAAAGCTCTACTGTCTTTTGTCTCCTGTAGCTGAATCCTCTCCCTTTGGGAGGCACATTCGCAGTCCATAGCCAGGTATGGCTAATGCCCCCATAGAAGAAAATCTCTTGCTAACTAAGTTCACCAAGGAAAGCTTCCCCATCTCTAGATTTTTAGTTTACTTGTTTATCTTTTCTTCATAAGTTGTCCTACATCTGTAAAAGTATAAATTTTATAAATACTTGTGTTTTCCTTTTTCTAGTTGTTATAACAGAAATTATAGCTTGATATTACCTATTACATTGTAACCACATTTTATATTTAGACTTTTAATTGGTTAAACCAAAATATATGACTTCATATTTTGATTTTTTTTTTCAGTCTGAAAACAGCCACTGTTTATTTACTGACCAGATTACAAAAACAATCATGGTGGATACCTTAGCTCATCCTTCTAATAAGTCTGTTGATCTGGTCTTCCCTGTTGCCAGCATCTCCACCTTCTACAAAATGGGTGGTCTTTTTCTTCATTCCACCCCGTGGAGAAGATAATTTGAAGGGCCAAAGGAAGTTATTTGCTTCTCTGAAGCGTTTTCCAACAGTATAGATTTCATGAATCAGATCCCCCATGCAGATGATGCCGAATTTACCAAGAGATCACACAATCAAAGAGTTATCTGTCAAAGCAATTCGCTTCTTATTGATTTTGCCATGACCACGTTTGTAGATTGGTTCATTTACTGACTTCAGGTTTGGGTACCCCCATGCAATATATGGTTCCACAACTCTCAGCATGTTAATTGAGGCCTTGTTGAGTTTAACAAAGGTGCCATTGAAGATCTGGCGAAGACGAAGAAGCTATAACACCTTTTGAACCTTTGGGCTCACTCCATTGATACCTCTGATCCTGATGACAAACACCAATTTGGGTTCTGTGGGTACATAGAAGGGGCCAGCGTTTCTTGCCATCCTGGCCATGCGAATCTCAGTTCTGTACATCTGTCTATATTCCTTATGATAGTGCTTAGCTTTTTCATAGATAAGCTTCCTCCTTGCCTTTCAAAGCATCTTTTGAGCAAACTTCTTTCTCAGGCGCTTGATCTTCAACTCTGCAAAGTTCCTTCGCTTTTTCTTAAGGGTTTCTGGCACAGCAGGAACCTTTCTCTTGGTGGCTTCCGCGGCAGCAGGAGCCTTTTTCTTGGTTTCTGCCACAGCAGGAACCTTCTTTTTTTTTCTCTTGAATGCCCTCCATGGTTCCAGCCAGAAAAGAGCCATATTTTGACTTTTAATTGGTAAAATGTAAATGTAAGCTTTAAGATTTCTAATTACACATTTAAATATTAATTATCTTATTCAAAACATTGGAAATTATTTACAGTTCTATTTCACTTAATACTATAATTAGCATATCATCTATATCTTCAATCAAGAGTTATGTAGGACTAAATTATTTTGGCTAGAACTAACTTCAGATATTTCTAGTTAAATGTTAGAAAACTTTGGGGAATTGATAATTCCACCAGTTAGTACTCTTTAAGCAACTATTCAATCAGATGTTAGATCATTCACCAATTTTTTTTCAAGACATTTCCTCACCTACAGAAGACATTGTCAATGAAGTTAAAGGAGAAAAGACATTCTAAAGAAGCTGTTATAAGTTAACTTCATTTCCCTAAGACACCTAAACTAGTAACAGTTGGTTGTTTTGAAGTTGATAATTTACAAGTTAAAATTATAACTCTTAATAGTCCTAATAGTAGTTTAGAAGGGATTATCCAGTATTTGGAAGATTTAAGATAATTACAAGCTGAGTAGATAAAGTGTCTATCTTAAATTTGAAAGCATAAATAACTTAAGAAAATACAGGTTTCAGATCTGAGCCCTAAAAGAATTCTAATAAAGGAAATCAGCCATAGAAGAAAGATGCTCTGGAAATGGTATTTGTGAGAAAAATAATAAGAGACAGTTTTCATCTATGCAAACATATTGCTTTTAGTTCTAGTTAGCCCTGTACACTAAGGTTTTTTAAACTGAAGATCTTTTCCCACTATTAGATAGTCAGGTCATTTTTGTCAAATTATAATTAGAGCTTCAAAAAAAATAGATATATCAAAGAATTTCTTTTTTATTACTTTTTTATTTACATTAATCACTATACATTTTTTACAATGTACAGCATGTTTTTTTCCAGCATAAATACAGTTAAAATGAGTCAAGTTAAAGACATTACCATATATATTATCAACTAATAACTTTTCATTTTTTGTATTTATTAAATGTTTTGTTTGTTTTTTTCCCTGATCCCTTCCCTCCCACCACTATTATACATCCCCTTCTATATGGTCTCTAGTATCTACAGTTGCCCTCATTGATATTATACCTTCCAGTTTTTTAGTTTTTGCCATTGAGTACAGACATGCAATACATATTAAGCAGGGACATACCATGCCTGTCTTTTATAATCTGGCTTGCTTTGCTTAGCATTAAATATTCCATATTCATCCACTTTGTAGTAAATGTCAGGATCTCATTGCTTTTTATGGCTGGGTAGTATTCCATAGAATACATGTGCCACATTCTTTCAATACATAAATCTGTTCTTAGACGTTGGGTTGATTCCATGTCCCAGCAATTGTGAATAATGTCATAATGGACAGGAATATACAAGTATTTTTCCAAGTAGGGGCTTTCCTATTCTTAAGGTAGATACCTAAGAGTGAAATTACTGGGTCATATGGTAGTTCTATCTGTAGGTTTCTGAGGAACCTCCATATTGTTCTCCTTTTTTCACTGCAGCCTCACTAGCCCTTACCATTTTTTAATTTTTTAAAAATATTAGCCCTTATGGCTTGGCTTAAGTGGTATCTCTTGTGGTTTTGATTTGCATTTCCCTTATGACAAGATATATTAAGCATTTTTTTCATATACTTTTTGGCCATTCATATGTACTCCTTAGAGAGTTGTCCGTTCAGCTCATTTTCCTATCTTTTGATTAGATTGATTTTTTTGGGGGGCGGGGGAACAGGTAAGCTGCTTGAGTTCACTGTATATTCTACCTATCAGTCCTTTATCTGAGACATAGTTTGAAAATATATTTTCCCCTTCTGAGGACTATCTCCTTACCCTTATTATTATCTTATTGTTATTTCTTTTACTGTGTAGAAGATTTTTAGTCTGATGTAGTCCCACTTGTCCATTTTTGGGATTATTTCCTGTGGTTTGGGGGTCTTATTTAAGAAATCTTTGCCTAACCTGATGGTTTCAAGAGTTTCCCGTGTTTTCCATCAGTAGTTTTATAGTTTGTTCTATGTTTTGATCCTTGATCTATTTTGAGTTTATTTTTATAAATGCTGAAAAATAGGGGTCTAATTTCATTTTTTCTGCAGGTGGATATCCAGTTTTTCCAACATATTTGCTGAAGAGATTTTCTTTTCCCCACTGGCTGTCTTGTGCCCTTTGTCAAAAATTGGTTGGTTGGGACCAGCAGTTGGCGTAATGACTATGTGACTGGACTCCAGATAGTCGACTGCATTTCAAGTCCCAGATACAGTGGCTTAAACTCACACCGGGCGCATGTATGTACATGCCCAAGATCTCAAGAGGAGAATGGAGGAGAAGGGATTGTGGCGTGGCCATCCCCCATGGGGGATGATTTCTCGCTTTCTGTCTCTCTGTCTCTCTCTGTCTGTCTGGCAAGCGCACGTGCCCTATAGCAAAAACCTCTCAAAAAAAAAAAAAAAAAAAAAAAGAAAGAAATTGGTTGGTTATGTGTTTTGGGGATTTTTTAACATAATGATGTTATTTTGAAAGACTCTTTTTATCATTTTTTAGTTAGTTATATTAAATTACTGTTATAGCTTGTAACATGAGTTTTTCCAGTATGAAAATAGTATATATTATTCCAATTAAAGATATTATCATACATGATGTTTTTCCCAGTTTTATGTCCCTTAAATATGTTGCCTCTTTCTTTTTCTCCTTGATTTCCTTCCTCTCACCTTCCCCTATTTTCCTCCCTCTTCCCTATGCTTTTATATCTTCTCGTTTTTCCATTTCTGTCATAGAGTACAGACATTCAGTATATATTAAGTGGAGACATACAATGCCTCACTTTCGTTTTTATTATATAGACATAAATGTACACATACAACTACATACAGAGAGGTGAGTAGAAAATGTTTTTTACTATGGGTTTCAGCTAAAAATTTAAGTGTGTCTTGGCATTCATGAGAAAAACACAACAATTATTTATTCACTACAAGGCAGAATATGGTGCCTGGTATTAGATCCACATACCAAAGTTGATAAAGACTCAACTTTTGGCACTTAGGTGAGCAGGTATAGAAATTCCTAGTATATATGTCTGTCTCTGTCTTTCTTTTTCTTTTCTTTCTTTCTCTCTGTTAAATTACCCAGAGTATGTGTTTACTCACTAGGGAGAGAGAGAGTAAGAAAGTACCCACCATGGGAAATAGTCATGCTATAATCCCTTCTCCTCCATTTATTTCTCTGTCAGGATTTTGGGATGCACACAGAAGTACCTACTGTGTTTCTCCAGCTGTTGGGTCCATGACTCAAAGTGCGCAGTCAGCTATGTGGAAACCAGCCACCTGACTCACCAGACTACCAGATAGCCCTGATTTTTTGTTGTTGTTGTTATTTTTCTAAGTTTCATTTATCTTTTTCTTGAGAGACAACACAATAAAGATTGAGATACAGAGAGAGATAAGCACTTCTGATAGGATCACATCACACCGCCACCTCCTTTCACCCATGCAATCAGCCAGAATCATGGACACAACTACAGCCATGTCTATCATGTTCAGGTCAACCTAGAATACAAATCTAAGACTTTCCATGTGGCTTCAGTATGGAACAGGTCACTCTATCACCTGCACCACCACAACTGGGCTCCTCATGCACCTGTTGACTACTATGAATACATATCTGTCCATGACCACTGAGACAGATGGAAGCACTGCTATACCTGTCCACTAATTAGGCTCTATAAGAGTATTACTCATTTCCCATATTATCTCACTTTGTCATGGGTTCTATTAGTATACTATCTTGACTTCTTTTCAACTGACTTTACATCTTAATTTTATTTTTCTTCTGACCTCCTTGAATCTGACAACCTGGATTTTTATTGCTTGTTTACACTTGGCTTTTTTTCTTTTATGACTCACTTTTGATTTATTGACTGGGTTTTGGTCAATTCTCTAGTTTAGACCCAATCTGTTAAGAATCTCCTATTCATCAACCTTTCCCCACTGATCCACAAAAGCTATAGATAAAGGAGACCCTACCCTCACCCACTTTTAACAACTACTGCTCTGTGGAGATGCAATCTCATATACAGGTACTGGGTATGTTTCACCAAGCTCATAAACAACTTCATTCATAGTTTCAGGAAGTAGAATGAATATCCAAAATAAAACAGGAGCAGTACAAGTTTCCTAATGAGTAGATATAGCTTAAAATTCTGTATTCCAGCAGCTGGAAGAAACTGGCATGACAAAGCAAAGCAGGTAAAGTCTGTATGTGTATAAATATGTGATGGTGTATGGATAGGAAAAGGTAGAATAGTTTGACTTCTGAAATCTAATCAGACTGGAGACCAGAGCAGAATCTTATTTTCATGAGTTGGGCCACAAAGCCATGTGACAGTGTTAGTGTGGAAATTTGGATACAGGAGTTCCAACATAAAGTCTTCTTATAAGCATGAGTCCCTAAAGGGAAGTTTTATAACTCAGAGAACATTAAAAATTATGGAAGTTGAATAGATCAAGAGTCTAGAATTAATCAATTGACTAAACAGAAAGCATGGTTCCATACCAAAGCTTAACAAATAAGATCAGAACTCCCTTACCATTTTTTGCCTCTGCCTAGAGCCCAGATTACACCAAAAATATAAACTATGCACATTATGAGTTATAAAATCAAAAGGCCCGATTATATTAGGATTGAGCTAGTGGGGGTGGTAGTGGTGAAGAGAAGATAGTGCAGGCTGAGGCTACAGGCACAGAGAGCTGACACTTCTCTGGCATAAACTGCCAAGTGGTTGGATAAGTGGAAGAAAGTACTGTGTTGCCTCAAAGCAGGAAGGTGAAAGAAAAAACAGAGTCTGAAAGAACAACTGCACTCAATGTTTGCTCCAAGCCCAAGAAGTGTTTGTGCACACAGATGCTGGATCTAATATCCTGTTTTATTGTCTTAAGCAGACCACTAGCTACTGCAATCATACAATGAATGCCAAAGAAGATTGGGAAGCTCAACTAATTAATAAGTCAAATATCAATATAGATTAAGGTAAAAGTCAGCCTGTGCAAGCCAGAGGTTGATAACTTAAGAGTATAAAAGAATAGCTGCCAACATCTTACAGAGCAGTACCAATCAGTCTTCAAATTGTGAATTCCCAAGGAGCCCCTGAACTATCATTAGGAATGTTCAGCTCCATATGTATTCCAGGCACTTTCAAAGGATGAGGTAATATGCTTACACTAGACTTTTCAATATCTATAGGTTCTGTAAGATCAAATGTAATTTTCTTTTTAAATTTTTATTTGTCAGAGACAAAGAAAGAGAGAGAGGGAAAGTTAGAAAGCACACCCCATGGGGAATGGTCATGCCACAATCCCTTTTCCATTTCTCCTTCCTATTGGATTTTAGACACACACACACACACACACACACACACACACACAGCATGTTTTACAAGCTGTTGGGTCTGGGACTTGAATTGTGTGTGGTTAGCCATATAGAACCCAGTCACTTTAACCATCATGCTAGTGACTGGTCCCATATAAGTTAATTTAAAAGGCTTACTAATTTTTTTAATTTATAGAAGCTTATCTTCAACATATATTTTCTCAGTAACTGTAAATTCCAAAATATAACTACTATCAGATATTGGTTTACAAAAAATGTTTGATGTGAGAAATTCTTTTTATATTTTTTGGAGAGATTTTTACTATAGGGTTCATGTGCTTGACAGAAAGGCAGGGACAGAGAGACAGAAAGTGATAAATCACCTCCCATGGAGGGTTGCCATGCCACAATTACTTCTCCATTTTCCTCTTGGGATCTTGAGTATGCACACGCACATGCCTGGCATGAGTTTTAAGCTGCTGGGTCTAGGACTTGAACCACGGTTAACTACAGAGTCAAGTAATGTAACCCATTACGCTATTTACTGGTACCAGAAAATATTATTAATGGTCACATAGCCTGAACACTGATTTAGAAGAAAAGGCAGAGGCATCACTCAAAAGTGGAATCACTCAAAAAAAGGAAACATTCAAAAGCGAACTGGGGGTTGAAGGTAAGGGAAAGGCAATGTGGTGAGGTGGAGGAAACACAGACTCAGTTCAGATCCTCTCTGCACCATTTCCTACCTGTGGGATCTTGAATGAGTTATCTTTCTGTGCCTGTTTCATCAATTTTAGAATGGCAATAGCATTATCCAAATTTAGAGCACTTTTGCAAGTTTTCATGACAATGTACACAAAGATTTTGGGCCAGAGTATGTGACTCTTTTTGGTAAATAGAATGTGGGCAGAAGTGTCAGTGTACCAGTTTTAAGTTAAGGTCTGTGTCTTCCTGTGAACCACTATATAAAGAACATGCCCTGGTTACTGCTGGTCCAAGAAGCATGAGAAGACATACAAACTAGATCTGAAACCTGGATCCAACTCCAGCCAAAACAAAACTTAAAGCAAAGCCATCACAGACACAGGAGAAGAAGTGCTATAAGCCCCTGGATTTTATGGTTTTGTTATGCATCATTATATCCACAAAATATGTTTACTATGGCTATAGTATAATTTAATATCTACCTATAGTATAATTTAATTTAACCCATACATCTTTCATTCTTTTTTTTTTTTTTTTTTTTTTTGGAGAGTTTTTTGCTATAGGGTGTGTGCACTCGCCATAAAGACAGAGAGAGACAGAGAGACAGAAAGCGAGAAATCACCTCCTAGGGGGATGGCCACACCGCAATCCCTTCTCCTCCATTCTCCTCTCGGAATCTTGGGCACATACGCACATGCGCCCCGGAATGAGTTTAAGCCACTGGGTCCAGAACTCAAACCACAGTCAATTACATGGGAGTCCAGTGACATAGCCATTACGCTAACTGCTTATCCCACCATCTATTTTTTTTTTTTTTTTTTTTTTTTTTTTTTTTTTTTTTTTTTTACGGTATATATCTTCAGAGAGAGAGAGAGGGAAACAGAGGGAGAGAGACCTCAGCCCACACAACAGGTTCTCACGGCATGATCCCCTCCCTCTCAGCCTTCACAGCCACTAGGATCACAGGTGTGTAAACCTGGTGCATACAGGCCAGCTGGGCAATCAAACTCACTATCTTGCATATGGATCCAGCATTGCTGGACCAGTATATTACTACTACACCACTAACTTGTCCAGATCTTGTTTTATGCTCTATAATGTAATTTTACAGTTTTCTTTAAATTTGTCTCTTATCTCATAGTTTACCACTACTAGAAATAGACTATTTCCCATTTCTATTTCTAGTTTGTTATTATCAGTAAAGATAAAGCAAATAATTTTTACATATAAACCTCATATCCAGCTACCTTATCAAATTTCTATATTAAACCTACTAATTTTAACTTATTGATTTTAAGCTATGTAATTGTAATAGTGGGATAAAAAAATAATTGTGCCTCTCTCATAGTAGTTACTGAAATTTATTTCCACTTTGTTGTCTTATTGTGGCAAATGTAATGCCGAGTCCTAGTGGGCAGCAATTTTGGACATCCACAACTTGAATAAGGAAATAAAGAAAAAAAATAGAAATATCACTGAGGATATAAACACATTATTATATTAGAATTAAATTTAAAAGTATTTAGCAAGCTAGGTTAAATCTTAACAACTAAAGAAGGCTGAGGTAAGAAGGCAGTGATAGCAAGACCTTGTATTAAAAAAGAAAATATGTATACGAATATACATATCTTAATATATTTATATATGTGTGTGTGAAAGGTAAGTATTGGCAAGGTTGTGGAGAAAGGAGAACCACTTGCACATTGGTGGTGATATTGTCAATTAGCCATTTTGGAAAACAGTATAGAGGTTCCTCAATAAACTAATAATAGGGGCCAGATAATGACACCATGGTAAAATATACTGTTCTATGAAGTAAGCCCAAATAGAAAGGTTCCTAGTTCCAATCTAGAGTCCTTCCTGAGTACACCAGGCATTAGTGTGCTCATAATCTGAGACTGGCTGAAAGCTCGGCTGAATTATGGTGTTGCAATCCTGCTGGGAATGCTTTTCCCCTCTATCTCTCTCTTTCCTTTTTGTTCATGGAAGAAATAAGTAAAATTTAAAAAAATAGAATTACCATAAGACCCTACAATCTTACTTCTGGGTATATACTGAAAGGAACTGAAATCAGTATGGTGAAGAGATGCCGGTGCTGCCATGTCTGTTTGCAGTATTATTCACAATGGCCAAGATCTGACAGTAACCTAAGTGTCTATCAATGAATGAATTAATGGATTTAAAATATTGTGTATATACACAATAGAAAATTATTCAACCTTAAAAACCCCAGGATATTCTGTCATTTGCAACAACATGAAAGAACCTAGATAACATCATATTAAATGAAATAAGCCAGGCACAGAGAGGCAAATATCATGTAATCTCACTCTTAGGTGGAATTCAAATTCAGAGTACGACAGCAATTACCAGAGACAGGAAAAATGGAGACTTTGGTCAACAGGTATAAAGTTACAGTTAGGTAAAAGGAATAACTTCTAGTGAGTTTAAGCCACCAGATCTGGGATTCAAACTGTGGTCGACTATGAGGGAGTCCAGTGACATAGCCATTACATCAATTGATGGTCCCCAGGAGCAGTTTTATAGTTTGAGGTCTTAGGTTTAGATCTTTGATCCATCTTGAGTTGATTTTTCTCAATGGTGAGATGTAGGAGTTCAGATTCATCTTTCTGCAGGTGTATATCCAGTTTTCTCAGCACCATTTGCTGAAGAGGTTTTCCTTTTCCCACTGGATTGACTGGTACCCTTTGTCAAAAATCAGTTGACTGGGGAACCAGCAGTTAGCGTAATGGCTATGTCGCTGGACTCCCACGTAGTCGACCGCGGTTCGCGTCTCGGACCCGGTGGCTTACAACTCACGCCGGGCGCGTGTGCGTGCGTGCCCAAGATCCCGAGAGGAGAATGGAGGAGAAGGGATTGCGGCGTGACCATCCCCCCTGGGGGGTGATTTCTCGCTTTCTGTCTCTATGTCTCTCTCTGTCTGTCTGGCGAGCGCACGCGCCCTATAGCGAAAAACCTCTCCAAAAAAAAAAAAAAAAAAAAAAAAAAAAAAAATCAGTTGACTGTATGTATGGGAGTTTATTTCTGGGGACTCTATTCTGTTCCATTGGTCCATCTGTCTGCTTCTGTGCCAGTACCATGCTGTTTTGATTACCACAGCTTTGTAGTATATTTTGGGTCTGGGAGTGAGATGCTGCCCACTCCACGCTTCTTGTGAAGGATTGCTTTGGCAATACAAAGTCTTTTATGATTCCAGACAAATTTTATGATTGTCTTTTCTAGATCTGAGAAGAATGTGTCTGGTACTATGATTGGGATTACATTAAATATGTAGATTAATTTGGGTAGAATTGCCATTTTGATTATATAAATTCTTCCAACCCAGGAACATGGGATGTCCTTCCACTTTTTTGTGTCATTTTCAATTTCTATTTTTAGCTTCTCATAGTTTTCCTTGTTGTGGTCTTTAACTTCTTTGGTTAGATTTATTCCTAGGTATCTTATACTTTTTGTGACTATCGTAAACGTAATTACTTTTTTCAATTCTATCTCAATCTGCCTGGTGTTTGTATATAGAAATGTTATAGATTTCTCTATGTTGATTTTGTATCCTGTAACTTTACTGTAATCATGTATTACTTCCAGGAATTTTTTATGGATACCATTGAGTCTTCTATGTATGCCATCATGTCATCTGCAAATAGAGTTTCACCTCTTCTTTTCCTTTAGAAATGCCTTTTATTTTATTCTCTTTTCTGATTGCATTGATGAGGACTTCCAGTATTATATTGAAAAGGAGTGGATAAAGTGGGCATCCTTGTCTTGTGCCAGTTTTTAGTGGAAAAGCTTTCAGCTTTCCTCCATTCATGATGATGTTCGTTATGGGTTTTTCATAGATAGCTTTTATTGTGTTGAGAAATTATGCTTCAATGCTGATATTGATAGTTTTTATCTTTCTTTCTGTTAATATGGTGTATTATATTTATGGTTTTGCATATGTTGAACCAAACTTGCATTCCTGGAATAAAGGCTACCTGATCATGATGTAAAATCTTTTTTTAAGTTGTTGGATATGATTTGCTAGTATCTTGTTGAGAATCTTTGCTTCTATATTCATCAGAGATATTGGTCTATAGTTTTCCTTCCTTTTCCTGTTTTTATCTGTTTTAAGGGTAAGGGTGATGGAGGCTTCATAGAATGAATTAGGAAGAGATTCACCCTTTTGGATCTTTAGAAATAACTTCTTTAAAACTTTCGTAGAATTCAGAGGTGAAGCCATCAGGGCCAGAGCTGTTCTTTGTTGTGAGGTTATTTATTACTGATTCAATCTCCTGGCTTGTTATGGGCCTATTCAGACTTTCTACATCCCCCTGGCTGAACCTTGATAGATGATATGTGTCCAGGAATTTTTCCATCTCATCCAGATTTTCTTGTTTCTTGGCATATATTTGTTCTTAGTATGTTCTAATGATGTTTTGTATTTTTTACTATGTCTGTTGTTATATTGCCTGCTTCATTGCAGATTTGATTTACCTGGTTCCTTTCTCTCTCCTTAATAAGTCTCACTAGTGGTGTATCAATTTTGTTTATCTTTTCAAAGAATCAGCTTTTACTTTCATTTTTTCTGTGTAGTTCATTTATTTTCTATTTCATGTATTTCTGCTCTATCTTTATTTCCTTTCTCCTGCAGTTTTCTGGATTTCTTTTTGCTGTTGCTTTTCCAATTTTCTGAGGCACGATGTTAGGTGATCCATTTGCCTTCTTTCCATCTTCTTCTTATGTGCACTAATTGCTATGAACTTCCCTCTTCTGACTGTTTTGCAGTGTCCCAAAGATTATGGGAACTCATGTCCTCACTGTTATTGGCTTCCATGAATCTCTTTATTTCAGTCTTTACTTTTTCAGTAGTTGTGAAGTCATTCATTCCTTAGTCCATTTTATTTTTTTTAAGAATTATTTTCTTTAACTTTATTTATTTGTTTATTTGTTTATTTATTTATTTTTAACTTGACCAGAGAGGGACAGAGCAAGAGATAGACAGGGAGACGGAAAACGGGAAAGCAAGCTGCCAGGTCTAGGACTTTTACTGCAGTCAGCCATGTGGGAGTCCACACACCAACCACCACGCCATCTATCAGCCCCTCTTACTCCATTTTCTGTTGCTATAACTGAATATCACATAGTGGGTAATATACAAGGGACAGCAGTTCATTTAACTCATGGTTTTAGAGACTGAGAAACCCACAAGTATGGGGCTGGCATTTGGCAAAAAATCCCTAGCAGAAGGCATTACATGCAAAAGGACAAGTGTATGTGTGTGTCAGAGAGCAAGGGAGGATCACTTTTATAATAGCCAATTCCTGCAATGACCCACCATGCTATAAATCCATTAATCTATGAATGGATTAGTCCATTCACAAGGGCAGAATCCTCATGAACTAATCACCTCTTATTTAGACTCACCTCTTAATACTATTACAATGGGGATTAAGTTTTAGCAAGATTTTTGGCAGGGACGTTGAAACCATAGAATTAGTTCCAGATCGTATGACATGTAGTCTATTTATAATGACCCATTACTTTCTACTTTCCATTATGATTTTTAAATCTATTTTTTATTTACTAAGGTAATTTAAATATCTATTTATAGTCTTTTTCAAATATTTTTATTATAAATTTCTAAGCTAGTTGAATTGTGTTCACAGAGCTGATGCATGATATTACCTCTGATATTTTTGAGACTTGCTTCTAGTCTGACTGTATGCTTTAGTTTTACAAATAATTCAGATTGTGGGGACACGTTTAAGAGAGAGAGTCTGAGGTGTGGGGACATGCTCTGAGCAAACACCACATGCTCTTTTGGGGTTTGGCAGAACCTTGTAACTTGTCTTTCCTTGACCTTGGCTGCAGACAGAGCAAGGGTGGAAATTGCTAGGGGCGTTCCAACAGACACATGTGATAGACTTCAAGAAACGTCTTGGCAAAATCCAATCCCTGCTCTGCATCTGAAAGGTTCCTTAGCCTACTCTGGGTGTGGTGGTGTGAGAAGATCTTTAGCTCCTTCCCCACACCTACAGCTAGTTCTTTGCATTAGAAAGGAAGATGAGATTTTCTCTTAGTGGGATTATCACCAAGGGATACACCTGGCCTGGTGTGACTAAGCCCTCATAGATTTGTTAACTGCTTCTTAGTGTCTGTAACCTGGCAACCAATGTATGAAGTGTCGTAAAACATACATGTGTAATGTCTCCTTGTTCTATAAATAAAGACGTCCAGTTCACCTGGGCGGCACAAGTTGCTTGGGCTACCTAGGCTCAGGCTGCCTGTGTCCGTTTCTACTCTACCTTTTGTCTCATTCTTTCTGCTTCTTCCATAGTAGTGCCGAGCCCGGGGGCGGATGCGGACATCAGATGTGCTTGAAAAAAATGTATATCCTAACATCATTAGTTGTAGCTCTGTTATTATATAATGTGAATTTCAGGGAAGACAAAGTACTAAAGGAAACCCTTTTAATGGATCAATTAGGGGAAAAAATGCTCCTCTTGATATTTACTAGGTGTCAAGATACATTTAGTATAAGAAACTTGATACCTTAAAAACAAGACCTGACAGATCAAAGATTAAAGAAAATCATCATTGCTAAATTTTAGGAACTTAGAAAACTGTATAAATAACTGAAAATTGTCATGATCATTTCAGTTCCCTGCAGCCCTGAGATGGGCAATTCACAGGAGGACAGGTGCCTCCGTTGTCTTCCAAAGCCACTCACCAGCATGGTTTCCATTGCCGTAATGTTTTCTGTTTACTCCTCTCTCCAAAATGTCACAGGACTGCTTTTTGCAGAATCTAAGTCAGAAATCATTGGGAAAGGAAATTTTAAGAAATATACTTGTCATATCTCACTCTAAAAAAAATAGAGAAAATTAAAAAAAAAGTGGTTATGAATGCTGGTTACAAAAACAAAAGAGGAAACCAAGAAAACACTACCAATATGCAAGACAGAAGACCAATTTAAAAAGAAGTAACCCGTTCTACAGGTTGATTCAGATCCACTGGACTGTATAAAGTTTAAAGAACTAGGGTTTACTTTCCACTTGATCCTGTCATCAAGTTCACATAGGTCACAACCACAGTAGGTTCAATCCCTTGGGTCAAGTTTATTCATTTCATAGTCCAAATAAACTGCACGCTCATTCATTTGGAGTTGCTCTATTGACCTATTAGTGAGAGAGAAATGTTATAATCTGTCACTGATGGTAGATTTATTGTTTTATTTTAATTTTGTTAAGTTTATATATTTTATATAAACTTTATATCTTACATACCATTTATAAGGGGCTGCTATATCTTCATGGCAAATGGATATTTCTGTTTCTATTCTTTAGGTTTTTACTTGACATTTTAATGTGCCAATTTAACAATGTCTAGATTTAGACAGTATATTACCCCTCCAAATAATGTAAATAGGTTGTTTAGCTATAAACATTTTAATTCCAATGACTACATTTACAATTTACATATTATTTTTCTAGTGTTTTATATTCAATTTTTTTAATCCTCCAAGTTAGAGATTACTATTACTGTTGTTTACATTTCACATTGGTTTGGATTTCCTCATATGTTTTCTTTCTCTAACGAATTCAATGTATAGCACATCTCCTACCTATTCAGAATTAACTAAAATTAGTAGCTTAGTCTTTTGAATTAATGAAAAGATTATCAAGAAAGATGTAAACATATGCAAAACAAAATATGTCTGATGTTCAAGGCTGTGACTTAAATCTGACTCATGATACTGGACCACAAATGAGACAGTCACCTACAGGTAGCCATGAGTAATGTTGGCCTCTCAAGGTGCGATTATCTCCCTGTAAAACACAGACGGAAGAGCAGAGTGGAGTCTGTGTTTTCTGCAAGTACTTGGAAATCAGTACAATTAATGAAGAAAGCAATCTCTAGCACCAATACCTTGGTAGTACGTTAAATGCTTTATAATAGTAAGTTTTGTAATCAGTGTCAACATACTCAGTATTCTGTTTTCAAGAATTTGAAACAAATGAAGTTGGAACATTTGACTCTATCTTCTAATCCTTAAAATATTTGGGAGGGGACCAGCAGTTAGCGTAATGGCTATGTCGCTGGACTCGCACGTAGTCGACCGCGGTTTGAGTCCCGGACCCGGTGGCTTAAACTCACGCCGGGCTCGTGTGCGTGCGTGCCCAAGATCCCGAGAGGAGAATGGAGGAGAAGGGATTGCGGCGTGGCCATCCCCCCTGGGGGGTGATTTCCTGCTTTCTATCTCTCTGTCTCTCTCTGTCTGTCTGGCGAGCGCACGCGCCCTATAGCAAAAACCTCTCCAAAAAAAGAAAAAATAAATAAATAAATATTTGGGAGGAGATGCTGAGAAAACTTTATGATTTGTAAGTTTTGATGTATTCCTTGTATAAATACTGTTTAAAGTTTTAAATACATTTATAAGAATAATAAATTTAGCATTAAATGAAGTGATATAAATAATTTTCACATACAAAAGCCCTTGGCAACAAGTATGTTCATCAAATATGCCACATGGCACTGAGCAACATTTTTAAGAATAGGCATCATATCTTATTCATGTTTTCAATGTAATAGCATTAGAGTTTCACTTTAGCAGGATTTTGCTGTTCATTCAATTATACTTAAGTTAATTTTAAGGTATCTCTTTTCAAGGTAATTTTACTTAGAGTTTAGTTAGATCTTTCTGCAGAATCTTACCAAATATACTTTTATCTATTCAGATTACCTTGTGATTTTTTTTTTCATTTAGTGAGTTGACATATCTTAGCAGATTTCCTGATGTTAAACTAACTTTTCCTTACTTAAATTATCCTTATTTTATTCATAATGAGTTTTACTGATATATTAGTGAATGTCATTTTATCATATTACATAGAAAAATTTTCTTCTATATTCATAAGTGAAATCTGCCTATAGGGTTTTATGTTCTTTGCCATATTCAAGTAAGGTTCTTTTCACTGTGTAAAATAATTGGGGGAGTTTCTGGATTAATTAATATCAGAATTCAATCTTTAAAGGATTCATAGACTTTAGCTCTCAAACCATCTCAATGCTTGTTTAATTTTATTGTTAATTATTTATTTGCCAGAGGATATATGCACCCCATAGAGAGAGAAGAAGAAGGATAGGAGAAAGTATCTCCCAAAAGGGCATGGCCATATCACAGTCTCTTTTCCTCAATTTCTCCAGCCTGTCCAGATTTTGGGGACACACACACACATATGCCCAGTATATTTTTCAAACCACTAAGACAAGGATTCAGAACGCACAGTTGGTCATGTGAGATCCAGCTCCCTTAGCCACTAGACCATAAGCTGACACTAATTTTATTTTTAAATTTTAGATTTTTAATTGCCTTTCTAATCTCTTCTGCGATCATTGCTCTTTTGCCTTTTATACTTCTTGGATTGATCTGATTATATTTCTTCTGAATTTTCAAAGCCATGCTGCTGAGTTGAATATTCTCAAAATTCTTATTATATCATTCATAGTTACAATTATTCCTTTTTATTTACAATTCTTATATATTTTGTATATACCTTTTGTATACATTTCTTTGATAATTAAACTCATAAAGGTTTTTTCCTCAATTTCTTTATTTTATCCTTCTTTCTTTAGTTATGAATGCATTTAACATTTCCTTCTGATTAAGTTTTGCTGGGTCTCATAACTTTTGTCATAATGTATTTATCATTATTGTGTGAATGGTTCAGAATTCTAGTTTGAGTATGCTCTTTAATCACAGACTGTATTATAGATTTAATTTTTAAGTAATCTTTTTAGTCATATTATATTCTTATTTTAAATTTTACCAGAATAATATAAAAAATATAGCCTGGCATGTCTTCTCTGTTTTTATAAAGTATTAAGATTTTTTTTGTCCCAAATATATAGTAGATTTTTGTATACATATTAAGGGAAAATAACATAATTGCATTATCCTTTTTAATGTATGTTAAGATGTATAGTTATTGCTAAATTAACTTTGATTGTTGTAATGCATTTCTATTATTTTTATAATGCATTTCTATTATTATCTTAAAGACTTGAGGTGCCCTACTAAAAAGGAATATTAATCAAGGTTTTGTATTTCTGATACTTTTCACTTTATATATTCATATGTATTGTTGTTTAGCCCTGAAGATTTATGACTGTAACCTTTTATAAATTATAGCTCTAAGGATCACATAATCTCTTTTTATCGTATTTAGGCTCTTTAGATTTTACCCTGTTTAACATTAAAACTAAATTCCCATTTTCTTTTTATTTACATTTTTTAATTCTCTTAATCTACACTATTCTTTTTCAACTCATCTTTGTAGTTCTGGTGAATCATATATAACTGGATATTGACTTGTAATATGATATTATAGTGTCCATCTTTTTTTTTTTTTTTTTTTTTTTTTGAGAGGTTTTCACTAAAGGGCGCGTGCGTTCACCAGAGAGAGAGAGAGACAGAGAGACAGAAAGCGAGAAATCACCCCCCAGGGGGATGGTCACGCTGCAATCCCTTCTCCTCCATTCTTCTCTTGGGATCTTGGGCACACACGCACACGCGCCCGGCGTGAGTTTAAGCCACCGGGTCCAGGACTCGAACCGCAGTCGACTACGTGGGAGTCCAGTAACATAGCCATTACGCTAACTGCTGGTCCCTATAGTGTCCATCTTTTAAGAGCTGAAATCAACTCCTTCACATTTGGTGTATTATTCATACACTTTATTTCTTCTACGTTACTTGATGTTTATTATTTATTGTTTTCTTTTTCTTCTTGGACTTTTAAAAAAATTATAATTACTTCTCTTTCTCCTTTATAATATGTAAGCTCTATATTTTTATTTTCTTTAGTATTCACCTTATTTCCAATTCTTATATTAAAATACAGATTTTGCTGTTATAAATACTTTACCAATTACTCAAGTATTTCTTAACAAAGTGTTCTGTTTTCCTCCAGTTTCCCATTCTAAGGCCAATCAGGTAAGAACTTAAACCACCTTTATTTTACCACTTATTTCTCACGTCCTAGGTTATGCTAAGATAGCTTTGTACTTTTTTTCATTTTTTACTTATTTTTACATTTTTCCACAATAATTTACTTTACATATCAAAACATTTTAACTCATACTCCATAGTTCTTGACAGTTAATAAAAAACTTTCAAAATTTCAAAATACTGAATTTTAAAGATAATGTTCAAAATATTTCTTATAATTTTGTATAATTTTGTTTGTGACTCTATAACAACAGAAACAGTATGGTTTTAAATATTTTTGAGAAAATATTTACATGCCAACTACTCAAATAGTTGAAAAGCAAATGCCCAGCACACTAGTCACACATAAACCTTCTCAATTCAGCCCTACCCAAGTATTCTGTGATATACCATCTGCTAGCAAAGATCAGTCTCTTTTTCTTCAAAGTCTTTCTCAAAATAATCCTCTGTGTGGTCGCTCTTTTGCAATCTCTACTGATTACAATGCAGGGCTGGAAAAGTCCAGGTTATTTTGTTATAAATTCTTTCATATATCTTCTCTAATCCTCTCTGCCAGGCAGAACTATTTCTGATACCAGGCTATCTTTCTAAGAGCTTCTGTTAGCTTACTTGAGATCCACCGTAGTTCCATAGTTTTCTGACTAATCTTTAGATATGACCTTCCAGTCAAAGCCCTGTCCAATAATGAGTGTTTCCAATTTCTTAATCAATGCAACACACATTATTGAACTTATGCAAATAAACCTTCTGCCACAAAATAAGAATATTCCCAAATATTTTACAATTCCAGAGGGTCAAGAAGGAAGAAATGTTTGTTTCCATTTAAAGAAACAAATAAGAAAAATATTTTAACATATTGCTGAACCTATCAACAACTCAAAAGAAAGTAAACTGTTTAAATTGGGAAAATCAAGCATAGCAAAAAAAAAAAAAAAGGCAGTAATGTTATACTCAAAAGTCATAAAATTCTATTTCTTGGACCATAGCAACACTGCATATTCAACAGAAGAGAGTTTGAACATAAGACTGAACTGGCAAAATAGCTTTGTACTTTTAATTCAATGCTATTCTTTTGTAGTATGTCTTTGTATTTTAGGAATTCTATATGTGACTTAAGTATATTCCACCACTTATGCATTTAGAGAAAGAAAAAGAGGTTCTACATGTCTGGTTATTCTACTTTGTCTTTTCTAATATTGAGGACTTTGATTTGAGCTTGTATTGTTTGGTTAGAATATTTTCTTGAGTATTTTCATCAAATTGTATGCATATGTAGGTGATATATTCTCCATTTATAAATACTTGTCTTTTATCCTAGCATTCTAATATATTGACTGAGTATAGGGTTCTTTAGCTGTAATCCACTGATCCATTTTTATAGCATAGTTTCACCTTTTTGCTGACATTCACTGTTAGTAACAAAAGTCCAAGCCAAGTCCAGCTGAATAGTATTTTTTTTTTCTTTTTAACTAATGCCTATATTCCATTTTGAATCTTGTAAAACTTCCTCTTAATTCTTGGAGTTAGAGACTTTAGCAAGGTATGTCCATGTGTATCAGTTTTTTTATTCATCTTGCCTGGAATTTGGTGAACCATTTCAATTTATACATTTAATTTGTTATTCAGCCCAGGAAAGTTTTCTTCTATGCTAAATTTTTTCTATTCTTTTTTTTTTAATTTATTTATTTTATATTCATTCACTGTATGCCATTAAAGCATACAAAATGAGTTTTCCCATCCAGAATACACTGTATATTGGTTCAATCAAAGATATTACCATATATGTTATCTTCAACAAATAATTATCCATTTTTCTGTTATTTAATTATTGCCTCTCCTCCATCTTTCTCCCTATTTTATCCTTCTGCAGCTCCTATTATTGGCATACTAAGTTGTCTGTATCATTTTTCTAAGTATCTGATCTTCTCAGTTTTAAATTTCTTTGTTGTTCTGTGTTTTTTTTTGTTTTTTGGGTTTTTTTTGTTTGTTTGTTTTGGAGAGGTTTTTGCTATAGGGTGCGTGCGCTCGCCAGACAGAGAGAGACAGAGAGATAGAAAGCGAGAAATCACCCCCCAGGGGGGATGGCCACGCCGCAATCCCTTCTCCTCCATTCTCCTCTCGGGATCTTGGGCACGCACGCACACGCGCCTAGTGTGAGTTTAAGCCACCGGGTCCGAGACTCGAACCACGGTCGACTACGTGGGAGTCCAGTGACATAGCCATTACGCTAACTGCTGGTCCCTGTTGTTCTGTGTTTTATCACTTGACTTTTTAGACCACTAATTCAAATTTCAAAATTACTTTCTTCAACTTTACTTCTCTGATAATATTTTAAATTTCTATTTAATTTCCAGAAAGAATAACATGTCTTATTATAAGGTTTATACAGAAACAGGTAATACTATGAGATTTTAAAATATAACAACAGTTTACACTGGGAAGAGTTTTCAGCTAGTTCAAAGGGTTCAGTATCCATGTCAACTTACTAAGAAATCGACCTGTGCTAAAGGCACATAATAAAAAAAAATTAAGAAACAAACAAAAAACAGTTTATCAGAGCTGGATTAAGAGGATAGCATATTGAAAATTGGCAAAGTACTGTCATTAATATAGAGACCAAAATTTCAAACTAGGAATTTGGAAGTTCTGTCAGAGAAAGAGGCTACCTGATGATGGCTTAGCATGCCATAATGACTTTGAAGTCTTCCTATTTGGTGAATAAGATGACGAAGAATACCTAAAGATCCAAGCGTAGCTGGAGCCTGAGAAGTAAGTCTTCTTCTAGAATAAAATTGTTATTTAAAAACCACAAACTAGTAGATTTGGGATTTGTAGGGCACGTGAGGAATCCTGGCTTCTTATTCACTAGAACCAGGCATGCTGAATGTTTGCAAGAAAGGAAATGGGATGTAATGATACTGGTAGTGGCCATGACACCTGCCCAAAAACTCCAAAGTCTTTCCCGCATGTTCTACTGCAGGAAGTGCAGGGGCTAAAGTAGCCAAAGTATCCGCTCTCTATGGATGTCTAAAATAAGTTAAGGGGTCAAGATTAAACAAAGCAAGTATAATGACCATGCAGAAAGTATAATTCGCAGCACTTTTAATGCTGTAGCTGTTACTTAATGTGATGAGAGTGGAAAAGCCACTCTAAGGTAGAAATAGAGGACAAAGTGACCACAGCAAGACAAAAATGGTGTGGTGAAGAGTTAGTTGGGGTAGCATTTGATAAGTGTCATCAGTATTAACAAGATAGAAAGAAAAATCTGAGAGCCAAATTGGTATTAATCAGTACCCTTCCAATTTAGAAGAATTCTACAGTCAGGAATACTAAGCTGGTAGGCATGTTTTGGCTTAGGAAATCAATGAGAGAAAACAGGTCAATGCCCTGATGGAGTAAAGATGGATTTTCTCATCCATTTGACAAGTGTATGCATGTGCTGTGATCTGTGGCTGTCTCTGGGGCTTTGATCAGTTATGAATGTTATTTCATCATATGCATGACCTGTGGGTGAAAAAAATCCTATATAAATGATTGGGATTACTGCAACGTGCACTTCACAGCTGCATCCAGTTTGTAAATAATTGAACAAGATTTTCTTGCCACAGCCTATGTCCCAGGTGAATTCAATATAGGACACATGAAATAAAATAAAAAGTTAGATCAATGCAGTTCCATCTGGGCTTGTTATCATGTGACGGCTATCTTGTAATGAAGAATACTTAAGAATGACATCTGAAACAATAGTTCCTCAGGTTGATGAGCTCAGTAATGAATCACTGTTATTTCCTTCCAGGACTGATTAAAATAGCACTTGAGTTCCTGAATATACTGAAGTGTTTGTAAATGAAGCAAGCAGATGTCTTATGAAAAACAAGGAAGGGCGTACTCATGCAAGGGTCAGTGTCTTTATGTTGACACCAAATTCCCTCAAAAAACTCATGAATGGTACTATATCTTTAATATTGAAGTATTCTGATTTTGTGAGGAAAGCGTCTCTTAAACTGTGTTGATTGTAATTTCTATCTATTGTGACTGGATCAATCACAGGAATTTATTTACTATCTATGTTATTTGCATTTGCATGAATAGAGTCCTCCAGGATATATATTGGACTGGTTTCTCAAGAATTACTTATGGGGTCTGGCAGGTGGTATGGTGGTTAAGGTGCTAGATTCCCACTCGGCTGACCACAGTTTGGGTTCTGGATAGGGCAGGTTGCTTTCTCCTCCCCTCCCCTCCCCTCCCCTCCCCTCTCCTCCCTTCTCCTCCCTTCTCCTCTCCTTTCCTCTCCTCTCTCTCTCCCTCTCTCTTTCTTCTTCTCTCTCTCTCTCTCTGATAAAATTGAAGAATAATAGCAATGAGTAAAGTCAAATAATTCTTTAAGGAAAAAAGAATTATGAGGCTAGCAGGTGGTGTAATGGACTCCCACATAGTTGACTGTAGTTTGAGTTCCAGACCCAGTGGCTTTAAACTCATGCTGGGCACATGTATGTGCGTGCCCAAGATCCTGAGAGAAGAATGGAGGAGAAGGGATTGCAGAAGGCCATCCCCTCTGGGGAATGATTTCTCGCTTCCTCTTTCTCTCTCTCTCTCTCTCCCTCTCCCTCCCTCTCTCTCTCTCTCTCTCTCTCTCTCTCTCTCTCTCTCTCTCTCTCCAGCAAGTGCACATGCCCTATAGCAAAAATCTATTAAAAAAAAATTACTTACAAAGCACCTGCTATGTGAAAGTTTTAGTTTTAGTGGATGAAATAGAGTTGAATCAGATCTAACCCTCACCAGAAGAGACAGTTAAGATGACTAATATCTATCAATAAGCAGAATACATTATATTGTGAAATATTTCATAAAGCATTTATGAAGTTGTAAATATTTGTTTTTGTTGTCTCTCATTTTTTTTCTTTTATTTTAAGCTGGAGAGCCATAATAATAGGCTATTTTGAGGGTAGGACATTTAAACAAAATTTTTTAAAGAAAAATCTTATGTTAGAATAGATAGTACAGGGAGAAAACTTGGTAAGCAAAGGGATGAAGGAGTAAATAAAATATAATTATAAAAGTTGAAAAAGGGGAACCAGCAGTTAGCGTAATGGCTATGTCGCTGGACTCCCACGTAGTCGACCGCGGTTCGCGTCCTGGACCCGGTGGCTTACAACTCACGCCGGGCGCGTGTGCGTGCGTGCCCAAGATCCCGAGAGGAGAATGGAGGAGAAGGGATTGCGGCGTGACCATCCCCCCTGGGGGGTGATTTCTCGCTTTCTGTCTCTATGTCTCTCTCTGTCTGACTGGCGAGCGCACGCGCCCTATAGCGAAAAACCTCTCCAAAAAAAAAAAAAAAAAGTTGAAAAAGAACAAAAAGAAATATTTGGTTCAAGTGATGAGTAAAGTGTTTTGACCTAAAATAAACCTCCTCTCTGAATGTATGTACCACTTTACTAATATATATGATATGCTACCTTATATTATATACACCTATATTGATTTTTGAGCCCTCAAAGATGATAATCATGTACATATATACATATATATATATATATATATATATATATATATATAAATAAAGTGTATATATATACACACACATGCAAGTATACGGTTTGACAGCAAAAATGTTTGTCCAGATTAGAATAAATGTATAGAAGAGAATAGTCTTAGAAATGATGAGTGTGAGACACTTCCTGTCATTACATTTTGGTCTTTTTTTTTTTCACATTATAATAACGAGATTTGATTTCTGCATCTCTTCCTTCTCCTTAGTTTCTTTTATACATTTTATTGCAGTTCTTAAAAATGCACATCTCATTACGTTCTTCAATTTTCATGTGACATGACATCATTTCCTTCATGCCCCTCATTAGATTATTTAACGTGCTCATCTCATTACACCTTTCCCATCTTGCATCTCATTACATCCCTTAAACATGCACATCTCATTACACAGTCCTTACATATCTCATTACATGATTCCATTTTTGTATCTCATTGTCATTTCATTTCTGCATCTTATTACATTAAAACCTAGTTCCCATTATATCTTACATATTTTGAAAATTTATATACTCTCCCTTCCTTCCTTTATGCATCTAATTATACTGCTTCTCCTTTATGTGACCAGCTCATTACACTTTTGCTTTTACTCATCTCATTTCAGCCCTGAAGGATGCCCATCTTACAGGACACTTCCTGAGACATAGCTCATTAAACCGTCTCACGTATTCACCTCATTACAGCTTTTTAACATATACATCTTATTACATAGAACTCTTCATGAATCTTATTAAAATCTTGGAAAGTACAGATTTTACTATTCTCTTCTATCTTATGCATCTTGTCAAACAGCATCACAACTACGCATCTCATTAAAATATTTATTATTTTACCATATAATTTTACGATATGTGCCTCACCTGTTTTCTATTTGCTAATAATGATTTAGTATTTCATTATGTGTTCACATTTTTACATATAACAAGTGCTTTACTTTGAACGCAGCTCCCAAAGTTTATTGCTGAAAACTTAATTCCCAATCCAATAGTATTACAAAAGAGAATTTAATGGCAGGTGTTCAGGTCACAAGGTCTCCAGCCCAATGGATTAAAGTTTATTAAAAACGGGTTTGAGACTGTGAGTTTAAACTATCACATATTTATCCATTTCTCCTCAATCCTTTCTCTTCTCCATTCACTTCTCACCATGGAATGGTGCAGCAAGAAGGCTTTTCACCAGATGTCAGCACCTTGATATTGGACTTTCTAGCCTTCAGAACATAAGAAATAAATTATTTTTTTGTATAAAATGCCTAGTCTGTGGTATTTTGTGAGAGCAGCTTAAAACCACCTAAAACACTAAGAATAGCTACATATCTTTTTTTAAAGTGATTTTCTTACATTGTAGTTCATATATCTTTAAATTTTTTTTGAGAGAGGTTTTTTCGCTATAGGGCGCGTGCGCTCGCCAGACAGACAGAGAGAGACATAGAGACAGAAAGTGAGAAATCACCCTCCAGAGGGGATGGTCACGCCACAATCCCTTTTCCTCCATTCTCCTCTCGGGATCTTGGGCACGCACGCACACGTGCCCGGCGTGTTTTAAGCCACCGGGTCCGGGACACGAACCGCGGTTGACTACGTGGGAGAGTCCAGCGACATAGCCATTACGTTAACTGCTGGTTCCCTATCTTTCAATTATTTTGTTATTACACTGATGCTTCTCAAATTATTTCCTGGGAATGTTAATGGATATGAAGTAAGCTTAGGTTCAGATAGGAGCCAGCAGGTGGTATGGTGGTTAAAGCTCTGGATTCTCACATGGCCAACCATGGTTTAAGTCCCAGATCCAGCAGCTTGAAAATCATACCAGGCACATGTATGCAAAAATGCCACGAATGGAGGAAAGGGGATTGCAGTGTGACCATACACACTTTATGCAGGGGATAATTTCTCACTTTCCCACTTTCTGTTTCTCTCCAGCAAGCACACGCAACCTATAGGGGGAGAAATTTTTTTTTTAAGTTCAGATAAGTTTGGGTTAGTAAAAGGTTTATAAGTTTACATGGATTACTAAAATTGAATTAAATAAAAACTTGAATTCTTATTTCAGGAATTCTTGGAGCTTTTTCAGTCCATTGAAAATTACAAATATTCGTGAAGGAAGTCTGGCTTGTAAGCATTTTTCAAATTGATTGGCCACACATTTTATTCACAGCCTATATATTAACTGTTCCCAGAACTTGTGCCACATAGAGCACAGTTTAAGAAAGGTTGCATTGTAATATTTTATATGCATACATACATATATTCTGTTTATGTACAATTCCATATTTACTTACTTTACTTACAGCTTCACATTGCCTTCTAAAATTAATGACACTTGTATAAGTGATTCATTGCCTAATACCCCACCATAGTGGTTCCTAAACTTTGGTGAGTACTAGGGTCACCTTAAAAACTGGGGAAAAAAAAGAAGACCCTGGTCCTATTCTATTTCAACAAGCATGGGCTTTGTGTTCTTTATTTGCTATACAGGAGATTCTGATATACATCAAAGTTTGGAAACCATCTCTCTCTTTTTTTAAGAGAGATTTTTGCTATAGAGCACGTGTGCTCACCAGAGAGACCAAAGACAGAGACAACAAGTGAGAAATTACCCCTTCCTCGGGGGGAGATGGCCATGCTGCAATCCTTTCTCCTTCATTCTCCTCTTGGGATTTTGGGCATGTATACACACACAACCGGCATGATTTTCAAGCCCCTGGGTCAAGGACTCGAACCCTGGTTGATTATGTGGGAGTCCAGCAGCATAACCATTACACCATCTGCTGGTCCCAGAAACTGCTGTCCTATTGAGTGTGTATGGCATTGTGTTCTACATGAGAATACATAAATATGAATACATATAGAAGAAGACGTGAACTCCAGCCATGAAATCATAACAATTCAATAATAATAGTGTGTTTATTTTTCCTTAGCCATTAGACAAAAACATGCAGATGCTTTCTCTCAACCAGGTGGACTGCTTATCTATCTAAATTCTTGCAATACATTAAAGATTTTGGCATAGTGTTGGAATAGTAGCTTCAGCACTGGACAGATCTTGATTTCAGTCCCTTTTATACAAATATCTGATGATCTTGGAGGATTCAGTACTCTTTGAGCATCAATTTTCTCAATTATGAAATGGCATAGTAATATTTCCTCAGTGTTGTTGAGAACAAATGAGCTTAGTACAAAGAAAATTCTTACCATAGTCTCTTGCCCAGAATGACTCTTCAAGAAATAACAGATGGAGGAACTGCAGTAAAACGTGATGTTCCAGAAGGCATTGCTGTGTAGAGGTTCTTAGTATAAGCTCAGAGACCTCCCTGAGTATGTGGGGCATGTACTTGTCCATGACCCAATGCTGACTGAATTCTTGGGGTGACTCACAGCATGAAGACCCTGTTGGGGGGGCTGGTCTCTCTCTCTCTCTCACCCTATTTCCTTGTCTCTCTTTCTCCCTCTCTCTCAGTCATGGAAGAAATAACTAAACTTAATTTTTTTAAAAAAAGAAATAATATCCTTTAGACAATTAGTTTCAGTCATTTGGGGGAGGGGCAGGGAGGAAAAGCATTAATGGCACAAAGAGGTGTGGTATTATCTGTTGAAGATATTTCGTAGTTTTATCAACAGTACTAGGGAGAAATGTTCACCTGTTGAAATATCCATTTGTAAGACAAATAATAACGTGATTGAATGTATGGAAGAAAATGAAATGAAAAAAAAAGAAATAATATCTATTCATAAAAACTTCATTTTGACCCTCAGATATCACTTAAGGTCTGTTGAAACTAATACTCTGTATCAACTGATTCACAATGACAGAAGGGATAAATGAAGACACATAATCTTCCTAAATGACTAAAAAGATATGAAATGCATGTCTCAAAAGTTGAGTGATCTTATGTAAACTGTTTCACTTCTAACAGTTTTTACTTATCACCTGTGCAGATGACACTATTAATTCTGTGGTGACTATCTCAGAAAACAATTGTCATTGAATGAGATCATCCATGTACAAATATATAGAAATACTTAATACAGCCCTAAATGGAAAATTCATCATTATTTCCTAGGACTCATCAGAAAAGTTAGCTCTTATGAGAATTTGTTGATTACAAGTGTATTTACAACGTGGTCTCTAGGTAGCAAATCTGCTCTTTTAAATATTGAAACTGCTTTTTTGAAGTGCTGAGACACAGATCTATAAATTTTGACTCATGAGATGTTAAATGAGGCAAAGGCAAGGGTACTTTGTAAAAGTGACCCTTGTCCACTCCCAAGATAATTTAATAAAGCTGATAAAGAACTCTAGAGGAATGATTCTCAAACTTGCCTGCATTTTGGAACCAACTGCGGAGCTTGAAAAACTGAAGACTGGGTGCCATCAACAGAGATTCTGAATTAACTGATTTGGGATGAGGTCTGGGAATCAAGATTCTCACAAGCCCCTAACTTGCGTGCTATAAAGTTGAGGAATCACTGCCCTTTCAGTTCAGAGGATCATATGGCTCTATTCTTTGTTCTTCATTTAAAATAGGGAATCAACTTATAACCTATTTCTATATGATCAATCTTTGTAGGCATGCTCAGTGTGCCTTTTGAAACCAGTGTTTTCTTGTAATTACTCCAGAACTCTTGTCAAAATACAACAGCCCCTGGGACCAGCAGTTAGCGTAATGGCTATGTCGCTGGACTCCCACGTAGTCGACCGCGGTTCGAGTCCCGGACCCGGTGGCTTAAACTCACGCCGGGCGCGTGTGCGTGCGTGCCCAAGATCCCAGGAGGAGAATGGAGGAGAAGGGATTGCGGCGTGGCCATCCCCCCTGGGGGGTGATTTCTCGCTTTCTATCTCTCTGTCTCTGTCTGTCTGGCGAGCGCACACGCCCTATAGCAAAAACCTCTCCAAAAAAAAAAAAAAAAAAAATACAACAGCCCCTGTTCTTTCTCAGAAGTATCTAATTCTGGAACTAGGTGACTTCTTGATTTGAGGTGAGCAACAACTGTTATAAACTGGCCTCTCAGTTTTCTACTCAGCACCTAGCATACTGCTAGGTACTCTCATAGAGCTCAAGGAATATTTCCTGATGGACTAAATTCTGGTCATAAATATTGCCTAGATCATATTTTAATTACATATATTAATTTGCATATATTTTAGAAGAAAATTTAAACTGTGACAGGGCCAGACAGGTGTCGTGGTGGTTAAGGTGGCTGGATCCCACATGGCTGATCATTTGGTTCAAGTCCCAGACATGATGGTTTGAGAAACATGCAAGCCCATGTGCATGTGTGCCCAGAATCCCCAGAGTAAAATGGAAGAGAAGGGATTTTGACATGGTCATCCCACTGAGATGTTCTCTCTCTCTCTCTCTCTCTCTCTCTCTCTCTCTCTCTCTCTCTCTCCCTTCCTCTCTCTCTCTCTCTCTCTCTCTCTCTCTAACTTCATCAAGAACACATACCTTATAGCAAAATTAGAAAACAAAAAACAAAACTGTTGCTTACTTTCTTTACAAACCAATTCCCAAATTAATGGAGAAAAGATTTCCAACTAGAAGATGCACATATTTTTGGAAGGCATCCCCATACTTTGAGCTCTGAGGATCACTTTATATTAATTCTAAAGGTAAAGACATATTTTCACTTAACATGATTATATTGGAAAAAGTCATGACATATTTTCTGTGCCAAAATGTGTCATGATTTCTCTGACATTGCAATATTATATACTAGGAAAGATGTTGGCAGGATCTAGAGTCTTCCTAGTTGTATGGAACTGCTTCCAAAATTGTCTCTGCTCCATTTTATGTTTTCTATGTGATTTAAACTGCATTTATACACTGGCCTTACATAATGTGCTGTTTCTCACAAATTTTTAAAGTAAGTTTCCCCAATACTATAATCTTAACAAAATAACACAAAAATACCATGTAAGAAAATATCTTAAATAAGGGTAAATGAAATCCTGACTCAAAATAGTAAATTGAAAGCAAATGAAAACTGAAATAAGATGTTATTAAGTAAAAATAAAAACAAGATGACTTGATAAGGAGTAGAAAGTTAATAGTGTACATCAAATCTATGATCAAAATAAGACACACCAAATGCCTTTTAAACACTTGCTATAAGGTAATATACATTACTGGTATATTAAAGAATTCAGAAATAAAGTAAAATAGAAAGAAAACTGCAATATTCATTTTAGAGAAATGCTGGCAACATTTTCATTATAATCAAGAGCAAGGTAAATATGTTTAATAATTCATATTTGTTTAACATAATTTTGGAAATTCTAGCCAATATTATGAGATAAAAAAACTAGAGATATAAGAAATTAGATTTAAAATGATTATTTTACAAGTTACATAATTTTTTTTTGGAGAGGTTTTTTGCTATAGGGCGCGTGCGCTCGCCAGACAGACAGAGAGAAATAGAGAGACAGAAAGTGAGAAATCACCCCCCAGGGGGGATGGCCACGCCGCAATCCCTTCTCCTCTATTCTCCTCTTGGGATCTTGGGCACGCACGCATACATACCCGGCGTGAATTTAAGCCACTGGGTCTGGGACATGAACCACGGTCAGCTACATGGGAGTCCAGCAACATAGCTATTACGCTAACTGCTGTTCCCCCAAGTTACATAATTTTTAAGTTGAAAACCCAAGATAAAACTTTGCCTCTCATGATTAAAGTTTTTTGATATTAATATACAAAGTAAGTTTGCTCATTGGCTATTAATGCTATCCAATTCCTATAAACAATAGAAAAATCCATTTTCTTTATTAGTTTAACACATAAAATATTGGGAATAATTTTAACAAAAGATGCTAAGTACCATTGTATCTGCTGGATATGTAGCTGTTCTTCTCAGACCATTTGAATTTGCTATTTCTTTTATGGGATTGCCAAAAACAAAGAAATAACCCAAAGACCTGGTATTTAAACAGAGTAAGAGTAATTTGATCTGTAAAAATTCAGCTTAAAAGGCATATTATTTGTGTAAGCAAAGATGGTTCCAGCTTCTGTTGAGGTAATAAACTGACAGTGTCTCGTAGGTGCTCTGACACTCATCTTAGGTACTCTCCTCCAGTCACTGATGTGTAAAGCTGTATGATCCAACATCCAAAATCTTAAAGCACAGCCAAGTAGAAAAATGCCTTTCAAATGATGTGGTGTCATTTGAGCCAATAAAAACCCCCAATGCTAGTGCTTCCATGAGTATTGTTAGAGTCTCATATTCTGGATGGGGCATTCATACATTCTTTTGTTCTCAGCTCTTTTCAGGTTTATCAGAGGATTGCACTTTCTCAATTTATTAGAAATTAGGTCAGGACATATGAAACATGAACAGAAGAAACAATGTGCCATCTCTGAACGAAAGCTATCACAGCCAGTGTACAATGGACCACCTCACCACAAAAATACCAGGAGCACATATTGAGAAGCCTTCATTAGCTTGGGTCCTTGAGTAACTATATGGCCAAAGCTCCCCAGCTAATCCATAGTGAGAATGAAATAGACATTTATTGTCTTAATAAAGAAATAGGTTCTAATTACGTTATGCCACTGAGATTTTGCTTTTGTTACCATAGCTTTTTAACCCAGTTAATCTGGAGAAAGTCCATTTTAGAGTTTTTATGGTACTAGAAGTGGCCCTTGATCACTAATTCACTAGCTAGTCCAAATGGACAGTATATGATTGCTAACCAACAGTTATTAAGCCCTCTAGTTAGTGTGGTTTTTAAGGAGCAAGGAAAATCTAATTCTGGATATTGTTTTACCAATTGTCATCAATATCAAATGGGATGTGAGATATTAAGGTTAAAATACTACTCAGTGCTCTGAGAGTTGTAGAATAATAATGGATTTTTTTTTTCTTTTGCTGAGATATTGCTCCAATATTTCTTAAAAAGATGTGGTCACTCCTTTGTCTGGAGCAACTGGGTAAGATGCTTGTCTGACATGGAAGGCAAATGAGAAGGAGACACTGAGGAAGGTAGGAGAAATGACAGAGGCATAAGAGAAATGTGTGAAAGCTATAACTTCAAGAGTTTTTCTAGAAGAAAAAAGAATGATGTAATTATATTAAAAATAAATAGGTGGAGATATAAAGGAGAAAAAAAGACAAAAGATGAAATAAATAGGGAGGGAGAGATATAAATAAGAATATTAAGAAGGAGAGAAAGCTAAGTAAGAATGAAAATTACAGAAAGCTCTCAATGCCTGCATGATTTTTTAGGTATGCCTGCATGATTTTCTAAGCACCTCAAAGATTTTTTTTTTCTAATTAGATGAACACGACTGTTATAATGCTATTCATAAATAACCAGATCACCTTCTGCAGCACAAATTACATTTTCAGCTGACTAGTTTATAATAAATAAATAGTCACCAAAGTGCATACTTCTTGAGACTGGGTCATTTAGAAACTTCCATTCCATTAAAAGTAAGTTTTATTTCCTTGACAAAGGCCACTAGCTGAAACGTCAATTGCCTGTCCTAATGGATGACACCTGTAAGCAAAATAAACATATTTTTAATGGAATAGATGGTCAAAGTGACCTTATCTCAAGATAGCATGCACTTTGGTGAATATTTATTGCTGAATTAAAGAGATCTTAATGTGAAAGGACAGTAGTTCCTCTTCATTACCTTTTCTTGCTATATAAAGGCAGTAGTTTTTTAAATGCTCAAATCACCATTAGAATTTACCAATCATTGAGTTAAAAAACATAACACAAATAATAAATACTATGACTAATTTGAAATAAATCTGCTCATTTAGATGATAAATATTAGAATGATGTGACTACTAGAATTAACTACACATCCTTTTAACCAAAAATTGATTGCGTTTTACCAGTGACACACTTATCTGTATCTACATTTAGTTTGTTTGAAATATATTTTCAAACGATAACAACCCAAATTCAAGACTATTGCTGATGTAAAACTGAAATGTCAAGCTCTCTTTTTTAAGTTGAAAATAAATTCAGTGATACAGTGTATTTTTAATTCTTAACTGGGAAAAAAATCCCTAAACCTATATTGGATATGGGTATAAGGTTTCAACTGATGACAGATGAAGAAATGACATAGAATATAGCAGTTCATTTAAGTTATCGTAAATTACATCAAAACTCTTGAAGAAAAAATAAGCTAAATGATTTCCAATAAGATTGTTTTGATGTGTTGAAGTAGATTTACAAAGTGTGGTATTTTAAAATCATGAAGAGTCCTTTGAAACACATACTTGATTTTTTTAATTAGTAAATTAAGTCTCAGTTCAAAAAAGTTCTAAGATTCATAACCCCTGTGTATTCATAGAACTAGAACCAAAGGCTTGATTATTTTGGGAGAAAGCTATGAAGTACTACCTTCAAAGTTCTATGCTACTCTGCCTATATCAAAATCATTGTTTTTAAAATTTCTGTTTCAAGTTTAAAATTATACAAAGGGACTTCCTCTCTAATTCATAGATAAAATACCTATTGCTACATTTTTAAAAATTACACCACAACTTGATGTCGCTCCCACGTGCAAAATATACTTACCCACTCCCCAAACCTGTAAAAGTCTTACTTCACTTTAGCAAAACTATCTAGATTCTCCTATATTAATAAGATCCAGGTAAAGATGAGGCTCTTGGCTGTGGTTCCTCTACTCCTTCAATAGTCTCTCTCAATTTAAGACTTTAGAACTAAAGACAAAGTATCTATGCATACAAATATACATACATGTACACACACTGTGCACACATACATACATATCAGAAAATGGTGGTTAAAACATAACTATAGTAGACTCATGCTAAAAGGAGAAAACTGGAGTTACACAGGAATCACTAGTTTACAGCAATTCTGAAATCCAGCTAGGCGTGTGTTGGCAGTTTCTTTCTTTCTTTTTTTTGGGGGGGCGGGGGGCGGAGAGGTTTTTGCTATAGGGTGCGTGCGCTCGCCAGAAAGACAGAGAGAGACAGAGAGACAGGAAGCGAGAAATCACCCCCTGGGGGGATGGCCATGCCACAATCCCTTCTCCTCCTTTCTCCTCTCCGGATCTTGGGCAAGCACGCACATGTGCCCGGTGTGAGTTTAAGCCACCAGGTCTGGAACTCAAACTGCAGTTGACTACATGGGAGTCCAGCGACATAGCCATTACGCTAACTGCTGGTCCTGTGTTGGCAGTTTCTTAATTAGGACCAGGTCTTATTCTCTGGAAATGATTCTTCATAGCTCTGAGTTCTGCTCTCTGAGCTCACTCATCCTCTGAATCATTCTTCCTTTACCATAATAGGCAGTGTTTGCAGCTGAATAGTCTTCTCTGTTTGCTTCCTGTCTATACCTGTTTAGAGGTCCAAAGGCCTGTTTTATTTTGTATTCTCTGTCCCTTTTAATGCAAGGTAGACAGTGTTTACTGCAGTATAATCTCTAAAAATGCAAGGTAGACAGTGTTTACTGCAGTATAATCTCTAAAAACTATAGGATTCCTATGAAATTTCATATTGGTTTCACTCTATTACATAAAATCCATAACTGTAAGTAAGTTCTTCTCTACAATTCTTGGAAAGCTGCTGTGAGCTGACACACTTAATAGTCATGGAAGACCTATTATTATTATTTTTAAAAGAGGTTTTTGCCTTAAGGTTAGTGAGCTAGCTGGAGAGAGAGAGAGAGAGAGACGGACAGACAGACACAGTGAGAGGGGAAGTGAGAAATCACTCCCCAGGCGGGGTGGCCACACCACAATCCCTTCTCCTCCAGGATATTTGGCATGCACACACTGAGTCCAGAGTGAGTTGCAAGCCACCAAGTCTGGAACTCGAACTGCGGCTGGCGATGAGGGAGTCCAGCAATGTAACTGCTATGCCATGGCCCTAGAAGACCTATTATTTAATGAGGGGATCTGGGAAACACATCTTCAAGAGTCAAAAAAAAAAAAAAAAGGGCAAAATATATAAAGAAATAAGAAATGGAAAATTATTTGTTGACAATAATATTTATGGTAATATCCTTGATTGAGCCAGTATATAGTGTATTGGATGAAAAGTCTTATTTCGCATACTGTAATGATGTACAATGAATGAATGTAAATAAATAAATTTAAAAAGTAGGAAAAAAAGAGTAAAAAGGTGGGTGGCTAGTATGAATGGAAGTGTACTGTAAGTATAAAATGCACATTGGACTTTGAAGACTTGGTGAAAAAAATGTAGACTAACAAATAATGTTTTACATTGATTTACTGAAATGATAATGTTTTGAATATATTGGGTTCAATAAAATATATTTTTGAGATAAAAAAGTAAAAATTAACTATACAAAAAGACTCTTAAGATACCTTCTCACCAAGTCACCTCCTCCTACCTCCTTCCCAGCTGGGACTATAGACACAATCTACCATTTGGGGGCATTTTATTAGACAGAGTATTTCTATGTTGCCCAGGTCAACCTTAAGCTCAACATTCTCCTACCTCCACCTCCCATAGAGCACAGCATCTTATCAGTACTTACCACTATGGCTGGGCTCCTTCCTAAAGTTTTTTTTTTTTGTTTTTTGTTTGTTTGTTTGTTTGTTTTTAAGAAAGGATTTTGCTACAGGGTGTGTGCACTTGCCAGAAAGAGACAGACAGAGAGAGAGAAAGTGAGAAATCATCCCCCGGGCAGATGGCCACGCTGCAATCCCTTCTCCTCCATTTCCTCTCGGTATCTTGAGCATGCATGCACACACGCCTGGCATGAGTTTAAGCCACCAGGTCCAGTACTCAAACTGCAGTCGATTACATGGGAGTCAGCAACATAACCATTACGCCAACTGCTGTTCCCAAAGTTTTAATAATAGTTTTTCAGTCATACTCTCAATTTCCTCTTTTGACTAGTAGTTCTCAAGTAGTTGTCCAAGGACCCTTAAGAAGCCCATGAAGTCAAAAATTATTTTCATAGTAATACTAAGACATGATTTTTTTTTCTTTCAGTCTTATTATCCCATTTTCTGTGATATCTTTAGCTGACTTTCAGTACGTTAGATATTAAAGAAATTTACAGAACGGTAAACTAACAATACTCTTCTCACTATTTTTTTGTTTTGAAAAATATGGTTATTTCTAATATAAAAATATTATTTTGTTAGCATGTGGTATTGAGTCAGGAATTAGACCCCACTTAAAGGTAGATAGGGGAAGGGCTCCTCTATCTAAGCCTTTTGCTTTCTATGGTCTGGTAAAATGCTCACTATGCTGGTATTACAAGTCTCAGGAATTTATGACTCCCTATTGCTGAGCTAAAATCAGATTTAAACTAGTCACTGTCTGGAGCATAAAGATAAGGAACTCTCCATCATTAACTAACATATGGAGCCATCTGGCCCCTTTCAGGGACTAATATTAACACCAAACTTACAGGTGTCTTAAATTTCAGGACCTGAGCTGATAACCTGTTTCAAAGAAAATCGGGTTTTTCTTCCTTGTCAAGATCCTATATAACTAGGCCATTTCAGCCTACCTGGGGCAAGCAGGTAGGGGATTTAAAGAGAGGAATCCCTTCCATCAACTGCATCAGAAACGTTGCCTCCTGCAGCATTCTGCTTGCTATTTCTCCATTAGTCTAAATTTCTAATTCTTCATAAACATTGAACAAGAACCAGCATGGGTGTTGGACTTCATTGTCCTGACACCCTCATGTCAATATGTTTATAGTTGTTTTGATAAATTAATAGACATCTTTCTTAATTCCTTGATTTTAATTTCCTTTTTTTTTTTAAAGAGAGTTTTTTTTGCTATAGGGCGTGTGTACTCATCGGAGAGACAGAGAGAGACAGAAAGTGAGAAATCACCCTGCAACGGGAATGGCCATGCTGCAATCCCTTCTCCTCCAGTTTCCTCTTGGGATTTTGGGTATGCGTGCACATGCGCCCAGGCATGAATGTTAAGCTGCCAGGTCCAGGACTCAAACCAGGGTTGACTATGTGGGAATCCAGCAATGTAACCATTATACCATCTCTGGTCCCTTAATTTTAATTTTAAAAATAAGTAAATACAATACATACACAAAAAGCATCTCAG
Organism: Tupaia tana; assembly: GCA_026018925.1. Classification (NCBI taxonomy): domain Eukaryota; kingdom Metazoa; phylum Chordata; class Mammalia; order Scandentia; family Tupaiidae; genus Tupaia; species Tupaia tana. Next base: position 193,302,879 of record JAKSZU010000001.1, on the reverse strand, counting down.
GTCCATCTGTCATTTCAACATTATAAAAGGAACAGGTAGTGGAGCAGCTATAGAATTTGATACACTATGAGGCTGACTGGCAGACTTCAGGTATCTGCCTTGGGTTACCCTATGATCTGGGGCTAGCTGAGCCTAGAAGTGGATCATGGCATCAAGATCTTGTTGGAATATGTCCTTTTTAATCTTTCTCTTTTTCTTTCGCTTTTTCTAAAAGTTCAAGAAGTGCCACTTTATATTGTGTTGTTTACAAAAGACTGTGTTTGTTCAGCATATAGATTACATTAGCTGTTACCAAAGACTGCAAATAGTACAAACAGCAGCAACAAAAAAATAATTAAAAATAGACAAAATAAAGCATATACTTCAAAGAATACATTATTCCCTGCCTGCTTACAAATAAGTAGTACTCTGAAAAACTTTAAGATAATGCACAGCATTCAAAAATATTCTTTTCTATAGAAACAATATGTGGACCAGAGATTCCCGAAATATTCAGACAAGAAGCCATTTTAACTCTGAGGTGTGTACTGGCGTGTTCAGGGAAGCTATGCTCTAAACACCATCTTCTAGACTCCTGAAATACTCAAACAAGGTAGGGCGACCTCTGTCCTCTCTCTGTCTCTGTCTATCTATCTGTCTTGTGCTCCTTCTCGCTTTAAATTTTTTATTTTGTTTTTTAAAAATTGTAAACCACTTCTCCTCAACTTGGGCCTTTTTTTTCTCTTGCTAATTTCAGAAGCCATTTTAAATCTGAGGTGTGTCCTGGCATGTTCGCATGGCACCCTAGTGTGCCCTGCAGTTTTCAGTTTTTACCTTTAAAAAAATTGTTTTGTTCTCTTTTTTTTTTTTTTTTTGGAGAGGTTTTCGCTATAGGGCACGTGCGTTTGCCAGACAGACAGAGAGAGACATAGAGACAGAAAGCGAGAAATCACCCCCCAGGGGGGATGGCCACGCCGCAATCCCTTCTCCTCCATTCTTCTCTTGGGATCTTGGGCACACACGCACACGTGCCCGGCATGAGTTTTAAGCCACCAGGTCCGGGACGCGAACCACGGTGGACTATGTGGGAGTCCAGCGACATAGCCATTACACTAACTGCTGGTCCCTGTTTTGTTCTCTTTTTTGGTCATTTTTGTCTAGTTTTGTTTTTTTCTTTTCCTTTTGCTGTTTTTGTTTTTGTTTTTGTTTTGTTTTGTTTTGTTTTGTTTTTAATCTTACTTTCCCACTCTGCTCCTCATTCTCCACACACCAAGTGTAGAGACATTCTCAAATAAACAAGACCTAAAAAAATTTGCCAATACCAGACGTACTCTTCAAGAAGCTCTGAAAGGAGTGCTCTGCCAGGAAAATTAAAGACACACATAGGCCTCAGGAACCAGCAGTTAGCGTAATGGCTATGTCTCTGGACTCCCACGTAGTCGACCGCGGTTCGCGTCCCGGGCCCGGTGGCTTAAAACTCACGCCAGGCGCGTGTGCATGTGTGCCCAAGATCCCGAGGGGAGAATGGAGGAGAAGGGATTGCGGCGTGACCATCCCCCCGGGGGTGATTTCTCGCTTTCTGTCTCTATGTCTCTCTCTGTCTGTCTGGCAAGCGCACGTGCCCTATAGCAAAAATCTCTCCAAAAAAAAAAAAAAAAAAGACACACATAGGCCTAGGTGGACAGTAGCCAAGCATCTGAGTGCTTTTAGGTTCATTGAAATCCTCAACCTGTATTGAACCTCCTGCTTTAAGGAATAAACCTTTTATAAATCTGAACTCATAATCTCTTTCTGTGGATACCACATTACAAAACACAGTAGAGGAGAGATTTTGTCACAGAATGACCAGACAACACCACAGGGGTACAAGAAATATGAGAAACCAAGAATATATGTCTCTCCTAAGGGAAAAGAACAATCCTTCATCACCCACAGACAGCACAATAGAAATCGTGAAAATGTCCAATATAGAATTTAGAATATTTATAGTGACAAAACTAAAAGAGATGCAAGAACTGAGAGATAATGAACTCCATAAGATGCAGGAGAAAAGAGATGAGTTCCAGGAGGTGAGGAAGTTCTTGCACAATCTGAAAGAGGAAATACGCACCATAAAAAAGAACCAAATGGAGCTATTAGAGATGAAGGCTGCCATTCAGGAAATCAAAAACTCCCTTGAAAGTATTAAAAGCAGATTAGGGACCAGAAGTTAGCGTAATGGCTATGTCGCTGGACTCCCACGTAGTCGACCGCGGTTCGAGTCCCGGACCCGGTGGCTTAAACTCACGCCGGGCGCGTGTGCGTGCGTGCCCAAGATCCCGAGAGGAGAATGGAGGAGAAGGGATTGCAGCGTGGCCATCCCCCCTGGGGGGTGATTTCCTGCTTTCTGTCTCTCTGTCTCTCTCTGTCTGGCGAGCGCACGCGCCCTATAGCAAAAACCTCTCCAAAAAAAAAAGCAGATTAGTCCATGCAGAAGATGGAATCTCTCAGTTGTTGACCTAGAAAAAACAACTACAAAAACAGAAAATAACACAAAAATATGAGAATACTATATGAGAAATATTAAACACCATAAGCACCTGAAGAAACTAATAAGGACATTAATAATCTATTCCATGAAATCCTGGAAGAAAACTTTCCAAATCTAGAGAGGCATTCAAATATCCAGACCCAAGAAATACAAAGGACCCCTAATAGAATCAACCCAAGAAGATCTTCTCCCAGGTACATCATAGCCAGATTGGCAAAAATCCACAGATAAAAGACAAGATACTAAGCAAAATGAGAAATAGTGATTAACTGTTTAAAAAATAATTAGAATAATAATAATAATAATGATTGGGAAAAACATTGAAAAGATACTGGATGATGAAGTGGGGAGATTAATGTCTCTGTATTGACTGACGTGCATGACATTCCCTTTTGAAAAAGCAATGTAATACACTGTAAAGTTATATGCAATCCAATGTAATATACACAAGATTATGATGATAATAAAAAATATAAATAAATAAATAAATAAATAAATAAATAAATAAATAGAGAGAGAAATGTTAGGAATGTGAGCAAGGAAAGAATGGGAAAATATATTCAAAGTGTTAAGTGAAAAACAGTTTCAACCAAGAATACTATAATCAGCAAGATTGTCCTTCATATGGAAAGAAAGGATAAAAACATTCTCAGATAAACAAGACCTAAAAAAATACTAGACGCACTCTTCAAGAAGCTCTGAAAGAAGTACTCTACCAAGAAAACTAAAGACACACGTACATAAATGAGAGAATTAAAAACAACCAAGAAAATGACCAACTTAATGCTTTTGGGACAAGAAATATCAATAATAACATTAAATGTTAATTTCTGGGATTTAAACAAAAAGATCAGACCACAGTAACACTGCAAATTTAACAGAAGAGAAATGGAACGTGAGACTCAACTGGTGAAATTGAATGGGAAAATGGCTTTTGAGTAAAACATGACTGATATTTTTCTACTATGCTTTGTTTTCCCAATTTAAGGATTTTGCTTTCTTTTGAGATGATAGATTTAGCAATTTGTTAAAATATTTCTTCTTCTTGATTGTTTCTTTAGATGGAAACAGACTTTTCTTCCTTCCTGACCCCTTTGGAATTGGAAATATTTGGGAGCATTCTTATTTTGTAGTAGAAGGGTTATTTGCATAAGTTCAATAATACCTGGTGCATTGAATCAGAAATTGGAAATACTCATTATTGGACAGTGCTTTGACTGGAATGTCATATCTGAAGATTAATCAGAAAACTGTGGAACTAAGGTAGATCTCAAGTAAGCCAACGGAAGCTGTTGGAAAGATGGCCTGGCACCATAAACAGTTCTGCCTGGCAGAGATGATTAGAGAAGCTACGCAAAAGAATTCATACCATAAAATAACCTGGACTTTTCCAGCCCAGTATTGTAATCAGTAGAGGTTGCAAAAGAGCAACCACAACCAGAGGATTATCTTGAGGAAGATTTTGAAGGAAGAAAAAGAGGCTGATCTTTGCTAGGAGATGGTATATCACAGAGTACTTGGTAGGCAGGACTGATTTGAGTTTTATTGTGTGACTTGTGTGCTGGGTGTTTGCTTTTCAAAGGTTTAAGTAGTTGACATGTGAATATTTTCTCAAAACATATTTAAAGCCATACTGTCTCTGTTGTTATAAAGTCTCAAGCAAAATCACAGCAAATATTTTGAACATTATCTTTAAAATTCAGTTTTTTGAAATTTTGAAAGTTGTTTATTAACTGTCAAGAACTACAGAATATGAGCAAACATTTTTTTTATGTAAAGTAAATGTTTGTGGGGAAATGTAAAAATAAATAAATGATTTAAAAAAATGAGAGAGAGACATGATCACTAAAAAAACAAAAAAGGAAAGGGACCAGCAGATGGAGTAATGGCTATATCGCTGGACTCCTATGTAGCCGACCGGACTCCCATGTAGTCGACTGCAGTTCAAGCCCTGGACCAGGTGGCTTAAACTCATGCCGGGCATGTGTGCATGCGTGCCTGAGATCCTGAGAAGAGAATGAAGGAGAAGGGAATGCAATATGGCCATCCTCCCTGGGGGGTGATTTCTCGCTTTCTGTCTCTCTCTGTCTTTCTGGTGAGCACATGTACCCTATAGCAAAAACCTCTCCAAAAAAAAGAGAGATTAAAAAAAAAGAAAAGAAATAACATGTGTACCATGAGACCCAATGGTGAATTTTTCACATTGAACTCAACTCTCAATAGGCAGTTTTCACTTGATTTTTCACTTTTGACTAAGGAAGCTGGATACAAACAGATCTTGTTTGGTTACAAGTATGGATAGATCTCTATGCACACGCCTAATCCCAACAAACCAGATTACAAAGAAAGAGCAGAGGTGATACAAACATTCATCATGTCTATACTGAAGGAAGTATTTCATAGAATAGTTGAAATGCTAGATAGGTCCAACTTAATACCTGAATCAGAACAATTTGCACATTAGTCACCTCTAACCTAGGCAAAAAACAACCAAAAATTAATCATATGATTTTCATATGCTTTTATCATGTACTGTTTTAAAGTTATCTTCAAAGACTTCTTTTTTGTTCAAGTCTAAAGTTAAAAATCAGATATTAAATCAAGTCGATTCTTAAGTAAAATTTTAATACTGCTCAGTGAAACATTGAGTATCTTAGCTTTCAGATCATTTTGTGCATTCAAGAAATGTCTGTCACTTCATTTTAGTTCCATGCTCAATCATTTAGAACAAAACACAACACAACAAAAAAATCCCTATCCATTCTGCCAGCTCAACAAAAGGCTTTGTGTGGGTGTGTGTTAGAAAGTAATTATGAGGTTTTTATTTCACTAATTATTCTGCAGCCTTTGAAATGTCAGTGTAGGTCAAAGTAACAGCCAATGTTTTGAACCAGATCTGAATTAAAATAAGGAGGCCACTGCAGGAATAACAAGAAAAGGAATCAACTGTAAAGTAATTTGACATTATGAGTGATGGAAAATGAGACTCAAGGTCATAGGAATTAAAGTTTTCATCCAAGAAACTTCAAGAACCCTAGTGTCATGTGAAATTTAGTTCTTGGGTGTGACATGATTGACTATCCCTTTGTATCCCCATTTCAATGGTATTCCAAAGAAATATAAATTGAGACTTAAATAATGAGATTATTTTAAAATCTTTAAAATTTACAAAATCAACTAGGGCTTTTTCTTCAACATAGCCATTTTTGGAAATTATGAATTCATTTGAGATAATGTATAACTGCCTCAAATGTTTTCTTTCCATATTTTTTAGAAATTGTTTCCTTGAGTAGATTTCATGATTTAATTTGAGGATTGATCTCATTATTGTATAACTAAATTTAATTTTTATAAATATTAAATTGTGACTTTTTTACCTTCAATAGATATTAAGCATACTCTCTGAGGAGAGAACATGAGTAAAGCAGGCAAATTGATTGATTGCCCCTTAAAATAACTAATATGCATGAATAAGCTGATTTTCCTTTAACAAATTATCCCAGGGAGGTTAGTAGACTTAGGTGTAGCACTGATTTCTCTGACTCCAAACCCTCAGGATCAGCTCAGTTTACACAATGAAAGCAAACCAGATTGAAGTAAAGTGATTCCATTCATTTCAGTCATGCTCATGACTGATACCCAGTGTCATGACCAAATTGATCACACAACGGTCTCCATCAATCTTTGCAACAGTAGAATTGAGCAGATTAGTTCTGCTGTGGCCTGTTCATTTCACCTTCTATAGATACAGCTCAATTTGAGAGACGAAAGAAAAGTAAGTTCATTAAGAATTGAGGGTTCCAACTGATGATTTTATGACAATCACTTCACTTCCCTCCTTCCAAAATTTTGGTGTCTGATGAGTCTAATGGGTTCTAGTTCATTGCTTTTATATGTATATTCCCCAGATGTATAGTCTTAGCATCATCTTAAACCCCTTCTAATATGAACACACACAGACCCTACATTTAACAAGACCTCCCTCCACCCCCCTGACCTCTGTACAATGTGAGATACACTGGTCTAGTCTGAGGCTACTTCTGGAGGCCACAGAGTGTTCCTTATTAAGCAAGTGTGTTGTTCGTAAGAAAATCTGAGGTATTTTGTACAGCTTAAGTCCAGGAGTGGGGCTTTAGAAGAATAGATCAAGAAACCAAGTGAAACTTTCAGAAAAATTTCTGCAAAACTGACTTCAAACATAAGCTTCACTAGAATCTGAGCCGTAACTGGAACAAAAACACATTTTGCTGTTTTGTTAACCCAGTTCCTGACACTTTAGCCCAGCACAGTCTAACAGAAATATGATCCACAGAGGTGGCCACACATGTAATATTAAAGATTCTACTAGCCATATTAAGAAGGTGAAAATAATATAACATGATAACATAGAAGATAAACTTTCCTTATCCTCTATTTCTTTATCTGGAAAAAGGAAAATAACAATATTTCCATTACAAAGTTGATGTAGTAATCAAGGTAATACATGTATTCTAGTCTAATGCCTAGCTTATAATAAGGAGTGAATAAATGCTATTTATCATAATTTTTTGTCTCCATTTAACTTCAATAATAGATAAGCAACTAAAAATAATAATGTAACCAAGAATTGAGGCCTAGGCAGGGGACAGACCATAAGAATAAACTCTCATGTAAGGTCTCCTATCTTCCAGTGCTAAAGCAGTAGTATCTCATGTTTTAGATTTTTATTTTAGCCATCCCTCTCTTTTGGTACCAGTTTCTGAATTAGACAAGATAAAGTAGGTTATATCTTGGTTAGAAGATAAATAAGTAAAGCTGAAATTTCAAGGGTTTAATATGACACTGGTTTATTTCTCATTCAACTTATATTCCGATATGGGTCAAGTGGATCGCTGAGATGACTCCTCCAAATGGTAACTGAAAGAGCTAGACTATTCCCATACTGTTTTACTGGCAACTTACATACCTGGCCTCAAAGATTCCCAAAAGAGCAAATCATAAAATACGAATAATTTGGACACCAGCAATTGGTGTACGGCTATGTCGCTGGACTCCCATGTATCCTACCACAGTTCGAGTCCTGGACCCAGTGGCGTAAACTCATGCCGGGCACGTGTGCGTACATGCCCAAGATCCCGAGATGAGAATGGAGGAGAAGGGATTGCAGCGTGGCCATCCCCCCAGGGGGTGATTTCTCACTTTCTGTCTCTCTGTCTCTCTCTCTCTGTCTTTCTGGTGAGTACACACACCCTATAGCAAAAACCTATTTAAAAAAATGGATAATTTGGCAAGGCATGCGAAAAGGCTCAGAAATATCGTGAATTATTTCCATTCATTTTCCATTGACTCAAATATAGTTAAATAGCTACAATTTAACTTCAAGTCTTCTCCTATGTCTATAAAGGGGACTATAAAACAGAATTTGGGAAACACAAAACAATATTGGCAAAGTTGATATTTTGTTCATTCGGAGTACTTTTTTTTTTTTTTTTTTTTTTGAGAGGTTTTTCGCTATAGGGCGCGTGCGCTCGCCAGACAGACAGAGAGAGACATAGAGACAGAAAGCGAGAAATCACCCCCCAGGGTGGATGGTCACGCCGCAATCCCTTCTCCTCCATTCTCCTCTCGGGATCTTGGGCACGCACGCACACGCGCCCGGCGTGAGTTGTAAGCCACCGGGTCTGAGACGCGAACTGCGGTCGACTACATGGGAGTCCAGCGACATAGCCATTACGCTAACTGCTGGTTCCCCATTCGGAGTACTTTTTGAGAAGGGCATTTCTGTTATGAATCTGGGTGTGTACAGTAGGTCATGTGGTAAATGGGAGCCACTGAAACAGAGACAGGGTAGGAAAAAAGGATATCCCTGGTTTGTATGTATGTAACAGTCAAACAGTAAGAAAAACATTATAAATTTTTCTTCATTTAATACTGTCGGTTATTTATCTAACCCATTGCATTTATTCTTTAACTTTATTTTTATTTTTAAATTTTTTAAAGAATTATTTATGTAATTTTATTTGTTGCTATTATTATTTTTAATTTGCTACAGGGCACATACACATACCAGAGAGATGAGAGAGAGAAAGTGAGAAAGTAAGCCACCATGTCAAGAATTCTAACCACAGTCAGCCATGTGGGAGTCCAGCACCTTAACCACGATGCCACATACTGGCCCCAAAATTTTAAATGTGTTTATTTATTTCCTCAATGAGTAGGTCAAGGAACATTTCCAACAGGGTCTTTATGCCACAATTCACCCCCAGCTTCAGCTACCCTTGGATCATGAGCATACAGGCATCTGGTATACTCATGAAGGTCTCCAGATGCAAACTGAACCTTCTCTTGGGAGACTGCCTCACAAAGCACTATATTTTACTGCTGCACCACTGTCTGGCTTTAGCCTAGTATAGTTTTGTTTTGTTTTGCTTTGCTTTGCTTTGCTTTTTGTTTGTTTGTTTGTCTTCAGAGAAAGTGTTGCTATAGGGTGCATGTACTCACCAGAGAGACAGACAGAGAGAGAAAGACAGAAAGCAAGACAGAAAGCAAGAAATCACTCTGCAGGGGGGATGGCCATACCACAAATCCCTCCTCTATTCTCCTGTCGGAATCTTGGGCACGCACGTACACACAACCAGTGTGTGTTTCAAGCTGCTGGGTCCAGGACTTGAACCATGGCGTAATATGTGAGAGTCCAGCAATGTAACCATTATGTAATCTGCTGGTCCCAGCCTAATATTGTCTTAAAGGTATGAATGTGCTTTGAAATGTCTATAAATTATCACATTGTATCTTCACAAAGCCTTGAGATATAGGTGGGACATTTTTCATTTTGCAGGTGAGTAAGCTAAGCAGTGGCAGGTTTAGTGACTGCCATCCAAGGTGTTTAGTGTCAAGGACAGGACTCCACCTAGGAGCCATAGGGCTCTAGAACCAATACTCTTAACCTAGGCTTATACTTCTCCTAATGAATAGCAGATATTTAGTCAGACTCTCAACAAAACACCAGAAGAATTCCACTGAGTTACATGTCTGCTCTTCCATTCTCAGACAATTCAAGCTACTTAGTTCAACTTGCATAGGTTGCTCCTTACTCTTTTTTGAAGCCCACAAGAAAGGTTAATCCATTTTTTTGGTATCATAACCTTTTTAATAACTAAAGACAACTGTAGCTGTTTCCCAAATCTAATTCTTTTTTTTATTTTTATTATCATCATAATTTTCTTTATAATACATTGGATTAGATATAATTTTACAGTGTATGACATTGCTTTTTCAAAAGGGAATGCCATGCATGTCAGTCAATACAGAGACATTAATGTCCCCACTTCATCATTCAATATCTTTTCTATGTTTTTCCCAATCATTATTATTATTATTCTAATTATTTTTTAAAACAGTCAATCACTATTTCTCATTTTGCTTGTAAAAAGGCTTTACCCATCATGAAATATTTCTCAGACCAATCCAGTTGAGAATACTATACATGTCATCATCAAGAGGTAATAAGCCATATCTGTTTCTCACTAATGTCTTGCCTCTCTATTGTTCTCTTGCTATCTTTCTCTTTCCTCTTCTCCTCACCCCCCCCCCCCCCAATTCTACACTGTCCTATTCTCATTAAGTACTTTCACTGCTTTTATGTCCTCCAATTTTTTGATCTCTACCATAGAGTGCGGGTAGTTGGTATATATTGAGTGGATACATACAATATCTTTCTTTCATAGCCTGGCTTACTTCACTCAGCAATATATCCTCCGTATCTGACCACTTTCTATCAAATTCCAGGGTCTTGTTATTTTTTTATGGCTGAGTAGTATTCCATAGAGTATATATGCCACACTTTTCCAATCCATTCATCGGTTTGTGGACATTTAGGTTGGTTCCATGTCTTGGCAATTGTGAATAATGCTGCAATAAACATTGATGTGCAAGCACTTTTCTGACTGAGTGTTCTCCTGTCTTTCGGGTAAATACCCAGAAGCGGGATTGCTGGATCAAATGATAGTTCTATTTGTAGATCTTTGAGGAACCTCCATATTGTTCTCCACAGTGGTTGAACTAGTTTACATTCCCACCAACAGTGTAGGAGGGTTCCCTTTTCACCACATCCCCGCCAACACTTATCACTTTTTATATTCTTAATCTTTGCCATTCTGACAGGGGTTAGGTGGTATCTCATTGTGGTTTTTATCTGCATCTCCCTTATGATGAGGGATGTTGAGCATTTCCTCATATGCTTTTTGGCTATTCGTATGTCTTCCTTAGAGAGATTTTTGTTGAGCTCATTTTCCCATCTTTTAATTGGGTTCATCATTTTTTTTCGCATAAGACCCTTGAGTTCCCTGTTGTATTCTGGTTCTCAGTCCCGTGTCTGAGGCATATTTAACAAAGATATTTTCCCATTCTGAGGGTTGTCGGTTCACACTTGATACTGTGTATTCTGCTGTGCAGAAACTTCTTAGTCTAATATAGTCCCACTTGTCTAGTTTAGGGATTATTGCCTGTGCTTTGGGAGTCTTATTTAAGAAGTCTGCCTACTCCAATGTCTCCCAGAGTTTCCCCAGCATTTTACACCAGTAGTTTTATTGTTTGAGGTCTTAGGTTCAGATCTTTGATCCATTTTGAGTTGATTGTTAATGGTGAAAGATGGGGAATCAGTTTCATCTTTCTGCAGGTGGATACCCAGTTTTTCCAGCACCATTTACTAAACAGGTTTTCCTTTTCCCAATGGATTGACTGATATCCTTTGTCAAAAATCAGTTGGCTGTAAGCTTTGGGGGTTATTTCTGGGGTCTCCATTCTATTCCATTGGTCTACATGTCTGTTTTTATGCCAATACCATGCTGTTTGGATGACCACAGCTTTATAGTATATCTTGGGATCAGGGAGTGATATGCCTCCTACTCCATTCTTCTTGCGCAGGATTGCTTTTGCAATACGAGGTCTTTTATGATTCCAGACAAATTCTATGATTGTCTTTTCTAGATCTGTGAAGAATTTTTCTGGTATTTTGATTGGAATTGCATTAAACGTGTAGATTAATTTGGGTAGAATTGCCATTTTGATTATGTTAATTCTTCCAATCCAGGAGCATGGGATGTGCTTCCACTTTTTAATGTCACTTTCAATATCTTTTTTAAGATTTTCATAGTTTTCTTTATAAAGGTCTTTAACTTTCTTAGTTAGGTTTATTCCTAGGTATCTTATACATCTTGTGGCTACGGTGAAAGGGATTCCTTTCTTCAGCTCTGCTTCATTCAACTTGCTGTTCATAAATAGAAATGCTATAGATTTTTGGATATTGATTTTGTATCCTGCCAACTTACTGTATTCACTTATTACTTCAAGAAGCTTTTTCATGGATACCTTTGGGTCTTCTAAGTATACCATCATGTCATCTGCAAATAGAGATATTTTCAACTATTCTTTGCCTTATCGAATCCCTTTAATATTGTTCTTTTCTCTGATTGCAATAGCTAAGACTTCCAGTACTATATTAAAGAGCAGTGGAGAAAGTGGGCACCCTTGCCTAGTACCTGTTTTCAGAGGAAAAGCTTTCAGCTTTTCTCCATTCAGTATAATATTAGCTGTAGGTTTTTCATAGATTGCTTTTGTGTTCAGAAATGACCCTTCTATACCAATCTTACTGAGAGTCTTAATCATAAAAGGATGTTGTATTTTGTCAAATGCTTTCTCCGCATCAATTGAGATGATCATATGGTTTTTATCTTTCTTTCTGTTAATGTGGTGTATTACATTTATGGTCTTGCGTATATTGAACCACCCTTGCATCCCTGGTATAAAGCCTACCTGGTCGTGATGAATGATCTTTGTTATATGTTGTTGGATGTGATTTGCGAGTATCTTGTTGAGAATTTTTGCATCTATATTCATCAATGATATTGGTCTATAGTTTTCCCTTTTTGTCATGTCCTTATCTGTTTTGGGAATGAGGATGATGGAGGCTTCATAAAATGAATTTGGAAGGTTTCCTTCCTTTTGAATCTTTAGAAATAATTTTAGTAGGATAGGGGTTAACTCTCCCTTAAAAGTTTTGTAGAATTCAGAAGTGAAGCCATCTGGACCTGGGCTTTTCTTTGTTGGGAGGTTATTTATTACTGATTCAATCTCCTGGCTTATTATGGGTCTATTCAGGTTTTCTATGTCCTCCTGATCCAATCTTGGTAGATTATATGCATCCAGGAATTTGTCCATCTCCTCCAAGTTATCTTGTTTGGTGGCATATAGTCGCTCATAGTATCCTCTAATGATATTCTGTATTTCTACTATGTCTGTAGTAATATTGCCAGTTTCATCACATATTTGATTAATCTGGTTTCTTTCTTTCTTCTTCTTGATCAGTCTAGCCAATGGTGTGTCGATCTTGTTAATCTTTTCAAAGAACCAGCTTTTGCTTTCATTTATTTTCTGTATGGTTCGTTTATTTTCTATTTCATTTATTTCTGCTCAAACCTTTATTATTTCTTTTCACCTGGCATTTTGGGGGTTTGTTTGTTGTTGTTTTTCCGATTCTCTGAGGCATGATGATAAGTTCTATTTTCCATCTTTCCATCCTTTTCTTATGTGTGCTAATTGCTATGAATTTCCCTCTTATGACTGCTTTAGCTGTATCCCATAGATTCTGGACACTTGTGTACTCATTATCATTTGTTTCCATAAATTGTTTTATTTCAGCCTTAATTTCTTCAGTAGTGAAGAAGTCATTCAGAAGTAGGTTGTTCAGTTTCCATGTGTTCGTGTATTTTCGGGGTTGTTTCTTGAAATTAATCTTGAGTTTAATTCCATCATGGTCAGAGAAGATGCTGGATACAGTTTCTATGCCTTTGAATCTGTAAAGTCTTGATTTGTGTCCTAACATATGATCAATCTTTGAAAAGGTTCCATGCCAGGGTGAGAAAAATGTATACGTTGTGGATGTAGGGTAGAAAGTTCTATAGATATCTGTCAAGTCCATTCGACTTATAGTATCATTTAAGTCCTGTATCTCTCTATTTATTTTCTGTTTAGAAGATCTGTCTATAGGAGATAATGGGGTGTTGAGATCTCCAACAATTATAGTATTTCTCCCTATCTCTCCTTTTAGCTCTAGCAGTCTTTCCTTCACATATTTAGGTGCATCTGAGTTGGGTGCATAGATATTTATAAGGGTTATATCTTCTTGTTGGATTACTCCATTTACTATTATATAATGCCCTTCTTTGTCTCTTCTTACAGTCTTTGTCTTGAAATCTATTTTGTCTGAGATCAATATCGCTACTCCAGCCTTTTTTTGATTTCCATTTGCATGGAATATCTTTTTCCAGCCCTTTACTTTTAGTCTATGTCTATCTTTATCCATAAGGTGAGTTTCTTGTAGGCAACAGATAGAGGGTTTCTGTTTTCTTATCCATTCAGCCAGTCTATGTCTCTTAACTGGAGAATTTAATCCACTGACATTCAATGTAATTATCCATATTTCCATACCTGATCCTATCATTAAGTGAGCCACTTTCTTGGTTGCTTTTTGTTCTCGTATAACTGTCTGTCTGATTTCTTAATTTTCCTGGTATAGTACTCCCTTCAGAACCTCTTGAAGAGCTGGTCTGGAGTTGGTAAATTCCTTCCAATTTTGTTTATCTGAGAATGTTTTTATCTTTTTTTTCCATATGAAAGATAATTTTGCTGGGTATAGTATTCTTGGTTGAAATTGTTTTTCATTCAACACTTTGACTATGCTTCCCCATTCTTTCCTTGCCTGCATTGTTTCCGCTGAGAGATCCGATGTAAGCCTGATATGGTGACCTTTGTAAGTAACTTGACGTTTCCCTCTTGCCAACTTTAGTATCCTGTCTTTGTCTGTTGTTTTCGCCAGTCTGGCTATGATGTGCCTTAGAGAGGATCTTCTTGGGTTGATTCTACCTGGGGTCCTATGTATTTCTTGGGTCTGGATATTTGAATGCCTTTCTAGATTTGGAAAGTTTTCTTCCAGGATTTTGTGGAATAAATTATCTAGGCCCTTATTATTTTCTTCCTCTTCTGGAATACCAGTTATCCAGATGTTGGGGCGCTTGATGGCATCGAGTATTCCTCGTATATTGTCCTCATTTTTCATGGTTGCTTTCTCAGTCTTCTTGATACTTTTTTCTAGGTCAGATGTTTTGTCTTCTACATTAGAGATTTGATCTTCTGCCTGGTCTAAGCTACTTTTAATACTTTCAAGGGAGGTTTTGATTTCCTGTATCACATTCTTCAATCCTAGAAGCTCCATCTGGTTCTTGTTTAAGGTATCCATTTCTTCTTTCAAGTCATTAAAGGACTTCCTCATCTCCTGAAGCTCCTTGTCTCTTTTCTCTTCCATCTCAGTTAGTTTGTTCACTACAAATATTCTTAATTCCTTATCAGACATGTCCACGACGTCCATTGTATTGACTGTGGGTGATGTAGGCTTGATGATTTCCCTTGAGGGAGAGGCCTTTTGTTGGTTGCTCATATTTCTTGAGCCTCTGCGATTGTTTCTGGTCATCAGGTACTCTATATGTTGCTTCCTAACTTATTTACGGTATCTCGGAGTGTTAAAAGTTGTACAGGAATAGAAATTTGATGATTTCTCTTATGGCTGGCCTATCTGTTGCTCACAATTACCATTAACTGTTGCAACTAGTCCTGGATGGCCCAAGATCCTCCCTGTTTCTAAGGAGTGGTGAGTCTCCAACTGACCTAATAAGTAACACCTCAAAAACAAAGAATAACGAAGAAAGGAAATTGTGCGGCGCACAAAGCGTGCCGCGCATTATTCAAATAACCAAATATTCAGAAAGTCCAAAGGCTAGTGGGAAAGGGCCAGAGGCTGAGTGACAGGACCAGGTTAGTAGGGCCTGCAGCCTCAGTCCACATGGTGTCCGGAACTGCTGGCCTGCTTGGTCCGGTTTGCGGGTGGGATGGGGGGGCAGTTCATCGTAAAGTCCCAGACAACCAACCTGGGGTCCAAGGAAGAGGAACGGTGGGGATGCGTGGAGGTCCCAATTCTAATTCTTGTTTACCATTTTTTTTTCCAAACTGTGTCAATGGCATTATTACTAGACTTATTTTCCCATATGCTTCTGCACTAATTTGTCAAAAATCCCTTATAAGCTTACTGTCCACAGTAAGCTAAACACAGCATTGTGAATGTGATCTGAAATTGATATCTCTCTTGAACAAGTGTAATACATGGTATATTGTATCCCTTCCTCCACCCTTCTTACCTCAGTGACTCTCTCTCCACCCTGCTCCTTAGATTTGACCAATTCCCCTAAGGCAAACTCCTAAATATAACTTGAGGACTCTGACTTAGATTCACTAGTCTCTTTTATTTTAAATACTGGAAAATTTCTACTTGGCTGACCTTGTATTTCTGAGAATATATTCTCATATAATAGTACTTAGTAAGTATTTAAAACTAAAAATTCTTTCATTTAAAAATAGGTGGATGATGGGGTCAGCAGGTTGCATGGTGGTTAAGGCTCTGGACATGGTTGAGCATGGTCTGAATCCCAGACTTGGGAGCTTGCTTTCTCATTCCCCTCTCCACCTTGGTCTCTCTCTCTGTTGAATACATGTGCCTTATATCAAACTTAACTAATAGTAATAATAAAATACATAAATAAAATAGGCTGGTGATATGTCAGTGTAGGCTTATGGATTGTATTAAAGGTATCTCTGGTGTGGTAAATAGTGGGGGAGGCTGTACAAATGAGGGACAGGAGTCATATGAGAAATCTCTGTACCTTCCACTAATTCTTTTGGTAAACCTAAAACTGCCCTTCAAAATAGAATAATTTTTAAAAGTGAAAGCAAAATACGACTAAAAAAATATTTTTTTGGAGACGTTTTTGCTATAGGGCGCGTGCGCTCGCCAGACAGACAGAGACAGACAGAGAGATAGAAAGCGAGAAATCACCCCCCAGCGGGGATGGCCACGCCGCAATCCCTTCTCCTCCATTCTCCTCTTGGGATCTTGGGCACACATGCACACGTGCCCAGCGTGAGCTTAAGACACCAGGTCCGGGACTTGAACCGCGGTCGACTACGTGGGAGTCCAGCGACATAGCCATTATGCTAACTGTTGGTCCCACAACCAAAAAATTTAAGTGTTTTGTTTTGTTTTGTTTTGTTTGCCATAAGGCATGTGCACTTGTGAAGAGAGACAGAGGAAGAGAGAAAAATCACTCCCCAAGAGAGATGGCCATGCCGCAAACCTTGTCCTCTATCCCCCCTCTCAGGATTTTGGGCATGCACACACACGTGCCCAACTTGATTTTCAAACCACCAGGTCTGGGATTCAAACCACGGTCAGCCATATGAGAGTCCAATACCTTAACAACCATGCTGCTTGCTGGCCTCCACAATTCTTTTTTTTAAATAGGCTGTTTATTTCCCAAATTCTTCCAAAGAATCATCTTAGCTTTTAAAAGAATTAACAAAGATGCCAAAATTTTTTACAGATATAAGAAAAAGGTCCTAAAATTCAGAGATCCACAAAAGATCCCAAATAGCTCAAATGATTGACAAATAAAAACATATCTAGTATTATCAGACTTTCAGATTTCAAAATATATCATAAAGCTATAGTAATTAATACATTACAGTACTGGCATAAAAACAGACATTTAGAGAAATAGAACAGACTAGAGAACCCAGAAATAAACCAACCTATACAGTGAACTGATCTTTGATGTGAGGGCTAAAGTATACAATGGGAAAAGAATGTTGAGAAAGTCAGATGTCTAGTACATGTAAAAGAATGAGATTGAGGGCCAGTAGATAGCATGATGATTGAAGCAGTTGGATTCCACATGGCCAACTGTGCAGTTCAGGTTCCAGACCCAATGGCTTGAAAAACAAGCCAGGCACAGGGGTCAGCAGATGACAAATCAGTTACATCACTGGACTCTCACAAGGCTGACCATAGTTTGAGTCTTGAGCCCAGTGGATTGAAATTAATGCTGGGCACATGTGTGTGCATGCCCAAACTTCCTAGAGGAGAACGAAGGAGAAGGAATTACGGTGTGGCCATCCCCCCAGGGGTGATTTCTCACTTTCTCTCTCTCTGTCTCTCTCTGTGCCTCCAGTGAGCATATGCGCCCTATATAGATAGGTAGATAGAAAAATTAAGAAGAAGAAGAAGAAGAAGAAGAAGAAGAAGAAGAAGAAGAAGAAGAAATGAAGAAAAAGAAAGACAAGCCAAGTACATATATGTGTGTGTACCCAAATTACTTAAAAGGAGGAGAAGGGGTTGTGACATGATCATTTCCCATGAAAGATGCTTTCTCATTTTCCTTCTTTCACTTTCCTCCTCTCTTTATCTCCCCCCCAAGTGAGGGTACATGCTCTGTAGGAAATTGAAAAAGAATTAAAAAAAAAAAAAAAGAACGAATGAAATTGAGCCCTTATCTTATATTGCACACGAAAATCAGCTCGAAATAGACCAAAGAATTAAACATAAACCTAAAACTGTAAAGTTCCTAGGAGAAAACAGGATAAAAGCTTCTTGACATTGGCCTTGGCAATGACCTATTGGATATGACATCAAAAGCACAGGCAGAGGTCAGCAGGTGGCATGGTAGTTAAGGCATTGGACTCCCACATGGCTGACTGAGTTTCAAGTCCTGGACCTGGTGGCTTGCTATCTCACTCTCCCTCTCTCTTTCTCTGTCTCTCTCTCTCTCTCTCTGGTGAATTAAAAACAAACTGTAAGAAATAAAATTAAATAAATAATTTTCTTAAAAAAGCACTGGTAAACAAAAACAAAAATAGACAAGTGAGATGACATAAAGCTAAAACATTTCTGCACCACAAGGAAACAATTAACAGAGTGAAAATGGAACCTACAAAATAAGAGAAACTATTTACCAATGGTAAATCTGATAAAGAGTTAATGTCCAAAATTTCTAAGGATCTCAAATAACTTAATAGCAAAAACAACAACAACAAAAAAACACCAACAAAATCTAATTTAAAAATGGGCAAAAATAGGGACTAGCAGTTAGCGTAATGGCTATGTCGCTGGACTCCTGTGTAGGTGACCATGGTTCGAGTCCTGGACCCAGTGATTTAAACTCACACCGGGTGTATGTGTGTGTGTGCCCAAGATCCAGAGAGGAGGAGGAGAAGGGATTGCAGCCTCGCCATCCTCCCTGGGGGCTGATTTCTCGCTTTCTGTCTCTTTCTGTCTTTTTGGTGTGCACCTGTGCCCTATAGCAAAAACCTCTCCAAAAAAAAGGAGGGGGGGGCAAAAATATTTCCCAAAAGAATACATATAAATGATCAACAGACCATGTGGAAAGGTGTTTAACTTTACTAGTCATAATATCCATATCATCACATGTGGGAGGCTGTGCACCAGTGAATATCGCCGGTTTCTCAGAGAGCAAACAATTACACAATGCCAAAAGCCGTGATTGGCTTCCCTTCAAAACCTCACCTTCAAAACCATACTCTGATTGGCCACTAGAATCCCTCAGATTTGCATATCTGGCAGCTCATGATTGGTCCACAAAGCAACCAATCATAACCCACCTTTTACAACCAATCATAACCCACCTTTTACAACCAATCACGGGCCACCAACATGTATATAACCACGATTCCTGGCCCACAATCGCCAGATGACCCTGAAGAGCCTGAAGAGTTGTAACACCACATTGTCTCCAGACAACCCAGACGACCCTGAAGAGTTGTGACACCGCATCATCTCTGGACAACTCTGAAGAGTTGTAACACTGTGTCGTCTCCATGCTGCCCACAGTAAACAGACCCTGAAGAGTTGTAACACTGCATCGTCTCCGTGTTGTAACACTGAGTCGTTTGTCCTGTCTCTCACTCCTTCCCTCAGGAAACCTGTTCGACTGTCCCCCGGGTCGGGACAATCATACATAATGAAGATCTCTCATTATGATTTCAATTTGCATTTGTGCAAATTAATTGGATTAATTTCTGCATATTCAAATCACAATGAGATATCACCATCAATCTGGTGGTGGATATTATGAAAAAGACAAAAGATAAGTGTCAGAGAAGGTAGTTGAGAGAGAAACCTCAACAGTGTATACTGTTGATGGGAATTGGTACATCCACTGTGGAAAACAGTATGAAGATTCTTCAAACAATTAAAAGTATACCTACCCTATGATTCAATAATCTCACTTCTGAGCATTTACCCAAAGAATTGAGATCAGGATCCATAAGAGATAATTGCATTCTCATATTCATTGCACCATTATGTAAAATAGCGAAGAAATTAAAATATCTAAATGTTCACTGGCAGATAAGTGGATAAAGAAAGTGAGATATATACATACAAGTTATTTTGGGAAAAAAAGAAGAAAAAAGAAAGGAAAAAGGAGAAGAAAGAAAAAGACAGAAAGAGAGAAAGAGAGAGAGAGAGAAAGGAAGAAAGAAAGAAAGAAAGAAAGAAAGAAAGAAAGAAAGAAAGAAAGAGAAAAGAAAGAAAGAAAAAGAATGAATGAAAAGAAACCCTGAGCCAGCAGGTGGATTAGAGGTTAAGGCAGCTGAATCCCACATGGCTGACTCCATGTTTGAGTCTTGGACCTGGCATCTTGAAAATCATGCTAGGCGAGTGTGCATGTGTGAACAAAATCTCCACTGGAGAATTAAAGAGAAGGATTGTAATGTGGCCATCTCCCTGAGGAGTGATTTCTCACTTCTCTCTTTTTCTTTTTGTCTCCATAAATGTAAATGCCTTATAGAAAATCTAAAAAGAAAAAGAAAGAAAGGAAGGAAGGAAAGAAATAAGGAAGGAAGGAAGGAAGGAAGGAAGGAAGGAAGGAAGGAAGGAAGGAAGGAAGGAGCCCTCTCTTTGCTATAACATAGATGAATTTGGAGGACATTATGCTAAGTGAAATAAGTCAGACGGAGAAGGGTCCCACTTAGATCAGGAATCTACAGTAGTCAAATTCATAGAAGGAGAGGGTAAAATGGTGGTCACCAGGGGTTGGGAGGGAGAGAAAGTGGAGAGGTATTAGTCAAAGGGTATATAGTTTTAGTTATGCAAGATTAATAAGTCCTAGAGATCCATTGTACAGAACAGTGCATTGTTTTAGTTTGTTCTGTCAATATTAACAGAAATATCTGAGACTGGGTAATTTAAGAGAATAGAAGTTTATTCAACTCAGGATTTGAAGATCCAAGGTCAAGGGACCATAACTGGCAAGGATCTTTTCATTGCATCACAAGCTGGTGGAAGGAAGAAATGCATGAATGTCTGTGTCCATGTTTCTCTATCTTACTTCCTCTCCTTTTAAACTCACCAGTATTCAGGTGAGGGCCCCATCCTGATAAATTTATCCAATCTTAATCACCAAAGGCTCCATCTCTTAATCCCATGGTCAGTTAAGCTCTGTCCTTTTAATAACTTCACAATGTCTCACTAAATTTTTCTTCTTTATTTCTTTCTTTCATCTTTCTTTTTCTTTCATAAGAGAGAGATAGGCAAAGAGAAAGACAAGCACCCTCACATTGCAATCTTCCCAACAGCTAAAATCACATATATGCATACATGCCCAGAATTCACAGGTCCCCCTAGCAACTGAATCCCAATATTCCACAGGGCCTCCAACATCACAGAGCAGCACACTTACTCTGTGCCTAACTCACCAAACTTGAACACCTACATTATAATTAATATTATATTGTATAATTAAAAATTTGTTAAGAGTGTAAGGGTAGCTCTGATGTTAAATGTTCTTAATCACAAAAATAAAAGGAGAAAAGAAAAGAATCTTTTACAGGTTATAATTAGCTTTACAGTATTGTTTTTGATGACAGCTTCATGAGTATAGATTACACTTATCTTCAAACTTACCAAGATATATACATTAAATGTGTACAGTTTTTTGTATGTCTATCATACTTCCATTAAAAAAAGAACTTAAAGAGTTTTACAAGAAAAAAAGAAAAAAACAAGATGTGAAAATATTTATTGAAAGCCATTTTTGTATATTTATCTATTTACTTCTTCCAAGGTGGGAGCACCCCCAAGAGGGTCTTCAATGCACGATCTACCCTCAGCCTCAGTTATCCCAAATTGTGGGCAATCACTTGAACGTACCCAATCTGCAAGGAGATCTTGGTATGTGAATAATGTGTGGACATTCCCATGTGAGTCTGATTCTGTTATCACCATACCACTATCTCCCTGTTGCCCATCCCCCCAAAATAAACATTTTTATTTGCCCCTTTAAAATTATTCCTCTGATTTTTTTTTTTTTTTCCTTCTGGGTGCTCACTAGAGAGACAGAGAAACAGGAATGTGAGAAAGCACCACTCAGGGAGAAAGGCCATGCCGCAATCTCTTTTCCTCCATTTTCCACTAAGGATTTGGGGCACATGTCAGCACGGTTTTCAAGCCACTGGATCTAGGACTCAAAATGTACAGTTGGCCGTGTGGAATCCAGCAAACTTAACCACCACGCCACTGGCTAGCCCCAAAATCTTTTCTGTTTACAAAAATAACATATGTTTGGCACATAGATGTAGCTAAATTATTTTCTATACTTTTCTTTTAAGTTATAATATGTAATAATTTAATTTTAAAACTACACTTATATTATTGAAAATGTATAAAATACAAAAAGAGAGAAAAAATGAAATTATTCATAATTCTACTGCAGAGAAAATAAACATTCTTAAAGTATTGATTTTTTTCCTTTTTTTTTTTGGTCTTATATCTTTATATTATACAATTAGATCATATAACAGTTTTCTCTGTGTCTGCTAATTTAATACTACATGTTCAAGAAAGCAGGGAAGTACAAAGTATTAAAAAGAAGTAACGTAATTTGGCACCTAATTGGTGGGCCTTTCACAACCTTGGTAATTATTAGGATATTAAAGTATGCAAAGCCCAGGTTTGAGGAAATGGAAAATAGATGCTGTTCCAAGTGGAGTGAGGGAATTCTCAAAGGAAGGAGAGGGGGAACATGAATCCTGACCCTCAGTCCCCAGTGGGAATTTCACACATCTTAATGGGCAGAGTCTTAGCTCATAAGAAACTTAGTCACCTTCATCATGAAAAGTCATGCATAGTGGACTTGTGAGCACCAACTACAGTGTGGACTCCAGCTCACATGTATGGATTCTTCTGTGCTCTCCAAATTGGATCGTTCATGTCACAGTAATTTGGGGCAAGCAAGGCTCTGGAATGTGGCTATTGCCAACCAGAGAAACAAGAGAAATGATTTTCCAGTGTACTATAATGTTTTCAAGTGAAGGTGGATTTATGCATTGCAAAACAATACATCGGTTTACTGATTCTGACAGGTCTTCACTTGGTTTAATTTAAAGCTTGAAGCATGTTAGCATTTGAAAGATTTTGGAATGATAAACATAAACTGTGCTAATAAAAGTTTATATCCTATCTTTTTCGGCTGCAACATTTTTTTTTTTTACAGGGCAAAAATAATACATTTTAAGTCAGTTATTCTTTAGCCACTGGATTTTCTAAGGGCAGTGCTAATAAGTAAGTGGCTTAAATGGAATTGACAAAAATATATAAGTCTCTTAAACTATGGTAGAAACCTCAGAAAGGTCTCTAATAGAGCTTTGACTATAAGGTTAAGTTTCTAAAAAAAACAGGCTGTTTCACATCCTGAAATTCTAGGCATTTTTCATCTAATTTTCAAAGTGGATTTTCTAGAGGGCAGTTCAACTTTACACAGCATTTTCTATGGGATTTTAAAATGCATTTCTTAAATAAAAAGACTTGTGTATTATAAAATCATTATTTAGCATTTCCTTTTCTGCCTTTTTTGTATCTATTAATACATTTATTTTTCTTTCTTCCAATTCCATGATCAGGCGAAATTTCTATCTTTTCTATCAAGGACATTTAAACAGGATGTAGATTTCAAGCTTGT
The DNA here is from genome assembly GCA_026018925.1 of Tupaia tana. Taxonomy (NCBI): domain Eukaryota; kingdom Metazoa; phylum Chordata; class Mammalia; order Scandentia; family Tupaiidae; genus Tupaia; species Tupaia tana. The sequence continues at coordinate 193,279,473 of JAKSZU010000001.1, read as the reverse complement.
TATTGTCTATGGCTCTAAAAAGGCAAAGAGCTTTGTTTTAATGTATTTGATTTTCTTTAGAGTCAACATTCCTCCTTGCATTTAAATGTGATGATGTAAATCAGAGCTGACACTGTGAGTGCTGTCTGCAGTCTGCACAGACCTGGTATTTAGTACTTATGCACCTCCTCCAAAGATTCTAGCACCTTCTACATTGTTTATACTAATCACTATTACAGTGAGTGAATAAATACTGTTGTAGTTTACATGTAAAACAGCTACTGCATTGAAAAGATTAATGATGATTCATGATAACACAAAAAAGTCATAGAACTTCAGACTTCCAAGCAAATCATCTAATGGAGTTGTGTGCTATATTCAGTTATTTGCAGAAAATTGAATACCCTATAAAATGCACATAAACACAGTACACATCGCATCATTTCAGAGACAGCAGGGTCTTTTGAAGTCTAATGCAATTTGGCCTCCAGGTCTAGAACAGAACCTCCATTTCTTTGATTAAATACCAAATGAAGTTGGCTTTCATTTTGGATCTGTTGTTGCAGGAGAAACCTATACCTTTGAGCGCTAGAATTATACCTAGCACTGTGAGAGGTTCATACTCTGCACGGTCCTGAGAAAAGCAGGTTTCAGTCTCCAACTCACCTGCTCTCTGTGGCGCAGCCTCTCTCTGTGGCTTATGACAGTGGAGTGGAAGAGCAATAGACTCCTTTGTCTGTAGTTGATTCACCTTTGTGTCTCTTTGCCCTCCCTTTGACTCCCTTTGACTGACTTCTTAGACTCCTTTCCCTTGTACTTTTCTCCTCTTTGCTCCCTTCTTCACCTCCCTTCCCTCTCTCTTCTATGTAGAAAGTATAAAATTGAATGTTTACATAAAGATTATGTAATGCATTGCTATTGAGCTCCTGGAAGATGTGCTTTGTCAGGCCAATATTACTATGCAGCTCACAGATCTTTAGACATTTTTTCAGCTAGAGGAGAATTAGAAATAACCCTGTGAAGTGGTTTCCAAATTATATTTGAGCATTGAATCTTAGGTTTAAAGAAAATGCTACATGGGGTAACAATATATAAAACTGATGAAAGTATAGCTGCTCTTTGAAACAAAAAAGTAAGGAGGACACAGAGCCCCTCATCTTCATCCTCCCTCGTTTTCAAGAAACATTGGTCTCCTCAGAAAACAATTCAAAACCCTTGATCTCATGCTATCCCTATCTAAGGACCAGAAAGATAAAATATTTTATCCCAGGTAACATGTCTTTTAAGTTACAAGGACATGACCCAACTTTTTGTATCTGGGAATTGTAGGTGAACTTGCTCCTATTTTAATAAAATGTGTATTCAACACTAAAGAAAACATAATAACCTTGAGTGAGGGCAGAATAGTTATGTAACTTCAATAAACATTTATTTGGCATTGACACTGTATTAGGCAGTGAACAGGTGTTCCAAGTAGGGAAAAGAAATCATTGTTTCAAGATGTGTTGAGTCCAGTTGGTAGAAAAATGTGCAAAACAAACAAACAAACAAACAGTAATGTTGGAGATTGAAAAAACATGCTGCACACACCTCCCTGTGAGATTATTGAATGCTTGATAAGTGATGTAGCTTTTTGACCATGACCTGGAAGAATGGGAGCTAGCCAGGAAAGACATTTCAGGGGGAGGATCCAGCACATACAAAAGCATGGAGGACTGAAAGGGCATGGCATAATCCAAGAGCTGAAAGCAGCTTGGTAGAACATACAAGGGAGAGAAACAAAGAAGAAATAATGATGGACATGTGGAAAGGACCAAAAAGCTATTTACCTTATGAAACAAAGAAGTATTTGAAAAGTCAGAGCAGAAAAATATGTGCAAGTTAGAAAAATTATTTTATAATGAGGATGATGCAAATTTGAAGAATTATTTAATTTTATTTATTATTATTATTTTATTTGACCACAGAGAGAGAGAGAGAAGAAAAGTGAGAAAGCAAGTCACCAGGATTGGGACACAAATCACAGTCAGTCATGTGGGAGTCCAGTATCTTAACCATCATGCCACCTGCCAGCTTCAAGGATGATACAAATTTGAACTTTAACTTTAAATTGCACATAAGCACAGTACGCATAGCATCATTGAACTGTGAGGGTGAGGTGATGATGGAATATAGAGTTGAGGGAATTTAATTATACATTGGCTCTGATAAAAGAGGGCAAAGATAATGTAGGCCCAAGTTACTAGTTTAGGCCATTAGGGCTATGATAGTCAGTCTCTGGTTTGTGGATATATGAACGATCTTCAAGAAGTTCATGGGAAAATGCATATTATAAAAACTAATCCTGGATTTCAACATTTTTTGCATCAGAATTAACTCTTACTTTAATCTCAGCTATTCATTAATTTTTTGAAGTCCTCTCATGAAAGGGTGACCAGACTTTAGTATCTGAGAAAAGAGTTGTTTTTTTGTTTTGTTTTGTTTTGGTTTTGGTTTTTGGTTTTGAATATACTAAGAGGTTTGGAGTCCTGATGGAAAAGTTTTGTGCTTATAGATAAAATGCCATTAGATATTAACCCAAAGTTTTTGAAGGGAAGAGGAAAGAGAGCAACATCAGCCTATATGGGACCCAAAACCATGAATAAGAGTTTTCTGAAAAATTACATGGCTTAAAAAACCAAGACAGCAGGGAGAGACTTCAAGTGCTCCAATATCTAAATGATAAGTATAGAATAAACATTCCCAAAAAGAAGACTGAGAAGAGTCTATCACAAATATACAAAAAGACCAGAGTGAGAATTGTCATAGAAATCAAATAAGGAAAGAATCTCAGAATAAGGAGTTACCAACTGGGTCAAATTTGACAGAGAAATCATGTAAGGTGAGAACCAACATGCTGACCGTGTTTGTCACACAGAAGTTGTTTGTGCTCTTTGCTGGGTGGTTTAGTGATGGCTCAGAAAAGGAGTAAAGCCTATCTCTAGTTGTTTGAAGAACAAATGTGAAGTGAGAAGTGGAGATGCTTACTGTAGATTGTTATTTTAAGAAACCTTCCTCTACACCAGGTACATATGCAAGTATCCATGATCTGAGAGTCTGCAGGACCGGAGGAAAAGGATCACAGTGTGACCAGACCCTGAGAGGGGTGCTCGTCTCTCTCTCTTTTTCTCTCTCTCCTCTCTCTCTCTCCCATGCATGCACACAAACACACACCATCATTAATTTAAAAAAAAAAATGGGAAGATGGTTATATCACTGGACTCAAACGTAGTTTACTGCAGTTTGAATCCTGAACCCAGTGGTTTAAACTCATGTCAGGTGCCTGTGCATGTGTGCCCAAGACCCAAGATCTCGAGAGGAAAATGAAGGAGAAGGAACTGCAGTGTGGCCATCCCCCCTGGGGAAGGGGGTGATTTCTCACTTTCTGTCTCTCTGTCTCTCCAGCAAGCACATGCACCCTATAGCAAATTTAAAACAAAACAACAACAACAAAAACAAACAAACAAAACAAGTCCTGTTCCAGCAAAGGGCCTTACTGGATGGATGGAGCAGGCTGCCTACAGCTACAGGGCTTAATGGCTTGGACCCTAGGCTCATAGCCTCTCCCACTCACCTTTGGACTCTCAGATTTGTTTCTTGGGACTTTGAGAGGAACTTGCACACCTCCCCGACCCCTCCAGACACCTGTCCCAGCAAAGGGCCTTACAGGGAGGCAGGGCTTATCGGCCTGAACCAGTTGCTTATCCCCTTTCCCTACATGCAATTGGACTATCAGGACTCGGTGTTTTGTATAGCATTCGGGTTGTGCATCCTGCGACCTCTTCTTTGTTACTGAGTTGAAGCTCAGCAGATCAGTTTCAGGCACACCTGCTCTCTAAAAACAGAGGACTTTAGGTCACCCAGGACCAATGACAACAGTGCAAGGTTTTGGTGATCAACAGGGAGGCAGAACAGAAGAGAGACTGTCAATTTCCTATTCCTGAACACCTTTAAACACTCAGAAATACCCTGAATAATTTAGGAAGGAATGCATAAATCACCAGATGACTAGGAACCATCAGAGAGGCACAAGAAATATGAGTGACCAACAAAATGTCACTCCCCCAAAGGAAAACATCAATCCCTCATCATCCACAGATAACACAATGGAAGTCATGGAAATGTCTGATAAACAATTCAGAATATTTGTAGTGACCAAACTAAATGAGATGCAAGGGAGAGTCAAAGAGCTCCAGGAGATGAGAAAGTCCTTTCACAATTTGAAAGAAGAACCAGACACCACAAAAAAGAGTCAAACAGAATTATTAGAGATGAAGAATGTGATACAGGAAATTAAACCTCCCTTGATAGTATTAAAAATATATTAAATCAAGAGAAGAAAGAATCTCAAATGTAGAAGACAAAACCTCTGACCTAGAAAAAAATTATCAAAAAGACTGAGAAATCAATCCCCAAAAATAAGGATAATATGTGAGAAATACTAGATACCATCAAGGACCCAAACATCCAGATAATTGGTATCCTAGAAGAGGAAGAAAATAATAAGGGCATTGATAATTTATTACATGAAATCCTGGAGGAAAACTTTCTAAACCTGGGGAAGAATTCAAATATCCAAACCCAAGAAATACATAGGACCCCAAATAGAATCAACCCAAGAAGATCCTCTCTAAGGCACATTATAGCCAAATTGACCAAAACTACAGAAAAAGACAAGATACTAAAATTGGCAAGAGGAAAATGTCAAGTTATTTACAAAGGTTATACCATCAGGCTAACATCAGACCTCTCATCAGTAACAATGTAGGCAAGAAAAGAATGGGGAGATATAGTAAAAGTATTTTATGAAAAACAATTTCAACCAAGAATACTATACCCATCAAGATTATCCTTCATACGGGGAAAAAATAGATTAAAACATTCTTGGATAAACAAAACCTGAAAGAATTTACCAACTGCAGACCAGCTCTTCAAGAGGTTCTGGAGGGAGTACTAATCCAGGAAAACTAAAAGGTCAGATGTATAGATATAAGAGAACAAAAAACAATCAAGAAAATGGCTCACTTAATGATAGGAATATGTCCAAAAATATTAATTATAATGTTGAATGTTAATGGATTAAATTCTCCAATGAAGAGACACGGACTGGATGAATGAATAAAAAAAAGAAACCCTCTATCTGTTGCCTACAAGAAATGCACCTTATGGATAAAGATATACACAAACTAAAAGTAAAGGGTTAGAAGAAGTTATTTCATGCCAATGGAAATAAAAAAAGGGCTGGAGTTGCAATACTGATTTCAGACAAAATAGGTTTTAAGACAAAAACTGTAAGAAAATACAAAGAAGGACATTATATAGTAGTAAATGGGCTAATTCATCAAGAAGACATAATGCCTATAAATATCCATGTACCTAACTCAGGAGCACCTAAATACATGAAGAAAAGACTGCTAGAGCTAAAAGGAGAGCTAGGTGGCAACACTATAATTGTTGGAGATCTCAATGCCCTATTTTATCCTTTAGACTAATCTTCTAGACAAAAATAAAGCAGGGAGATAGAAGATCTAAATGATATTATAAATTAAATGAGCTTGATAGACATCTATAGAACTTTCCACCCAAGACCACAAAATACACATTTTTCTCATGGAACATTTTTAAAGATGGACCATACGATAGGACACAAATCAAGCCTTTACAGATTCAAACTGTATCAAGTATCTTTGCTGACCATGATGGAATAAAACTAAATATTAATTTCAAGAAAAATCCTTGAATATACAGAAACACATTGAAACTAAACAACCTACTTCTCCTCTCGGGATCTTGGGCACGCACGCACATGCACCCGGCGTGAGTTTAAGCCACCGGGTCCGGGACACGAACCGCGGTCGACTATGTGGGAGTCCAGCGACATAGCCATTACGCTAACTGCTGGTTCCCTAAACAACCTACTTCTAAATGACTTCTTTTTTTTTTTTTTTTTTTTTTTTTTTTTTTTTGGCGAGGTTTTCACTATAGGGCGCGTGCGCTCGCCAGGCAGACAGAGAGAGACATAGAGACAAAAAGCGAGAAATCACCCCCCAGGGGGAATGGTCACGCCGCAATCCCTTCTCCTTCATTCTCCTCCTGGGATCTTGGGCACGCATGCACACGCGCCCGGAGTGAGTATTAAGCCACCGGGTCTGGGACTCGAACCGCGGTGGACTACGTGGGAGTCCAGCGACATAGCCATTACACTAACTGCTGGTTCCCTAAATGACTTCTTAATTACTGAAGAAATTAAGTCTGAAATCAAAAAATTTATGGAAAAAATTACAATGAGTTCAAGAGTTTCCATAATCTATGGGACACTGCAAAAGCAGTCATAAAAGGGAAATTCATAGCAATTAGGGCACATGCAAAAAAAATGAAAAGGTGGTAAATACACAACCTAACATCATGCCTCAGAGAATTGGAAAAACGACAAGAACAACAACAAATTCCAGGCAAAAAGAAATAATAAAGATTCAAGCAGAAATAAACAAAATAGAAAATAAACTATACAGAAAATAAATGAAAGCAAAAACTGGTTCTATGAAAAGATTAACAAGATCTGCACACCATTAGCTAGGCTAATAAAGAAGAAGAAAGAAAGAAATCAGATAAATCAAATAAGTAATGAAACAATCACCATTATAACAGGCAAAAATAGAAATACAAAACATCCTTAGAAAATACTATGAGCAACTATATGCCAGCAAACAAGAGAATATGGAGTAGATGGACACATTCCTGTATGCATATTATCTACCAAGATTGAATCACAAGGACACAGAAAATCTGAATAGACCCATAACAAGTCATGAGATTGAGTCAATAATAAATAACTTCCTAACAAAGAAAAGTCCAGGTCCTGATGACTTCACTTCTGAATTCTACAAAACTTTAAGGAAGAGTTAACCCCTATTCTACTCAAATTATTTCTAAAGATCCTAAAGGAAAGATACCTCCCAAACTGATTTTATGAAACTACCATCTTCCTCATTCCCAAAACAGATAAAGACAAGAAAAAAAAGGAAAACTATAGACCAATATCTCTGATGAATATAGATGCAAAATTTACCAACAAGATACTTGCAATCATATCCAACATATAAAAAAGATTATTCATCACAACCAGGTAGGCTTCATTCCAGGGATGCAAGGGTGGTTCAACATATGCAAGACCATAAATATAATAAACCATATTAACAGAAAGAAAGATTAAGAAAAAAAACCCATATGATCATTTCCATCAATACACAGAAAGAATCTGATAAAATACAACATCCCTTCATGATGAAGACTCTCAGCAAGATTGTTACAGAAAGGTCATTTCTCAACACAATAAAAGCCATATATGATAAACCTATAGCTAACATTATACTAAATACTGATCCTAGACAAGGCTGCCCACTTTTTCCACTGCTTTTCAGTATAGTGCTGGAAGTCTTAGCCAATACAATCAGAAAAGAGAATAATATAAAAGGCATTTAAATAGGCAAAGAAGAGTTAAAAATATCTTTATTTGCAGATGATGTGACAGTATATTAGAATTTCCAAAGGTTTCCATGAAAAACTTCTTTTTTTTTTCTTTTCTTGGGAGGTTTTTTTTTGAGATGTTTTTGCTATAGGGCGCGTGCGCTTGCCAGACAGACAGAGACAGACAGAGAGACAGAAAGCGAGAAATCACCCCCCAGGGGGGATGGTCACGCCGCAATCCCTTCTCCTTCATTCTCCTCCTGAGATCTTGGGCATGCATGCACACACGCCTGGCGTGAGTTTTAAGCCACCGGGTCTGGGACTCGAACTGCGGTCGACTACGTGGGAGTCCAGCGACATAGCCATTACACTAACTGCTGGTTCCCTTTTTTCTTTTTTTTGGGGGGGCAGGTTTTTGCTATAGAGCGTGTGCGCTCGCCAGACAGACAGACAGAGAGAGACACAGAGAGACAGAAAGCGAGAAATCACCCCCTAGGGGGATGGCCACGCTGCAAACCCTTCTCCTCTGTTCTCCTCTCGGGACCTTGGGCACGCACGCACATGCACCCGTCGTGAGTTTTAAGCGACTGGGTCCGGGACTCGAACCGCAGTCGACTGCATGGGAGTCCAGCGACATAGCCATTACGCTATCTATTGGTCCCTCCATGAAAAACTTCTTGGAGCAATAAATGCATACAGTAAAGTGTCAGGATGCAAAATCAACAACCAAAAATCTACAGCATTTCTATATATGAACAAGTTGAACGGAATAGATCTGAAGTAAAGAATCTCTTTTGCCATAGTCACAAAATGTATAAGATACCTAGAGATAGACCTAAGGAAGTCAAAGACCTCTACAAAGAAAACTATGAAAATCTTAAAAAAGATATTGAAAATTACACAAAAAAGTGGAAGGACATCCAATGTTCCTGGATTGGAAGAATTAATATAATCAAAATGGCAATTTTACTCCAATTAATCTACATATTTAATGCAATTCTAATCAAACTACCAGAGACATTCTTCACAAATCTAGAAAAGACAATCAGAGAATTTGTCTGGAATCATAAAAGACCTCATATTGCCAAAGCAGTCCTGCACAAGAAGAGTGGAGCAGCATTTCACTCCCTGACCTCAAAATATACTATAAAGCTGTGATATTCAAAACAGCATTGTATTGGCACAAAAAAAGACAGGTAAACCAATAGAATAGGGTAGAGAAATAAATAAAGATATAGAAAATAACCCCCAAAGAAATAAACCCCAAAGCTTACAGCCAACAGATTTTTGACAAAGGTTACCAGTCAATCCAGTGGGAAAAGGAAAACCTCTTTAGTTAATGGTGCTGGAAAAACTGGATATTCACTTACATAAAGATGAAACTGAATCCCCATCTTTGACCCTTAACAAAAATTAACTCAATATGGATTAAAGCTTTGAACCTAAGACCTCAAACTATAAAACTACTGGTGGAAAACTCTGGGGAAACTCTGAGAGACACTGGTGTAGACAAAGTCTTCTTAAATAAGACTCCCAAAGCATGACCAATAATCCCTAATATAGACAAGTGGGGCTATATCAGATTAAGAAGTTTCTGCACAGTGCAGGACATAGTAATTAATGTGAATCAACAACCCTTAGAATGAGAGAATATTTTTGTAAAAGATGCCTCAGACAAGGGACTGATAACCAAATACACAGGAAACTCAAGCGGTTTATCCTCCCAAAAAATGATTGACCCAATCAAAAGATGGGGAAATGAGCTGAACAAAAATCTCTATTAGGAAGACATATGAACAGCTAGAGAGCATATGAGGAAATGCTCAACATCCCTCATCATAAGGGAGATGCAGATTAAAACCACAATGAGATACCAGCTAATCTCTGTCAGAATGGTGAAGATTAAAAATACAAAAAGTGATAAATGTTGGTGGGTTGTGGTGTAAGGGGAACTCTCCTACATTGTTGGTGGGAATGTAAATTGGTCCAGCCACTATGGAAAACAATATGGAGGTTTCTCAAAGACCTACAAATAGAATTACCTTTTGATCCATCAATCCCACTTCTGGGTATCTACCCAAAGGACAGGAGAATGCTCAGTCGGAAATATGCTTGCACATCAATGTTTACTGTGGCATTATTCATGATTGCTAAGACATGAAACCAACTCAAATGTCCACAAACGTATAAATGGATTGGAAAAAAAAGTGTGATACATACACTCTATGGAATACTATTCGGGAATAAAAAAGAAAACAAGACCCTGGCACTTGATAGAAAGTGGTCAAATATGAAAGATTTATTGCTGAGTGAAGCAAGCAGGCTATGAAAGAAAGATATGGTATGTATTCACTTAATATATACCAACTATCCACACTCTAAGGTAGAGATTGAAATACTGGAGGGCATAAAACCAGTGAAAATTGTTTGGATGCTGAAGATAGTGTGGAATGGGTGAAAGGGGAGAAGAGAAGATTATAGAGAAAGATAACGTGAGAACAAATAGAGAGGCATGACATTTGTGGGACACAGAAATGGTTTATTACCTGTTGATGGTTACATGTAAAGTATTCTCAACTGAACTAGTCTGAGAAGTATCTCATGTTAGGTAAATTCTTTTTAAAGCCAAATGATGTATAGTGATTTAATGCTTATAAAATTGAGAATGTAAAATAATAATAATAACCTGAAAAAATGAAAAGCTATTTGATGATCATGATGTGGATAGTAATGTTTTTGTCTTAACTGATATGCATAGTAATCGTGCTGGAAAAAGAAATGTTATACACTGTAAAAATATATGTGATTAAATGTAATATAAAAATATAATAATAAAATAAAGGAAAAGAAAAAGAAACATTTCTATGAAAGGAAGAAGTATAGTTTTTTTAGCCAAGGAAATTATGGTTTTCCTTCTATATTGCAAGAGCCTTGAGAGCTACTTCAGCTCATCTGGCAAGGCTGAAACCCAAGAGAAGAAGAGATGGTGACAGGAGTCCATCCCCATGGAGGTAAGCCTAATTTCCAAACCCTGGAGGTAGCAATAGTCTTGAACAGGGTATGGCTGTGGTATAAATGTGCCCCCCCCCCAAAAAAAAAATATGTATGTTGAAATTTAGTGCACCATTTTAATGGTGTTAACAAGATAAGAGATTTAATCTGATCATGGTGTTGAAGGTAAGGTGAAGGCAGGGCCTTTGTGAGGTGTTCAGGATTAGACGAAGTCAGCAGTGTGGGGGTCCCTGTTACTAACCCCTGGTAGCTTTATAAGAAGACAGAGACACAGGCACACAGGTCTGTCCTTAAACCACATGATTTCCCAATTTTGGGGATGCTGCAGAGTCCCCACCAAGAAGACGCTTACCAGAGGTGGCTCCTTGACCATGGACTTCTAAAACTGTGAACTAAATAAATCTCTATTCCTAATAAATAAACTAGACTCTGGTAGTTCTATTATTAGCAACATAGAACAAATTAAAACACGTAAAAATTGAGACATTTCAAAATAGTTGTGTAGGACCTAAGAGTATCCTTCCCAGACAGTTAAATGCTGGAAGTGAGAGCAGAGGTGACAGAATAATGTGTGGACAGAGAGTTTAGTTTCTGAATGAAACACTTTGAATGAAATGACTGAGGAAAGAAAATTACTGATAAAGACCTGGGTAAAAATTGCCCATCAGTGTTAAAGTATAACTGAACTAAGAGACATGAATTTCTGGTTCCAATCTAGTTCTAGGCAGCTGTCCATTCTTAATCCTGGCCATAGGGCTTGAGAAATGTGGCACTGTGAGAAGCAGCTACATTAAACCCTAGCATCAAAGGGACATTGAAGTAAATGAAGAAAAGTATGCATTCTGAAAACTTTCAAAGTTATTAAGAGGCTCAACTTCCCTCATGAAAATTTCATTATCTATCTCTAAATTCCTTTCTGCCTTCCTATACCCTTTGGGCAGACAAGCCAACTTTCTCCTCTTCCTACCAGCTGCATACTCCCACTGTTTTGTATTGCCTTTCAGCTCCACTTTCCCTTTCTCAGTGTCATCAGGATCGGGAACAGCCATAAGAGAGTCTTCTTGTCTGCAGAATGATTATGTCCATAAAGGCCATTTGCAATACATCAGAGGGCAGGTATGTTATCTCCATTCTGGGGAGATTATACTGTATACATAATTACCAGCATTCCCTATCTCAGTACGGTCCGTTAATAACAATCTGTCTTTCCAAAGACCACAACAAACTCAGGAGCTGTTGCCTTTGCAGTGTTTCACAACTGAAATTGCTCTTAGAGATAGTAGAAGGGAAATCAAATTAAGTCATTTCCCTCCTACCCTTTTGCTACCTACTAGGAAATCATTAGAAGAAATGATAGTTAGCCTAGCAATGGCAATGCAATCAAAACAACCCCATCCATCTCAGGGAGCCATGTCGCTAGCTCGGGTGTTCCATTGGCTGCTAGTTAACAGTGACACACACATTAACAGCCCCAGCAGCAGGTCAGCACGGCCTTAGTAGTCCCTTAATGCAGACAGAAATGATAGATACTAAAGTCTTTTCTCCAGTCACAACGAGGCTGGCTGGCAAGTGAAATTAGAAGTCACTTGACAGCAGATATCACATGGAAACAGCCTCTCTATAACAACAGACTTCTTAAACCTGGAAGGCAGAAAGTTCTGTATGAAAAAGAGTTCCTGCTTTTGGGTTTCTGAGTAAGTTTTTGTTTAATTTAATAAAATGTATATTTAGTCCTGAACAAAAGAGATCATGAACTCATATGCTGAGTTAGGAGGAAGGTCAGGATTGGTTTAAGCTTTCATTCTGAAACCTTTCCTCTATTACCTAGGTAATTTTTTCCTGAAAAATAAAATAGAAATTTAAAACTGTAAAACCCGTCATGGCTTTCCACCAAATCACTACTGTGGCCAAACTGTGAAGGTAGAATCAGTGACTTTCCAGAAGAAGCTTAAAAGCTTTCCTTAAAAGAAATCCCCCTCTGAAGCCAGTAGGTTGCATAGTGGTTAAGGCACTGGAATCTCACAAGGCTAACTGCTTTTGGGGTCCCAGACCCAGTGGCTCAAAAATCATGCTGGGCACATGTGTGTGCATGCCCAAAATCCCAGAAGAATGGAGAAGGGATGGCAGCATGCCCATTCCCCCCTGGAGGGGGGTGGGGTGTGATTTCTCACTTTCCCTCTCTCTGTCTCTCTCCAGGGAGTCCATTCATCCTAAGGCAAAAATCTAAAAAAAAGAAAAAAACAAAAACAAAAAGAACCTCTGCCCTCCAGCCAATGCTTTCCAAATGGATTTTTCAAAAGCTCCTAGAAAGGAGCAATTGTGTTAGTGTTGCTTGGCCATAATTCCCCAATAACCAATCCACCCTTGTGCCCTCAGGCTTTGCATGGTTACAGGCAAACAGCAGGTACTCATTAAATATTTGTTGACTAAATGAATAGACTCACTCCCAATTGCTATCCACTTAGCCCTGACTAGTGTATCAGATTATCGTTTACATTTTCCCTGAGCAATGTCCAGAGAGGCTGAAAGAGGAGTTTGTGAAGGGACTGAGGGTGAAGGGATGGGCAATTCAGAGAATGCCTGGAGAGTGACCAGAACAGTGCTTAAAGTAATAAAGGGCAGCTTGAGGGCCTCAGGCACCTGCCGAAGAAAAGATGAAATAATGAGGTGTGAAAACAAAGACAATGGTGCCAGCCTGGGAACCTCCTACAGCAACCTGGGGGTCCTTTCTCTTCAAGAGAGGACTGTGAATCCATTCAATGCTTTCCTTCTCTGTCTCCCCTTCCCCAGTCTCCAAGGGAAGCAGACTGTGTTTGTTTGTTATGCACAGCACTGCAATACACAAACAGATTGACATAAATTTATGCCAGCCTTTCTTGTTTAAATCATGAATTATTCAAGAAATATTACAATATTAATTAGAAATCATTAAAATACGAGTGTTGGGGGAGGGAAGAATGAGATGGTGCATTAGCAAAATCGCATTTAGCCCAAACATAAAGTGTGCCAAAGCTGCTTAATCATTGTTTTGATAGTCAAAATACCATAACACCAGTTTCACAGTACAGGGGAAAGGAAGCCTCTTGGAAGCCTCTGCTTCCCATTATTATTGGCGAGATTAATTATTTATGGAGCTCTGGTAATGTACTGGGTGCTCCAGAAGACACAAATAAGGCGAGGCTTCTGCCCGAAGGGCATAGGAGCAAACTCAGAGCAGCACAGAGTTCTGACACACACACCCAGTCTGTGATTAATGATCAAGAGTATGAGGAGCTTTTGCTTTGACTTTTCAGTTTGTTCAATGTTTTAAGTGTTCAGATTTTGGAGGAATCACAAAGTGGAGTGTTGTTACTAAAAAATGCTATAGAAGAAGTAAGTTATGAGGAGTCTTATAAATGAGAAAATGTATAAATCTGGAAAGTCAATGTTATATTTACCACTATGGAGGGCAGCAAAAAAGATCTGGCTGGTGGAAGGCATTCACTGAATTGAGTGATTTGGGTGTGGGGGATTCACTTGTGATGTCGTGATCGTTTCACATTTATTATGAGATCCACAAACCACTATTGTTACACAAAATGCATAAATTCTGCAAGTTTCTTTTAAGTTTATATCTTCCATGAGCAAGAGAGAGAGAAGGTCAGAAACAAAGACAAAGAGACAGCACCCTTAATAAAGTCTTGAAACCACAATCCTTCTCCAGTCCCCAATAACCCTGGGTCAGGAGCACATGCATATCCAGTATACTCAGGGAGGTCTCTGGACATGAATACAGAACCTTCCTATGTAGGTCAGTCTTACAGTGTTACACTTTATTACTTATCACTGTTGGGCCCCAGCTTCTACAAATTTTAAAGATTATAACATTGGTAAACATATCTATCATATATACAAGTATGACTCTGTTGATCACTTAAAAATGGTTGATACTCTAGTGCAATGTAAAGGAAAAGACCAGGAAACCAGTGGGTCAGTTAATCTCAGTTTTTAAGTAGGGCCATTTGGACAGCTGCAATGACCTTCTTGATGACAGGGAATCATCCTCAGACTGCACCCATGGAACACATATAGAATCCTCATGACCTTAATTGATTACAATAGCTTCCAAGTCAGCACCAGAAGATGGTGAATCAGTGAATCCATGAGCAAATGATATCACACCCTGCAGGATATGGGCAAGAAAGAGTAAAAGTAATGTTACAGAGAGCCAGTATAGAAAACCAGTTCATGGGGCCAGCAGCTGGCATGGTGGTTAAGGCGTTGGATTCCCACATGGTCAACGATGGTTTGAATCTAAATCTAAAGGCTTAAAAATCATGTCAGACACATGTATGTGTGCATGCCTAAGATCCTGGGAGGAGAATGGAGAAGAAGGGATTACAACATGGCCATTCCCCCCAGGGGATGATTTTTCACTTTCCCTCTCATTGTTTCTCTCTGTCTCTCTCTGGTGAGCGCACGTACTTTATGACTAAAACCTAAAAAGAAAAGGAAACTAATTCATCCTTTTGCCCCATTTAACTTAGCCTCACAATGGACCTTGGTTAAGCCTTAGCACCATCAGCACTGACTTTAAGATGTGTAAATAGTCTGTGGCCAAAGGAGCTACCAAATCTTTCAGTCATATGCAAACTAGTAATAACCTCAGAATAAACCAAGGACACTCAGGACATGATACTTCTTCATTTAAAATATTAGCCTATTTTATTGCATGATAAACTCACCATCTGCAACAACTTGAAATTGGGGACTTAGTTGTATTCTCCACTGAATTCTAGGTCATGCTTCTACATATTAATATAAATAATAAAAAGGTAAGGTTTGAGGTTGGTGTGGCTCAAATGGGCTCAAATAGGAACACGCTGTGACTGAGGGTCCTTAAAGTTGACAAAGGACTCTGCTGACATTTAGCATCAGGCTCCAACATGCTCAATAAATATTGGTGGGGTGAATGACTTAATGATTTTTATATTGGTTCTAATCCGTCTAGAGACCTATATATTAGATTCAGAGAATCTAAATTAATGCAATTGTCACTCAGCACATATAAATTGACCAATATCACTAACAGAAGGTTGGAACAACTGTGATTATTTACAAAAATCAAAGCTAAGTGAGGTAGTTGTCAAACATTTTAAGTTGGGTAGCTTTCCAAACTCATTCAACAGTCCCCAAATAGCAATTGGTTTTTAAGATTTGTGGTGGCTTCTTGAATATTGCCCAATATCGCTATATATTCTCCCTGGTACTGAAACCTTTTTGTCTTATGAATCCGAACCCTATTTCTTCTCACTCTGCTAAAATGACATAAGATCTCCATTTAATCACTCTGAGTCCTTCAGGTTAGGATGTGTATTAATTCTCAAAACACATACATACTTATATGAACAGTCACATAAAAGGGGAAGTCAGTGTATTAACTTTTTCATTAGATATATTTTTTTAAAGGAATGTTTCTTTTAACTTCTGAGAGTGGGAGTAGGAGTTATTTTTAAGACTGTAATAATAGGCTGCAATAATAGGCCAGAAAAACAAGCAACAAAATGAAATAAAGGTACAAATCCCTTTGGAAAAAATACAAGTGTAATGAGATGCTTGACCTCACAAGCATGACCTCAATAGCTGATCAAAAGCATTGTGCTTTCCAAATAATCAGGACGCAATTTAATACAGTAGAAACTGCCCAGGTTACAAGATCAACTGTCACGGTATTAGATTTTCTTGAGTTCATGTTTATAAGGTCTTAATATCTCTGCAGAATAAAAATCTCAAGACAAAAAGCATAACTCCACTTAAAATGAAGAACTTTTCCAGAGTTTCTGAACTGATTCATTAACTGATCAGGCATTCAGGCTGAGTTTAAGCTCATCCCTCTAAGTCTCTGTTTCCGCTATCAGAACCAAGTACAACACAGGTGGTAGCAACAATGACAAAATGTACCCAAATGGTCATGCTCCACGTTACATTGTTGATCGAACATCTATTCCACGCCATATACCCTGGGATGTGATATGAGCTAAAAAGTATAGTACCTCTCAAAGGAGGAATTTTAACATGAGTGAAAATATGCAATCATGTAATACACACACACACACACACACACACACACACACACACACAGCATCAAGTTCTTCATAAATATAGAATAATTTTAAGAGCTAGGTTTTACTCAAAACTGTCTAATGGGAGCTCCAGATTGGTTTATTAGGAATATCCTGGGTCCAGGAGGATCTTTTGGTAAAAGTATATACATTTCAAAGTACCAAGATCATCAGTGGACTCAACTAAGAGTTAGTCAGCCTGGACCTGCACTTCTTCGGAGCTCCGTCAATGGTGATGCTATCAGGCTTCCACAGATCCCACAGCAAAAGCAAAAGGGAGAACCCACCAACTAATACCCAAAAGATCTGGGTTATATACCTCTTACTAATTCTTACTAAAAACAAACTCAGGGGTCAGCAGGTGGCATGGTGATTAAGGGCGCTGAACTCCCACATGGTCTACCATGGTTTGAGTCCTAGACCTGGTGGCTTGCTTTCTCACTCTCCCCCCAACTCTGTCCCTCTCTGGTCAAATTAAAAGTAAACAAATAAGTAAATAAAGTTAAATAAAATAATCATTTAAAAAAAACTCAGGAGATCTCAATTTTGTCTGATGAAAGGTTCTCACATTTGATATTCAGTTTTAGCCAATGTAAACTCGCAGTTGCCTTACGTGTGTCTGGAGAATGACGTATGAGGCCTTCCTATGACTCTCCATAAGCATTCTTCAGCTCCATTCCCCATAACTCTGAACACATAGACTTCTGAAAATGAGAGTCTGGCTAATGCCAATTAGAACTACTACATACCACAACATAAACTGACGTAGTCAAAATGTAGACAAGATATCCATATGCAATTGGTAAAAATACAACAAGAGAGGGTCTTTTTTATTCTACGATGCTATAAAAATATGTTCTATATGCAACATTGGATGTCTTCTTTTCAAAAATTCTTCTCCTTGGAAGCCTAGAGTCATGGCAACTTCGCCAACTTTAAGGATAGAGATTGGAATACTCTATATGTTGCACTGGTACCATAATATAAGGTAGAATTTATAGCAGCACAAGGAAAAATAATTAGGGGCCTTGAAAATAAAACATTAATTCTAGTGCCTCTTACTACTTCTTCTTTAAAAAAAAAAAGCCTCAGAAAATCTGCATCTTGCCTGTTGCAAAGGCTTATGTAGACTATGTACTAACAACCATGTCCAGTTTAGGAGTTCTCTGTGGGCAAAAGTGCAAAGACTGCACACAGAGTACTAATAATCCTTTCATAGTGGAAAATTAAAGCCAGCTCCCTAAAAGTAGAGCCAAGAAACCAGAGCAGAGGAGACAAGTAAATATCCCCTTTCCTTGTGGCACCTCCCGCCTAATGGGAATCGTAGTTAATGATCTGAATCGAAAGAGAAGTCTTGTTTTATGGAATGCTCACTCTTTGTTAAGCAAAGCTGTTTGGGCGAAGGACCATTCTATTGATTTAAAAATTGATTTCTTTCTTTCCCCCTTCATATAACTAAAACATGGCTCACAAATCACAGCTCTTTTATTCTTCTGGCTGCAACCTAAGCTGAATCTCGCCCAACCTACTCACCAAGGGATGTCTGATGGAGGTACAGGAGGAGGAAGTGGGAACATTTGGACAGAGATTGTTCAAGATTCTATTAAAGGTTTCAAGTGGCTTCCTTTGAACATTTGGTAATTTATATTTCGAGTCCCTTGGTGTAATTATTGTAATTATCATTAATCATCAACTTCCAGACCCAATCGAAATGTAGAACATTGGAAAGGTCAAAGCAGTGGAGAATTCTACTATCCTTCACAGAAGATATGAGGCATTAACATTCTGATGCTCCACTTGTGTGACAAAGATTGTAATGAAAACAGAAAATAGCACAAGATTAATGTGTTCTATGATAAGAATTATCACGAGGAAAAGAAAAAGTGGAGCAAACTTAACCCACTCCTATCACAGGAACAGAATGACATGGGACAAGGTATGGCAGCTTGGTCTGTTCTTCCTGAAGATGATCATGTCTTCCTTCTTTTGTGGAGTAACAAAAGATTACAGACTTACTCAGAAGCATGAATAATCCACTGGACTGGGCTGTCTATTTGCCACCTTCCCTAGATATCTGCCCCTCTAGCAATTCAATCACTTGACCTTCAAATCATATCACAGCCACTTTCTTGAAATCTATCTCCATGTCCAAATAAGAACTCAGCATCTCTTTCCAAAGTAAATTCATCACCTGTGGATAAAACAGGACAGTGGTTCAGTACCACAGTTCTATATCCAAATTCCAGTTTGGCCACTTATTGTGTCATTCTGGGAAAAACGCTTGCCTGTTCCTACTTGCAAACTATGCTTCATAGTATCAACTCCAAATTGTTATTATGAAGTGAACAGATAGAACCAAGTCCTGTCGATTTAGCCCCTGAATATTTTCTTTCAGTTTCTATTGCTACTGCCTTAGTTTGCCCTTATGACTTTTTCCTATATTGATTTAATAATCATCTTCCTGTCTCTAGCTTTGCCGCATTCTAAACTACTAGCCACACTGGAACCTAAATGATCTTCAGACGTAAATATCGTAATGGCTGTCTTCTGCTTAGAATCCCTCTGTGTCTTTTCTGCATTTTCAATCACAACTTAGATTCCTTGGGAAGTCACGTGAGACCCTCCAGAATTTAGTCCCAGCCTCCCTTCCACCATCTCTCCTTTTCAGTATCTTTATAGTCCCCATACCACGACATGCCGAATTTCCTGCAATCCCAACAGTCTTTAGTCTCCCTTGCCTCCATGTCCCTGTCAGTGCTATTCCATGGCCTGACATAGGAAGGCATTTCCTTCCTATGTTTGGTAGAGCCCTTCTAATACTTAAATGACTCAACACAAATACCATTACTTCTCTCAGAAGCCATTCCTAACCCTTTTCTTCCCCAAGCAGTTTTAAATGTTCCTTATACCTGTATGTCCTCATAACATTTAAAATACTCTTTTCTCAATATTTATGTTGTATTATAATGTATGTAAGTCCCTGTCACCTACTAGGCTATAAACTCCTGGGCAAAAGACACTGTACCTTCATCTCTGTGAAGCCATTACTTAGCCTTGTACCTAGTATGTAGGAGATGCTCAATAAATTTTGAATAAGTCCATTTATCCTTCCCTCTTGCTCATTACCATTCATTCTGAATGAAAAGGGAAGCCAAATAAAATTCAAGTAACTTCGTGGGGAGGGGAGTTCTTAGTAACCATTAAGGTGGGAAATGGGGAAAGAAAAAAAAAAACCTGAAGTTAAAGAGAAAACAAAGATTGTGAATTATCTATCCATTTCCAAAATTATTCAGGTTCTTTGTATTATCTACTGATAGAAGACAATGTAGGGCCTGCTGAAATGCACCAGCGGGCTAAAGATAATTGTGGTAATTTGCTGAAATGTGTATCCCTAAATTGTCCCTATATAATAGAGAAAGAAATTGAGAGACATTATAAAGAAGAAAAATTTTTAAAGCTAACTTTTTATGAGAGCAAGGATGCAGGGGAATTGTACTACACAACCAGTTTTCTGGAGGTACATTAAGAGAGCCAGCAGGGAAAACCATAAAGAATGATAATTCTATTCAACAACCCAAAGGTATGGAAGTCGAAGGAGTCAATCCAGTACCCTGCAGAGGGTGTGCTCTGTTTGTCTTCTTGCCAGAGGCAAACAGCCACCATGAGAGTGGTAAATGCTATAGCTAATCCTTCTGTTTGAAGAGTTCCTCTCTACACTCCTACTAATGAGAGATTTCTCAGCAGAAAAGGGGTGGCAGAGATCCACTTGGAGAGCTCAAGAAAGTCCCCTGGGCACAGAGTCTATGAAGGCAGGTTGACAGTCTCCGAGGCTAGGCCAGTCAGGTAGGCAATTTACTGCCAGAGGCAATGACATTGGAGAAAAACTTATTCACAGTCAAAAAAAGAAGCAAAGTCTGTAGCTAGAAAGGTAGTATTGAGGCCCATGGGGAGAAACAAGGTCAGGAATGTGAAAGAATGACAACTTCAGAAGGTAGAGTGAGTGATAAATGGATCAAGGGAAGTGGTTCAGGATGAAGGTGGGGATGAAGCTTAAGAGGGGACTTCCATGAACTGCATCCCCTGTGGTGTGGGGCAGTTGGAGCTCTTAGAGGACCTGCTCAGGATTAAGCAGCAAGAATCCTCTCCCTTTCTTTCCTATCTCCCCCTCTCTCTCTTAATTTGGTAGAGCACACATAGGCTCACCAGAGCGAAACAGAACGAAAGGGAGAGCTAGAAAGCCTCCTACCCACCCCATGGGAGACCAACGTGCTACAATCCTTCCTTCTCCATTTTTCTCTTGGGATTTTGGGTTCTCACACATGTAACTAGTGTGTTTCTCAAGCTGCAGGGTCAGGACTCCATCTACTCAGTTGGCCATGTGATTTCCAAATGCCTTAACCACCAAGCCCCTGGCTGGCCCACAAGAACTCTTTTAAGGAAGACTAAAACAGTTAAAGTTTACTTCTAGTGCTGTGTTCCATTGCACCATAGTGAGAAAATGGAGGGAAATTAGTCATGAGATTAAAATAAACAAAAGAAAGGAGGAAAAAATCAGAGCCATGGTAGCTACATGATGGATGCCCAGATTGGGCTTTAACAGCAACCATCCTGCCTTGTGAGGAGCCTGGAGGATTCTGATAAAAACTCACTTGGGCTTAGACAATGACTTCCACCCTTTGCTCTGAACTTTCTTACTGCCATTGCAGCTGTAATGTAATCTGGCTCTCTGCCTTTGCCTGTCTTTTCAGGCGGACAGACTGTCTGATGGACTCCCTTTTAATTCAGTTCTCTATAAAATGCCGTCACTGAGCTCACCTTCCATAGGCTCTGTGTTCTACAACTTCATGCTTCATCAGGGGTTCCACATATTACCCCCATTAGGCCCAGAGCAAAGAGGAATGTATCCCCAACTGTGTGTTCATGTGTTGGAGAAGATGCTCTGAACAGTAAGAATCCTCAAATATGCAGTAACAATATGCAATAGCTTTTGTAGAAAAAGATGTATGGTAGTTAAGAAAATCCAGATCTGATCAATTGGATGCCTCACTAAGTACCTATTTGTGAATCTGATGTGTGGCAAAGAGTCCTTTAAAATACTTTTGATTATGTATTTTGTACCTCCAGAGAAGACTCAGGACAAACTTCTAAAAACTGGGAAGTCCTGGGCCTTTAAATCAAACTCTTAGAGGAATAGAAGTTCTATTCATCCTTAATTCCAAATGATGGGTGGAGTTCAGGTTGAAAGGAGAATACACAAATTATCCTTTCAGATAGGAGGTTTGGGCTAAGAAGTTTGTATCTCATTAGTACAGGAATTCCCAGATTCCCAGTTGAACTCCTTAAGACATCTTTAAAATAGAGAAAAACATGGGACCAGCAGATGGTGTAGCAGTTATGTTGCTGGACTCCCACATGGCTGACCACAGTTCAAGTCCTGGACCCAATGGCTTGAAAACCATGTGAGTTGCATGTACGTACATGACCAAGATCCTGGGAGGAGACTGGAGAAGTGAATGCAGCATGATCATCTCCCTTGGGGGCATGATTTCTCACTTTCCCTTTCATTGTATTTATCTCTCTCTTTCTCCAGCAAGCACACATGCCCTAAAGCATAAAATAAACCTAAACATATATATATATAGAGAGAGAAAAAAAAAACACTCCCAGATTTAACTGTGTAGTCAATTACTACGGAAGACATTATGCATGATCTCCCCAAAAGAACAACAAAGTTAAGAATATCCAAATATTTTAAATGAAAAAATGATTGAAAAAAAGTTGCAACCAATAATGAGGTTTTAAGTAATGGTACCAAAATACTGAAATTACAAGCAAGATAAAGGAGTGCCAACTCATGATGCAGTAGGTTGGAAGACATAGAGAAAGCCAGATTCTATGAGACCAACTCAGGTTCAAACCCCAGCCCCCCTGGTGTACACATGCATGTTCCCAAGATCCTGATGGGGTGAGAACTGTAGGAAGGATTGTGGTGCGACCAGGCCCACTCTGTGTATGGGGGTGGGGGTGGGGGTGGGGTGGGGGGCTGAGGGGCCTTCTCTCTTTCATGTGTGTATCGGAATAAAGTATCACTAAGATTTGATAACTTTTTTTTTTTCCTTGAGTGAGAGACAGTGAAAAAGAGAGAAAGACAGGCACCTCTCCTATCAGGATCTGTACACCATACACCTTCAGCACCTTACTTCACCTATACCTTATTTCAGCATCTGTAAGCTAGGATCACCAATATGTCTGGGCCTGGCATGTTCAGGGAGGTCTCTGGACACAAACCCAGAAACGTCCTGGTAGGTAAACCTTACAGAGCATTACATTACTGCTGAGCCACTGTTCAGTCCTCTTGATCATTTTACTCATTATTAAAATACAAGTTAAAGTTCATACCCTATTAACTATAAATAAGCCTCTAAGTCCCATTCAATATGGTCCTAAAGGGGATATCCATACACATACACAAACAAACCCACACAGATACATGCTCAACTTACTCTAGTGGCTATTAGAGGACAGAAATGGTTCTGGGTTGGTAAGGCAAGCACTGTCATTTTTTGGTATCTTAACAGAACAGTTCTAGGTCACTCTGCCCCCACAGACACCAAAATCCATAGTTGCTCAAGTCCTGTAAATGAAAAGGTCCGACCAAGTAGCACATACTGCTAAGATGTTCTCTGTCCTCTGCAGGCTGAGACCACATGAGAGGCCCAATTTCAATTCTGGGCTCAACCTGAAGGTTGGTTAAAAACATGGTGGTTAAGAGGACCAGCAGGTGGCGTGGTGGTTAAGGCGCTGGACACTCCCACATGGCCGACCAGGGTTTGAGTCCTGGACCTGGTGGCTTGCTTTCTCACTTCCTCTCTCTCTCACTCTCACCCTCTGTCTCTCTCTGGTCAAATTAAAAAATCAATGAATGAATAAATAAAAATAAAATAAATAATTATTTTTTAAAAAAAGTGTTGGGGGAACCAGCAGTTAGCGTAATGGCTATGTCGCTGGACTCCCACGTAGTCGACCGCGGTTCGCGTCTCGGACCCGGTGGCTTACAACTCACGCCGGGCGCGTGTGCGTGCGTGCCCAAGATCCCGAGAGGAGAATGGAGGAGAAGGGATTGCGGCGTGACCATTCCCCCCTGGGGGGTGATTTCTCGCTTTCTGTCTCTCTGTCTCTCTCTGTCTGTCTGGCGAGCGCACGCGCCCTATAGCGAAAAACCTCTCAAAAAAAAAAAAAAAAGTGTTGGTTAAGAATATGACCTCTTGGGGCAAGCAGATCATATAATGATTAAGGAGCTGGACTCTCACATGGCTGACCATGGTTGAAGTTGAAGTCCCAGACCTGGTGGCTTGAAATGTATGCCAGACGTGTGTGTGTGTGTGTGTGTGTGTGTGTGTGTGTGTGTATGTGCCCAAAATCCCAGGAAGAGAATGGAGAAAAAGGAATTGCAGCATGGTCATCCCCCCAGAGGATGATTTCTCACTTTCCCTCTCACTGTCTCTCTCTCTCTCTCTCTCTCTCTCTCTCTCTCTTTCTCCAGTGACCACAAGCACCTTATGGCCAAAACCACACACACAAAAAAAAACCCAAAAACATGAATTCTTGTCTGGGTTCAAATCCCAGTCCCACCCAATTGCTAGTAATGGGTGACTTACATAACTTTCCTGTGCCTTAATTATTTATAAAATGGGGATAATAGTAGTAGATATCTTGTAGGCTTTTATATAAATAATTTAATGCATGGTAAGCATTTAGGAGAATCTGAGACCTATAGTAAACTATGTATTTGTTATCCTTTCTATTCAAGCACAAATTACACAGTTTAGGAGTCTAAACATGAAGTAGGAGCTAACATGAAACTCAGGATCCAGTTAACAGCCACAGTAACAGTAATTGAATCAGTAATGATTTTGGAGTGCTGACTATGTTGGACACTTTGGTAGGTACCTAGGATACCATAGTACATGGTAAGACTATAAAAGGAGTTAGAATTATTTTCTTGTATGCAAATTTATCCCTCTGGGGACAGAAGTGAGCTAAAGAGCATTTGGTAATTAAACATCTTTTTTTTTTTTTTCCATCCTACACTGGAAAATGTATTCCAAAAGCTATTTAACGGGACTATCTGGCTGGGAGTATAGGGAGCCTTGATTTCCCAAAGCTGTGTTAAAGCCCTTGGCAATGAGGGCACAAGGTGGTTGTCATGTGTGACAGAGCATTAGTGAGGTGAGAAGTCTGGACCATGAAAGGATGTCATACACAGAACAGGGCAAGCAGGGCATTCTGTAGAGGCATTGACCATAGGATTGGCAATATGAAGGTGAATAGGAATCAGGTTTCTCACTTCAAAGAAGGAAATTACAATATAGAATAAGCCCTGTGGTGGAGGACTGGATACATCCATGTGAACCCTGAGTTTTCATGTGCACAGATAAATGTGAAAATAAATATGAATTGAGTCAACTGGCGACATGATGCCCTATCACCCTTGAGCACTTTACGGTAATGTAGAATTTCAGTACTACATTATCCAACTCAGAGAGACAGGTTTTCCCTCAGGAGTTAGGGGCCTGCCCAGCTGCCATAGCCACCCTAGCAGCAGTGCAGTGACTGGGGCTGGCCTGGGGGCAGGGCTAGGAAAGAGAAAAAGAAAGAGTAAAAGAGATTTCCCCCATTCTCTGGAGCTCACAGGACCTCCCTTTTCCAGTCCTCTTGTCAGGAAGACTGGTTTCTTCCAGAGATTCTGCTGCTTGTGCCTACTGCACAGTTCCCTGATCTGACCTGCTCTTGGGGTAAAGCTGGGACATAAAGGAGTTGGGGGTAGGCTGAGTCAGACTCACCTCTACCTTAGCAGTTCTTCCTGTTTTGACTTCCTTCTCAATCTACATCTACTGTTTGTGTGTGTGTGTGTGTGTGTGTGTGTGTGTGTGTGTGTATATATATATATATATATATATATATATATATATACATACATATATCTTCAAATGGTTGTTTTTTTTACTTTTTAACTGGTGTTTAGTTTGCATAGCTGGAATAAACTTTATAGAGCATATTCCTTTTTGCAGACACCAAAAGTTCCAGCTTCCTTGTCTACCTGTCAATAGGGAAGGCCAGCTTCATGTGTCACACAGAGCCGTGTACTCAGAAATGCCCTGAGCTTGGTATAAAGCTTTGTCGTTTCTGTCTTGAAATTCTTAATACTTTTATCTTTGACCTTGTATGAGTGAAGTTACACAAAATAAGAGAACATATGCATGAGCAAAAGAGTATGCACAATGTGCATGTGCACTACTCTTCCTTGTTGGGCGTTAGCACATAATATCCACGATGTCCCGAGTACAGAATTTCAGTAGGTTCACAATGTATGGGAGCTCAGTGACACTCGAAGCAAGTACAAGGTAAAGGTGTTCCATCTACAACTAGATAAATGTTAACAGTCATGCTGCCTGTTAGAACCAGAACTTGCTTTGAACACAGAAAGAAGCCATGGTGTTTTGAGAAATACAAAAGACCAAGGACATCCATCATATCCTTCTTTACTTGTGTGACCTCCCTATATTAGTCAATTACTTGCACTGAAAATAGTGACTTAGAGGAAAAGGAAAAGATACTAGTTCCTTTATAAAATAGTTCTATGTCCTTTAGTCTTTCCTCATTAATGGGTAAGGCAAATTAGGTCTTATTGGTAGAATGTGAGCAAAATAAGAAGTAAAATAGGGGCCAGCAGGTAACGTGGTGGTTAAGGGCACTAGATTCCCACATGGTCGATTTTGGTTCGAGTCTGTCCTCTCTTTCTCACTTTCTCTCTCTCTCTCTGTCCCTCTCTGGTCAAATTTAAATAAATAAATAAAGTTTAATAAAATGATTCTTAAAAAAAGGAAGTGAAATAAAACCAGTAGGTGGAATAGTGGTTAAAGCACTGGACTCCTACATGGCCAACTGAGGTTTGAGTCCTGGACCCAGTGGTGTGAAACTCATGCCAGGCCCATGTGTGTGCATACCTAAAATCCCAAGAGGAGAATGGAGAAGAAGGGATTAAGGGATTGCAGTGTAGCCATCTCCCTCAGGGGGTGATTTCTCACTTTCTCTATGTCTTTCTCTGTATCTCTAGGGAGTGCACATTATATATATATAAAACCTCCCTTAAAAAATGTTAAATTCATTTTGTTCAGCATTTCTACTATTCTGGATAGAACTATTGATACATATGCCTGAATGTGTTGTGTTATTCCAGTGAATGTCCATACAACTTCAATGCTCTTATATTTTCATTTAAGACTGGAATTACACAATATAAATATGGATGGTAAAATTCATGCTAATAATTTAATATTTTAATTTTTCTCTTAGAACAACAGTAAATAACACTTTAAAAAAAAACATGATGAATGAAGAGATAGAACACAGAACAAAGGGAAATGCTTTGTATTTACTTTTTTTTTTTAGAGAGTGTCACTATAGGGAATGTGCACTTGCCAGAGAGTCCGAGAGACAGAAAGTGAGAAATCTCCTCCAAGGGAGAATGGCCATGCTGCAATCTCTTCTCCTCCATTTAGCTCTCAGGATCTTGGGCACACATGCACATGTGCCCAGCATGAGTTTAAGTTACCTGGCCGGGGACTTGAACTGTAGTCATCTACGTGGGAACGTAACCAGCAACGTAACCACTATGCTATCTGCTGGTCCTATGTATTTACTTTTTTTTTTAAGGTTTTTGTCTTAGGGGTGAGTGCAATTGCTGGAGACAAAGAGAGGGAGAGGGAAATTGAGAAATCACCCCCCCCCCCCCAGGGGGATGCAATACCACAATCCCTTCTCCTCCATTCTACTTTCAGATTTCTGGGGCCTGCACATACACATGCCCAGTGTTATTTTCAAACTTCCTCGTCGAAAATTCTAAAAGCAGTCAGCCATGTGGAAGTTCAGTGCCCTAACTACCATGCCACCTGCTGGCCCATATTTACTTTTAATGACACTTCTTGCATTTTGAAAAAAGGACTCCCCTATTTTCATTTTGCACTGGGCCCTAAAAAGTATACCACTATCCTTCCATGTCAGTTTTGGTCTGAATTCGAGTCCAGCTTTCTCCTGTGTCTCTTGGTTTATTTGCAGTATGCTCCTCTCCCATCTAGCCTACACAATGCTGTTCTTTCCTACCCCAACTCAAGAATAGTGTCAGTCCGAGGG
Organism: Tupaia tana; assembly: GCA_026018925.1. Classification (NCBI taxonomy): domain Eukaryota; kingdom Metazoa; phylum Chordata; class Mammalia; order Scandentia; family Tupaiidae; genus Tupaia; species Tupaia tana. The sequence continues at coordinate 193,251,682 of JAKSZU010000001.1, read as the reverse complement.
CTGAAATCCAGAACACTCTAGATACACGATTAAGCATTGGGTCCTCTTAACACCCTTGAGGGACAGGCAGTTTGAATCTTTGGCTATATTTTTTGATTTTTTGTTTTATTATCTTTGCAGGAACATGGTCAGTCCTGCTTGCTTAAGTGTCAATAGTAGTAAAATACCCAAATAGTTATATTGATTGCAAAATTAAATTAACTCCTAATTTACGCTATAATTTGCCATCATGGACATTGTAGAATGAGTAGCAGGCTTAGAATCAGAATCAGGTTTAGCATGTTATTTAATATCATATGTTTTCATGTATAAAACTATTATAGCAATACCAACTTCCAAGAATTAACTGCCTTTAAGATTATATGAAACGATTGGGTTGTTGGAAAAGTCATGACACATTTTTGTATAGAAAAATACATCATGACTTTTCTGATGACCCAATATATATAGCAGCACATGGAAGTTGTTCAGTAATGCCTATGTATTTACGCTTGGCTATTGGTCAATTATGAATCATTGTCCATGTATCTTGGTGTAATTTATACTAAAGTTCTATCATCTCCTTTACCCTACTGACCACTTTAAAAGTAATGCAGCCACTGTGAATTGCCTTGTGAAGGACTGCCTACTAGGATCTGAAACTAAACATATGGCTTATTAGAACAATCATATCCAAAGAATTCAAGATGAACCTTGAATTAGTCAGTTTTCTTGCCTTTTGCTTCTTGTCTTTGCCATTTTTCTCCAAACTTTAACTTTGAGCATTTTCCTTTTATTCTTAAGAAACCATGGGAATGGATCATATTCTGCCACACTATTTTCAAAACTCTTCTGTCAGGTCACTTTATGCTTTTTTCCCACCTGATCAAATCAACTTACAGAGCTGTCTTGGCTTATAAAATTCTTAGAGAGGAATGGACTCATTCACTGCAAAAATGATAACACTAGAGATGGCTACAATCAGAAAGAGAGTGCTGTTGGTTGAATTTGGTCAAAACAATCTTTTAATAGAGTTCAATGCTAAAATCATGCCTGTCTCTAGTTTATTGTCACATGTGCATATCCTTAAAAATATTTTCTCACCTTATGTTTATCTTTTTATACATATAGTTTATATGTATGTGGTTCTATTTGATACAGTTGGGGTACTAAAATTAAATGAACCAAATATAAACATACACAGATATTCATACGTTTGACCCCATTCTTTTATTTACAACTTCAATAGGTATGCCTATTTTGGCTTATATTCCCTATACTTTTACCTAAGACAGAAGAGACAATAAGCGATATGATCTTAAATAGGAAGGACAAGTCTTTCCCAAGCAAGTCAATGATTTACACGTGCCATGTAAATGCATTTTTTTTGCAGTTATGTCTAAAGTATTTGTGATACTAAGGGACAGGGATAGCACAGATGAAAGAATCATAGCATCTAAGGGGTGGAAGTGCTTAAAGGTCATGCAGTTCAATCACTCATATGATGGTTAATTTAACTCCATAGCCTTCCTCCTGTACCAGGTAGACTTCCAGCATGTGCTTGAATATCTTTAGTGATGGCAAAAGGCTAGCTCATTTCACCCTTGAATAATTCCATTAGATTTTGGCTCAATCTAAAGGACAAATCTTTCTTTCCCTCTGTAACTTTTACATCTATTCTTTGATAATGAAAGGCAAGGACCATGCTTTTCAATCTTTGTATCTCTAGTTTTATTATAATGCTCAACTGACATGTAGTAGGGTTTCATTAAGTGTTTATTGAATAGAATTGAATACAGAGATAAAAATTATATCACCCAAGCCATCTTCTGTCTAGGCCAAATATTCTCAGTTTCTTCAAGTATTTTTCTTGAAGTAATGACTTTGAACTTCATTATCATTCTGTTAACTTTTCACTAAATGACTTTTATTTGTCATATTTTTCTAATTATGTTATCTCCAGAATGAAATGGAATATTGCACATTTGTATTCACAAGTACAGAGTATAATACACTGATAACTCCATCAACCTAAGGACTACCTTTCAACTGTATGGACTAAGATTAAAGTATCCCATGTCAGCAGCTACCTCCACTGAAATGAAACCTAGTCTTTTACCAAGGGCAACTACTGCTGATCCATGTTTTACTGAACTATACTCATGGATATTTTTTAATTACATTTTATTGTCACAAAAACAGAACTTCAATATAGACATTTCAGGGACTGAAAACTGGAGACAGTGGACATCAGACCAGCCTAGGTTTGGCCTATTACTGACTATATGATTTTCACAAAGATTCTTCACTTCTCTTAGTCTTACTTTTCTTTGTTAATAAGAGATAAAATGTCAGTTATTTGGGAATTATCTTTTGAGAGAAAATGAGAAGAATTAAGGTATCATTTAGTGAACTAGGAAATACTAAAAGAGGAGGAAATTGACAGTAAGTGGAGGCTTAGCATTCAAAGTTCTGTTTTAGATGTGTTAAGTTGGAATGCCTATCAGACAAGGATATGGTGATACCAAATTGGAAGTAAAAACACATGGCAGGAGTCCAGCATAATGAAAGGTCTAGGCAGGAGATATAAATTTTGAAGCTCAGAAAGATGTATGAAGTCATGGGAATTAGGAAGGTCCTCCAAAATTAGAATAGAGATCATTTAAGCCATCCAATATTCAGGAGAAATAGCAACAGACATTTCTATGGTGTGGATAATGGTTTACCCCCCCAAAGGCTCATGTTTTGGAATTTTGTCCCTAAGTGGTAAGATCTTCAAGAAGTAAGGCCTCTTGGGTGGTGTTTGGATCATGGTAACACCTTCCTCATGAATGAGTTAATGCTGTACCTCATCAAAGGGAGTAAGTTCTCCCTGTCATGAGGAGTTAGCTCCTGAGAGAACGAGTTGCTTTAAAAGATGCAAGGTCACAGTCTCTGTTTCTGTCAGACATGTGATGATGTAGGACTGGAGACCAACTAAATGCTCACCCTATGCTTTAGAACTTCCCAGCCACCAAAGCCAAATAAACCTCAATTCTTTTTTTTTTTTTTTTTTTTTTTTTTTTGAGAGGTTTTCGCTATAGGGCGCATGCGCTTGCCAGACAGACAGAGAGAGACATAGAGACAGAAAGCGAGAAATCACCCCCCGGGGGGGATGGTCACACGCAATCCCTTCTTCTCCATTCTCCTCTCGGGATCTTGGGCACACACGCACACGCGCCCAGGGAGAGTTTTAAGCCACCAGGTCTGGGACACAAACCGCGGTCGACTACGTGGGAGTCCAGCGACAGCCATTACGCTAACTGCTGGTTCCCAGTAAACCTCAATTCTTTACAGATCACCCATTTTCAAGAACTTCTGTTTAGCAATACAGTAAGAGATGACAGAGACCAATTGGATAGGAATGGAACCATGAGAAAGTAATATCCTAGAAAGAAAACTAGAGTTTGACAGAATAATTTAATTACCACTTCCCTCTGTCAAATCTTGCTGAAAGACTGGATAATTTGAGGATTTACACATGATCTCTGACCACCAGCTCAAAGAACATTGCCTTTTTTATTATAGGCCCTCATTAAGTGATAAATATTATTATTTTAGATTTTAACTCAGTCACCCAAAATATTTGTTTTATCTTTAAGCATTAATAGTTTCAATCACAGATTTAAAATAGAGCTACAGATGCATAAAAGAATGATTTTCCAGGGCTGAAATTCACTGACTAACCGTCACTCTTTTGGTACAGTCACCAAACCAGTTATGATATTTTTAATGGTGGTACTGTTTTCTCCATGATTTCTTCCTTTTGATTCAAGGAATAGCATGAAAGATCTGACCCATTACTCTACTGCTGAAGAAAATGTTACTTGCAATCGATTCTCCAATTTTACAGCCTAATAAGTCTATCTAAAACAGAAATTGGGTTTATCTGATATGATTTTTCCATAGTTAATTCATGCTGGCTCCTGATGATCTTTTTAATTCTATGCCTAACATCTTCATTGAATTGTATTGTTTAAACCTTTAGAAGACTGAACACTGAAGAACAATCTCTGGATTATTTAATAAACATTTTTCCTACCCTTTTTATCCTATAAAATTGAAAACAATACTTTTTTTTTTTTTTTTTTTTGGAGAGGTTTTTTTTTTGCTATAGGGCATGTGCGCTCGCCAGACAGACAGAGAGAGACATAGAGACAGAAAGCGAGAAATCACCCCCCAGGGGGGATGGTCACGCCGCAATCCCTTCCCCTCCATTCTCCTCTCAGGATCTTGGGCACGTATGCACACGCGCCCGGGGTGAGTTTTAAGCCACCGGGTCCAGGACACGAACCGCGGTCGACTACGTGGGAGTTCAGCAACATAGCCATTACGCTAACTGCTGGCTCCCAAAACTATACTTTTTCATCTTCACCTTTCCTTTTCTTTAATTTCTCTGACACTTTTCACATTATTGATAATTACATATAAATTGTGAGTTTGAATTCACTTTGAGTGCGTAAGTAGATACAATATTTGTACAATGTTTAATGCTTCAATGTTGGTGTCCTCATTCCTGATTAATTAACTCCAGTTCTCACTGATTGTGAGTTATCACACAAGTTACTTAACCTCAGTTTCCTCATGCATAATAGGTATATAATAATTTCTAACTTGCAAGTCTTTGTAAAAGTATATGAGAGATTAAACAGAAAACTAAGTAAAAAAGTAAAGTCCATAACACAATGTCTGCAACTATTATGAAGTATTCAATTAAAATTTCTTTACCTCATTGGGGCTCTCAGAACCTTTTTTAAAGGTCATTCTGTTTGTCAAGGATGACAAAATTAACAAAACAAGTATTCTTCTTTCACTTATTCATTAATTTTATACTACTGGTACCCCAGTATACAGCTGTCTTTCTATGTTGTGTGCAATTATTTTTAAGTTTTTGTAAACCTATGTTTATTTGAATCTTTTTAATCTCCCTATTCTAGCTATTTGATTCTTTGCCACATTTTAGAAGTTTATTTATTTATGCCTTCCATGAGAGACAGAGACAGACAGAGAAAGAGAGACCCCTCAAAGGGGTCTAAATGTCACAATCCACCCCTAGCCCTAGCCAGACTAGCTCATAGACATGTGCATGTATACTTGGTACATATAGGGAGGCTCTAGGACTCAACCCCAGGACCTTCCCATGTCGGCTAGCATTTCAGAGCATTGCACTACTGCTGCACCATCATGTGGCCACCTTTAGACTTCAACACTCTTTGTTCTTTTAAATTCAGAGCTAATTAGAAAGTAATTTTCCCCACTCTTTTCTCTTTTCCTTTCTTAAAAATAAAGATTTTTATAGTTAAACTATTTTTATTCTCAAAAAGTGTCCTACTCTCTTGACCCAATGTCTAATTGAGAACATTTTAATATATTGCAATATTTTCTGTGAACATTTTGAATGCTGTTTTGATGGAGTCTAGTGTACATAATTGTCTAGCCTTCTCTTTTGCAATCATAAACTCTAAGTTGAACTGGCTTATTTCTCTCAAGATGCCTGGGCCTTCTATTTAATCAACCAAATTAGAATCAGAAAAGAATCTTTTTCCACCTTACTTTATTTCATGGGAGATGACATTTGCCAGCAATTAAGTATAAGGTTTATAATATGTTTTATTTAATAAAAACTTCAGACATAGTCTAGGTATAATCAAAGTCTCCTATCAAGTATATCTTTCATTTACGCCATCTTTTCAATTTCAATATCACAAATGTATTATCAATTTCCTTTTCCTGACCTAGGAAGTCAATAGTAGCTGTTTATTACCAAGTGATTAAGAGCATAGAGACTTTAGAGTAAGACTCTTAGGTTCACGTCTGTCTCTACCTCCTTTAGGCAGGCTATGATAGGTAAATTAGTTATATTATACTTCGTGGACTTCTCATTTTAATAGGTGTACAACAAATCCAGCCATAGTGTATAACAGTAACACAATGGTCTGCAATGCTAGAAGCCATATGGAAGATCAGAGTTTGGTTCCCAGATTGACCTGTACACAGCTGTACCCATGATCCTGAATGACTGAAAGCCTGAGGGAGTAGAACTTGTAGTGTGAGACACTATCATGGGTGCTTATCTTTCCCCTTCCCACCCCCCCCATAAAAGAAGTAATAGACTTATTTTTAAAAAAAGGTGGATAATAGAAATACATAGCTCATCAGATAGTTAGACGAACTGTATAAAGCCATATGTATAACACTTCTAACATAGGGCCTGAGTGAAAGATCAATTAATAACATCAGTTTTGAATTATCCACCTTATTCCCTCTAGGGTTTTCTTTAAAACCATTTCATCAGGCATTCCATGAATTATGTGGATCTAAAACATTCAGTTTGTTAATTTGCATTCTCTCTAACAAAAGTCAACGTAAAATAAAAGACACTTATGCTATTCAGAGATCCTTAAGGACACGATCTCAGTTAACTTTTGTATATATTCTCTAAACTTTCCCAGATCATCTCATTCTTGTCAGTTACAAAATTTCATCGCATATCTTCTGTAGACCTCCTTGTAAAGTGGAATATCTAAACCACATTGTAAGGTGAAAAATCTATACCACTAATAACTATTATTTATTTTATTTACATTTGCCTTTTTCTTTACAGTATGATTTCACTATCCTATCATCAGTAATAAAGACTGATACATTTGTACTTTTAACTCAACCGCATCCTTTGTAAATATCCACTTAGGTTCTTATCTGATCTCACTTTTGTGGTACCAAAAACATTAACATTCAGTATTCTCATCATTGATTCTATTATTCACAAAATCACATCAACTTGTACAGTTTTCTCTAAATTTTCTGACTTAGCTCAAACTACTCGTCTTACCTAAATTATCTGTCTCTCTCTCTTCCAGTTTAGTGGAATTTGTCTTGGAACACCAGTGTATGCTCAGCAGCTATTAACTGCCTATAATGGTATCAGCTATATTGCACACTTATTAAAACACTGTATTTTAATTTCTTCTTTGGAGAAAAACACACATTTAGAGAAAAATTGCCAGCACAATCAAAGAGCTTTTCTTTTTATGAATTATGTGAGAGTAAATGGCTTACACAAACTAACAGATTTAAAAAGCTCAATGAATCCCAAACAGAATAAACTCTAGGAAAATTATGCTTAGCTACATCATAATTAAACTGAGGAAAACCAATGATAAGAAAAAATCTTGAAAGTAGCTGGAGAAAAACAACACTTTATAAACAGAGAAGCTATAATGTGAGAACTGCAGCTTTCTCATCAGAAATCATGAGGGATAGAAAACAGTGGAAAGAACATCTTTTAAATGTTAGGGTAAAAAAAACACCCAGAAACCTAGACAAAACAAATAAACAAAACTATTTATTTATGTATTTGTTTACAGAGGGTACTTGTGATCACCAGAGAGAGGCGGAGAGACACAAAGAGAGAAGAAAGCAACTCCTGATTGGTGTAATCATGCCACAATCTCTGTTCCTCCATTTCTCCATCCAGTCAGGATTTGGGGACCTTCACACACATGCACTTAGTGTGTTAGGGGAAAAAAAAAAAAAAAACAAAAAACAACAACAAAAAAAAAAACCTTCAGAAATAAAGGTAAAGTAAAAAGATCAGAAAAGATCAGATGAAGGAAAACTAAGAGATTTTTGTCACCAACAGATCTGCTGCAAAAGAAATGTTAAAAAGAAGTTTATCAGGAGGACAGCAAGTGGCATTGTGGTTAAGACACTGGATTCTCACATGGTTGGCCATGGTTCAAGCTCCAGATCTGGCAGCCTGAAAATCACACTGTGTACATTTGCACATGTACCCAAAATCCCAGAAGAATGGAGGAGAAGAGATGGTGGCGTGGCCATCCCCCCTGGAGGTGTATTTCTCACTTTCTCTCTCTCTGTATCTCTCATTTTCCCTCTCTCTGTATCTCTCCAGTGAGTGCACATGCCCTATGACAAAAGAAAAAACATTTATCAGTTATCAGGAGGAAAACTTGAGACTTTAGGAATTAAAGAAGAGTATAAGAAAGGGCAAGTATTTGGACAAATATTATATACTATTTCATCTCCTTTTATATTTTTTATAACATGTATGACTCTTGAAAAAATACATTATCTGAAGGAAAAGGATTTATTGTGGGCAGACTCAGCAGTATGATAACATTATACAAAGGAAGAAAAATGGGACATGTATATGGTATATTTTATTTGAAGTAGGAAAATATTAATTGTAAGCAGACTAGAAAGTTATATATTATATTATAATCCCTAGAGCAATAACTATAACTTGATATTAAAAGTTAATAAATGAATTAAAAAACAATATTAAAAATTTCAAGTGACCCAACACACACACACAAAAGTAAAATAATTCAGAGAGGACAACAGAAAAATAATAAAAGGGTAGATATAAATATACACATGTCATAACAACTTTGTAAATAGTCTGAATTTACCAACTGAAAGACAGGGAGATTCAATTAAAAAATTATAATAAGACCAAAATATAGGCCATCTGCAACAACCCACCTTCCCTATAATTATACAGAGAAAATAAAAGTGTGGAGAAAGATACCTGCAAATGCTAATCAAAGGAAAGTTGCATTGGGTATGCTCCTATTAATACAAGAAAATATGGATTCCAGAATAAGAAAAACTGCCAGGAATAAAAAGATGCATTACATCATGATAAAAGGGTCAGTGCACTAAAAGACATAACATACCTAAAAGTTTATGCACATGACAATAGGAAACTTGGAAAACATGAAGAAAAATTGATAGAAACAAAAAGAAAAATAGACAAATTCAGAATTATACTTAGAGACTTAAGCATTCCTTCAACAATCTACTCCTGACAGTACAAGTAGATCACTCCATAATCCAGCAGGGGTACAGAAGAACTGAGAAATATTATCATCTCCTTGTTCTAATCACCGCATGGAATACTGGAACACTATTCATAAGTTGCAGAATACATACTTTTTTTCAAGTGTTTCTTGGTACACTCACTAAGACCATATTCTGGGCCTTATTTGGAAATTCAACAACACACTTTGAATTTCCCCCACCATCTCTCTCTGCTATGTTTTGCACAAAGGATGTGGGGCAGGGATAAGCACAGCAACTTAAAGAAACTAGATAGCATTGCTCGACTAATTTGAAACTAGTAAAATTTCAATGTCAAATATGCTTCTGAGGGGCTAGCAGGTGGTGTCGTGGTTAATATACTCAACTCCCACATGGCCAACAGCAGTTCCAGTCCCAGGTCTGGTGACTTGAGACTCATGCCAGGTGGGTGTGCATGCGTGCCCAGAATCCCAGGAGAAGAATGGAGGAAAAGGGATTGCAGCATGGCCATCCCCCCAGTGGGTGATTTTTCACTTTCCTTCTCGCTGTCTCTCTCGTTCTCCAGCAAGTACACGCACCCTATGGCAAAAACCTAAACACACAACACACACACATACACACACACACACACAAACCCTGTTTCTGAGCTATCTAAATTATAACATTTTCTGGTGTATCAATCTTACAAATTAATATCAAAATTAATACTTAATATCTAATATTTTAAACAAGCTAGAGTTAAAAGGTACAGATCTTAGAACTAAAGTATGTATCTCTTTTTTTTTTTTTTTTTTTTTTGGAGAGGTTTTTGCTTTTAGGGGGCGTATGCTTGCCAGACAGACAGAGAGAGACAGAGAGACAGAAAGCAGGAAATCACCCCCCCAGGGGAGATGGCCACGCCGCAATCCCTTCTCCTCCATTCTCCTCTCGGGATCTTGGGCACGCACGCACACGTGCCCGGCATGAGTTTAAGCCACCGGGTCCGGGACTCGAACCGCGGTCGACTACATGGGAGTACAGCGACATAGCCATTACACTAATTGCTGGTCCCTAAAGTGTGTATCTCTTTAAAGCAAGGATTACTGATAACTCAAAGTATTACCCATTCATTTAAGATGCCTCTTTTGCTTGGAAATCCTTTAGTTATAATGCAACTTGCTTTGAATACTTGAAGATAATTAACACTTCTGGTATTCAGAAACTGTTCCTTTAATCTACATAGCTTCAAATGAGAGAATTTTATTGCAGTCATCTGTTCTACATTTATTACTCTTTCTGACTCCTCTTCTCTGTTACATACCCTCTTATTCTACTCTTTCCTATTCAATACCTTGGGTCACCATTAGCACAGTAGCCCTCTCTGATTAATAATAAAAGGAGCTTAGAATGTGTTTTATCATCTTCAGTTTCCTGGTGTTTGTCAAATACTCTTGTTTTACAAGAAGTAGTTTTCTTGTAGGGCTGTGAGTGTGTCTGCATAATTTTTCATCAAGGCAATAATGTGGGATCCTAAATCACAAGCATTCTTTGCAAGTCCCTTAAGTGTGGTGTAATTTGGAACCGGCAATCCATTTCAAATTCGGAAAATTAAAGGGGAAATAGCCAAGCACGAGTTAGAGAAGCAGGCCTGACTCCCACACCTGCAATTTCAACCAAATGACATAAAATGCCAAGCCATTATTCTTCCAATTTAGCTTCCTCAGCTTTCATGTTCAAAACCAAATTCATTCTAAAAGTAATCAAATCAGATAAGGATGTGGGGAGGGGAGAGATGCTAATGATGTAGCCTAGCCGGAGGAAACGGTTGGAGGGTTCTGGTGTTTTAACATTCCAGTTATTTTATGGAGCATATTTTAAAATGATTTTTCCAGGTTAGTTTAATTGGAGTATCAGAAATCCTTTCATCTGTTTTGACAATTGAAATGATGATGTGCAGCCTGTGCTGTGTTTATACTGTTAGAGATGGGAACATCCATATTGATGCTCCAGCTACTGAAAATTTAAAAGGACAGGAGCAGCTAAAGGCCGATTAGCCATGGAGAACATTAGCTTCGATACTTCTTATACAGCGCCAGACATTACGTCAAGCATGACAAGCCACTCTAGCATAAAAGTCTTAGCGGCCTCCAAATCTCAGTTTTACCCTTAAGTTATTTCATTAAAATACAAAATCATGTTGACCTAATTTTTTGACAGGTTTCAAAGAGAGCAAAGATTTCCTTCTTTGTCGTACACCTCCACTTTCTCCTTCTCCATCGTGCTATAACTCTGGGGAGTTAGCCAGTTTCAAGTCCTTGCAGGGCACCAAACCCTTTTATTTGAATCAAGGTAGAAGCTCCAGCTTTAAAAGCTTTCTTCCCTAGTATCCAAACATGTATGCTGGGGCTCTTCATTGGCATGAGAACTTTGAATAGCAGTAACTCTTAATGTCCTTGGGGAGACGAGAGCTACTCAGCATTCCGTGGAGAAGCCGGAACTGCCTGGATCGGTCTCATTATGTAGGCCATATGCAATAAGCCACGGTACCTAACAGCTGCTGGTGGTAGGATTAAGGGGAAAATATTTAATTTGATGCCGGAGCACGTGTGCATGATTTCAGCTGTAGCTCATACCTGCTCCCTAGGGTGTGTGTTAGATATATGTTATAACGCAGAAATCACTTAATTGTGTCAACAAATGTTAGGATGTTTGTTTAAAGTAAAAATTAGTTTTTGCAGCATAAATTGATTAGTTGACAGGCTATTTGACTGTCACAGAGGCTACTGGATACAAAGAAAAAATTGGCTTGGTTAATCTGAGCAAAGGGGAACAACTCCTTTGAGATCAGAGGAAATACAAGCAATGTAAATTCGGATTAGTCTTTGTGTTCTGTAAATCAATAAAACAACAGGGAAGTGTGGAGAATAGGCTAGATCATCTATCAAACTGGTTTTTATTGTGTTTCTATTTCTATCCCTAGTAAACATGTGCCTTCAATTTCACGTGAATAAAAGCATTTGACAAAGGAATAAAAATGGACTGACGTTCACTGTAGACGCAGTGCCAGTGACAAAAAGGAGGGGGTGGGGGAGGTAGCAAGTAGAGATGAGAATCAAAAAGGCTGCTTCCTGCAATCTCCAAGCTAGATCCCTCTAAAATTCTCAGGTGACAGGTGGTGAAAGTGAAGATAGATTTTGTATATCTACTGCAATGAAGACTGTGCCTTATGCAGAATACTAATCAAGATTTTTTTAAAGGCAACCGCATTGTCTTAACAGGCTTAAAAAAAATAGAGGCGCACGCGTGTACACACATACAAAAGAAATCAGTTAAAAGGGCTTATGTAGCGCCCAAGATTTCTCCCCACCAATTGCTTTCAATCACAGAAGAAATAATATGCTGAAATAACAAAACACTAATTTTGTGGCCCAGTGAAAGACCCTGATCTTTTTAAATAGTTTTGTTCTTTAAGCTCTTTTTAAGAGGTATTTCACCTCATTGCTTTAATTGAGGGACATTCTTTTATCTGTGTTGACAGTTTGCATTGTCGTTATATTTTACCTTTTGGTGCATACAGACAGAATTTCATTTTAAGACCGCCCTCCCCAAGCCAGCGCACTGAGACACTGCAGAGAATGAGGAAGAACAAAAATGCAGGTTTTAAAACGGAGGAGCAGCACGTTACATTGCAGTAGTCGAGGTGAGCTAGGCAGAGTGGTACAAATCTTCCCTTCTGAGTGTTTGAAAGATGGGGGTGTCTTTGTGGCATTATCTTCCCAGGTGCCCCAGATGGCACAGTGTACTTCTAATGGAAAACCATTCATCTGGCCCTGGGACTGTACGTGTTGTACATCACGATAGTTCATGGAGGAAACGAGCTCAGACAGCTTAAGCAGAAGGCGCAGAGCATGTGGTCGTGAAGGCATAATGGAAGAGAGGCACAAAAGGGCAGGCGAATGCGTCAGAGGCAGGGAAAGGGAAGAAGAAGGCTGTTATTTCTGTGTAATTCCCCAGGATCCACTCCTGCTTGGGCTGGCAGTGAGAAAAAAAAAAAAAAAAAAAAACCAATTCAATTTGAAGGTGGTTCAGGGTAAATGAACCAGGGAATTGAGCTGCTGGAATCTAATTAGGGACCCCCCAAATTACTACTACCTGCCCAGCAGAAAAGTCAAATGGCTACACTAGCCAAAAGAGTTAAGGGAAGTTGGCAGAATAAGCAGTCCAGAAGGAGGTTTGCAAACCTTCCAGATTCAATCTCTAAAACTCTGAGAAACAGTTTTTAAAATGCTAATGTCACAGGCACAGACGACTGCAAAGCAGAAAATATGACCAAGGAATGGGCAAGTGCAGGACCAGGTGCAGGACCCCAAAGTCTGAAAGTCCAGAAGCATTTCTACCCACACTGGGGAAATGGGATATCCCTGGTATCCTCCACTTCTTCCTCAAGACAGTGTACTCTGTAGGGAAGCTTCATAAAGACAAGGCCTTATCTCCCTTCCACATTGATAAAGCAAACTCAGAGATGATCAATGCTATTGGATCCTCTGCTAAGCGGGAGGCGGCTGCAGCTACAGTATTAGCACTGCCCTCCCCCAACTCCCTGCTCACCACTTGTCTCCCTGCATCACACAGTTCAGTTCAGCCTTCTGATACCTGCCTATTTAAAGGCAATCAACCTTTGAGCCTGGTGGATTTCTTCATGAGGAGAACTATAGCAGGATCTCTGAACATGACCTGGAGAAAATGGAACTGGACTTGGAGTCCCGGCAGGCAGTGCACTCCTGACCTGCTCACTGATACATGGAACCCTGGAAAACTATTTTGAGTGTCATTTTAAGTTCATTTGTAAAAATAGAGGTCTAGATTAAAAGAGCCTTAAGGTCTATTCCAGTTTCTATATCTAAGGATCCCTAATAACATTTTCGTAGTGTTTTCTCAATGAAATATAGGCCACTTTGGTATAAAGGACACGGAATCAACCCCTAGAACAATAAACAACCCAACAGCTGCTGCTCACCTTTGAAACTGATTTCCTAGCTCTTACTTCAAACCTTTACTCACATACAACAAATCAAAATTTACATAAAAGGCAAATTGTACTTTTATTTACTGTATGATTACCACCACTGCAACTGCTGATTTCTCCCTGAAGCCTTGTAACTACAGTTGCTTAGATTTCATGCAGATCCCTGAGGACAGAAGAGAGCCAATAAATCCAAGGGAAATAAGCGAAAAGGAATATGTTACCCTTCTTTACTTTAGCCAGGAATATAAAATTTATGTTTTGAGGCATCAATTAAATGAGCAGCTACAGTTTCTACCACTGAATTAAGAAGGCTCTCATGTTGAGCAGAGAACAGAAACAGTAATAAAACACATTAACAAAGAAGTTAGCTAATCATGATATACTTGAATAGGAAACAAAACAAACAAACATAATCACCTGCCCATGTTGAACATGGGCTCACCATAGTATGTAAACACCAGGCTGGCTTCCCTGTCACCTAACATATGTTCAGATGTCTTTCTAGTACCATTACTTGGGGAGGAGGAAATTTTAATTTACTTCATTACCAGTCTAAGTCGAGCATACTTATGCAGAAAAATTTCTCCATTTTTTTTTTGAGAGATATTTGCTATAGGGCAAGTGTGCTCCCAGAAAGACAGAGAGACAGAAAGCAAGAAATCACCCCCCGGGGCCACACTCCCTTCTCCTCCCTGCTCCTCCATTCTCCCCTTGGGATCTTGGGCATGCACGCACAGGTGCCCAGGCTTGTGTTTTAAGCCACTGGGACTCGAACTGCGGTCTACTACATGGAGTTCAGCGACGTGACCATTATGCCATCTGCTGGTCACCAGGAAAAATTTCTATCAGGAAAAGGTGTGATTCATCCCCAAAACAAATAAAAACATTTGAAGTTTATCTATTGTTTGGATGAATAATTGAGAGTTTGTTATACAAAATACTGTGTGTTGACCCTGGAAAGTGAGGAGGTGACTTCTTTTATAAAGGATTTTTTTTTCCTTCTTGAATTTAAAGCAGCGAAGGTGAAGTTGGTAGTCTCCAGTGGTCCAACAAAACTTGAATAATCTGAGTGATGGTAATTGACATCTACCATTGTTCTCCATCCTATTAGCTAACAAGTCAGTCTTTTCCTTCATGTAACTCTCACTATTAATCAGGTGGCTCATTTAGCTGTCATCAGAACAATGTAAGGGCAAAGACTAGACAGAGAGAGCAGGACAGCAGCAAGAGTGAGGTACAGAAGCAGAACCCACATCATCCCCACCCTGGCAGAGGACAGAGAGCTGGGCATTCCTGGGCATTTCTTCTGATTTTCAGTTTACCTGTAATAATCAGTGCATTTATTTTTTTCTTCTTTTTATTTATTTCTTTTTTGATTTTCTTTTTGTCAAAAACCAATCTCTCTTGTACTCATTTTAGCACCAGGCTAGCCAACATTTAGGATCAGGGCCAAGTTTCTAGTTTTTCTGCCAAAATATCCTTCTTTTATATTCCTATCCTATTTCCAAAGCCCCCTTGAAAAGTAAAAGAAGAGGGTCTGGCAGATGGAGTAATGGTTACGTCACTGGACTCCCATGGAAGACTGCAGTTTGAGTCCCAGGCCCGGAGGCTTGGAATTTGGGGCACACACCAGGCATATGTGCACACGTGCCCCAAATCCCAAGAGTAGAATGGAGGAGAAGGGATTGTGGCATGGTCATCCCTCTGAGGGGTGATTTCTCTCTTTTTGTCTCTCTGTCTCTCTATGTCTCTCTGGCGAGTGTGCATACCCTACAGTAAAAATACCTCTCTCTTAAAAAAAAAGGTAGAAAAAAGAAAGTAAATCTATAACTATTTCTACACAAACCGTAAAATACAGCTTGTCTGATTTTGAAGATACTTTATGCTGCAAGTATTTTTATGTTACCATGAATGATTATATCATTCAAAGGTTGTTGTTGAGAAAGGGATTGCTGGGATCAGCAGTTAGCGTAATGGCTATGTCACTGGACTCCCATGTCGAGTCCTGGACCCGGTGGCTTAAAACTCACGCTGGGTGCATGTGCGTGCGTGCCCAAGATCCCGAGAGAAGAATGGAGGAGAAGGGATTGTGGTGTGGCCATCCCCTCTGGGGGTGATTTCTCGCTTTCTGTCTCTCTGTCTCTGTCTGGCAAGCGCACGCGCCCTATGGGAAAAACCTCTCCAAAAAAAAAAGGGATTGCTTACTTAAAAAATAGTCATCCAATCCAATTAACTTAATCATTTGACCTGAACAAGCATGATTCAGTTATTTGAATCATGAAGCAGCCAGACTGGATTGAGAATTTTCAAATTGATCTTTTTTGTTCTGTGATTAACTTTAATTATGACATAAATAACAAGTGTGATGCAAAAATAAATAAACCGGTGACTTTCTGAAGAATTCTTTTTTCCAGGATGACCAAAGATTACTCTGAGTAATAAATCTAATTGAAAAATGTATTAACCATTTCCGAATTCAAGATGCTGTATTAGACACTGATGAAGCACAAAGATGACTCAGACCTGGTTCCCGACCATGAGTGATCCTTAAGCAGAAGATTTACATAAACAGGCATTCATAACACAAAGAAAAACACAATGTATTAAACAGAGTTGCAATAATAAGTAATAAGAGCAATTGATTCTGAGAGGAAAAAAGGCAAAAACAATCCTTGGTCTGGGCCCTAGAAAGGTGAGAAAAATAATTAGAGGTAACGAAATGAAATGCCTTTAGGGTCAGCCAGGTGACAAAAAATATAAGTTCAAGAAAGGAAGAGACTGTAGCAAACTGTACCATTGGTGCCTTACTAAAAGCATTTGAAAAGTCAATTTTAAAACTTATTTCTTGGCAAACGAAATTATAACCATGAGTCTGATTTGGCCTTCCTTGGTCACACACACCTCATTTAGTTAGAAACAGAAAACAACGCATGATAAAGAGTGAGCCAAGAGCCAGGGACTGTCTGCCTTCTGACTGTCATTCTTCCGCTCTCAGCCCACTTTTTTTTTTTTTGGAGAGGTTTTTGCTATAGGGCACGTGCGCTCACCAGACAGAGAGAGACAGAGATACAGAAAGCGAGAAATCACCCCCCAGGGGGGATGGCCATGCCGCAATCCCTTCTGCTCCATTCTCCTCTCGGGATCTTGGGCACGCACGCACACGCACCCGGCGTGAGTTTAAGCCACCGGGTCCGGGACTCGAACCGTGGTCGACTACGTGGGAGTCCAGCGACATAGCCATTACGCTAACTGCCGGTCCCCTCAGCCCACTTTTAATCTTGATCCTGAAGCTTCTGGGATTCAGATCAAGGCATTTACAAAAACTGTGCTCCACATGCAGGACCCATCAAATTTCATTCATGTTGGTTCTGGTGTTGCTCCCCTAGGGAATGATAACTTCACCCTGAACCTTTGCCCCATCAAGCTATTCCCGACTTCAGAGCAGTTTTCCTAATGTGTTTCTAATATTTAGATTCCTACATATATAATTATCCAGTCATCTACTGTAGACCAACCAGTTACTCAGGCCTTTCAGAGTTAGCATTCAGCGTTGTACTTCTGTCTTCATCCAAAGCCTGAGGCTCTGCCCCCTGCCCCAGGAAGTGAACATTGCCATCTGCTGACAGATTCTCCTAATGAAAATCTGTCTGGAAATCTTGATCTCTGAGCACTTCTGACTGGTGCTAGATTCCCTGCCACCATGCTTCCCCAGACATCAGGATGTCCATATTCTCAAGACTCCCTGTGGCTGCTTCCCAGAAGATTCCCTGTTGTGGGCTGGCATGTGCTGGGGCAACAAAATTCTGCCCATCTGACTCAACCTCTTCAATCTCTATAGTAAGTCCATTCCAGCAGAGCCAGACTAATCCTGCTGGGCACATGGAAGATTTTAGGAGTTAGCCTTTTCCTCACTAGACCCAACCTTGTCTCATTCACTGACCCTTGTTGAGATGGTCTCTGAGGTATGATAAAACTTGCTCTATTCAGATCATCAAGTAGATAATTCATCCAATAACTGGCCCAGCAGTGTGCCAGGCCCTATTCCAGACTTTGGGGATACAGCTATGAACAGACATAAGGTCCTGCGTTATAGAACTGACATTTTTGTGGGATAGACAGACAAGTGAATTACTACATCCACAAATTATACACAGTATGTTAAATTGGTCCTCAGGAGAAAAATTAAGCAGAGAAAGAAGACTAAGTTGCCATGAGTATGAGATGCCAAAATTTTAGAGAGGCCAAGGAAACCTCTTTAAAAAGGTAAATTTTGAAGAGACTCAAAGAATATGAGGAAGTTAGGGGGCTTTCTTGGGGACAGCCATGTAGGCAAAAATACAGCAAGTGAAAGCCCCTGAGGTGGGACTGTCTCCATGTCTTGTTACTACTCTAGAGGCCGGAGTGTTGGAGAAGAGGAAACTAAGGGTTATATAGGAGTAGGAGCTTATAGATTATAAAAAGGAATGAGTCTTTCCTCCAAATAAAATGGGAAACCATTAGAATGCTTTTAGTAGAGGAGTAAGATGATCTGAATAAATGTCTTTACGTACCAGGAGGTCAGTTAGGAAGACAATAGTGATGACCCAGGTCTAAGATGAAGGTGGCATAGACCAGTAGGCATTAGATTTATATAGTGACTATCACACATTCCTGAAGAGGTAGGAGGGGATGTCATGGAAAGATCTAGATAAAAGAGGCTTTGAAAAATATACTAAACAAGTTCACTTTAATTTCTAAATAGTGAAAATAAATGATAGGGTTTAAATATAAGAAAGGATTCTGTAGAAAAATATCCCTGGCAGAAATACTGAAAGCAATTGGAAGGAAACAAAAAGGAAGAAAGACAGAGAAGACTCTTATGTTAGATCAGGCAAAAGAAACTACAGAGCTCAACAAGATGAGCAGAGTGTAAGAGAAAGATTGCCAAGATAGTACACAGTGAAATCTTTGAAGACAAGTGAGTAGGATTTAATCATCTTTCTATTTGCAGTGTCCTCCATAGCTCCTAGAACACAAGACATTCAATAAAAACTTTCATTCAAAATTTTATTAAATTACTTTAAAGAGTAAAATAGACTGATATATTAGTTTCTGAAGGCCACCAAAACAAATCACCACAAACCTAGTAGCTTCAAGGAAGAGAAATTTATTCTTCCATAGTTAATGGAAGTCAGAAATGTAAAACCAAGGTGTCAGCCTCCCCAAAGGTTCTAGGGAAGAATGTGGGCTCTAGGGAAGAAAGTTTCCTCGTTTTTTTGTTGTTGTTGTTGTTGTTGTTGTTTTTTTGCAGCTGCTAGGGACTCCTGGTAGTCCTTGGCTTTTGTAGTATAACTCGAATCTTTGCCTCTTTCTTCATGTGGTCTTCTTCTTTGAATCTCTCTTTTTTTTTTTTTTTTTTTTTTGAGAGGTTTTTGCTATAGGGCGCGTGCGCTCGCCAGACAGACAGAGAGAGACAGAGAGATAGAAAGCAGGAAATCACCCCCCAGGGGGGATGGCCACGCCGCAATCCCTTCTCCTCCATTCTCCTCTCGGGATCTTGGGCACGCACGCACACGCGCCCAGCGTGAGTTTAAGCCGCCGGGTCCGGGACTCGAACCGCGGTCGACTACGTGGGAGTCCAGCGACATAGCCATTACGCTAACTGCTGGTCCCAATCTCTCTATCTTTTTATAAAACACCCATCATAGGTTATATGGCCCATCCTAATCCGGATGATCTCTGCTCAAGAACCTGACATTACTTCTATCTACAAATACCCTATTTTCAAATAAAGTCACGTTCCCAGGTACCAGAGGTTAGGACTTGGACCTATCTTTTTGGGACCACTATTTGGCCTGCCACATTTAGATTTAATAAGGTCACTAATGTAATCTCCACTTCTGGTTTAATCTCTACTTCTACCACTTAATATCTGTGTCTTTGGCTTGGGTATTTATCCCATCCACATCTCAGTTTCCCCACTTATAAAATGGGGTTGATAGTATGTGTTTCATAGAGCAATTGTGAGGCTTCCCTGAACCAACTAATATAGAGTGCAAGTGCTTAACAGTTCCTGGCCCATTGTAAATACTCAGCAAATGTTTATTATTATTCTTGTAAAATACTAATATGCGCAACCACAGCTCCATAGCTATATAGACATCAGACATATATTGTTTCCACAATCCAGTGAGGAAGGTACGTGATCCAAATGTCTTACCTATGTAGGGTGAAGGTGCCGTGATGACATCAGGAAGTGCAAGAGGAGGCACAGTTTGAGGAATGTATAGATATAAATCTTATACAGAAAGAGATGGAGTATGAGGGAGGCAGGAGCAACAGGTACAGACTGAGTTCCAGGTTGAGGAAGAAATATTTATAAAAACAGAGAGAGAGGAGAGATGAGAGAAAGAGTATTGTCCATTTAGGGAACAATAAAGGGCTTGGTCTATTGAGAAGGGCAGATACAGGGTGAACACTGCCAGGGTAAGCAGTGGAGAAAATCAGTAGGGTGAGTTAGGACATGAAAGGCCCAGTGTGTCATGCTAAGGAGTCTGCATTTATCCTGGAAGTGAATGGAGAGCCACAAAGAATAAAGCAGAGGGACAGGGAGAGAATGAGCTCACATTGCAGAGTGGTCTTTCCAGTTAACTAAGACCAGGGTCTCCCAACTTTTTCCTGTGCTAAGTCGTATCAGTGAACATTGGACATATACGCCAATGCTTACATATAAATGCATTTATTTGTATACTGGTTTTATCCAGAAATGATTACACTAATATTTACCAATGTAAAGAATATTTAAAAAGCTTTAAAGTAGTGATATAAAGTTAACCTAATTATTTTAAGGGCTAAATTTATCATTTTAAGTTATTTCATCATTTCAAAAAACTTCTTGCAGTCACTTAAAAATTATCATTAATAATCTTTTCAGTAAAAGAGACATGATTAGATATTTTATTAATTTGAAAACACTAGTTTGAAAGACAGGGATTCAAAACTCTGATTAAAAACTCTCTATTCATGGGGTCAGCATGTGGTGTGGTAGTTAAGGGCGCTGAACTCCCACATGGCTGACTACGGTTAAAGTCCTAGACCTGGCAGCTTGCTTTCTCACTTTCCCTCTCTTTCTCTCTCACTCTCACTCTCACTCTGTCCCTCTCTGGCCATATTAAAATAAATAAATAAATAAAAATACAAGTTAAATAAAACAATTCTTTAAAAAAGAAAACCCTATTTGGATACTTAGTTACAATGGTTGTCTTGGCTGAGAAACACCTAACAAAGACTCAGGGAATCAAAACATAAGCCACCTTTGTGATTCTGAATTCTGACATTCACTTTTCAACTCCAACCACCAATTTTATACTTGTGAAATTCATCTTGTACATTTTTATCTTTCCCGATGTCAGTCACTGACAAAACTAATTGGAAGATAAGACATTTCGCAAAACTAATTGGAAGATAAAACATTTGTAGATTTTAAGCACAGGTATTCAAATTTTTCAAAATCATTTTATTTGAAAGATTTTCAGAATCAGTTATAAAATACAACTTCTAAAATATTTAAATGAACACATATGAGAATTATTGCATATGGCACAGATTGCTTTTGATCAAGTATTATATAATATGGATGTAAAATGCAAATTAAAATATAAATGAAAAAAATTTATATTCAAAGTAATCTCTCCACAGCATCTTTAAAAAGTGTTAATTTCTTACTAATTGTTAACATGTCACCTTTAACATGAAATGACACATTAAGTCTGATTATTTTCTCAAAAATATCTCCTGGGTAATAAATTACTGACAGGCATTTTTCACAGATGATCACCAATATGGTACATTTGCCTCCTCGTAATTGAAAACTGCCTAACACATTTAAGTTGGGCAACCCTTAAGTATCTGTTATAAAATAAACAGTGAACTTTGTTACACAATATTTTCATGGTCCCGCTCTGTTTTATTAACAATTAAAATTTTACAGATTTAACTTATTAAGATAGTACTCACCATTCTTAGAGGGAAAATGCAAACTGTGTAACAGAATGCTAAATGCGATTTTTTGGGTTATTGTTCTGACACAAAAAGAAAGAACAGTAAAGAGCATGCTAGATACTCCCAGATCTTAAATCAAGGTGCTAATCCACTTACAAAACACACATTAAGAAATTTGAAACAAACTCGGTAACCATCAGTTCCATATCTACAATTGAACTATTTAATAGAAGAAGGAAAACTTGGGGATAATCTAAAATGCCAGTGGAAAAGATATCTGCGGGTAGATTGTAAATGTTTCATGATGTCCTGTCCCCTACCATAGGATAAGATAAAGAGGGTGCTCTTAAATCAAGTGAAAGATATTTCAACACAACTCCTCAGTGCACATTGCATGTGTCCTCTGGGCTTTGAAAAAACCAGGAACTAGTAGTGACACATTCAATCTGTTCTGAAGTTAGAACAAAGAAAGGTAGCTGTGTTAGAGTACTCGCTCATCTTGAATCATCAAGATAAAGGATATAGGAATTTCTCATGGGTCAGACCAGGCCATCTTGAGAGAACAGTGGACCCCTGATGCACCCAACTCATGGGGCCAACAAAATGTGAAAGAGTAGATGAAGTGAGAAAAATTGCAAGGGAGCTTGGGATGGCAGGTTGCGTGGTGGTTAAGGGTGCTGGACTCCCACAGGGTCAACAGCAGTTCAAGACATGGATCTGACGGCTTGCTTTCTCATCTTCTTTCTCTTTCTCTCACTGTTCCTCTCTGGTCAAATTTAAATAAATAAATAAATAAAGTTAAATAAAATAATTATCTTTTTAAAAATAGCAAAAGGAGCTGAGGGTGGGGAGACATTTCATTTTGGATGATGGCTTGGAGTTTTGATATTAGGCTGGATTAGACATTTTATTACCCAAGAGTGCCCAGAAAAGTTACGGGACCTGCCCAAGACTTCCTCACAGAATAAGCAGAAAGAAGCAACAACAGTGTTGCAGGAACTGTCATTACCAAGGCTTTCCACCCCATTATGTTAAGAAATGTCAGAAGCAACACACTTATGGCAACCACATTTTGTGGCTGGTAAAATATGTGTTTCTTAAAATTAAAACAGCCCTATGCACATAGTGAATACTCAATGCATGCTTGATATCTGATTGAGAACTGTAAAACTTTGAGTGATCTTTCTTTATTTGTTTAGTGCATTGTTGGCAGAATCTACATCTCTAACTTTTATTGAATACACTGGATCACATAGCTTCTGTCCTTTATGGCTTATTTTCCATTGGAGAAAACTTGTTTCCTCAGCACAGACCAAATAATGAGGACCATAAAGCTTGCTCTTTTTAAAGCATTTATAGTAAAATAATTTAGTTCTCTGAGTTTGTACATTTCCCCCTACAGAACCAAGTATTCTTTGGTAGGTTGTTCAACTAAATAATGTTGTAATGAATAATGAATAACAGCAATCTACTGCATACAAGTAGATTTTCTCAGACAGTTGCATATGGTAGAAAAGTGTTTTCAGAAAGAGTAGGCCTAGGGAATATTCAGAATGTTCAATAATGCAAAAGCAAAAAGATTGAAACTTTCTTTAGATTCAATGTTGTTTGGAAGCTGGTGTGGCTGGACAGAGAATGAACATGAACTTTTAAAGAACTAGAAATTGGATTTAGATGAAATAGTCTATGAGTACAAATCTTACTTTAATCCTTTGCCTAAATTAAATAAAAATAATTCTCACTCACCCTTCAGCATCAAGTGAAAGTTCTTCTTCTTCCAGATAGTTCTCTCTGGCCTTACTGTCCCCTCATCATAGTGCAGTGGCTTTCTCCTGAGCACTTCTAATCCATACTTTATGTATAACACAAGGCTAGATATAATAATTTGTCTACAATTGCTGGTTCCTGTTTATCTGCTAAGAGCACTATTTCCCCAATTACTCTTGTTTGTTTAGTGGGAAAGAACAATGCCTATGTTTCTCTGCAGTCCTCTAGTACCTAACATCCTACTTTATGAAAGAGCATAGAGTCGGTTTGTTGATTAGATTTTATCCCAATCTTTTTAGTAGTTATTCTTTGAATGGGCACTCCAAACTGACACAGAGACAAAGATTAAGATACTGAAATGAGGTATTGGGACTAGCAGATAGCATAATGGTTCTATCGTTGTACTCCCACATAGTCTACTGCAGTTTAAGTCCTGAACCTGGCAACATAAAATCCACACCAAGCACATGTGCATGCATGCCCAAGATCCCAAGAGGATAGTAGAGCAGAAGGGATTGCAGAGTGGCCATTCCCCTGCGGTGGGGTAATTTCTTGCTTTCTGTTTCTCTCTCTCTTTCTGCTACCATGCCTGCCTTACAGCAAAAATCTCTCAAAAAAAAAAATAATAAAAGACACTTAAATAAGCAGATGGTGTAGAGATTACATTGCTCGATTCCCACATGGCCAACCACAGTCTCCAGATTACCTTGCTGAATCCAGTGGCCTAAAAATCATGCCAGGCACATGGGCATGTATACCCAAGATCCCAGGGGAGAGTAGAGGAGAAGGGATAGTGGCATGGCCATCCCCTGGAAGGTGATTTTTCACCTTCCCTCTCGCTGTCTCAGTCTCTCCGGAGAGCACACACTCCCTAAGGCAAAAAAACAAAAACAAAAATAACTTACCAAAAAAAAATGAAGATACTGAAATGGAAGAGGGAGAGAGCTATCTAAGTATAAACAATGGGTTTTCAAGATGGGGTGTGAACAGATGATTCTAATAAGCAATAACCACACTGGAGCTTCCAGCAAAAGCCTACATGTGCTACATCCTTAAAACAAGTCAGAAAAGTTTGTTAATGCCTACCTGAACATTGCAGCAAGGTTGCAAGTAAAAGGGAGTACTTTAGAAAAAAACATTCTGATAGATTAAAATGAAATATATTTAAAAATTCAATATTTAAGCTCATCCTTAGTTAATTTAAACAACTGATAATTATCTACTCCTCATTCATGCTCTATACATGAAGGAAAGTAAATGGAGAAAATTTTCTGCAATTTTTAAATTACTATAGCTTAAAATTCTTAACACGATGGTGCAATAGTTATAATTATTTTCCCAAAAATTTTGTCCTGTACCCACAGTTGATATTATGATTATATAATACTCTAAGAAACTGCGTAATAAATAACAACATGTATCCATACAGACATGTGCATGCTAGTCACACTTAAATTAGTCAATTTAATTGCATGTCAAGATGGTTATTTGTTTTTCTCTTTTTTTTTTTTTTTGGAGAGGTTTTGGCTATAGGGCGCGTGCACTCGCCAGACAGACAGAGAAAGATAGAGAAACAGCGAGAAATCACCCCCCAGGGGGGATGGCCACACTGCAATCCCTTCTCCTCCATTCTCCTCTCAGGATCTTGGGCACACACGCACGCACACGTGCCCGGCGTTGAGTTTAAGGCACCTGGTCTAGGACTCGAACCGTGGTCGACTACGTGGGAGTCCAGCGACATAGCCATTACGCTAACTGCTGGTCCCCCAGGATGGTTATTTGTTTTGAAAACAAAAATTATAGAAAAAAATAAGGTGTGTGTGTGTGTGTGTGTGTGTGTGTGTGTTTCACATTTTCATTATTTAACTATAATACAAACAGTTTTAGACTGCAAGCCTCCCAGCATAATGTTCCCATTTCTTTTATAGATCCATACAGGTCAAGCTGAGTGCTTATCATACAAAGGCTCTTCCTAATTGTTGCACACTGAATAGCAGGAAGGACAATAATAGAGAAGGAGAACACATGTCATTATTGAATTACTTTATGAAGCCTCTCTGAGTATATTCTTTCAGTGCTTTACCTTGCAAAATCAGCAGGAAAAAAGAATCTTTTATTCTTAAAACAAAGAAACAGATGTGTTCAGCCTTCATACTTTTTTTGTTGTTTTTGTTTTTTCAAATCTTTGCCATGCTGCACTGGGTAACAATTCTTAGTGTAGAGAGAAACAGGTTGTTTTAGTAATTAATTATCTTCTGGGTCTTTTTTACTTCCACCTAGAGTCTCCCACTCACATGTGTTGTTTTTGAGAGCAAATCACTAGGAACTAAACCAACAAAGAATGAAAGACTGAAGTGAAAGTAAACTAATATACCTTGACCTCACCTACTAGAAGCATATTGCCTTTTGAAATCATCACTAGAAATAGAAAATCACCAGTGGTTGAAAGCTGTGAATATACTTTAAAGGTAAAGGTTATGGACTTTGGTGACCATAAAAATAGTTGTGCAGCATACCAGGCCATGAGTGGCCATGTTCCCATCATTCGTATATGTAACTCTGCAACTCTTTTTAAAAGATGAAGATGATCTATAATGATAGCAGTTCCTAAAGGATACTACTAGAAATGATAGTTTAATTATTCCACTGAGAATTATTTTATGTTATTAAAAAATACACACCTTTCTATGTAGTGATTTTCTAAGTGTTCATTATTCTCTTTTGAGGCAAGAAGGATTTTTTTTTCCAATCGAGGCTATGAATCAAATCTCTTAAAAATGACAATTCACTATGGGTGGATACAGACCACCTAGGCCATGAGTTTGTTCACGTTTGCTCACTGTCATAGGACATGGCAGAATTACAGTGCAAGAGTAAGTACATTTTGGAGCCAGATTGCTGGGAAATAACTCTGAGCTCTGTCACTTACTAGCCTCATGCCCTCAGGCAGAATACTTACTCTCTCTGACCTCAGATTTTCTCATCTGACAAGTCTGAGATAATACTGCTCACCCTGTATATGTATTGTCAGGGTCAGATTTGTAAATGCAGGAAGTGCTTAGAAAAGTGCCAGGCACATAGTAAGCACTTACAAAGCATTAGTTATCATTATCACTGACTCTACAACCACTGCCAACCCAGCGTGGCAGTGCCCAGATGGTGGTAGTGGTAGCACAAATGGACTCACAAGGAAAAGATTCTGAGTTTACGTCCCAAGGCCTCCTTGAGGGAGTACTCCGCAGCCCTGAAACTGAACCCAGAGGCCCAACCCAGACAGGGGTGGAGGACCCTGGAGGCTTTCTATCCCGACTAGCACTGGGGTCTCTCCCAAGGCCTCCTTGAGTACAAGCCTGTGTGCCTGTGATCCTGGCTGGCTGAGACTAGGGCTAGATCATGGCATGATGACCCTGTTGAGAATGCTATCTCTCTGGGCAGAAAGGGAAAGAAGAAAAAAAGAGAGAGAGGAAGAAAGATGAAGAGAAAGAAGAAAAGAGAGGGAGGAAGGGAGAGAAGCATGAGTGAGAGGATAGGAACGGAGGGGGACAGGCCTTTGAGGGCTGCCATCTGAGTTATCCATGCAGTCCTATATTCTCTTAAGGTTCCAAACAATGCTACGAAGTTCAAAGCAGTTGCTGGCAGTAAGACTCCAGAGTCAGACTGCCTAAGCTGAAGTCTCAGTTTTACCATTTATTTGCCATGTATCTTTGGGTATAATCATAGCTGCCTCTGAAGATTGCTGCAAGGAGAATATTAGTTAAGAAAAGTATCTAGTACTGTACTCCAGTTCCTAGCACAATATAAATGATCAAAAGTTACACATGAAGAAAATAGGCAAATGAAAAATGCCCAAGCTGTTGTGAATCCCAGTGAATTTCCATACTAGCCAATGTCCTAGAAAGTACTTTCCCCAAACTGAATAAGCCACAGAGAAGATTTCTTGTTGCTTCCAGGTCATGAACTGCCATTTTGTGATGGGTATGGGACTCTGTGAAACTGCACAGGGAAAGGCTTTCTGGAAAGATGAAGTATAGAAAGAAAGTCATGCAAAAGGTCAGGACGACCAGGCTCTCCAGCAACCCCTCAGAATCATGTGCTGTAGAAGAGCTGAACTCAGAGACTGCGATACTATGTTGGATGCTATGAGAAATGATGAAAAATTAAAACTTTAAATTCCAGTGTAAGTCCTTACAGAAACTGGAAAATCGCAACTCTAGTTCCAGGGGAGCACCATGGGAGCTTTGTCTGGAATCTCTCATTTCTTCTGGAAATCTTCCAAAGAAACTAAGATAATGGGGAAAACCAGAAATTTCCCATGTTGTGGGTTGGCAGAATTCAAGTTTCAATTGACTAGCAAAACTTTGCTGGAAATCATGAGCGTGCTCTAGGGAAGAACAAAGAGTTTAGCAGGTGGTGGTGGTGGTGGTGATGTGTGTGTGTGTGTGTGTGTGTGTGTGTGTGTGTGTGTGGCGGGGGAGGGGTGTTGGGAACTAGTCATGGCAGAGTTCAGAAAACTCCAGCAAATGAATCTCACAAAAGGAGAAAGTCCTTCCCCAAGAAAGAGTTATGAAAGCATAACTGAGGTTAGGTATAGCACCATCACTGAAACAAACAGTTCTCATGAACCAGGCAGGGTGCACGGCTGGTAAGAATAAACTCTGGGGGCCAGCAGGTGGCATGGTGGTTAAGGTGCTAGACTCCCACATTGCCAACTGTTGATCGATTCTCAGACTGGGTAGTTTGAAAAT
This sequence comes from Tupaia tana, assembly GCA_026018925.1. Classification (NCBI taxonomy): domain Eukaryota; kingdom Metazoa; phylum Chordata; class Mammalia; order Scandentia; family Tupaiidae; genus Tupaia; species Tupaia tana. Next base: position 193,223,344 of record JAKSZU010000001.1, on the reverse strand, counting down.
CAAGCTGGGTATGCATGCCCAAAATCCCAGGAGGAGAATGGAGGAGAAGGAATTGTGGTGCAGACATCTCACCTGGGGAGGGATGGGTGCGATTTCTCACTCTTCCTCTCACTGTTTCTCTCTCCTTGGCAAGCACATGCACCTTATGGCAAAAGTCAAAAGAAAACAAAACAGAAGAGTAAACTTTGGGTAGATGGAAACCCCTGGACTCATTCACATTTGCTCACCATAGCAGAATAAGAACAAGGACTTACTATGTGCTAGGCACTGTTCTAAGCACTTAAATAACTCAGTTTTTTCTCAATGACCCTAAGATATAGGTCCTCTTTTTATCCCCATTTTATTGATGAGGAAACTGAGGCACAAACTTGCTCAAGACCATTAGCTAGTAGGGGACCGGCCAGCATTCAGCCCAGGCAGCCTGGCACTGAAGACTGTACTGGACTCCCTGCACTGTACAGGTGCCAAGATGTGGGAGAAGGGAGGGATGCTGGGAGTGCATTAGGAAAAGTCATACCCTTTTCTCTGTAGCAACAGAGGTGGGAGTCCACAAAGCTGCCTGGGCACTCTCACACCACAGAATCCTTCCCCTAGTAATCCAGAAAAGCAATACGTGTATAAAGAAAGAAAAATACAGAAAAAGCAACATAATATTCCAACAGAAGAAATCTTCCAACAAAAGAAATTTCACTAGAAAAATGTTTCCAAACAGTGAATGAAAATTATGACCTATAATTTGAATATGAATTAAGAAAACCATCTTAAGGGAGTGATTGGAATTGTGAAGAAATCAGAAAATGACCCTTCAGCTAAGAGTATATGAAATAAGCAGATCTAATGATAGAAATAGGGGGAAAATATAGCTAAGAAATTAAGACTGAATTTTAGAAAACACAAGGAAAATTAGTTGATGTATCTCAAAATTCAAATATTATACCAAAAATCAATAAATTAAGCACACAGAAATAAAAAAATATTTAAACAAACAAGCAATACACACACACACACACACACATATATATATATATGTATATATATATATATATATATATATATATATATATATATAGTAAAGACAAATGTCAAGCGATAAACTTGGAAAAATGCTAACAATCTTATCACTACTAAAAGGGTATTTAAAGAGATCCCAGGAATGAATAAGAAAAGGATAAGCAATCCAGTAGAAATATGAGCAAAAGCCATAAACAGATAGTTAATTTTAAAAGGCAAATATAAATGAACCTTGTGTATATGAAAATATGCCCAACTGCATTCATAATATGAGAATACAAATTAAAACTATCCTATCATATGATCTTTATCTACTGATTTTACAGAACCAACATTTTGACAAGATACTCCATTGGCAAAGCTGTAGGAAAAGGGCACTTTCATGCATTGCTGGTGGAAGTGCCCTGCGGAGGGCAACTTTTTGGCATATTTCACAAAGTGACGGATGAATTTATCATTTGACCCAGGAGAGGGTAATTTTTTGGCATATTTAACAAAGTGACAAGTGCATCTAGCATTTGACCCAAAATTTTAATCCTGGGAATTTATCCTACAGATGGAACAGCACACATGACAAATAATGTATGTACAAACCTACTCATGGCAATTCTGATTGTAATTGCAAATGTTTGGAAAAGATCCAAGGGTTTTTCAGTATGGATGGTATAGTTAAATTGACTATGTTACATAACAGATGAACAAATACAAGCTATTGATTATCTCTAGGGTGTGTAGGGTTAAATAAAGAAATAATAGGGGCAGAAGTGAGAATAAAGCTTCTTGGTATGTCTCTTGTTATATTGTTTTAATGTTTTTTTTTTTTTACTATTATGTACTTAAGATTTTCTTTTTGTTTTTGCTTGAGATTTTCAGAGTTTTGCTTTTTTATACCATTATCATGTTGTTTGTTCTTTTTTCAACTGTTTTTTCTTCATTCATGATAGATTTTGTGTTCATGTACGTAAGACAGAAAGAGAAAAAGACAAGCGTCCTCCTTAAGGATCTGGTTGTGCTATAGTCTCCCTCTTGTTGCAGTCTTTCAGTTCACAAATCCTGGGCACTCATGTCTGACTGATATTTTTAGGCTTAGCAAGTTGGGGATTTGAACCATGGTTGTCATGTGGAACCTGACTTCTCTTGAGAAGCATATTTTCAATGAATTGTGGAACCAACTCAACATTAAGTTTTCAAAGACTTCAGGCCAGACTTTCTCTCTCTCTTTCTCTTTTTTTAAAACTATGTGAATATGTTACTTTTTCAAAAGTAAAAATTATAAAGTGAAGTGCACAACATGAAATATATAAAGCCCAATTCCAAAGCACAAGCATATATTAAGCTAATGGTATTTCAGGCTAAATTTAAAAATTAAAAGATGCAGAAAATGAAATACTGTCATGCAGAGAGAAAGAAAGAGAGAATAGAGTTTTTTTTTAATCTCTTTGGGAATGAGAAAATTTTAGGTAGTATAATACCATTGATTGCAATGACAGCAAGTTGACAGGGAAACTTAAGATTTATTAGCAGAAACAGAACCCATGGACTGAAAGTAGCACTTTTTTTTTTTGTCACTGTGGTCACCAACAATGTCATACTCAGCCTTTCCATTATTTTTATAGAGGTCCTTGTGCAAGCAGCATGGTGATGAGATACCAGATCTATCTAGTCCCTCACAAAACTCCCCTCTAGTTTTATTCACTCCCATGACTCCAGAAATTATTCTTCTCTCTGATTACGCATGAGAGACCCAGGCCTTACAATACAGGTTTACAGACCTAGAGTATCCTCCTTCCATTTTGAAAGGAGTCTGAGGACTGAAGGCTGAGCCTTTTTAGGCCTCCACTGCCGCTAAAAAATGTAACATTTCCTCTGTGAACAACAGCCTATGAATGCAGTGAGAAAAACAATATGAAAATAAATGCCTCATACACTTAGAAATGAGAGATTTTAGAATATGAGCCTCATTAAATTCTCATTGTTTACAGATGAAACAGTTTGAATTACCTGGTACTTTTTTTCCACATTTTTTGTTTCTGCCATTATTCTACATGCAATGATTTTGTCATTTTAAGTGTCCAAATTTATAACAAGCGTTTAATTATTTTGACAGTAGATAGCAAACTATGCATCTCACATAAGGAAGAAGCTTTTATAAAACCCTTCCTAAATTGTCCAAGAGAAAAATCTTAAAATCTGAAAGCCTAGTTGGTAAATAATGCCAAGGCCGTTAGAAAATAAAAAGGATATGTAGAATTCAGTCATTCTTTTATAGTTTCCATTAACAGTCAATGTAGTAACAAAATATAATGCTGTAAATCCTTCTGAGTTAAGCGAATAAAAAGGCCATAATAAAGGTCAATTTTACTGCCATCAATTTGCAATGATGGGACATTTGGTTGCCAAAGGAAATAACAAATACAACCCAGAATTATGGTATCTCTGGGGGGAAAAAGGTGCTACTATGGCAAGAAGTGTTTTGAGGAGATCTACGCTGAAACCCACATTCAGCTTTGTTCAATGAACAATGTGGATTCTTTTCAAATTGTTCTAACCCCGTGTAGGGCAGTGCCAAAGACAAATGCATTGTCGTACCGCAATGAAACAGATTCATTATATAGAAGATGGAGAAGTTATAATGGACATTTGAAATATATGCAAAAATAAAAAGGAAAAATGGTAGTTTTGTGAGCAATTAATGCTATCCATAATTACAATGTGCAAACAAAGAAACCACCAGGGGACAATTAAACAATAATGAGATTTGGAAGTATTAATCCTTGTCTGAAATGGCAAGAATACAATTTTTATAGGAAAAAAAATAGTCCAAATAATAGTGCAAAATAGAAGATGGAGACTGCTACTATTTATTCCACATTTTTTAACACTGGAAAATTAAAACATCAAAGAACCATTAGATCTTGTCTCCCTCTCTGCTCTGCCCTTTCTTGCTTTATCTCCCAGTTGAAGTTGTGCTTTTAGGCAGATATTCTGATTTCTATTGTAATTTATGTTTATATTCAGAACCATTTGTAAACTAGAGAGTAATCAAAGTGGATATTCGCTTACACATAGACCAATAATGGTAGTCACCATACACAAATACCAGTCTTTCAACAAAATTAATACTACATCTGATTAAAAATGACCACTAAGTAAGCAAAGCAATGCAACTTATGGTAAACAGGGCAGGCGAGGGCCAAGACCTGGTATAGAAGTTACGGCTGCTAGAGCCCACGTAGCCTATTGCTTGGACCTGGTCATTTGATAAACATGCTGGGCTTGTGTATGTGTATGACCACAATCCCAAGAGGAGAATAGAGGAGAAGGAATTGTGGCATGGCCCTCCCCCAGGGTTGGTGGGCTGATTTCTCATTTTCCTTCCCTTCTCTCTCTCTCTCTCTCTCTCTCTCTCTCTCTCTCTCTCTCTCTCTCTCTCTCTCTTCTGGTGAGTGTATATATCTTACAGCAAACTAAAAGAAAAAAATAGGTGAAGCTGTTAAAATGGCTAGCTTTTCTGTTTATTTTTTTCTAGATTACAAAATACATGCCTAGCCTAGAAATTTGGAAGATAAAAAAATCATCTGTAACACCACTACCAATAAATAAATACTGCAGTATTTTAATATAACTATTATCATTCCAAAACTTTTTTCTGTCTACGTATATGTACATATTAACATATTAGGGATCACACTACACACACTGTTTATAACCTGCAGTTATTCATCACTTAATAATATATTAGAAATATTTACTACATGATCCCTAAGAACCGAAAAGTGTGGTATTAAGTGGCCATACCATAATTTATTTAATGGATATCTTGTTTATTCATTCAATGAATATGTATTGAGCATCTACCATTTGATGTATATTATAGGTGCTGATGTTGCAAGGATGACTTCACAGAGTATAGTGATCATTATGATGCTTACTAATTTGAACTAAACTATATGTAATTGGTTGCTAGTGCCAGAGGAAGGTGATAACACTTTCTAGAGAGTTCAGAGAAGGTGTCACAGAAGTAGCAACTGATGAGAGTTTCACAGGTGAGCAGAAGTTCACAGGACAATCGAGTAGAACAAGAATTGTGAACAGAAGGAAGAGTCGTTTAAAGGTATAGAGACAGCCGTGAATGATGGAGTTGCCACACTGGAAAGATGAACTCCTCCTCAACTCTTAACAATTGCTCATTGTAATATTTGCAGATACCTATAAAAGTGATATGGCAGGGCTTTATCTAATCAGCATAGCTCTCTCTTTCTTCCCCACATCTAACTTTAACTGTGATTTTATTTATGCTTCAGATAAATTCTAAGTGTGGTTAAACCATCTAGTTTACTGTCAAAATGCAGAAGAATAATCACCAGAAAAAAAAATGTGGGTTTTTGAATAATATGTTAAATAAATATTTTAAATCACTTGGGAAGGGAGATGTAACATAGCAAACTTTTTTATTCTGAAAGGTACTGTTCTAAGTACTGAAAAGAGGGGAAGACAAAAACTAAAATCATAACACTAGGTAGGCATGAAATGGATCTCGAATACATGGTGCATTCAAGGTTATACAAAGAACATGGCCAACTCGTTTTTTTATCTTTAAAAATGCATTTTTTTTTTTTTTTTTTTTTTTGGAGAGGTTTTTGCTATAGGGCGCGTGCGCTCGCCAGACAGACAGAGAGAGACAGAGAGACAGAAAGCAGGAAATCACCCCCCAGGGGGGATGGCCACGCCGCAATCCCTTCTCCTCCATTCTCCTCTCGGGATCTTGGGCACGCACGCACACGCGCCCGGCGTGAGTTGTAAGCCACCGGGTCCGAGACGCGAACCGCGGTCGACTACGTGGGAGTCCAGCGACATAGCCATTACGCTAACTGCTGGTCCCAAAAATGCATTTTTTAAAAAAATCAGTACCAACTCTTGAATTCCAAAGACAACAGTACAACAGAAAATAATGCCTCCTTTAGAGCTGCTTGGGATTATACACAAAGAACTCTTCTGAGATTCTTGAATCTGCTGATCAAAGTCATTATAACATTTCTGTTCTCCATGTCTCTTTGGAGATATTTAAATTTATCCTTTGATTACCTGCTTAGAGAGAGTTCACCTGACTTGAGAGTCATTACTACCAGTCAGTAATTGTAGTCTATTTCAAGATGTAACACCTTGACTTGTAGGGTTTCCTCTCAGCCACAACATTGTTTAGTTCCCTGTTCAGCTGGTGACCAACCTGTTTTTCCATAAACACTGGATCCTTCAACTGGGGCCTCTGAAAACCTTTGATGATGTGTTTAATCTCAAGTGGACCCACAGACCAGGGCAGAACAGTTCCAACAGTGACATAAGAAAAAAGATGTTCACAAAGAAAGGAATAAATGTGAAGTCCCTAAAAATGGCATATTGTGATGCCAAAAGTCATCTGTACTCACACACCACTCTTCTGAGAGCTACACTACTGATCCTTCAGTCTCGGGGAACCTGAACTGGTAACATTTTACTGGAGAAGGAGCCATACACCTGCTTCCCCATACTCCTTGCCATGAAGGGTGTGTGCCATTCCCAACTGATAATGAACTCTACCCACTGTAGTCTAGGGAGCACACCTTAATGCAAAGTAGAGTGAGTCTGACAAAGGAATGTCTACAGGGTGATGCTCTCCTATGACAAAAGGAATCCACTACCATATTTGTCAATGTAATTATTTTAAGCTTTTAGTGCCTGATAAGGGGATTACATTTTACCTAGCTATTTCCGTAGAAACTGAAAA